>CAMRHE010000484.1:0-600000 GCA_947044405.1 Leptodactylus fallax
GAAAAGTTCGGATGCGCAGCGTCCTCTGGCTCGAATTTCAGTTCCTTTGCATACAAAAGTTACACTGCCACCCAGTCGGGAGACAATAGTGTCTATGCCCGTAGGCACCTGTCGGAAACTAGAGGGCATAGCTGTGTTGGTAGAACCACTGCAGGCAGCCGAAGGAGGTGTTGATCCGCTAGTGGCCCGTTCCTTGGCAATAGTTCGCAATGGAAGAGTACCACTTCGATGTGTAAACACTCAGGACCAGAGTGTGGACCTGACCCCAGGGAGGCAGCTGGCTAACATCTATGTGACTCCGGAGGAAGTAAGGAAAGTAACTCCAATGCAGCTGAAGCCGACTGAAAGGGATGAGTGGACCGTAACTGTGTCCATGGGAGAAGATGAGGAACCCACCTCTGAATGGAATGGCCGTGCAATTCGAGAACAGATGAAGATGGATGCAAGTTCATGTTCTCTGGAATGTGTGCAGAAGGTAGATGAACTGTTGTGGGAGAACCGAGCCGCCTTTTCACGGTATGCTGAAGATTTTGGATGTACCACAGGGATCTACCATGAGATTCCCACAGGAGACACCCCTCCAATTAGAGAGCGCTACCGACAAATTCCTCCACAGTTGTATCAGGAAGTAAAAGAACTGTTAGCTAAGATGCTACAGGGTGGGATCATCCAAGAAAGCCAGAGTCCCTGGGCAGCTCCTGTGGTGTTAGTAAGAAAAAAAGATGGGTCCATCCGATTTTGCGTAGACTATCGGAAGTTAAACGCTTGCACCGTACGAGATTCCTACCCCTTGCCACGGATTGAGGAGTCCCTCTCAGCGCTGGGGAGAGCCCGGTACTTCTCCTCACTAGATCTGGCTAGTGGGTATTGGCAGGTGCCGATGGCCACAAAAGACAAGGAGAAGACGGCATTCATCTTGCCCATGGGACTATACGAATTTAACCGGATGCCCTTCGGGTTGACAAATGCACCCGGAACGTTTCAGTGGTTGATGGAGAAATGTCTCGGTGACTTCAACTTTGAGTTCACTCTCATCTACTTGGATGACATTATAGTGTATTCTGCGACCTTTGAAGACCATCTCCACCAGTTGGGGCAAGTATTTCGAAGATTGCGGGAACATGGGCTCAAATTGAAACCCAGTAAATGTCGGTTGTTCCAATCTGAAATTGATTACTTGGGTCACCGCGTATCAGGAGAAGGGGTGAGACCATCAAGAGACAAGATAGCGGCTGTTCAAGATTGGCCAATACCGACTACCCTGCGAGAAGTGAGGGCGTTCCTTGGAGTAGCCGGTTACTATCGACGGTTTATTAAGGATTTCGCCAAGGTAGCAGCACCACTTAATGCTCTCCTACGAGGCACATCCGGTGGTCCAAAGAACCGGTCCGTGAAGTGGGGACCTGAACAGGAACAAGCCTTCCAGGCATTAAAGGATGCACTGACAACAGCCCCAATCTTGGCATATGCTGATTACCACTTGCCGTTCCAGCTCTATACGGATGCAAGCCTGTATGGTCTTGGAGCAGTGCTTTCCCAGCTTCAGGATGGCCAGGAGAGGGTCATAGCGTACGGCAGCCGGTCTTTGAGAGATTCTGAAAGAAACCCCGAGAATTATAGTTCATTTAAGTTGGAGCTGTTGGCACTGGTATGGGCCATGACCGAGAAATTCTCTGAATATTTGACCAGTGCTGAAGTTTTAGTACTGACTGACAACAACCCACTAGCTCACCTGGAAAATGCCAAGCTCGGGGCGTTAGAGCAGAGGTGGATAGCCCGAATGACTAAGTTCAATTACCGCATTAAGTATCGGTCCAAGACAGAGAACCAGAATGCTGACGGGCTTTCTAGGGTAACCGCCCAGACCCCCACAGTAGACGTGGATCATGAGTTGGAGCATGTGGAGGTGCCCGACTTCAGCAGATTTTCACAGGCCTTGGCCGCCGCTAATCAGTTTGAGTTGGAGGGGACTGAAACGGCTCCTTTCTTTGGTCCCTCACGACAGGAATGGGCACAGATACAACAGACCCATGAGGGGCTGGCACAGATGATCAAGTGTGTTGAGAAAGGCCAGAAGCCCTGTAGAGAGGAAAGAGAACGACTGACACGTGAGATATTATCTGTTCTGAGTCAGTGGGAAAAGTTGGAGATGAAAAATGGAGTGCTATGCCGAAAGGTCTATTTACCTTCTGAGATCGACATTCGATACCAAATTGTGGTGCCTAGTGAACTGGCTCGCTCGTTGGCAGTTGAGGCTCATAATAAGAATGGACATTTTGGTCATGAGAAGACCTTTCGTTGGTTACAGCGACTGATTTACTGCCCTGGTCTTCGTCAAATGGTCGAAGAAGTATGCCGCAGCTGTCGAACTTGTGAGATCCATAAGGCAATAGAACAGAGAGCTCCCCTGCAAACCATCGTGACCCAGGAACCTTTAGAAATCGTCATGATAGACTATCTAATGGTGGGCCCATCCAATAGCGGACACCAGTATTGCCTCGTAATGGTGGATCACTTCACCAAATTTGCGGTGGTAACCGCCACCAAGGACCAGACAGCTGAGTCAGCAGCTCGTGCTCTGTGCCAAGATTTTATTCGAGTATATGGGTGCCCTAAACGCATCCACTCCGACCAGGGTGCCTGCTTTGAGGGACACGTAATGAAAGAAGTTCAACGTATCTACGGGATAAAGAAGTCGCACACGACTCCATACCACCCTCAGGGAAATGGGGCCTGTGAAAGATTCAACAGAACTCTGCTACAGATGCTGCGGACTCTGGAGGAAGACAAGAAGTTACAGTGGCCTCAGTTCTTGTCTGAAATGGTGTGGGCCTATAACAATCAGGTCCATTCTACAACGGGGTACTCTCCTTATACACTTCTCTTTGGGCGGTCTGGGCGAAGTGTAGGAGAATTACAGTTGGATGATGTGGATGGGTTCCCTCCGAGGGATCCAACCTCTTGGGTGCGGGCGCACCGGCAGAGACTTGAGACGATCCATCGATTGGTGCGGCAGCGCCTGCAAGAACATCCCCATCCTGATAAGACCCCAGTGCAAGAAGCACCATTGCAACCAGGCGACCTGGTGCTAGTTCGTGTCAAGAAACCCCAAGGGAAATTGGAAAGCCGATGGGAGGCTTTGCCGTATCGTGTTGTTGGCCGCAAGTATGCGAATGGGCCAGTGTACCAGGTCCAGAAAGAAGGAACTGATTGTGTTCGAGTACTTCACCGAAATATGTTGCGCCTGTGTCATTCTGAAGGGACAAATCATGATGGGCTTGCCAATGTGAATGAGCTCCCACAGTCAGAGAATGGAGGTGCGGAATGGGCCTCAGACGAGGAGGATGATTGTTGGCCGATCCCTGCTCCTGGGGATGTTCCACCTGTGACTACTGTATCTCCGGCCTGTGCCCCCTCTGGTGCGGAATCCGCTGGTCCTTCTCAGCCCATAGCTGCAGCACCCCATAATATACCACCGGTCCTCAGACGGACCACTAGGCCAAATGCTGGTATTCCCCCTGTTCGGTATGCGCAGGATGAGTTTGTTTGGCCTGCCATACATCGGTATACTACCACCCTGTGCATAAAAGTACAACCCTCTGGATATACAGTCATAGGCAGGGACTGCCAATCTTAAAGTGGGGGGGAATATGTAAGAGACAGCCAATGTTGTCCTAAGCTTCATTTGTCTGTATAAACTGTTAATGTTGACTGTATTTCTGTGATTCTGTTCCTTTAAGACAGCAGCCATTGTAATTGTGACATGATGCTGGAGTGACTCCCCCCCCCTTTTATGTCAGCTTACCTGTTCTGCAGACAGAATGTGAGCAGAGAAGCAGGAAGTGACGAGACAGAGAGCAGCAGCCATCTTAGCAAGTGTTGTATTGAACTGGTGTGGATATTTTTCTGTACAGCTAAGCTGTATCTTGGTCCAGAGACAAACAGAGTGTAAAGAGACAACAGGACTAGTGAGTCCACGTGAAAGGAACTGTGCTCAGTGGCT
Organism: Leptodactylus fallax; assembly: GCA_947044405.1. NCBI lineage: Eukaryota > Metazoa > Chordata > Amphibia > Anura > Leptodactylidae > Leptodactylus > Leptodactylus fallax. Next base: position 4,004 of record CAMRHE010000484.1, read on the forward strand.
GATCAGTGAGACTGACATTGTGACTGTGTATATGGATACCACAGATAGAGACTCGCAGTGCTGTTGATGTACTGAACAGCACCTGCTAAATCCCGGCTTACATCCCAGCTCAGTGTATGGATTCGGCAGGACTGTCAGTGTGCTGAGTGGAATCTGCTGTTGGATTACATTGCATTCATTGGGTTTCCCTGTTAAAGAGGACTTCATTTCTCCCAAGATCCTGATAACCGTGAGGAGAGGACGTTTCACTATAAAAAGAAAGGAACGACTTTGGGCCCCACCGCGCGCTTCTACAGACTGTAAGCGGTCCACCTGGACCACTGGGGAAAAGGGGGTGCACCCAAATGTGATGTCAGGGTCAGTTAGGGATAGTTTTGAGTATATTGTTCATTCAGTGTCCATACTGCAGAATCGGACAGAGTAAAAGTAGAAACCATTGCAGAATTTGCCTTGAAATTGTTCATGCTATATTGTATATTTTGCTTGTCTTTATCCCTGTCATTTTACCTTCAAATAGTCTTTATTAACTTATAGTAAATATATATTCTTTTCTTGAACTACCGCGTGTGCGTTCATTTCTGGTTGCGGAGACCAAACCACCTGCCTTGCTCTCGGTTCACAGTAGCATGACGAGAGACACTATGTTTCAAAAAACCATTATGAACATTTGACCGGTGTTTATTCAGTCTTTCTCTTAGGCACATAATTGTCCGTCCTACATACTGGAGGCCACAGGGGCACTCCAATACGTACTGTATATGACATAGGAGGTTGAGCAATCCAGTCTCATTTTTAGATGGAATGATTCACCAGTTTAGTTGCTAGTTAAAGAGGTGACATTATGCCTAATGCTAAAATAGCATTTACACTTCCTGTGTCCACACTTAAAACTCCCAGTTTTAGGTGGAAGAGAAGTGGTTTGAGGGGTAGGTTTAGTGTAACCTTTCCTTAAGCGACTGGGGGCTAACAAATTTTTCAGGGTTCTAGCTCGTCTGAACTTTATGATAGGTTTATTGGGCAGACTTTTTCTAAGATACTGGTCATTTCTTAAGATGTGCCAGTGTTTCTGTAAGATGTTACGGATCTTGCTGTGAGCACCATTATAAGTTGTAATAAAGTTAGTCCTAAAATGATTGCTATCTTTATTTTTTGGATACTGGACAAGACACTGGGCCTGAGTCAGGTTGCCAGATTTGCTTTTAGCTGCTTCGATGATATTGGGTGGGTAATTCTTTTCTTTAAATCTCTCCATGAGGGTACCACTTTGACATGACCCCTACTTGACATGCGCGAACCTGCGCATGCACAGTAGCATTTTTTAGACGGTATTTAAACAGTACAGCATGCTGACATGTTCTAGATACCTGCCTCACCCCTGGTGGACCTATAATACAAGGTAAAACCTTCTCCCAGACCTTTTTTGATGCTATTAGATACATTCTTTGTACCATTAAGGTAATACCTTCTCCAAACCCTTTTTGATTTTATCAGATACCCTTTTTTGTGGCCATTTTATATGGTTTAATTTTCTTTACCAAACTCACAGAATTATGTTTTGTTGACCGTAGTTTTTCATCTGTAAATGATTCTTCTATATTAGTTTTATCCTTTGTCCAGTCTATATAATTGACAAGAGAGGTTTTTGCTAACTGCGCTACCTCATGATATGCTCACCCATTTAGTGTATGTTTACATACGTTTATATTTATATATTCACTTTATTCTGATTCGTAACCAGTATTTTGTTGTAGTATTTTTTGTATGATTTTTTAACACTTCTATCACTGAAGTATGAACGTTTGAGTCTGCTTTTACATTTCTTTATGTAGGTATTCGTGCATAGTCTATCCATATATGATTCTTCTGTCCTTTTTTATCCACCATCAATCACAATGTTTTTGTTATTATTATTATTATATACATTTTTATATTGTCTTCAACCTATATATTATGTATGTTTGATATTATATTACATTTTATTATCCTATTATCCTATATGCGGTTTTCTGTCAGTTGAACTTCTTTTCTATTTTGAACTAATGAGTTCTAATTCATTTTATCACATGTAATCCATGTTTACAGGTATCGTTGTTGTTGTTGTTGTTGTTTTTTAGTACACACTTGAAAAAGGGGTACTAAAGACCCCGAAACGCGTTGTGTGTTTTATCTCTTGAAATAAAAGATTTTGCCCTTATTTCACTGGTTCTGTGCAGTCCCTGTTATCTTTTTTCTATACTCTGTTTACACCTTTCATGGTGTCACAGTGACAGCTGCAGCCTCCAGTCCTTTCCTGCTTTCGTTCCATACACCTCTTGTTATTTTACCCTTAAAAGGTGAGGAGCCATTTTTTACTATTTGGATCATTGTGTCTGTTTAACAATACTATACTATGTATTGCTCGGTGTATCTACCTTTGTCGTATACAATGACCCAGTGGCAGAGGTGGAGGTAGCAACAGCCTTAGGAGGTCATACAGTGACCCAGTAAGAGAATGTGGAGGTGTCAGCAGCCTTAGTAGATGATACAGTGACCTGGTAAGGGAGTATGGAGGTGTCAGCAGCCTTAGTAGGAGATACAGTGACCCAGTGGCAGAGTGAGGAGGTGGCAGCAGTGTGAGGAGGCCATACAGTCACCCAGTGGCAGAGGTGGAGGTGGCAGCAGCGTGAGGAGGCCACAGAGTGGCAAGATGATATAATGTGTAGGTAGCAACAGCCTTAGGAGGCCATACAGTGAACCAGTGGCAGAGTGTGGTGAGGCAGCATGGATCATTTAATCTGCTGCATCAGGCATTGGTGGGTGGAAGTTCTGGCTGATCCATGCCTGATTCATCTTCACAAAGGTCAGTCTCTCCAAATTTTGGGTGGACAGGCAAGTTCTCCTTGGTGTAACTATGGCCCCTGCTGCACTAAACACCCACGTTGATGCCACACTACTGGCCGGGCGGACACTTTTTCCAGGGCAAACTTGGCCAGTTGCGGCCACAAATCCAGTTTGGATGCCCAGTAGTCCAGAGGATCTTTGCTGATGGATGGCAGGCTGCACTCTAGGTATGCCACCACCTGCTGGTTCAATTTCTGCTCTGTGTCTAGCTGCTGATAGGCAGCTTCTTCATTATGCAGCTGAAGAAAGTTGCTCATCAGTGACTCTAGGCTCAGGCTGCTGCTGATGGAGCCGATACTGATCCTGCCACCCCCACCCCCTCCCACAGCTGCCATGTTAGTGCAAGTTGAGCGCTCAGGGCTCCCCCGGCCGGACATGCCAGAAGATGGATGATGGCGCAGATAGGCAGCGGCCAACTTGCTACATAGCATGTTTCTATAGTAGTTCAGTTTGTCCTCCCTCTCAGCAGGTGTAAAAAAATCCCCCATTTTTTCCCAGTAGCGAGGGTCTAACATGGTGGAGAGCCAGTAGTCATCCCTCTGCCAAATGGTGATAATTCGGCTGTCACTGCGCAAGGAAGTCAGCATGCATCAGGCCATTTGCGCAAGTGACTCCGAGGGACTACCTGCATCCATCTCCACTGCATACTGCCACGGTGTGTCTGGGTCATCTGCTCCTCCTCTCCACCCATTTGACTACACATTGTTTGTGCTCCAATGTCCTCCTCCTCCTCTAGTTGAGCCCCCACAGGGCTCATGTGGCCTTGAGATGTAGACGCCACATCTCCAGTCCCCTGACCAGCCAGATTGATAAGCATCTTTTCCAGGATGTGAATCAGTGGAATGACGTCCTGGCGACTGACTAACAAAGTGGCCTCCTCAAAGGGAACTAACAAACGGCAGGTGTCACGCATGAGCTGCCGCTGGCTAACATTAAAGTTACGCAGGGGAGTACCTCTGTCCACTTGGATCATCAAGAAATCGTTTATGGCTTTTCTCTGTTCATATAGTCGATCCAACATATGGAGGGTTGAATTCCAACGATTGGAAACATCGCATATCAGCTTATGTTGTGGGAGGCCGTTCTGTCGCTGCAGCTCAAGGAGGGTGTGCTTGGCGGTGTACGAGTGGATGAAGTGCATGCAAAGTTTCCTTGACATTTTTAGGATGTCTTGCAGATGGGTGGAACACTTAAAGAAACACTTGATAACCAGATTGAATATGATCCTTTGTATGTATTTTGACACTAATAAACACCTTTAAATAAGTGATAACCGCTAAGAATTATTGAATTATTGAATTTTTATCGACAATACTGTTTTAAAATATTGCCCTTAACTTTATACTGGTAACAAAATGGCGAATATGGTTCTTTTTATGTGTTTTGACACTAATAAACACCTTTAAACAAGTGATAACCGCTAAGAATTATTGAATTACTAAATTTTTATTGACAATACTGTTTTAAAATATTGCCTCCAACTTTATACTGGTAACAACATGGTGAATATGGTCATTATGTCTTTCCCCACGTTAAAGGCCTTTATTACAGATAAGTGCAGATATTATTGGATGATAATTCAGTTTTCTTTGGCACAATGGCACAATAGTACTGAATAATGTTATGCCTTGTAAGAACAGTGAATAAGTCCCTTATAATAAACGCCTTTAAAAAGGCTTCATTTATAGATGCGTGCAGATATTAGTGTATGATATTTCACTTTTTTTTGCTGTACTGCATTGCAAAAGGCTTGTTGTGTTCCACCTTGATGACACAGATATGAGTAATGAGCAGCAGTATAGCGGCAGTGAGTGCTGCAATGTGAATTATGCTGCAAATTCTTGCTGTAAGTGAGCCTGCAACCACCCCAAATTCTTCTCTCAATTCCTCCCTATGCTTTCCCTACAGTTCTAAGGCTCAGCCTCTTTTCCTGAACGTCTATATGTTTTCTAAGTCTTTCCCTAGCTCCTGCCGACATCTGTCCCTACAGTAAGAGTGATGAGGAATGACTGTACCTAAAATGGCCGAGGGTTTTTATAGGGCTGTGACATCACAGGTCCTGCTGGCTGTTGATTAGCTGCATGCTTGGCATTGTGGGTGATTCCGCGCTCCCAGAGTCCCTTCCCTCTTGTCCTAACATGTGCGGCGGCCATTTTATAAAAAAATGCGATTTGATGCATTGAAGCGTGAGGAAATCTGGAATCATGGCGAATCGAAGATTTCCTGAAATTCGTATCAAATTCCACTTCTGCAGAATCGATTCGCTTATCTCTAAAAGAAAACTAAATAACAAAGGTGATGAGTGATGCATGACTATAGTGCAGATATTACTGAACCTATTCACACTATGTACTGTGAGATGTAAAATATCTTGTACAATATCATGAAAATAACTTACAGAAGTTCTGATAGCTTCCAAATAAAAAGACCTTCACCTAAGGACTCAAAGGTCCTACTGCATGTACAGAATGCCTGAACGTAAACACATTGCCACCTTACATGGGAGACCCTGACAAACACAGCAGGATATCCCATGACTATATCTCCAATGTGTTTGGGCACTAGTTTCTACTTCGTCAGTTATTTTTACCTCTATATAAGGGTATTAATAGGGCTCCTAATTTAGATTAGATTACATTAGATTAGAGCGTACGTGTAACATGTGCTGGATGATGCTACTCCTCTTGCAAAACACGTAAAACACAAACACTTCACAAATGCAGTATAATGGCATCCAAGTGTATCGGTCACTATCTCTATAAGAGATACAACAGAACTTTGAGGATACAATACACAAGGTGGCACACATTCTTCAACAGTGTTATAAAACAAAAAACTGTAGAAGTTTTGTTGTCAAGCCTCAGTTTATCTCTCAGATTACTTCACACAATCTAAAGATGGCCATACACATTAGATTTTAGACTACTGTTGTTTGTCTGGAAGGAACATGAATTGACTGTTCATATAGACGACTCTTCCAAACACACAAGCAACAGCGAACAATCCAACAAGCGATCGACTACCCCAAACACTCTGACAATATAAAGGAAATGACTCAAAAGAATTTATGTAAACTTTATAAAACAGTTTTATAAAAAAAAAGTTTAATTAAAAACATTTTAATAAATAAGTTCAAATAAACTATTTCATATTACAAAACTTTTTTCTGAAAAATGTTATGTGCATATTTTTACATAGGAAATGTGACACAAAAACATTCTTGACTGTTTGCTCCAACCTATGAAGTTTCTGACCAGCCCATATTTTGAAAATTGCATGCCCACAATACACAAATCGCACAAAGGTCTGTCGGTCCAGTCCATACACAACCCATACCGTGGGGCAGCACAGTGGCTCAGTGGTTAGCACTGCGGCCTTGCAGCACTGGAGTCCTGGGTTCGAATCCTGCCAAAGACAACATCTGCAAGGAGTTTGTATGTTCTCACCGTGTTTGTGTGGGTTTCCTCCCACACTCCAAAGACATACTGATAGGGAATGTAGATTGTGAGCCTTATATGGGACAGTGACCACAATGTCTGTAAAGCGCTGCAGAATATGATGGCGCTATGTAAGTAAGCATACTAAATACATAAATAAACAATTACAGCTGTCACATAGCAAAATCTAATGCAACTGATTTTGGTTGTGACCAACTTTAGTTGATGGTTGGCTGTATGGGAAGAACGTTTGTATATTTATGTACAAACAATCCTTTGTGAAATGTTCAAAATCTTCTACTTCAGCAGTCTAAAATCGAACGTGTATGGCCTACTTAACACCAGTGTCTCCATACCTACCATAGTTGCGCCATTGAATGATTGGTATACTGAATAAAATTGATAAGTAGTGTCCATATAGTGAGTATTGTGGAGAACGGCTCAGGTAGATGCTTGGTAGCAGTGCAGGAAACAGGAACACAGAGGCTAGAAAATACCTGTTCTCCCAAACCACACCCTTCACTTTCTCACATGCCCTCCCCCTCAGTTTTGACCCCTCGGGGCTACTCCAGACATTAAACATTGAGTCCAGGCAAGGCATCCGCATTGCCTTGCAGTTTCCTGGCTCTGTGCTCCACCAAAAAACTAAAGTTTTGAAGAGACAAGAACCACCTAGTGATCCTGGCATTCTTGTCCTTGGATCTGCTCATCCAAATGAGGGGTGAGTGGTCGGTCACAAGACGGAACTGCCTCCCTAGCAAGTAGTACTTCAGGGCCGCTAACCCCCATTTTATCGCCAGACACTCTTTCTCTACTATGCTGTAGTTCTTCTCTGCTGGCATGAGTTTCCTGCTCAGGTAGGTAACTGGATGCTCTTCTCCATTCACCTCCTGAGACAGGACAGCTCCCAGCCCTACATCTGATGCTTCTGTCTGTTCCACAAACTCTCTGCTGAAGTCGGGCGTAATGAGGACAGGAGATCCACACAAGGCCACCTTTAATGCCTGAAAAGCTCTTTCGGCCTGGTCATTACACTGTACCATAACAGATCTTTTACCCTTTAGAAGGTCCATCAGGGGAGCAGATACTGTGGCAAAGTTGGGTATAAACCGTCTGTAACACCCAACAATGCCCAGGAATGACCTAACTTGTTTGGTGCTCACAGGTCGAGGCCATTTCTGGATAGCGTCAACCTTGTTGTCCTGGGGTTTGATTATACCGTGGCTGATCACATACCCCAAATAGCGTGTTTCCTCCATCCCCAAAGCACACTTCTTGGGGTGAGCAGTCAGGCCAGCTGCTCTCAGAGAATTCACTACAGCTTGTACCTTGGGCAAGTGACTCTCCCAGTCATTGCTGAAAATGATGATATCATCCAGATATGCTGAGGCGTACCTTCTGTGAGGTTTTAACACAATGTCCATTAACCATTGGAATGGGGCCGGGGCCCTGTGGAGCCCAAATGGTAACACGAGATGTTGAAAAAGTCCCTCAGGGGTGGTAAAGGCAGTTTTTACTTTGGCGCTATCCGTTAGTTTGCCAGTATCCCTTAGTGAGATCAAGCGTAGTGAAGTACTGGGCCCCTCCAAGTCTCTTAATAAGTTTGTCTACCTGTGGCATGGGGTAGGCATCAAATTTAGACACCTCATTCAGTTTCCTGAAATCGTTGCAGAAACCCAGCATTCTATCTTGTTTGGGGACTAGGACAATAGGTCTGGCCTATTCACTTTTGGACTCCTCAATGACATGTAATTTTAACATTTTCTGCACTTCCTCCGAAATGGCTTGTCGATGAGCCTCGGGGACCCGGTACGGTCTCAATCGTACTTTCACCTGGGCCTTGGTAACAATATCATGTTTGATTATGGACGTACACCCGGGTAGCTCGGAGAACACGTCTGTATCCCTTGCTACAAACTCTCTGGACTCTTGCTGTTGGCTTTTCGTGAGGGACTCTGCTATTGTTACCTCTACTGCTACCTCTGTAGTCCTAACCACAGCCTGTGGGGACAGTACAGAAGGCAGTTTATCCAGAGATCTTTCTGTACCTCTCTTTTTATCTTTCTCCTACCGGGCTGACGAACCTTGTAGTTCACTTCCCCTACTTTCTCCATTACCTCATAGGGTCCTTGACATTTGGCAAGGAACTTACTCTCCACTGTGGGAATGAGTACAAGTACTCGGTCACCGGGTTTAAAGGTCCTTACCTTAGCCGACCTATTGTAAACCTGGCTTTGAGCCTTTTGGGCCTCCTTCAGATGTTCTCTAACTATGGGCATAATGGCCGCCATCCTGTCCTGCATACCAGCGATGTGTTCAGTAACACTTTTGTGGGGAGTGGGTTCTTGCTCCCACGTTTCTCTGGCAATGTCCAACAGACCCCTAGGATGTCTGCCGTAGACTAACTCAAAAGCAGAAAACCTAGTGGAAGCTTGTGGTATCTCGCGGATGGCAAACATCAAATACAGTAACAGAACATCTCAGTCCTTTCCATCCTTGTTTACCACCTTTTTTAACATATTTTTCAAGGTTTTGTTAAACCGTTCTACTAACCCGTCTGTCTGGGGATGATAAACAGATGTATGTAACTGTTTGATATTAAAGAGTTTACACAGTTCCTTGGTTACTTTGGACATGAATGGGGTACCCTGATCTGTGAGGATCTCCTTGGGTAGACCCACTCGGCAAAACATGGCGAACAACTCTTTGCCAATTAACTTTGCCGACGTGTGCCGTAGTGGGATGGCTTCAGGATATCGGGTAGCATAGTCCATGACTACCAAAATATGCTGATGCCCTCAAGCGGACTTAGTTAATTAAAGGATCCACCAAGTCCATGGCAATCCTTTCAAAGGGCAGAGGTACTAGGGGGCTTCGAAAATGTGCCTTGGGGGCATGCAACTGACACTCCGGACATGTTTCACAATACACTTTAACTTCATGATATACCCCCAGCCAATAAAAACGCTGCAATATGTGGTCCAGCGTTTTTGTGGCACCTAGGTGTCCCCCTAGCACATGTTTATGTGCTAATTTCAGCACCATCTGGCGATAAGGCTGGGGCACCAATAACTAAAGTTTCACCTTGCACCTTGTCAACTCGGTATAACAACTCCTGGTTGACAGCCATGCGGGGAAATACCTCATCAGCGCCTGGGCACTGTGACACATCATTAATAACAATAACATTCTCCCAGGCCCTTAGCAGAGTGGGGTCCTGGAGTTATACAGAACCAAAATTATCACGGGACACCTCCAAATCTGACATTTGAGGTTCGGTACTAGCCACCTCGGCTTTGCCTGCCATTACCTCTACGGGAAACACAGAGCTACCATTTCCTTCTAGCATGGTCACCCCTACGGCAGGAACCCTAGAGTCCAGGTCATTGGGTTCAGGCTCGAGGACCTGACCAGACAATACCTGTGGTATTCTTGGGGGTGAGTTCTCTGACCCTTGCTTTCCCCACCATAGAGTCTAAAACAGGGGAAAGTCCCGTCCCAGAATTAGGTCATGGGGTAAGTTCCTGACAACCCCTACCTCATGTCGGCTCTCCCCACAGGGGGTCTGGATGGTGACAATCACAGTCGGGTAGTCTCTTGTATCTCCATGTATACACAGGACACCGACTGTGCGTCCGGTGGCAGTCCCAAGGTTGACACAGGACCCATTAACGAGGGTCAGCCGACTGCCAGAGTCCAGTAGTGCCGTCACTGGGCACCCAGCCATGGTCACTTGGCACAGGTGGCACTCATCAGCAGTGTCCGGGGTGGCGGCAGTGTAGGCTGGGGCAGCATAGAGGAATACGCTCTGACCCAGGCTGCAGTCCATGGACTCCAAGGCACGGGAAAACTAGCCGCAATATGGCCCGGCTCGTGGCAATCCCAGCAGATGACAGTCTCTCCCCTCCTCCTTCCCTGGGTCACCATCTTATCCTGGGGAGCTCTAGGAATGTTGGCCCTCCGGGCCCTGGGAACTTTCAGGATCTGGGGGGGGGTGCCTCTCTAAGGGACTGTGTAGCCCAGTAGCGTTCCACCAATTCCACCAATGCATTGGAGTTAGTTGGGTCTCCATGCCCCATCCACTGCTGGATCTTACCCGGTAAAGCCCTCAGGTACCGGTCTATGACAACCCGCTCCACAATCTGGGCTGGGGTCAACGTCTCTGGATGGAGTCACTTACAGACAAGTTGTACAAGGTGGTGCATTTGTGACCTCGGCGGTAACGCCTCCTGGTATTTCCAATTGTGGACTCTTTGAGCCTGAACATGCTGGTCCACACCCAGTCAGGCCAGGATCTTCGCTTTCAACCTCTGGTAGTCACATGCATCCTGCTCACTCAGGTCAAAATAGGCTTGCTGGAGCTCGGCGACTAGAAAAGGTGCCAACACCTCGGCCCAGAGCTGCCGTGGAAGCCTCTCACGGTTGGCCACTCTTTCAAACCCAGTCAGATAGGCCTCTACGTCGTCCTCTGCCATCATCTTGGTTAACGCTTTACGGACCTCTTTCCTGACGTCCCGCTCTGGCTTTGGTAGGTCGGCCTTTTGCTAAGCTGCCAGCAATATCGACATCTGCTTGGCCAAGAGTCGGTTGGTCTCCTGTTGCACTGCATTAGCCTGTATCAGCTGCTTCACAACCTCCTCCATGACTGTGGCTCTCTATTTCAGCGCCGTCAGCAACAAGAAAGCAGCCCGTGTATGTCTCACTGCATTTATGCCCGCATCCGAAGCGCCATATGTGGGGAACCGCTCAGGTAGATGCTTGTTAGCAGTGCAGGAAACAGGGACACACAGGCAGGAAAATACCTGTTCTCCCAAACCACACCCTTCACTTTCTCACAGTATATACAACTGAGATATTATTGAAGTATAATTATTTCATTAAATATGTATTCACACCAATACTATTATCATCTATTTAAATATAAACAACTCTATTACAAAATATGTCTGTATGTAAGTATGGTGAGCTCTTGCCAAGCCCTCTGCAAAGTAATCCATCAGAAGTATGCCACTGAATTTTACCAGAATACTTGCTTTATTTTACTTTTTACGATAACCCAAAAGGGTACTGTATATATGAAAACAATATCTATTCCTGAGCAAAACTTGACTGCTCCAGAAATATGTATCATCATCAACATGCCACTATTAATCCATGTGATACATAACCAATCAAAATAATTTGGTGCATTATTGGTATAAATTATCGTAAAAATCTCTCAGAGCCACTTTGACTGGATTGGGTGACAAACCAGAGCAGTTTAGGGAAAATAGTCATCTTTATTGCGGATATCCAGTCAAAGAGACAGATGGAAGGCCTGTGACCTGGTGAGAAGTGTGCAAATTTGTCAGAAGAGTGCGGGGGGGAAATATGCTAGATATAACTGGGAGAACGATTTAATGAGTTGGATACCTAAATATTTTAGAGATTCCTGCCATCTGTATAAAAAGGAAGCTTGGACTCAGGCTAAGTGAGATGGGGAGATTCAAATTGGCACAGCCTCAGTTTCTGAGGTATTAATTTTATACTCTGTGAGGTGGCCAAATGACGCTAAAGGAGCATGGAGATATATTTGGGTGCATACAGATGAAAGCCACTAGAGGAGATTAATCTTTAACAGATATAAAGGGTTAAATGACAAGGATTGGAGGTATTCCAGTTATGGCCATTAGGAGCAAGAGCCCGGGTACACAGCTGAGCACCCACTTTAGATTCTGCAAGAGACTCTTCAGTGTTCTGATGCATATGATATAGAAGGTCATATGTACAGATGTAGAAAATCTATTAGTCAGTCACTAATGGGTTAAAATAGCATGTTCTTTACATATTTCACGTTTTACCTTTACTCATTAGACTTCCCCAAACATGTGTGTCATAAGATAATTGGCTTAAATTGGTCAATATTGTATCACAAAGTGATATTCTATACATGTCACCATCTAGTATTGTATTGTGGCTTGCAGCCTTTCAAGGGTTTTGTTAGCATATTGTAATATTGCATTCAATTGGTTTAATGTGATATTAGACTCCTTTATATTAAGGACTGACACATCTATAAATTGACTTTCGTCCATTGGGCTAAGGTATAGCTATAGTGGGTGCACTAGTTACACCTGTGCCTTGGCATTTGAAAGAACCTAAAAGTTGTCCTGCCATGTAAGATGACACATAGAACCTCACCTCCTGTGCGCTTGACCCTATCCAGTCACATCTCATCCCCAAACTCTCTGAAGTCATTACTCCTGCCCTAACCCATCTCTTCAACCTATCCCTAACCAATGGATCCTTCCCTTCGGCCTTCAAACCCTCCCTCAACCCGTCCTCTCCAGCCAAATATCGCCCCATCTCACTGCTCTCATACGCCTCTAAATTGCAGAAGCAACACATCCACTCCGAACTATCCTCCTATCTCTCGTCCAAAGTGCTCTTTGACAGACTACAGTCAGGCTTCAGACCACATCACTCCACAGAAACTGCCCTAACCAAGGTCATTAATGACCATCTAACTGCCAAAGCCAAGTGTCACTACTCTGTCCTCGACCTCTCCTCTGCCTTTGGCACAGTCAACCATTCCCTCCTGTTAGAAACACTCTCATCCCTTGGCATCTCAGACCTGGCCCTTTCCTGGATCTCCACATACCTCACCAACCACACATTCAGTGTCTCCCACTCGCACACCACCTCCCCGCCACACCCTCTTTCTGTAGGTGTCCCCCAAAGCTCTATCCTAGGACCCCTCCTGTTTTCCATCTACACCCTCGGTCTTGGCCAACTCATAGAATCTCATGGTTTCCATTACTATTGCTACGACACCCAAATATATCTCTCTGGACCAGACATTACCTACCTGTTGTCCAGAGTCCCAGAATGTCTTGCAGCTGTAGCCTAATTTCTCTCATCCCGCTTTCTCAAACTCAACATGGAGAAAACGGAGTTCATAATCTTCACTCCTCCTCGCACGGCCTCCCTACCTGACCCATCTATCAAAATTAATGGAACCACTCTCACCCCAGTCCCACAGGTCCGTTGCCTTGGGATAACCTTAGATTCTGACCTATCCTTCAAGCCGTATAGTCAAACCCTCAACACCTCCTGCCGCCTCCAACTCAAGAACATCCATCAAATCCGCTCCTTCCTCACCCCTGAAACTACAAAGACGCTAGTCCACGCCCTCTTAATCTCCCACCTAGACTACTGTAACACCCTTCTCCATGGCCTCCCAGCTAACACTCTCACCCCCCTCCAGTCCACCCTAAATTGTGCTGCTCGCTTAATACACCTCTCCCCCCGTTCTTCATTGACCGCTTCCCTCTGCCACTGCTTTCACTGGCTACCCATTGCCCAGCGAATAGAGTTCAAATTACTAACGCTGACATACAAAGCCATCCACAACCTGTCCCCTCCATATATCTCCAACCTAATCTCCCGCTACCTGCCCACAAGTAACCTCCGATTCTCCAAAGACCTCCTACACCGCTCTGCTCTTATCCGCTCTTCACACAATCGTCTCCAAAACTTCTCCTGTGCATCCCCCATATTCTGAAACTCATTACCAAGACACATAAGACTGTCCCCCACAGTCACAAGCTTCAATAAGGTCTTGAAGACTCACCTATTCAGGAAGGCCTACAACCTACTGTTTACCGGTGTTGTGGTTTTTGACATCAAGAGTGCTGCCGTGATCTGTGTTATTCATGTCAACATAAATACCATAAAGTGTAACTAAAAACCAAAAAAATACAAATGCAGATGTAGTAAATTTTGGGAGACTTGAGACAGTCAAGTTCTAGATTGCGTCAACTTTTTACTTAAAATGTGTCAAGTTAGACTTTGCTGTATCTGTAACATGAACAAAGTCTAAAACAGTGATATAATGTTGTGTGAACTGACAAATAAGGCAATCAATAAAATAATTCTCTATTCTACAACAAATGATTACTCCTGATATTTTCTGTCCTCTCAATGGACCTCCAGTAATTCACTAATCTGCCAGGAACCTTATAAAATAGACTCTCTTAGGTCACCCCAGGAGTGGAAGCCAAAGAGATCTGACTGGAGGCCGTCTCTATGTGATTCTGAAATACGGTATGGTAGAATTTCTCTTTTTCATTTTAATAAACTTGTGATGATTTCAAGAAATCTGATACTCTTTCTATTTCACCTGGTTACTAGATAGGATAGCTATACATTCAGGTGAGGTGTGCTTATCTATTTTATTCCATTCTGTCGATTTACACAGATATATCCACTTCTAAGAAAACATATAAAGGTATTTGTATAGGACAAGCTGTAATCCTGTGTGGCATAGGCTTTTATTTAGTGGCTCTGAGTTGGGCATTATTACAAATTTAGTTTTGTAGGATATCCTTTATGAAAAAGCTATTTTTTTTTTAAATAAAAAGTTAAAAAACGCAACCTAAAATCTGACATTCTGCCTCGGTTTTACTATTTTATACACACGTGGACAAAATTGTTGGTACCCCTCATTTAATGAAAGAAAAACCCACAATGGTCACAGAAATAACTTGAATCTGACTAAAGTAATTTGCCAAACTACATGTTGACAAGCCACAAAGCTTCTGGGAGAATGTCCTATGGCCAGATGAGACAAAAATCACAATTTTTGGCAAGGCTCTTCAGCTCTATGTTCACAGACGGAAAAATGAAGCATATCTTGAAAAGAACACTGTCCCTACTGTGAAACATGGAGGAAGCTCTGTTATGTTCTTGGGCTGCTTTGCTGCATTTGGCACAGGGTGTCTTGAATCTGTGCAGGGTACAATGAAATCTCAAGACTATCAAGGGATTCTAGAGAGAAATGTGCTGCCTAGTGTCAGAAAGCTTGGTCTCAGTCGCAGGTCATGAGTCTTGCAACAGGATAATGACCCAAAACACACAGCTAAAAACCCCCAAGAATGGCTAAGAGGAAAACATTGGACTATTCTGAAGTGGCCTTCTATGAGCCCTGACCTAAATCCTATTGAGCATCTTTGGAAGGAGCTGAAACATGCCGTCTGGATAAGGTATCCTTCAAACCCGAGACAACTGGAGCAGTTTGCTCATGAGGAGTGGCCAAAATACCTGTTGAGAGGTGCAGAATTCTTATTGACAGTTACAGGAATCGTGTGATTGCAGTGATTGCCTCAAAAAGTTGTGCAACAAAATATTAAGTTAAGGGAACCATCATTTCTGTCCAGGCCTGTTTCATGAGTTTTCTTTTTTTTTTCAATTCTGTTGAAGCCTGGTTGAAAAGCAATGTCTGACTTTCATTTCTTCATTTTCATAGAATTTTTATATATTATTACTTTTGTCAGATTCAAGTTATTTGTGTGACCATTGTGGGTTTTTCTTTCATTAAACGAGGGGTACCAACAATTTTGTCCATGTGTGTATGCTGTTTTCAATGATGAGTGAATCGAAGCTGCAGAATTGGAATTCGATCCGAATTTCAGGAAATCTTTGATTCACCATGATTCCGGATTTCCTCACACTTTGATGCATCGAATCGCATTTTTTTATAAAATGGCCACTGCACATGTTAGGACAAGGGGGAAAGGACTCTGGGAGTGCGGGATGACCCACAATGCCAAGCGTGCAGCTAATCAGCAGCCAGCCGGACCTGTGATGTCACAGCCCTATAAAAACCCTCGGCCATTTTAGGTACAGTCATTCCACATCGCTCTTACTGTAGGGACAGACATCGGCAGGAGCTAGGGAAAGACAGAAAACAGATAGAAGTTCAGGGAAAGAGGCTGAGCCTTAGAAGTGTAGGGAAAGGATAGGGAGGAATTGAGGTGCTAAGTTTTGCCTATGTCTACAGAGCTAATCCTCCACAGAAGGAAGATCAGAAGCTATGTCAGGAAATATTATTGAGTAAGCGAGTCTAGGAACAAATTTAGAGTAGATGTAGTTAGAAAATCTACAGGAAGTGAATGTAAGCATGCCTGTAACAAACATGTCTATCATGAGAGAAAATGGTAATAATTTAAGGGCAGACTGGATGGACCATGTGGGCTGTTACTACCATCAATCCGCTATGTTTCTATGGCATATAAGGAGGACAATCCTTGCAGGAAACCTCAACCAATCATGAGGAACTCAAGTACACTGACATTGAAGAAAAACACAGTATTAAAACAAAAAAAAAAAAAAACATTCTCGTCAGTATGTTTCCAAGTGAATAGACAATACATGTGTAGCAGCATTCGATTTGTTGCGTACAATGCACCACTCCAAATTTTTGCATTTCTTGTGGCAAGGCAGGAATTTTACACTACTGTTATTTATACTTCACTTCAGTCAGTTGTTGCATACAGTACGCCACCCAAAATGGTTTCATCTTCTGAAAGCCCCCACCAATCCTAAGAACACAGCTCTGGTTCATTCAGCAGAGACTCTCTTTATTTCCTTGCCATAGGTTTTTAACTAAAAATCTGGAAAAGGGCCTGAGTTTCTGGAGTAGGGAAAAGATCCTGACAGTCCTGATCTTAGATTCCTAATTAATTCTATTAGACAGCCAAGTGTTCAGACCCTCAGTCAGACTGAGCTCTTTCAGCCTGGGAATGGAGCAGGTTAGCAGTAGCGTAACTAGGTTAGCAGTGGCGTAACTAAAGTCTTGTGGGCCTCAGTGCAATATTTTGTCTGAGGCCCCCTACCTCATCCCTACAGCGAATTCTTGATAGTGATGGTTACAGATGCTAAGGAGTTTAATCAACCTTAGTGTGGTTAGGGTAATCTGTGAATCTCCTTGGCTTATGGGCCAGATGGAAGCTGCAATCTCAATACTGTTGCCAGTGCTTATGGGTCCCTTAAGGCTCCTGGGGCCAGTGTGACTGCACCCTCTGCACCCCCTCAAGTTACACCCCTGCCGGTTAGTGTATCTAGTTATACAGACTAAACTGCTTTGTTTGTGGTGCCAGACATTAGGTCTCCACTGGATTAGACATGATATTTATATGTGTAGTTAGAGCTGAAAAGGCATATAATTTCTGTTATCACAACCAGCAAATAAAAGTGGTTCAACACCTTGATGGAACCATCTCTGAAAATTCTTCATATGGCCTATTTAGTCTCCCATAGGCTACACAGCTTCTAACTTACAGTATCACCCCTCTGTTGTAGGGGTTGTAAGACCTTAGGCACTACTCTCCATATCTGATAGTCCTGCCCACATGCCGATTGTTTCTGGTTGGCTATCCACAGAATGGCACAGTGGCTTTTTGACCTGAGGGTTACCATTATCTGCTCCAATTTTCCTCTTAAACTGGCTAGCCTTAAATATGCCCAACCTAAATTACTCTGTTGGCTGCATGTATCCATATTGCCTTAAATTGGAAGAGGTCCTACCTCTCCCTGACCAATGATGTGTGCCAAGTTGATTCCATGATGCTCAATGAGAAATTTAATGTCACCATTTCTGATACTCGCCCACTCTTTGAGTATGGGTGCCCTGGATTAATAAGTCCAACGTCCCAGGCCTGCCATTGTCTCTAACTGTAATCACTTCATAGGACCTAGTGGGGTGCTTATCTTCCTCCCCTTGGGCAGGGTCCTTCTCCCACTTCTCTCCTAGCTCTTTGTATTTTAGCGCTACTAAGTCCCTTCCCCCCCACCATTTATGTTAGATTTTGGTTACTGAATTTAATATTTTTTTTTAACCTATTTTCTGTTACATAGACATACTATCTTTGGACTTGTCACTGTTTCCTTATGTTTTGTATGCCACCTTCTGCATTTTTTTTGCATTCATATTTGCTTACTGTTCTGTATTTTTTGATATTTTTCAATAAATACCTTTGAAACTAAAAGTGGTTGCGAGCAGTTGTACCTGGATTTTGCTGTGCCCATCTACCCTAGGAGACGACTGTCCCTCTACCTAATCCCTTACATGGAGTAAAGCTGCATCAGCTTCTTTTCTTTTATGCTAGAAGGATCATATAGTTGAACTGGAAAGCCCCCTAAGATCTCTCTTCTTTCCCACTGGATGCAACTGATGGGTTCAGATCTGCCCAAGTACAAGTTGGCATATGTTGTCAGAGGTACCTCAGACATGTAAATTTGGGATCTTTGGGTCAATGCGTAGAAACTCTAGAATATAATAATGATGATTGTGTGGCAAACCACAAAAATTTCAGGCTATGCCAAACCAGAAATGGTTTGGAAAGTTTATAACAAATTCGGATTGTTACAAGCTGGTTTTCTCATCTCTAGTTAGGAGCCACCTAAAAAGTACTGATCAGATGGTACCTAGTGCCCAATCATATTCTCTACTAACAACATAAGGAATCTGTACAGAGAAACAGTAGACCTTTTATTGGTTATTTTGAAGCACTTGTATAATTGTCATTTTATGTCATTTCACAGCTCATAGTAAATATTCTAATATAGTAAGTTGATCTTATTATCTGAGCTACAAAAATATCAGTTATCTTTATCATTTAGCTTTGTGTTTATTCCAATTTGTTCTCAAAAAATGTGTGTGTTACTCTCTTTTGGAAAATGCCAGCTCACACAGATTGTGTGCCGATTGTCTAGTCCCGTGTTGAGAACTTTGCCTTCATTTATTTGGTCACTAATAAAATAGCCCCCCAAACCTCCTTATTTCTCAGACTGTAGACCAGAGGATTTAACATCGGAACCACAACCAGATAAAGCATCGATAGTAACATGTCCTGTTCTTTAGAGTCTTCAGATTGAGGTTTTGTGTATAAGAACGTAAGAGGTCCATAGAATAATATAACTGTGATGAGGTGTGAGGTGCAGCTGGAGAAAGCTTTCATACGTCCTGCTGAGGAACGGATCTTCAATATGGCGGAGAAGATAAAGACATAAGAGATTATAGTGAGCAGGAACTGTAAAATGGTAATAAGGAAAACTTCAATGAGCATAAAAATTTTTCTGCTTGTAACATCTGTAGAGGAAATAGCAATGACTGAATTCAGATCGCAAAAGAAATTATTGATATCATGCGAATCACAGAATAATAAAATAGAGGAAAGTATTGCATGTGCAAGAGCATTTAGAATGCCAACTATCCAAGATGATGCTGCCAAAGCAATGCAGACATTCTTTCTCATTATTGCATAATATTGTAAGGGCTTACATATTGCCACATAGCGATCATAGGCCATTGATGTGAGCATGAAAATTTCACCATCAGCACATAAAATGAAGAAAAATACTTGGATCATACAACCAGGAAATGAGATCGTATGATCCTGGGTCAATGTGACAGCAAGTAACTTAGGGATGATGTAAGTTGTAGATGTCACATCGACAGTGGCAAGGTTACACAGGAAGAAATACATGGGGGTGTGTAATTTTGGAACCATACATACAAGATAAATTATTGTCAAATTTCCCAACAAGGCCATCAAATAAATAATTAATATCCCGAAAAATAGTTTCAGTTGTGCCTCCGATGAAGAAGAGAAGGCAACAATGTAAAATTCATTTTCAGAGCTTCCATTTGGGCAGTCATTCATCTTGGTCTGAAAGAAAAATATTTTCTTTACACCATAAGTAACCGCAGTGAACAATACCCATCACAGGTTAAATAACATGGTCAAGTTCAACAACGTCTAAGCCATTACAGGTCATGGGAGACACAAATCACTGCCTCCTAAATGTCCTAGGTTGGACGACTGACCAGCCACCAGACTTGTCAGGTTAAAACTTTTATTGCACTCTGCAAGAGGAAGGGTGTAATAGATGGGCAACATGCTGTATGTATAAAATATACTGCCCATTACAAAAATATGGAAGTTTTTTGTATGTCTCATCAACCACTCCAAAGGGTAAGTACACTAGGGGGACCCAAAAAACAAAGCGCTAAAGTTTTTTTTAAGTCTTTTTTTTTTTTTTTTTTCTAAATATATAGAAAAATAAAAATTCAACTGAATCCTTTTTCCCCATTTACAAATAAAGATAAACAGAAAAAAAAATGTTCCAAAAATCCAAATATTTCCAGAATATTAAAATATAAAAGTATTTATTGTATTTATTGCATACAATGAAAGGGGAAAAAAATCTAAATTTGCAAATCCACACCCTCAAAAACAAAAGTGAATAAAAAAAATTAAACATTGGTACCAATAAAAGCGACAACTCATTTTGCAAGACAGACGGTTCTGTAGACAAATATAAAAAAAAATTTTTTTCAAGTTATGCGGCATTGACTAAACAAAGGCAATATGTCATTTCAACCCCCCAGTCAACTCTGTAAAATCCAAACCTGAAAGATGATTCGGGAAACTGCAGTTTGTTTTTTTTTTTTTATCAATATAACCCCATTTAGATTTTTCTTAGCTTCCCAGTACATTGTATGTAACACTAAATTGTGCCATGAGGAAGCAGCCATTCATCTTATGAAACAAGCCCTCACATGAGTATGTGAACAAAAAATATAAAAAATTATGAATTTTGCCATTTTTTATGAATTAAATAAAAAAAAATCTAAAATTTACAGAAGTGGAAAGGAGTTAACCTTTTAAGAGAAGCCTAAGGGGAAACACATGCTAGAGACAATAAATTGTAATAGGTTATTGCTACCATAATTTAAGCCATGTTCACATTTTTATATTAAGTTCCATTCACAGCCTATTCTGACATATATAATGAAAAAAAATTGCAACGCAGCTCTATTTTTGTGGCCCCAATGGACCCAATATAAGTCAATATTCCATTGACCACTGATGGTCTTCATCATGTGACAGATCCAACACTGCAATGTGGTTCTGATATAAATGAAAACTTTGACACAGATATAAGCAGAATTTCATAATTTTGTCTTCATCAGTATAAATATACTATATAACAAATGTGGCGGCACCGAGTCACAGTATATGGGTAATTCTATATGATATACACAAATAGTCTCTCTTTTCTATTAGTAAACTACCCCTAAATTCTTAAGTGCACTTACATTTCACAAAACAGCCATTGCCTAATTGGAAACCACTGAGAAATCAGTACATTTGCATGCATCTGATTTATCACCCATAGGTCAACTGATGCTGGTCACACATTTTCCTTGCCCCATTCCATATTAAGTTATGGCAATTAGATCATTCTCATGAACTGACAGTTACTCACAGTAATAGAACGGGCACAGACGCTATGACCATACTATCACTTGCAGTTGCCACCTGAGAACTCTGATCTTGATTATTAAATCCACCTAGATGGTAACAATAAGCCTTAAGGCTACGGCCCCACGTTGCGGAAATGCACCTTTTTTTGCTGCAGATATTGTTGCGGTTTTTTGAGCCAAAGCCAAGAATGGCTACAAAAGGAATGGGAAAAATATAGGAAGTTCTTATACTTCTACCTGCTGCTAAATCCACTCCTCGCTTTGGCTCAAAAAACCGCAGCAAAATCTTCAAAAAAAAGCTGCGTTTACGCAACGTGGGGCTGTAGCCTCAACCAGCTACAGTACATTGATGGAAAAATAAAAAAGGCATGGCTCTCAGAACACAGTGAAAGAAAACAAATCATTCTTTCAAAAGAGAGCATTGTACAAAATGAGTGAAACATGAAAAAATCTATATGTTTGGTGGGTTACTGTATTGACCTAGAAAATCCAAAGGATGTTTTTTATTTTGTATGAAGAATTGTGCAAAATTGTAAAGAAATGTAAAGAAACACTGTCAAAATTTGTGGGTTTTAAAATCCCTCAGGTTAATACATTTGTCAATAAGTTTATAGTCCTCCCATCATTATCAATTGGAAAATATAACAAATCCTGCAAAATACAAGATCACAAAGAATTACATTGTCATAAAAAAATAAAGTTTTGGCTTTCTGAATTCTGCCAAAAAATAAAATGGAAAAAAAAAATCACTGATCCTCAAGTCCAAAACTTGCCCAATATATTAAAACCGACACTTGGTGGATTAGCGCAAGATGCACCACAAATTTTAAGACCAGGATTGAAAAGCTCCTCAGCCACACCCGTAGGTGGGGCCTAACTCCAGAGGGAGTGTATGCAGCAGGAGACCTGCTGAGGAGACCTGCAGGGAGCAGGTGTACGGTGGAACCAGTCAGAGACAGACAGGGGGTCTGTCCCAGGAGGACTGGGTTTCCAAAGGCTGTTTGTTAATTTTGTTCATGTTCCATTTGTAAGCTGAATAAAGCCATTAACTTTGGATTTACACCGCCTGATATGTTGCTTCTTTGGCACCCAGTACCACCAACACTACTGTGGATTCCAGAAGGCCGCCGCCTTTGAGGCTAAATCCCCCCAAATTATCACAATAGGTTATATGATAGGAGAGAAGCTGAGCTGTGTGATATATAGGGTTATATGATAGAGGAGAGAAGCTGAGCTGTGTGATATATAGGTTATATGATAGAGGAGAGGAGCAGAGCTCTGTGATATGTTATATGACAAGGATACTTTTTTTTTTTTTTTTTTTTTTTTGTTAGGACATTTTTGGTTTGTCTAATGTGTTTATGGTTATTTTTTGTTCGTATATGTGATCTAGGGAAATCTAACTCATCCAGTTATATTTTAACTACATAAAGGACTCAAGGTTAACAGTACCACCACCTGCTCTGTGAAATGTATAGTGGAACGCATGAGTAGTTCTATTCATCCCTATTAAGCAGCTGCATCCTGCTTATGCAACATTTAGCTGAACACATGATCAGTTCATGATTAGAATGCAGATGGAACGCAAGCCTTTAATGTTGCTACTGACTGACAGGTTCTTCCTGACCTTCCTGTACATGGAACGCAAACCTCCTACTTCCAGTGTAGGGTGGAACACATGCTTTATCAATTTTGAGGGAACATGCTATGTGACTGCAGAATGGTAGCTACACATGTACTATATTTTATTTGTATGTACTGTATTTGCTCCTGAGATTGTAAGCTCTTGTGAGCAGGGTTCTCAGACCCATTGCTTGAATTGTTCATTCATTTGTTACTCTGTAATTTCTGATTTTGCCTGTACGTATACCCTATGTATTCTCTGCTGCGGAGTATGTTGACTATGTAATAAAGATTAATATTTGTAATGTGAAATAGTGGTTTTTACTGGAAGTATGGGATTGGCATGTTGATGAAAAGGAGGGTGAATACCTAAGGAGTATAATATATATATATCTATATCTGCAGATCAGGAATTAGAGGTAGAAGAATCTGAGCTCTGGTGAAGAGACAACTTGTAACATAGCACTCTTCTGATACATTTTTCTCTGGTTTCTTTGTGGTACTTAAGTGTGATCTTCTCAAAGAAGTTGGTCAATATACAATAATATGGTGGAACTGGAAACATGTCAAAAGAATATCTAGTTTGGTTGACACTTGGCTGGTCTCAAAAATAATTTTAATCCTGAAAGTTTGTATTGCAGTACATGGCCTGCATGGAAATCACTTTGATCTCAGCCATTAGTATTGTGCTATGGTAAAAAAACAATTGAGCAAGAGAATGATAGTCTGTGTGGGACTGAGGGAAAAACAGTTGAATTAAATGTTCAAAAATGTTAAAAAAAAAAAAAAAAAAAATTTTAAAGTTCAAAAATAAATGTTCTGATTTTTGTTTAAAACTTTAGAAACAATAAAAATAAATCCATAATTGGTATTGTGATGCATGTGAAAGTCCAAGCTGCTAACGTCATTTACTAGATCCCACATATTGAACATTGTAAAAATATAAACAATACAGCATGAATTACCATTTCTCAGAAAATGCCATAAAAATGTTAAGTCATAAGTATCCCAACTTGATGTCCTTACACAAAGCTTTCTCTTTTTTTAAATGGTGAAAAAGGTAAAACCATAACAATATACACACGTGGACAAAATTGTTGGTACCCCTCATTTAAAGAAAAACCCACAATGGTCACAGAAATAACTTAAATTTGACAAAAGTAATTTGCCAAACTACATGTTGACAAGCCACAAAGCTTCTGGGAGAATGTCCTATGGACAGATGAGACAAAAATCAAAATTTTTGGCAAGGCACATCGGCTCAATGTTCACAGACGGAAAAATGAAGCATACCTTGAAAAGAACACTGTCCCTACTGTGAAACATGGAGGAGGCTCTGTTATGTTCTGAGGGCTGCTTTGCTGCATCTGGCACAGGGTGTCTTGAATCTGTGCAGGGTACAATGAAATCTCAAGACTATCAAGGGATTCTAGAGAGAAATGTGCTGCCCAGTGTCAGAAAGCTTGGTCTCAGTCGAGGTCATGGGTCTTGCAACAGGATAATGACCCAAAACACACAGCTAAAAACACCCAAGAATTGCTAAGAGGAAAACATTGGACTATTCTGAAATGGCCTTCTATGACCCCTGACCTAAATCCTATTGAGCATCTTTGGAAGGAGCTGAAACATGCCGTCTGGAAAAGGCACCCTTCAAACCCGAGACAACTGGAGCAGTTTGCTCATGAGGAGTGGCCAAAATACCTGCTGAGAGGTGCAGAAGTCTCATTGATAGTTACAGGAATCGTTTGATTGCAGTGATTGTCTCAAAAGGTAGTGCAATAAAATATTAAGTTAAGGCCGGTTTCATGAGTTTTTTTTTCTTTTTTTAAAAAATTCTGTTGAAGCATGGTTGAAAAGCAATGTCTGACTTTCATTTGTTCATTTTCATAGAATATTTACATATTACTTTTGTCAGATTCAAGTTATTTCTGTGACCATTGTGGGTTTTACTTTCATTAAATGAGGGGTACCAACAATTTTGTCCACGTGTGTATAAATACTACAGCCAAATTCAATATTGGAATTGTGGCTTTTTTTATTTCCACCCCACAAAAAAGGTCATTTATTATATCCCACATCCTGAACATCATAAAATTATAAATAATAAAGCAAGAATTACACTGCTTAACAAAAAAATGCAAAATGTGATAAGTTTTATCTATCCTAATATGGTGCCATTTTAAAACCACATCTTGCCCCTCAAAAAAATAAACCCTCACATGGGGTTATGGATCTCAGACTATGGCACCACAAAGCATTTTTTTTTTTTAAATTTTGTAAAAAGCTAAACATAACAATCTTTGCAAATTTTGGCATCACCAGTATCTCATTTAAACCATAGAGTGAACACATTTCTATTGTACAGGGAATAACATAAAGGCGATATTGGAATTGCAACTATTTTTCATTCAATCCCTCCCAAAATGGCATGTAATGAATCCCCCATGCTGAACCATGGAAAAATAAAGCAATAATTAATTTGCCTCCCAAAATATGCAATAGTAATGTAGTAATACAAAAAAAAAATCACAATATGATACCAATTAAAACTACAGCCTTCCCCTCAAAAAAATAAACCCTCACATTATGATGATGGATCTCAGAATATGGCATAATAAAGCAATTTAAAATAAATATATATTTTGAAAGTCAAACATAAACACTTTATAAATTTGGTGTCGCCATAATCACACTAACCCACAGAATAAAGCGAACACCTCATTTCTACTGTACAATAAATGGAGTAAATACTATACTAAAAGACACTATTGGAATTTTGTTTTTTTTTCCTTTCTACACCATGAAAAAAAATAAATAAATTAATGCATTATATGACGTCATGTTGATAGAAAAATTTAAAAATAGCTATGGCTTTTGGAAGGCGTGGATGAAAAACAAAATGGTATGGTCAAAACTGTCAGGGGCAGAAAACGGTTAACAATATCCTACTCTGCCTACAGTTCCTATGCAAACCTATGTGTCTTCTCCCATCTAACCCAGTGTATAGACTGATGCTGCAGTCATACTTCCTTCCATGTGTCTCCATTGTAGGTGATTCCTTGACCTAGCTTCTACCCATATGATGCCGACTATTTCTATAGGTAAACTGAGATGGTGGCACTGTGCTCCACGCTAATGAGCATAAATAAAATAAAATAATTGAAACTAATACCTAGGAAAATTAGGGATAAATATTGAACCACATCATTCTAGAGAAGAAAACTTACAATTTATAGATGTAGATGAAATTTGCTTCAAGTACAGTGTAGCGGCTCCTATCAATAGTCTCCCCTCACTTCTAGCTTGACTCTTAAGAGCCTGTTTTATAATATAACCTGATGGGTATTTTTGCCTATTGAGATTTGCTCTAGAAATGTAAATTATAATTGCATCTGAATAATTTGCAGTTCCTTGTTGTCAACTAATATTTTATTGTACATACTGTATATTTTATATGTTCAGACTGCATTGAGTGAATACTAAAGATGACCAAATCTCCTGAGGTTCTTGTTTGGTCAGGTTCACGTAAATTGGGTGGCAGCTGAGATTTGGACGAAATAAATTTGGTCCGAATCTAAAGTTCTACGACTGCCCTAAAAAAAAAAAAGATTTTTCTTTACTTTTGGTGACCGAGAGTAACCTAAACCATATAATCGAAAGTTTAGCTCTTGTGATTTAGTTTGTCATTGAGAGTAAAGAAACAACTGCCAATGACTACTGCAAGGTGAGAATCTAAGCTTTCTGCAGTCATTGGCTGAGTTATAGAGATCACTGACCAACCTTTGACAGTAGGTCAATGACCAAAAGTAACTGCGACCCCATTAAACCGGCCAAAGACAGCTGTAAGATACAAATGCATCTCAATAAATCAGAATATCATCAAAAATTTTATTTTTAGTAATTCAATTGAAAAAGTGAAACCACATATTTTATTGAGTCATTACAGAGTGAACTTTTTCAAGTGTTTTATTTCTGTTAATGTTGATGATTATGGCTTACAGCCAAGGAGAGAGAGAGTCATTATCTCAGAAAATTAGAATAATTAACCCAAAACAGCTGCAAAGGCTTCCTAAATGTTTAAAAAGGTCCCTTAGTCTGGTTCAGTAGGCGACACAATCATGGGGAAGACTGCTGACTTGACGGGTCTTTCTACACTCTCCACAAGGAGGGTAAGCCACAAAAGGTCATTGCTAAAGAAGCTGGCAGTTCACAGAGTGCTGTATCAAAGCATATTAATGGAAAGTTGAGTGTAAGGAAAAAGTGTGGTGGAAAAAGGTGCACAAACAACCGAGATAACCGCAGCCTTGATAGGATTAACAAAAGGCCATTCAAAAATTTGGGGGAGATTCACAAGGAGTGGACTGCTGCTGGAGTCAGTGCTTCAAGAGCCACCACACACAGACGTATCCAGGACATGGGCTACAAGTGTCGCATAACATGTGTCAAGCCACTCATGACCAATAGACAATGCGAGAAGTGTCTTACCTGGGCCAAGGAGATAAAGAACTGGACTGTTGCTCAGTGGTCAAAGGTGTTGTTTTCAGATGAAAGTAAATTTTGCATTTCATTTGGAAATCAAGGTCCGAGAGTCTGGAGGAAGAGCGGAGAGGCCACAATCCAAGCTGCTTGAGGTCTAGTGTGAAATTTCCACAATCAGTGATGGTTTGGGGAGCCATGTCATCTGCTGGTGTAGGTCCACTGTGTTTTATCAAGGCCAAAGTCAGCACAGTCGTCTACCAGGAAATTCTAGAGCACTTCATGCGTCCTTCTGGCGACAAGCTTTTTGGAGATGGAATTTTCATTTTCCAACAGGACTTGGCACCTGTCCACACTGCCAAAAGTACCAATACCTGGTTTAATAACCACAGTATCACTGTGCTTGATTGGCCGGCAAACTCGCCTGACCTTAACCCCATAGAGAATCTATGGGGTGTTGTCAAGAGGAAGATGAGACACCAGACCCAACAATGCAGACGAGCTGAAGGCTGCTATCAAAGCCACCTGGGCTTCCATAACACCTCTGCAGTGCCGCAGGCTGATCGCCTCCATGCCACACCGCATTGATGCAGTCATTCATGCAAAAGGAGCCATGACCAAGTATTGAGTGCATTTACTGTACAGATTTCATTTGGCCAACATTTCTGTTTTAAATTTTTTTTACAGTTGGTCTTATATAATATTCTAATTTTCTGAGATGACTTTTTGGTTTTCCTTGGCTGTAAACCATAATCATCAACATTAACAGAAATAAACACTTGAAAAAGTTCACTCTGTTTGTAATGACTCAATATAATATGTGTTTCACTTTTTCAATTGAATTACTAAAAAAAAAAATAACTTTTTGATATTCTAGTTTATTGAATGCACTTGTATTGTTGGCTGGTGTAGATCATGTATGGTTAAGAATATTCATGGTCATTAAGCCACTTAAAAGCAGGTTAATGACTGCAACTAAAACTATATAACCTGTATTGCAACTTGGGTTATCTCTGATCCAGAAAATGGTCCGGGTAGGGTTACTCCTGTTCATTAAACTACTTCTGAAAGTAGCCCTATGATCATGATTAACCTGGACCCACACATGATCTAAACCACCCAGAGATTCTAAGCTGTCATTGGCTGGTTTAGATCATGCATGGGTCCAGGTTAAAAAGAACCAAAAAGAGTTACCAATGTGTGTCAATCTGTGATGGTGCTAAAAATTGAAAACTAGAACTCGTCCCACAAACAGCAAACCCTCATACAACTATATCAGCTTAAATATAAAAGGTCAGTGCATCTCCAAAATGACAAGCCCTTTGGGGTGTGCAGTAGCTATAACCTAGAAAAAGCAATGATAGATAAGAAATCTCAACTATGGGTCTCACTGATTTGCTTTGGAAAACTAAGAGGTCAAGGAGAAGAGGTACCATAGTACACGTTGATAAAAATCTGTTGAAAAGTTCATTCTGGTTATATGAAGTTGTCAAAACACACAGCACATTGCTACTTATTGCCAGAGTACTTTGCTCACCCATGTCCACAGCCTAAATCCTGATCTGACCTGCAGCGAGAAGGTGACAAAATAGGTTCAGAACAGAGAATAGTATTGGGTCACCTGGTCTTGCAGCTTCCATTGTGTCTGCATTTCTATTCAGCTATCTGGGGCAAATTGGTAAGGTACTTTAGTGGGAACTTTCCCGGTGGGCCGGTCTCTGCATTTAACTGTGGGCCACTCCACTGCACAACTTTGCATATGTGTGTGCAGATCATTGCAGTAAATGGCAACTCTGTTCCTCACATACACAGAAGTAAGCTGCAGCCTCCAGTCCACACTCAGCTTCTTAGTGTGACCATAGGACCTTTGAAAGCAACATTAAGGCTAAGACCACACGTTGCGGAAATGCAGCTTTTTTTGTTGCAGATTTTGCTGCGGTTTTTTGAGCCAAAGCTAATCATGGCTACAAAAGAAATGGAAAATATATAGGAAGTTCTTATACTGCTACTTTCTGGTCATTCCACTCCTAGCTTTGGCTCAAAAAAACGCAGCAAAATCTGCAACAAAAAAAGTTGTGTTTCTGCAACGTGGGGCCTTGCGCTGCCTCAGCTCTTGGAGTGTTAGAGCTGTGTGGTCTGGCAGGTTCTACATGCCAGCCCATCATAGTTAGTACACCTGGAGCCTCTGCATTTTCAGGTGTTGCATTGTTGATGTAGAGGCTGACTATACCTCTCCTATATTCAACCCTAACTCACCTGGTTTGATGTTTTGGTTCTAACTAGAGCTGAGTGAACTCCAAAAGGTTCTGGTTTAGGTCATACCTGAAGCATCCATTCTATCTGAATCAGTTTTCTCTTCCTTGGTACTGACAAGCCTCTTTAGAATGGCAGACTGTCTGTCTTGGATGTTATCTTTGCGCTCTCAGCTGTGATGTTTTTCCTGTGCACCACACCAGACTGACCGGGGGCTGCTGCACCCAACGCTCCCATTTTGCACTGTGGTTGTCACTATAATTCCCTGGGTCACTTCCCCTCCTTTTTTGCTACATACCAGATCTCTTGCTCTGAGACACACAGCTCCATTTCAACCATACACAAGTGCACACACACTCTGGTCTGCTGTCCACTGATCTAGATAGCTCTTCTCCCACTGGTGCCTGTCTGTATTAACTACAATGTGAATGGAGAAAAACCCTTTCTCAGTAGTAGGTGCAGAACACCGTTCCAAAATCTAATTTCATAGCAAATATTTTTTTTTTCAATAGTATTCAATAATACATTTGCTTTTTTCAAATTCATTTTATCAAAATATTTATTTTTCTCCTAACTGAATTTCTTTATAAATTAAAAAATGTATGGTTTTGCAGAGTTCTAAAGAGTTTCTCTAATATTATTGGTGACAGTCTGTTGTCTTCATAGGTGGCCAATAGATAAGACCATGAATGTAGGAACTTTTATCAAGTGGCAGTTTTCAGAAGCTCAGCCGGGCAGCTTGTTGGTTCATTGGTTAGTCCTGGGTTCGAATCCTGCCAAGGACAACATCTGCAAGGAGTTTGTATGTTGTCCCTGTGCTTTCGTGGGTTTCCTCTGGGTACTCCTGTTTCCTCCCACTTTCCAAAGGCATACAGATGGGGAATGTAGATTGTGGGCTCTATATTTGACAGTGACTGTCTGTAAAGTGAAGCAGAATATGGTGGTGCTATACGAAGCTAAGCTAAATAATAAGTGATTTCCTTGTTATGGCTGGGTTATCTTCTCATACATGTAGTGTCCCTGCCTGATAACCTGTGGGAGTTGGGTTTCCCAGACCATGGAAAGTTCCTGCATTCATGGCCGTATCCATTGGCAACTGTTCAAGACAAAAGACTGTCACCACTAAACAAGACAGAGAACCTTTAAAACTTTCCAAAAATGTTAATTACTTATTTTTAAAAATATTAAACTTTTCAATTGTCTACGAATTTTTAATGCCTGTGTGTGGGAAAATCCCTTTAGAGTAACCCTCAAGTATTCTCTATAAATACCTCTTTACAAGTGCAATGAATGAAAATGTAAAACTTGTTCATTGTTATGGCAATCTTCAGCTTTCTTTTTAAAGACGGGGCCCCTCGTACCGTAAAAACCACAATTTTGCTGCAGCAGAAACACTGTGGCAAAAAATGTAGTGTTTCAGTCCCTGCAAAGTGGATGAGATTTTGGCTAATCCCATCTGTACATTGCAGAAAAATATCTACAGCGGACATGCTGTGATTTCAGGCTGTGTTTCTCCAATGGTCTATTGAAATGAATGGGGCGTTGCGCGATCCTAGTCATATGTAATATTTTAATGGTTTTGGATTTAACTGCAATAAAAAAAAAAACCTGAGCATGTGTCCTTACCCTGAGAACTTTTCAATTCAGATCACAATTTCATTCTAACAAACTAATCCGTCAAACCTAAATCTAAGCAGCTACAGCCATATCATCTTCTGATTTTTTAACATTATAATAGCCCCCCAAACTTCTTTATTTCTCAGACTGTAGACCAGAGGATTCAACGCTGGAACTAAGACAAGATAAAGCATTGACATCAAAGTGTCCTGTTCTTTAGAGTCTTCTGAATCTGTCTTCGTGTACAAGAACGAAGCGGGTCCATAGAATAATATAACTGTGGTGAGGTGGGAGGTGCAGCTGGAGAAAGCTTTCATACGTCCTGCCGAGGAACGGATCTTCAATATGGTGGAGAAGATAAAAACGTAAGAGATTATAGTGAGCAGGAATTGTACAAAGATGACAGAAAGTTCAAAGAACATGAAGACTTTCCGGCTTTGAGTGTCACTTGTGGAAAGTACAAGCACTGAATTCAGGTCACAGAAAAAATTATTGATATCGCGTGAATAACAGAATTGCAGAACAGATGTAAGTAGTGTATGTAATAGAGAATTTAAAGCACCAAGTAGCCAAGAGGAGACCGCCATTACAATGTAGACAGTCTTTGTCATTATCATGTGATATTGTAAGGGCTTACATATTGCCACATAGCGGTCATAGGCCATTGATGTGAGAATGAAAATTTCACCATCAGCACATAAGATGAAGAAGAACATCTGGGTCATACAACAATAAAATGAGATCCTGTGATCCCGAGTCAGAATTATTGTAAGTAGTTTAGGGATACAAGTAGATGTCGATGTGATATCTACAATGGCGAGATTACACAAGAAGAAATACATTGGGGTGTGTAATTTTGGTACCAAACATACAAAAGAAAGTATTGTCAAGTTTCCCAACATAGTAATGAAATAAATAAACAAAATTCCAAAAGAGAACTCAAGTTGGCTCAATGAAGACATTGAGAAGGCGATAATGTAAAAGTCAGGATTGGAGCTTCCATTTGGACAGTCATTCATGTTGTCTTGGAGATGGAGATTTACCTATTAAATATCATTGAATCTAGTTCAGCATTACAAAAAACTAAGTCCACAATCTTCAAAAATCTTAGATATAAGACAATTTTGAATTTATATCAATGCCGACATACCCCCTTAAAGGGAATATGTCAGGTAGGTCCAACATGCCCCTGAAACCACATAATATTGCCATGTAGGATCTCTTTAAAAGAAGCACAAACTGATGAAGTAATACTTGCCACAATTATTGGTTTAGGAGGTTATTTTGGACCTGATCGATTTCCCTTTAATCTCAATTGAAGTAAATGAACAATAAACAAAAAAAATTAGTAGACGGAACAGAGAAGAGTATACATTGGCTTGAGATGTTCTCTTAACAACTCTCTTCAGTGAAACTATACATTATATGGTCAGTGATTCATTTGAGTAAAAATGCTGAGGATAAATCATCAATAAAAATGAGCTGGAAAGCCCACGTGCCACATTAAATTAATATTATGACCCCTGACATAAATACAGTGGACCCCCTAATGGCCCCATATATAAATGATCCCTTATGTTCATAATGCCCCCTAATGAGCCCTTATATAAATGTTCCTCCCTTTTATATAAATGTTCCCCCCTTTATAGCCATAATGTCCCATTATGGGCAGCACGGTGGCTCAGTGGTTAGCCTTGCAGCACTAGAGTCCTGGGTTCAAATCCAACCAAAGACAACATCTGCAAGGAGTTTGTAAGTTCTCCCCATAATTGCATGGGTTACCTCCCACACTCAAGACAGGGAATGTAGATTGTGAATCCTATATGGAACAGTGATTGACAATGTATGTAAAGCAGAATATGGTGGCGATATATGTGAATAAGCACAATAAGCCAAAGTAATAAAAAGCAATAATTACCTTTTATAGCCATAATGCCGCATAATTACTCTTTATATAAATGACCCCCCATTTATAGCCATAATTACCCTTTATATAAATGATTCCCCCTTATACTATTATAATGCCCACAGGTGCATTTAAAAAGAAAAAAAATATAAATTATGCTTACCTGTCAGTGATCCCTTGTTGGATGGGGCCACAGCAGCCACCACAGCCGCCACCTTCTTGATCCGCGTTCTTTGTGCCGTGACCACGCATAGGAGGTGTGATGCTATGATGTCATCATGCCCATCTGTGCTGAGAAGCAGACATCCTGTCTGTAGTCTCAACGTCCTGTAAATCACAAGCCTGAGGTGACTTGCAGTTTACAAGATTACACAGCAGCAGGATGTATTTTAACCAGATCAGTGTCCTGAAGATGCCGATCTAGTTAAGTACAGAATGTATTAATGGCTCCAGGGTGGGACCCAAAGAATCAGTGGGTCCGGGGTTGTTGCACCCCATGTCCCCCCTGGTAGCTACGCCTGACTCTTGATATTACCTTATCAAAGGTTTCAGCTGTGGGATCTGGAGGAAACAGTTAATGGCCAAAGCACCTGAGTATTGTAGTGACCAAAAGTTTGCTGCTTCAGTTTCTATAGTGGCAATTTGCATTGACTAGATTGTGATGAATACATTGCAAAGTTATTCCTGACCATGAAAATTATGTTAATCACAAAAAAAACATTTCCACTAAATTTCAGCCCTGCGACAAAATGACCATCTAACATCATTTCAGTGATCTTGTTAGCTCAGGGCAAGGTATTAAGAAGGACAAGCAGATATCACTCTGTCATGCTGATTTGAATTGTAAGGGCAGACTGGTTGTTGGTGGTGTGTGCTTGAAATTATTGTCATCTTCTGTTAACTGTGATTACCTACAGGGATACGTGCAGTCATCATTGTTTTTCATTAATTGGTCTTTACAGACAAGGACATTGATGCTTATAAGATTGTCCCTAAATCCATCATTTATCAATAAAACTTTGAAGTTGCTGTGACGGAAGCTTCAGGGAACCCAAGAAAGTCCAGCAAGTATAAGATCTGTCTCCTTAAGAGGGTTAAGCTACCAGACCAATTCAATACCAGTGAAGAGTTTGCTCAGGAATGGCAGCAGGTAGGTGTCAAGGCATTAGTGAAGCAACGGCTTTTGGAGGCTATCCCAGAAGAACAGCAGAGAAGACAAGTCTCTCCAAGAAAAACATCAAGAATAGACATTCAGACATGCAGAGCACTGGGGCAAAGTTATTTTCTCTGATGAAGCCTTGTTCAGACTGTGTGGGACATCTAGAAGAATAATTTGTCAGAGAAAAACCATGAGCACTACCATGAGTCCTGTGTCATGCCAGTAAAGTATCCCGAGTCCATTCATGTGTGGGGTTGCTTTTCATCCAAGGGAGTGGGCTCACTCACAATTTTGCCTTAAGAACACTGCAACAAATAAAATCTAAACATCCGACGAGCAACTTCTACCAACCATCCAGAAGCAATTTGGGGATGAACAATGCTTTTTCCAGCATAATGGAGGACAATGTCACAAGGCAAAAGTGGGCAGCACGGTGGCTCAGTGGTTAGCACTGCAGCCTTGCAGCGCTGGAGTCCTGGGTTTGAATCCTGCCAAGAACAACATCTGCAAGGAGTTTGTATGTTCTCCCCATGTTTGCGTGGGTTTCCTCCGGGTACTCCGGTTTCCTCCCACACTCCAAAGACATACTGATAGGGAATATAGATTGTGAGCCCTATATGGGACAGTGACTGACTGTCTGTAAAGTGCTGCGGAATATGATGGTGCTATATAAGTAAGCATAATAAATAAATAAACTAAGTGGCTCAGTGAACAAGATTTAAAAATTTGGGTCCATGGCCAGGAAACTCCCCAGATTTCATTCCCATTGAGAACCTGTGGTCAATCTTCAAATTGTGGGTGGAAAAATAAAAACACAAATTGTGATAAACCCCAGGCATTGAATAGGTAAGAAAGTGTTGCAGTACTCTTGGAAAATAAGGGTCAGCACTATAAATATTGAGTCTTTGCATAAACTTCATGTATTTGTCAAAGTTTATAAACTTCTGCAATGCTTATAATTCAACTTGAGTAACCATAGAAAATATACAACTCAAAGATCTAAAAACACTAAAGCAGCAAACTTTGTGAAAACCAAAATTTGTGTCAGTTTCAGAACTTTTGGCCATGTTGAGGCCTCTAATATACATGGGTTGTCTTTGTGTTTTTGCAGAGAAGAATTTTCATGCACACACAATGGGGCTAAAGAGGTACAAATACAGTCTCAAGTGCAACATATAGAGACAGGGGTGAGGTTCAGTTCCACTCCAACAATTCATTCATTCTTAAACTTTTTGTAAGAACACATGTAAGAAACAACATCTAAAACAACTCACTAACATACTGCACATATCATAGACTAATAAAACATTATATTAGTTTTATGTGCTGTTAATATGATGCAATTTGACTCAGAATACTCACCTCAATATATGACAGGATCAATATGCTTTGGTCAACTAATATACATATGTCATAGAATAATGAATTATTTTATTTGGTTTATACAGTATTTATGTGATTTAGCCCAATATAATTACCTCAATATTCTGTGGTTTTGCTCATGTGGTAAAACCTGAAAACAGCCTAGTTATAAACTGGTGTAACTCTCTAGGGTTTGGGGCCCATTGAGAAATTAGAAGATATATACCTTTTGCATAAAGACAATTAGCACAAAAATGTTCCCTTTTATTAATATTACTATTTTAGTGATTATATGGATCTAGAAAAAATATGTATAAAATTGTATAATAGATAAACACAAGGTAAATCAATGCACAGATTGACATATAGTATATCAGTATCACATGTTGTATAGTATATTGATTTTGCTAAATCTTTTTTTTTTTTTTTTTAATTTTTATCAAGTCTCTAACATATGGAATCAGTTACATTTAATAATATACATTTTATTTATATAGCGCCAGCATATTCTGCAGCACTTTACAAAATGTAGGGTTCAAGTACAGACAAAATGATATATTACAGAGACATAGTCAATTCACACAATGGGACTGAGGGCCCTGCTCGCAAGAGATTACAATCTATGATTTACATATACATCACATGAATATATCTCCACAGAGGTAACGGATCCAGGACATTTTCCAATGCATATGGATACAAAAATAAGAAACAGAAGCACAAAATAAACAAAAAGTTCACACGACAATCCAAAAGGGAAGTAGAAGTACAGCCGCACATACTGTTGGGAACGGCTCTGACACATTATAATCCCGCCTAATCTGCTCTCTCTCTGCTAACTCTCTTCTGGACCCCTTACAATCGGGTTTTCGTGCACAACACTCTTCAGAAGTGGCCTTTGCAAAAGTCTCCAACGACCTCTTGAAGGCAAAATCTAAAGGGAACTATTCTCTTATTCTTGCAGATCTCTCAGTAGTATTGACACCATAGACCACCAACTCCTCCTCACTATGCTCCACTCTGTTGGCCTCAAGGAAACCGCTATCTCTTGGTTTTCTTCCTATCTGATCACTCATTTAGTGTATCATTCGCTGGTGCTATTTCTTTTCCTCTTCCCCTTGCTGTTGGGGTTCCTCAGGGCTCAGTCCTAGGCCCCCTCCTCTTCTCTCTCTACACAGACCCTATTAGACAATCCATCAGAAGACTTGGCTTTCAATACCATCTTTATTCTAATTATAACCAACTATATACCTCATCCTGTGACATCACCCTTGTCCTCTTACTATTACTCCAAGGCAGTGCACCTGCTGTCTTGGGGTTGTATTTGACTCAGATCTCATCTTCACTCCACATAATCAGAGTCAGAGCCAGTCACTGCACTGGTTGCCCAACCACCACAGAATACAATATAAAATGATCAGACTCACCCATAAATCCATCCATAGGGCTGCACCTCCCTCGTCTTCCACCCCCGTGAACCGTTCGGAGCACCAGTAGAGAGTAGAGACTGCAACTTTGGCTGATGGTAAATATGTACAGTAAACGGATATGAGGTATAAATGGTATCTAGATATAATGGAAGTGATGTTTGGTAACTGATCCTTAAAAGAATGCTGTAGCTGAAAGTAGGTGATAAGGAGTAATGTGTCTTATTATTGAGATATACAGGGTCTTATTACACCATACATGCCCTGCTAAGAATTCTGGCTAACGAATATTCAAATGGATTTTCTTGGTGGAAAAGAGGAACTTGCTCTAGCGCCATCTTTTGAAAGGTGACTCCCTATAGAGTAATATCTGGTTTTCATGAAACCTAATAGCATCTGGGAATATAGCCAAGCCAGAAATCTACAAAAGGAAGAGGGACCCATCCGCAGAAAGCTGTTTCAAGTTTATTGTCTCTCATCAGTATGAGGCAGGGTGCAGATTGTCCTGGTTGAGTGTTCAAAGACGTGGGTTAAAAGGGGTACCATGTCTCATTAAGGAGATGTACAGGGACTCATTAGACCATGTGTGCAACAACATAAGTGGTAATGGATATGCATTGCATAGTAGTTACAAATGTCAAGTGAATTCTAGTCGTTTCAGAGTAGTTGATGTCTAGATACTATATTTGCCAAATAGAAGTCAACAATATTGCCAGTCAACTTGCAAATTATTATGCAGTAACTAAAACGCCATACCCCCAAGTTCTTTTGGACATTTAATAGTGAAAAAATGTAGTTTACAGTGAGAGGACAACCAAATAAATGCTCCAAGGGGAGAGTTCAGGGACTAAAAGAAGCATTTAGAGTGCACCACTATTTTTACTAAATAAATATGGGAATCCACAGATATAGTTTGGCCCACATGTTTAGCTTGGCTTTATGTAAGTCTATAAGATGGGCAAGGCTAGATTCACACAACCGATTTTCACATATGACGCTCAACCTGTGTTAGCTGGATTTACCGGCCTGACCTTCATGCCGGGAGCAGGACACCTAGCAGTATAGTTATCTATGATACTAGGAGTACCTGCAACATACTGTCCCGTACTGTAAGATAAGAAAATATAGAGTGTGTTATAAGATAATATAATACAGGTGTTTGGATTGGTTTCCCATATAAAAAGAGCAGATGTATGCTGTCAGTGATGTTTGCCATTGACAAGGCTTTCAATCTCAATGTGTTGTACGCCCTTGTCCCTCACTGGAACCTTTGGCACAACTTATTAGGGAACATGACAGGGTCCAGGATATGAGTACAAACACATATTGTTTCACTTTATGTGAAAGACCTGATATCATCTCACTACTACCCCGAATCCTCACTGGAAACTATAGTGGACATATTAGATTCTTTTAGTAGAATTTCTTATTATAAGCTTAATATTCAGAAATCTCAGGTCCTTCCCATTTATCTCTCGGAAGAGTCACTTTTCTTTTTGAGCTAGCTACCCCTTTGACTAGCAGTCAAATAACATCCAATATCTAAGCATTACATTCCTGCTCCACCATAAGGACCTGTATGTATGAATCATTATTGAGGACTATTCAGTAGGAGACCACATTATTACTCAACGTGGAGGTGTCATTGCTGTGAAGGGTTGCAACGTTCAAAATGCTACTCTTGGTAAAAAGCTTTTGTCTTTAGAACCCTACCTATCTCATTTTTTAGGTCAATCCAACAAACTCTATTACATTACATATGGGGGCTGCAAGCCAAAACTGGCTAGGTACATATTATACAGAGATTGGTAAATTTTGGAGTATCCAACATTTATGATTACTATGTTGATACCCAAGTAGCCTAGATCTTTGTGTGGTGATCAAGCAATGCTATGAAAAAATGGGTTAACATAAAGGCATCATATACTGTGCCCTTTAAAAGTGTTGCTGTTTTTATATTTTTGGCAATTGCCCATTTTTGCCTCTGTGTCCTCTGACTAGAGGAGCCTTGGATTGTTGGAGTCACACCCACATGGTGGCTGATTACACATCTATCTCTGCAAGTTTTATTTCCCATGATCCATGATTTAAACTTGACCCACTGGAAAAGATAGGGGATTACTACAGTCTTCCTTATTATCAACAGTCCTTCCTTGAATAGTTTTCGTGCACTACAGCCAAAGTACTCCTTCCTTAAGGGAGACTTCTTCAAATACCTACAGATCAGACATGTCATTTCTCACTACAATAATGTTGGTGGTCTCATGACCATTTATATCTCACTACTGAATCATCACTATTTTAGCAAAACATACCCACTCAGACTATGGGAGAAAGAGTTAGGTAGATGGTTCACGGGCATGGAATGGCTGAAGGGTAATACATTCCTCTGTAATATGTAATGTATCACACTAATAAAATTCAGTTTGATCTGATATCCTCTTTAATACATGGAACAGTCCCTTCTATTACACAGATGCCCATATTTTGCTTTGACTTGATCTGAGTTCCACCAACTTTCAAATTCCTAGTAGCAAAGATCTTATTACAAGCCAAGTTGGTCATTATTAGACACTGGAAAGACTCCTCTCCCCCACACTTGAGAACTTGTCTGATATAGATATGACACATTCTTATGAGAAGGATATAGTCCAGAGTAATCATACCTACTCTCTATTATCCCATAGGTGGTCACCATAGTCAACGAGCCCTTATATACTTGTCTGAGTTTAACATTGGTCACAGTTTTACTGATGTGCTGTGCTATATTGAAATCTAGCTTGCTATCAACATATGTAGTTGAATGTTTATTTTTGGATTATAATTTATCATTTTTTATAGCTCTTTTGACAACTACAGAGACAAGATAATGTTTTACTTTCTGTATGCCATAAAATCCAATATAAATCATTGAAACATAAGAGAAGTGCAATAATAGTGGCATCATAAAAGGAATAAGGAAAAACATTTGCTATGAGAATCTGGGTCAGGGTTTTGTTCAGGAGAGGGAACATTTAGTGCTATTTCTTGTATGGCCTCTTGGACTTCATCCAGGATTAAAGGGATGTCTACTAAGATTACCTGATCGTCTCTCAGAGTAGAGTAATTCAAGCCATTGAGGTAAGCTAACTTCTTCAGTGGAATAGGCAGGAGTAGGGCAGAACGGGAGGGAGGGAAGTAGAGCTGGCAGGGAGACTTTTTGGGCACTTCCTTGTACTCCCTTCTGAGTGAAAAGAAACGTAGTAAAAGTAGTCCCATGGCCCCTATAGGTTCTCACCCTTTATTATCTACTGTACACTTGGTTTGGGCTTTACTTCTTTTTGATACATTTTATTGTATATGTATTTTTTTTTTAAATCATGAAAAAAACAAATTAGTCAAGCTTAAATCTAAGAGGCTAGAGCCTCAGTATCTTCTGATTTAATATTACAATAGCCTCCCAAACCTGGTTATTTCTTAGACTGTAGACCAGAGGATTCAACATTGGAACTAGAACAAGATAAAGCATTGACAGCAAAGTGGCCTGTTCTTTAGAGTCTTCTGAGTCTGTCTTCATGTACAAGAACGAAGCTGGTCCATAGAATAATATAACTGTGATGAGGTGGGAGGCGCAGCTGGAGAAAGCTTTCATACGTCCTGCCGAGGAACGAATCTTCAATATGGTGGAGAAGATAAAGACATATGAGATAAAAGTGGGTATAAATTGTACAAAGATGATGACACAAAGTTCAGAGAACATGAAGACTTTCCGGCTTTGAGTATCACTAGTGGAAAGTACAAGCACTGAATTCAGGTCACAGAAAAAATTATTGATATCATGTGAAGAACAGAATTGCAGAACAGATGTAAGTAGTGTATGCAATAGAGAATTCAAAGCACCAAGTAGCCAACAGGAGGCCGCCATTACAATGTAGACAGTCTTTGTCATTATCATGTGATATTGTAAGGGCTTACATATTGCCACGTAGCGGTCATAGGCCATTGATGTGAGAATGAAAACTTCACCATCAATACGTAAGACATAGAAAAATAATTGTGTCATACAGGAACTAAAAGATTCTGTGATCCTGAGTCATTGAGATAAAAAGTAGTTTAGGGACACAGAAGTAGATGTGATATCTACAATGGCGAGGTTACACAAGAGGAAATACATTGGGGTGTGTAATTTTGGTACCAAACATACAAGAGAAAATATTGTCAAGTTTCCCAACATAGTAATCAAATAAATAACCAAAATTCCGAAAGAGAACTCAAGCTGGCCCGATGAAGACATTGAGAAGGTAATAATGTAAAAGTCCGGATTGGAGCTTCCATTTGGACAGTCATTCATGTTGTCTTCATGGAGATTTACCTACATTACCTCC
The DNA here is from genome assembly GCA_947044405.1 of Leptodactylus fallax. Classification (NCBI taxonomy): domain Eukaryota; kingdom Metazoa; phylum Chordata; class Amphibia; order Anura; family Leptodactylidae; genus Leptodactylus; species Leptodactylus fallax. The sequence goes on from CAMRHE010000484.1 coordinate 45,599, forward strand.
ATTGAATCTCACTGAGAAATACAAACAATATAATGTAAATCCACAGTCTTCAAAATTATTGGAAATGTAGGACAAATTTGAGTTTGACTCAGTATATCACCCTAAAGTTGACAATCCTTCAGCTATGTCAAGGGAAAAATTTGGCTTAGTGAACCAAAGAATAAGAAACAACAAGGAAGAAAATATGAGTAGATAGCCCAGAGAAAAATGTACATATGTTCCACAAATGTGTATCAATAAAACTTAAATGGGTTATCATATTACGACAACCTCTGTCCACATGTCCTTTCAGGGTGGACCGGCCCACCAGAGTACTAGAGGATAGGCCGGTGGACCATGATCTGCAACAGTAATGGTCCTACACACACAGGTACTATGGTCCATTTCCTAGGAGTTGTTGGAGGGTGGGCCCCTAGATTAATTTTATCCAGTGGGTCCAAAGATCCTCTGTCTGACACTGGATGCAACCATATATTATATGATCAACTATTCACTGGAATAGAAATGTATTGCAGCCTGCCCTTATGAAGTAGTGATCAGATCACCAAAGGTTTTAGCTGCGGAACCTGGAACAGAGAATTAATGGTTGGAGTATAAACTCCTCAGTATAAACTATGAGGTCTCTAATACATAGTAGGCTGTTACTGATATTTTTGCAGAGAAGGACTTACTTGAACACGGGGGGGGGGGGGGTAAAACAGTGGACCAGGTGAAAACTATTTTATTATTGAATTTACTAATTCAATATGGCAGCAGATGGATGACATTCAGTTGCACTCCAGCACTTCCCTCTTTTCTATACCTATACTATGTTTTCTAAGATATGATAAATAAGTAAAAAAAATATATAAAAACTCTGTAAAATATACTGCATATACCTAATTTACTATACATACCAAAGACTAATAACATTATGTTCGATGTATACAGTATTTTTATGATACGATTCAGCTCAATATATTTACCTCAGTATCTAAGACAGGATCAACACCTTCTGCTCCTGTAGTATAACCTAAAAACAGCCTGTTTATAAAATGTTGTAACTCTCTAGGCTTCAGAGCCCATTGAGAAATTAGTCCATGGGGATCTTTTGTGTGATGATAATTTAACAAAAAAGGGACTCTTAATACTGTCATTTTTAGTAATATACTACATGGATCTAGTCAAAATATATATGTCTATATAATAGAAAAACACAAGGTAAGTCCATATACAGTTTGTAATGCAGTATGTCATAGTATATATATATATATATATATATATATATATATACAGTACAGACCAAAAGTTTGGACACACCTTCTCATTCCAAGAGTTTTCTGTATTTTCATGACATAAAAATTGTAGATTCACACTGAAGGCATCAAAACTATGAATTAACACATGTGGAATTATATACTTAACAAAAAAGTGTGAAACAACTGAAAATATGTCTTATATTCTAGGTTCTTCAAAGTAGCCACCTTTTTGCTTTGATTATTGCTTTGCACACTCTTGGCATTCTCTTGATGACTTCCGGAAAGTGGGCACCTGGGATTCACTCCACAGCTAGAATCCCAGCCCCGGGGGGGGGGCCCCCCCCCCCCCCGGCCCCCCCCCCCCCCCCCCCCCCCCCCCCCCCCCGCCCCCCCCCCCCCCCCCCCCCCCCCCCCCCCCCCCCCCCCCCCCCCCCCCCCCCCCCCCCCCCCCCCCCCTTGTCCACTTTGGTCTGACTGTAAAAACACCGTATATAAAAGATTTTTTCCGTGGCGCTACACCTTAAAAAAAAAAAAACCTAAAAAAAAAAAAAAAAAAAAAGAAAAAAAAAATAAAAACAGGTAAAAAAAAAATAAAAAGAGAACAGGCCCGACTCCAAGCCCAAAGACTGGGGATGAAAATCCGTGAGTATTGTTGTGAGGGGGTAGGGGGGGGAAGGGGATTAAATAAAAAATAAATAAATAATAAAAAAAAGTAAAAAAATAAAAAGAAGTGAGGATGGGGGGGGGGAAGTAAAGGCGGAGGAGGAAAAGAAAAAAAAAAAAAAAAAACCCCCCACCTACTTTTGAAACAAATAAAATGAAAAAGAAAAAAAAAAATACAAAAAAAAAAATGTGGTGATGAACAAACTTTAAGTACCTAAAAATAAAAATTAAAAAAATATGGTATGGGGAAAGGGAAAAAGAAAAGAAAAAGAAGGAGAGTTAAAGGTAAAGAAAAAAGAAAAAAAAAGGGAAAAAAGAGAAGGGTTTTGAAAGGTATAAGAAAGGAGAAAGGGTGCAGGAAAAAAAGGCAGGAAGGAAGTGAAAGAGGTGGGGAGTGTAGGGTGTAGGGGAAAGAAAAAAGAATAAGGAAAATCCAAAAAAAACCCAAAAAAGGGAAGGAGGGCCCCCCACCTGGGGAGGCCCCCCGGCCTGCGGGGGATTGCTCTTGAGAGGTGAAATCTATTACAGTCCATTAAGCCACGTGGGCCTTTAGCCTAAATGTATCTTCAGGCCTATCATCTTTTCATCTTGACTTATGTATTAAATTCACATACACTGAAACACCTCTATCCACATCCAGAACACATAAAATAAACATTTAAAAAATGCATCAAAAATTGCACCTTGTGAACACTGTCAATTTTATTTTTTAATAGGTTTTTATTGAATTTCTGATATTTTGACCCAAAATAGATAACACAGGTAACAGTCAAGTCAGTTACCTGAAATTTATTCTGAAAATAACCATTGCTAGAGTAGGTATTACAGATATTACATGTTCAATGTTTTTAAGGGTTAAACCGATAGTCATTGGCTTATTAAGCATAATATCATTAAATACTACAGAAGTATACATATGAAATCAGCATTAACAAGATTAACAAAGGTAACAAATTTAGTAAATACTTAATGAAAAAACATAAAATATTTTATCATTAGCTGCTATGTACAGTGGAGCTGCATCCTGGTCACCGATCACTTTGTCTACAAGCCTGATAGTTAACATTATCATTGCAACTCCTCATACATCCATATTAATTCACTCCAGTGGTCACAACTTTCATACAGTAGAGAAAAAGCTACAGTAGAAAGACTGCCTGCTTAGCTTAGTTCTGAAGCTGCTGTAATTACAAGACAACTAGCAAATGTTTGTATGAGTTTCCTCCACATAGTCCAGCTTCCTCCCATACTCCAAAGACATACTGATAGGGAATTTAGATTGTGAGCCCTATTTGGAATAAGGAATGATGACAACATAGGCTTTGCTTTTCTATCCTCTTTTAAAAAGTATACAAAGGTATACATTCCCAATGGATGGCAAAATGACACTGTCATCCATCAAGGCCCTAGCAAGTTTGGCATATGTTCTGGGAACTTTCATTGTGCATATGCAAAATTTCTTATCTGAACAGGGAGCAAGTAAAGGGCATTAGATTCAATTCTAATTTTCCTACACCCCACTAGAGTTAATGAAGTATTAGTGGTCAATAAATAACTATTTCCAGTTGATTATCTGCTGCATATGCCAGGTGGTACTCTATTTCTCTCTGAGCAGGGAGAAAGTAAAGGATTACAGCAATTGAATTCTATTTTTTTCTATGCCCCAAAATGAATGAAGTGAAAGCAATATTAGTAGTAGAACTGTAAATATCGCCAGTGGGTTATTTTTTAGTAATGTCTGAAAAAATTATGTTTCTTAGAGCTGTCATAACATCTTTATTCCTCAGACTGTATACCAGTGGGTTTAACATGGGAACTACAGCAATATAAATCATGGATAGCATCTTGTCCTGTTCCTGAGAGCTTTCAGATTCTGCTTTCATGTTCAAACTTAGAGATGACAAACAAAATAAGAGCACAATGGTAATATGAGAGGAACATCTTGAAAAGGCCTTTTGCCTTCCTGATATTGTTTTTATCTTTAGAATCGTAGACATGATATACATATATGACGTAAAAATTAGTATCATGCAAACAAATCCCAAAGTAATCCCATTCACTGTTATTAAAAGGCTGATATTTGTACTGTCCACACAAGACAGTCTTAAGATTGACATCATGTGACAGAATAGATGATTGATCTCCTTAGAATCTGAGAATGATAACTTTGATATGAGTAGGGTGTACACTAAGGCATTTAAGGCACCCAAATTCCAAGATAAAAATGCTAGTAATAAACATATCCACTTATTCATGAGAAGGATGTAATGCAGTGGAACACAAATTGCCACGTATCTGTCATAAGCCATAGTGGTTAATAAGAAAAACTCAGTCGCAACACAGAAAACATAAAGAAATAATTGGATAAGACATTGAGAATTTGACATGCTCGTGTCTTTTGTTATCATAATGGCCAACAGCTTTGGTGAGATGACGGAGACGTATATGATGTCAAGTACTGACAAATTACTCAAGAAGAAGTACATTGGAGTATGGAGTTTGGGTGTCAAACATACAATGATAAGAATAGTAAGGTTACCTAGTAAGCAGACCAAATACATGAAACAGATCCCAACAAACAATGGAAGTTGAAGCTGAGGATAGTTAGAAAAAGCCACCAAGTGAAATTCTTCCTCTGCTGAACAATTCTGCAAAGTTGTAGTCATACTTTTCCAATTAAAGTATATGCTTAGTATTTAGGAACATCAATCTGAAATACTGTAAACTGAAAGGAAGCAGATAAATGGAAAGAATAGGATAGGTTATAGAATTTACTGACTCATCCTATATATTTGAGGATTGTTATGAATAGGAATGAATTTTAAAATACAAACTTTTCCGAAATTGAAAAAACTCAATGCGTCACCATATCATCTCAATATCCTACAATCAGGTTTGGACTAGCACCAATGACCTGGGCCAACAGCTTACAGGAAAACTAGTTTGGTGGTCTATAGTTATAAGAAAGATGAACAGCACTCTTCATATAAAGGATGGGAGCCAGCAAATCACTTGATCCAAAGTCAATTCAATAACAGAAAAAAATGTCTGCTCCAAAAATTTATAGACAGATTATTCTATCTATATCTATCTTTAAACAGGAAAAATAAGCAGCAATCATCATAAAAAAGCATAGGAGCCTGCAAAGGATTTGATACAAAGTGAATCCAATAAAAAAAAAAAATACAGCGCTCCAAAAAGTCATAGAAAAAAGTGATGATTCTTCTTTCTTCACTTATCAGGTGTGTCTATGTAGCTAATCCTCTCTCTATCTCTGTCTATGTAATTATTAACTCTGAGTTCTACATTTGTCAGGTTCATAAACAATGTTCCCTTTGCTAATTCACAGGTACCTCATATATGCTACTGCACTTAAAAAAAAATTTTAAAAAAAATTTCTAGGGAATATATCCCAAAGGATTTATTAAGGAGAATATTTGAAGAAGCAATCTAGAAAATAGAAGAACTCGATATGGGAGCTCACAACTAGTTTACAGATATCTACAGTTTTCATTAAAGTGTATCTCCAGTTATATAAAAACTTTTTTTTATATAAATGAATAATACAGGTGAATTGAAGAAACTTTGCAATATATCTTATTAAACAGCGTATTTCCTTTTTTCACTTAGAGGACCTTTCATGTCCTCAGGCACATGTGGTTTTACATACCGCTAGAAAGCCGACAGCGAGCTGAATTCAGCGCACTGTCGGCTTTCCTGGTATGTGCCCCGGGGCTGGAGATATTGGCGGTGTAAGTTTCACGGTTTACTGTCAGAAAGGCGTTCCTGATAGTCTAGCTGCGTTGTGAGGAACTGACTGTTCTCGTTCATAGCCCTGTACTGGGGGGGCGTTCCTCACAGCTTAGCGTCATCGCCGGGCAGTAAAGAACGCCCCCTCTGACAGTACAGCACTATAGACGAGTACAGAGAGAGAGAGGGGGCGTTCCTTACTGCCTGGCGATGACGCTGAACTGTGAGGAACGCCCCCCCAGTACAAGTCTATGAACGAGAACTGTTGGGGAGGGCGTCCCTCACAGTGCAGCTAGACTGTCAGGAACGCCTTTCTGACAGTAAACCGTGAAACTTACACCGCCGATATCTCCAGCCTCAGAGCACATAACAGGAAAGCCAACAGTGCGTTGAATTCAGCGCGCTGTCAGCTTTCTAGCGGTATGTAAAACCGCATGTGCCAGAGTATAATAATCAGAAGGAAGGGAATGTGTGTAAATTTTTTTTTTTTTAAAAGTACTTATCTTTCCTGCACTCCACCACTGCATCCTCCAGCATTTCGGTGCTTTCCTCGCGGTGTCCATGTTCATTGGCCTCCAGGTCATTCATGAGCTGATTGACCTCACTAGTCACATGGTTAGGTGTCAATGCCATCATGCTTTGAAAATACAGTGTACAGGATGATTTTGTACCTGCCATGTTATCAACATATAAGACTCCATCGCAGATTCTGCTTAAAATCGGCAGAGAGAAAAGTTCTGCAAGGAGTCTAACTGGGCCCTCGGGTTTTCGCAGGTAACCGCTTTTTAAGCAGACAGGGTAAGGGAGCTAGATAAGGGTTTCTTTTTTGTGGATGAAGTTGTAGTTTCCACTGGTACCATTTCGGTGTACATAAGTTATGATAAATGATTAATTCCTTTTTTGGCAAAAGGGATGGACAAAAAAAAAAAATTCTAACATTTATTTTTTATGGTGTCCAGCATGTGGGGTTTTATAGTACAGGTCGCTGTGCAGTATTATGAATGTTTATATTTTCATATTTTAACTCTCTCTAATTCTTTTTGGCAATTGAAAATCATTCTCTCTTTATTACTTGCTCTATTTAATTTGCCTCGCATGGTACCTATTTATATTAGTTATAATAAATGTGGATTGCCGTCTTCAATCTTCCACGTACTTTTTGCTATACAATTTTGTCTTTTATATCCCACCGTGACACTTTCAATGATTTCATTTTTCATGCAATTCTACTTGTTTCCATCCTTGGCTTAAACTAAAATCTTCATCTTCACAGTGATGGCCTACCACCATTATGTTGTGATCTGAAGGACCTTACATTGTCTTATGAAGAAAGGAAGCTGTGTGCTCCTCATAGGAAACTGGCTTCTTGAATATTGCAATTGTTTCCTATCGTAGTTGTAACTTCACTTTTGCAGAATTCAGTTTCTAAACCAGATTTTCTGTGATATCAAATCTATAATGAACATTTCTTGCAGTGACACCTTGAAAATACTGGTCATTTTATATGGTGAATGCTCTAGTGTGGATTTTTGTCCTTCTTTTTTTTTTACTTATCCTATTGTTTTACATTCAAATCATATCCAATATCTTGAAGGTTTATCCAGCTGGCACTAGGAGTAAACTCCTCTCGACCTGCACCTCCCACCTTTATTGTTCTCACCCTATTTTATGGGACTTTATTCTTTATGCACATACTACCAGAGTTAATGCAATTTTATATACTAGATCAAGTTTTCTTTGTATTGTTCCTTGCAGTGATGCCTTCCCTGAATCCTCTAATTTACAGCTTAAGAGATCCAGAGATGAAAATTGCTCTGAAGAAAATAACAAGAAGCCTTCACCTAAACATGAAGTGTTTTTAAGGCAAGGTTTTGTTTTATACCATATGGGATGAAAAGTATGTGTGGTGCACACAGGGCCTGGGCAAGAGGCAGATGAGAGCAGGCGCCTAGGTAGGCAAGAGGAGGCACCTGCCTAAACCTGTACATTGGGGAAAAAAAGTATTTAGTCAGCCATCAATTGTGCAAGTTCTCCCACTTTTAAAAAGATGAGACCTGTAATTGACATCATAGGTAGACCTCAACTATGAGAGACAAAATGAGAAAACAAATCCAGAAAATCACATTGTCTGATTTTTTAAGAATTTATTTGCAAATCATGGTGGAAAATAAGTATTTGGTCACCTACAAACAAGCAAGATTTCTGTCACTCACAGACCTGTAACTTCTTCTTTAAGAGGCTCCTCCTGTCCTCCACTCATTACCTGTAGTAATGGCTCCTGTTTGACATTATCAGTATAAAAGACACCTGTCCACAACCTCAAACAGTCACACTCCAAACTCCACTATGGTGAAGACCAAAGAGCTGTGGAGGGACACCAGAAACAAAAATGTAGACCTGCACCAGGCTGGGAAGACTGAATCTGCAATAGGCAAGCAGCTTGGTGTGAAGAAATCAACTGTGGGAGCAATTATTAGAAAATGGAAGACATACAAGACCACTGAGAATCCCCCTCCATCAGGGGCTCCACGCAAGATCTCACCCTGAGGGGTCAAAATGATCACAAGAACGTTAATCAAAAATCCCAGAACCACACGGGGACCTAGTGAATGACCTGCAGAAAGCTGGGACTAATGTAACAAAGGCTACTGTCAGTAACACACTACGCCGCCAGGAACTCAGATCCTGAAGTGCCAGACGTGTCCCCCTGCTTAAGCCAGTACATATCCGGACCTGTCTGAAGTTTGCTAGAGAGCATTTGGATGTTCCAGAAGAGTATTGGGAAAATGTCATATGGTCAGATGAAACCAAAGTAGAACTGTTTGGTAGAAACACAACTCGTTGTGTTTGGAGGAGAGTGAATGCTGAGTTGCATCCAAAGAACACCATACTACTGTGAAGCATGGGGGTGGCAACATCATGCTTTGGGGCTGTTTCTCTGAAAAGGGACCAGGACGACTGATCCGTGTACAGTCATGGCCAAAAGTTTTGAGAATGACACAAATATTCTATTTTCACATGATCTGCTGCCCTCTGGTTTTTATGTGTGTTTGTCAGATGTTTTTATCACATACAGAAATATAATTGCATTCATATTATGAGTAACCGAAGCTTATATTGACAGAATGAGTTAATGCAGCAAGTCAATATTTGCAGTGTTGACCCTTCTTCTTCAGGACCTCTGCAATTCTCCCTGGCATGCTCTCAATCAACTTCTGGACCAAATCCTGACTGATAGCAGTCCATTCTTGCAGAATCAATGCTTTTAATTTTGTCTGAATTTGTTGGTTTTTGTTTTGTCCACCCGTCTCTTGATGATTGACCACAAGTTCTCAATGGGATTAAGATCTGGGGAGTTTCCAGGCCATGGACCCAAAATCTCTATGTTTTGTTCCCTGAGCCATTTAGTTATCACCTTTGCTTTATGGCAAGGTGCTCCATCATGCTGGAAAAGGCCTTGTTGAGCGCCAAACTGCTCTTGGACGGTTGGGAGAAGTTGCTCTTGGAGGACATTCTGGTACCATTCTTTATTCATGGCTGTGTTTTTAGGCAAGACTGTGAGAGAGCCGATTCCCTTGGCTGAGAAGCAACCCCACACATGAATGGTTTCAGGATGCTTTATAGTTGGCATGAGACAAGACTGGTGGTAGCGCTCACCTCTTCTTCTCCGAATAAGCTGTTTTCCAGATGTTCCAAACAATCGAAAAGGGGATTCATCAGAGAAAATGACTTTACCCCAGTCCTCAGCAGTCCACTCCCTGTACCTTTTGCAGAATATCAGTCTGTCCCTGATGTTTTTTTCTGGAGAGAAGTGGCTTCTTTGCTGCCCTCCTTGAGACCAGGCCTTGCTCCAAGAGTCTCCGCCTCACAGTGCGTGCAGATGCACTCACACCTGCCTGCTGCCATTCCTCAGCAAGCTCTGCACTGCTGGTAGCCCGATCCCGCAGATGAAACACTTTTAAGAGACGGTCCTGCCGCTTGCTGGTCTTTCTTGGGCGCCCTGGAGCCTTTTTGGCACCAATGGAACCTCTCTCCTTGAAGTTCTTGATGATGCGATAGATTGTTGACTGAGGTGCAATCTTTCTAGCTGCAATACTCTTCCCAGTTAGGCCATTTTTGTGCAGTGCAATGATGACTGCACGTGTTTCTTTAGAGATAACCATGGTTAACAGAAGAGAAACAATGATGGCAAGCACCAGCCTCCTTTTAAAGTGTCCAGTGGTGTCATTCTTACTTAATCATGACAGATTGATCTCCAGCCCTGTCCTCATCAACACCCACACCTGTGTTAATGGAGCAATCACTGAAACGATGTTAGGTGGTCCTTTTAAGGCAGGGCTGCAATGATGTTGAAATGTGTTTTGGGGGATAAAGTTCATTTTCTAGGCAAATATTGACTTTGCAAGTAATTGCTGTTAAGCTGATCACTCTTTATAACATTCTGGAGTATATGCAAATTGCCATTAGAAAAACTGAAGCAGTAGACTTTGTAAAAAATTAATATTTGTATCATTCTCAAAACTTTTGGCCATGACTGTACATGAAAGAATGAATGGGGCCATGTATCGTGAGATTTTGAGTGCAAACCTCCTTCCATTAGCAAGGGCATTGAAGATGAAACGTGGCTGGGTCTTTCTGCATGACAATGATCCCAAGCACACCGCCAGGGCAACGAAGGAGCGGCTTCGTAAGAAGCATTTCAAGGTCCTGGAGTGGCCTAGCCAGTCTCCAGATCTCAACCCCATAGAAAACCTTTGGAGGGAGTTGAAAGTCCGTGTTACCCAGCGACAGCCCCAAAACATCACTGAGGAGATCTGCATGGAGGAATGGGCCAACATACCAGCAACAGTGTGTGCCAACCTTGTGAAGACTTACAGAAAACGTTTGACCTCTGTCATTGCCAACAAAGGATATATAACAAAGTATTGAGATGAACTATTGTTATTGACGAAATACTTATTTTCCACCATAATTTGCAAATAGATTCTTAAAAAATCAGACAATGTGATTTTCTAGATATGTTTTCTCATTTTGTCTTCCATAGCTGAGGTCTACCTATGATGACAATTACAGGCCTCTGCCATCTTTTTAAGTGGGAGAACTTGCACAATTGGTGGCTGACTAAATACTTTTTTCCCCACTGTATATCTAATGGTAATTTAGAAAACTAACTTTCTTGTTGAAGAGAGCCAGGCTTCTGAATACAGAAATTCTCTTTTCATCAATAGATTTCCAATGTATTGATTTAAGGACATGAGTGATTTTGGCAGTCACTCCTATCGCATGAACAAAGATTGTTGCATTACTCATGTATCGCTGATCGCTGCATCACTTATTCACTAATGTAAGTGAATGGAGTCACAGTTACAGACCCCAGAGTATAATAAGTGGAGGCCCAGGGGAGGTGGGGAAACATAATAAACACTTATATTTATCTTCCCTCATTTCTTCTGAGCTCCCTTGCTTCTTTAGGGTTCCTAGTTAACATCACATACCCTGGGTAAGTGGGGTGAGACTGCATCATGACGTTGGTGTGACCCATGTCATCTATCACAGGCCTTTTTGGTCCCCGAGTGTGTGACATCATCCAGGAAGCCTGGAGAAGGACCCCGAGAAAGCACCAGACACCACAAAGGGTGCCCAAAAGAGTTGAGGAAAGGAGAGTATAAGTGTTTATTTTTACCTTGCCTCTCCTGGATCTCCGCTTATTATACTCTGGGGTCTGAAGAGTATAATAGTGATAATAGTTTTTATTTCAGGTTGAGTCTAAAACATTTGGAAAATTTGGGTTGAACCCAGTTTGATCAATACCAATTTGCTCAATCAGAGATTTTCTGCCTAAGACCTGTGACTGATGTATACATGCCAAACGTCACTTTCTTTTATCATTTAGCTATTCTGTGGGGATTATTGTTCTACTGTATTAAGCATCTAAGCAACATCACTATCCCTGAAAGTAAGTCTAACTGTAAAACATACATGTGATTTAGCTTTTTAAAATGTACCGGCAAGACCAAAATTTTTGTATGAACTACACCATAAATAGCACCATTGCCTCAGGCAATCTACATGCTAGGTAGATAGGGAAATTGTCAAATCCCTAATAGCAGTCTTAAAGAGATGAATAGTTCCCCAAAAAGTCCCACAAAAATACAGTCCCTGCAGCACCCTAGTACACCCTAAAAGATAGTTATCAAGTGTTTTATATCTCAAAACACAACTACAATAAATAATGAAACATGTAATAATAGGAAATAAAACCACCAGATACAGGGTGCTAATGGTCTCTATAGGAACAATGAATGAAAATGAAAAACATCTAATCAGCTCATAATATCAAATGCACAGCACTAAGTAAGCACAGAGGTTTCAAACATATAATTTACCAAATCATGATATTGGATACACAATATTATCAAAGCAAAGTTATCATTAGTGTTTCTACTTCTCAAGTTTTTATACAAAGCGATGCACAGAAAGAATACATAGTAGCTAAGATTCATGACAACTGCAACAGATTAAAGAAAGCAGGACTTAATACAGCTCATAAATACTGACTCACATCATCTGCTCATGGCGCTGGGGTCGGTCAATTGGGAAAAACTTTGGGCTTTCATAGCACTGGGTATCCAATATCATGATTTGGTAAATATACGTTTCAGACTACTGTGCTTTATTAGTGCTGTGCATTTGATATCATGAGTTGACTTTTTAATATATAGCGTCCTGCAAGCACTATGTGTTATAGTGGGTACGGAAAGTATTCAGACCCCTTTAAATTTTTCACTCTTTTTCTTTGCAGCCATTTGCTAAAAGCAAAAAAGTTCATTTTATTTCTCATTAATGTACACTCAGCACCCCATCTTGACAGAAAAAAAACAGAAATGTAGATATTTTTGCAAATTTATTAAAGAAAAATTGAAATATCACATGGTCATAAGTATTCAGACCCTTTGCTGTGACACTCATATTTAACTCACATGCTGTCTATTTCCTTCTCATCCTACTTGAGATGATTCTACTCCTTCATTGGAGTCCAGCTGTGTTTAAACTGATTGGCCTTGATTAGGAAAGGCACACACCTGTCTATATAAGACCTCACAGCTCACAGTGCATGTCAGAACAAATGAGAATCATGAGGTCAAAGGAACTGCCCAAGGAGCTCAGAGACAGAATTGTGGCAAGGCACAGATCTGGCCAAGATTACAAAAGAATTTCTGCAGCACTCAAGGTTCCTAAGAGCACAGTGGCCTCCATAATCCTTAAATGGAAGAAGTTCGGGATGACCAGAACTCTTCCTAGACCTGGCCGTCCAGCCAAACTGAGCAAATGTGGGAGAAGAGCCTTGGTGAGAGAGGTAAAGAAGAACCCAAAGATCACTGTGGCTGAGCTCCAGAGATGCAGTAGGGAGATGGGAGAAAGTTCCACAAAGTCAACTATCACTGCAGCCCTCCACCAGTCGGGGCTTTATGGCAGAGTGGCCCGAAGGAAGCCTCTCCTCAGTGCAAGACATATGAAAGCCCGCATAGAGTTTGCCAAACAAACACATAAAGGACTCCCAGACTGAGAAATAAGATTCTCTGGTCTGAGACGAAAATTGAATTTTTTGGCATTAATTCTAAGTGGTTTGTGTGGAGAAAACGAGGCGCTGCTGATCACCTGCCCAATACAATCCCAACAGTGAAACATGGTGGTGGCAGCATCATGCTATGGGGGTGTTTTTCAGCTGCAGGGACAGGACGACTGGTTGCAATTGAAGGAAAGATGAATGCGGCCAAGTACAGAGATATATCCTGGAAGAAAACCTCTTCCAGAGTGCTCTGGACCTCAGACTGGGCCGAAGGTTCACCTTCCAACAAGACAATGACCCTAAGCACACAGCTAAAATAACAAAGGAGCGGCTTCAGAACAACTCTGTGACCATTCTTGACTGGCCCAGCCAGAGCCCGGACCTCAACCCAATTGAGCATCTCTGGAGAGACCTGAAAATGGCTCCACCAACATTCACCATCCAACCTGACGGAACTGGAGAGGATCTGCAAGGAAGAATGCCCGAGGATCCCCAAATCCAGATATGAAAAACTTGTTGCCATGAAGACTCCTGGCTGTACTAGCTCAAAAGGGGCTTCTACTCAATACTGAGCAAAGGGTCTGAATACTTATGACCATGTGTGATTTCAGTTTTTCTTTTTTAATAAATTTGCAAAAATATCTACATTTCTGTTTTTTTCTGTCAAGATGGGGAGCTGAGTGTACATTAATGAGAAATAAAATGAACTTTTTTGCTTTTAGCAAATGGCTGAAATGAAACAGAGTGAAAAATTTAAAGGGGTCTGAATACTTTCCGTACCCACTGTAGTATTATGTGTGTATTTTTTTATATTCTTCAAACATATTTTGATGTAGGGTGTACTAGGTTGCTGCAGGGACAGCTTTTATGTGGGTTGCCGTTTTTAAGATACACTAACTTCTCTTCAACCCCTTTCCACCGCAGTCTTTTTTTCAGTTTTGCATTTTCATTTTTCGCTCCCTGCCTCGTACTTCATATTTGTTTGATTTTATATTTCATACAGTGTACTGGGAACCTGGGAAAAATCCTGCAATTTTGTGAAAATTTTAAATTGTTCAATTGGATTTTTTTTTTTGACCATGCAGTAAAAGTGACATGTCCCTTATATTCTTTGGTCCAGTACAATCACAGAAATACCAAATATATACATATAGGAGGCCCCACGTTGTGGAAATGCGGCTTTTTTTGTTGCAGTTTTTGCTGCCTTTTTTTTTTTTTTTTGAGCCAAAGCCAAGAATTGCTACAAAAGGAATGGGAAATATAAAGGAAGCTCTTATACTTCTACCTTCTATCCAAAAAAAACACAGCAAAATCTGCAACAAAAAAGGCTGCGTTTCTGCATCGTAGGGCCTCAGGCTTATAGTTGTGGCATTTTCAGATGCATGAATACCAAATGTTTATTTTATATGTAATTTTGAGTAAGGGTGCGTTTACACTGAGTTTTTTGGACACTCAAAGCAGTTTTTTGACGCGTTTTTTTGTCATGACATATTTTTTGTCATGACATATATTTTTTGTTATGGTTTTTGACGTTTTGTCACCGTTTATGGCATGGTTTTTTGATTTTATTATTTTTTTTTTTCTTCAGCGTACTGTTTTGGGCCTGGAAAATGCACTTCAAAAAAACACATCGCTTTTTTTTTTTCACCTCGATGCATTTATATGGGGTTTGCAAGGTGGATTCTGCCTGAAGATAAAAGATGATGCTTATTTTTTCCTTTAGCTGAAAAAACAGCTAGAGGAAAACCTCTGCTACTGACTCCCATAGAAATGAATAGATATTTTTTGAGGCAGATTCAGCCTCAATCTGCCTGCAAAAATGTTTGTTTTTTTCTTTATTTTTAAAAACATTTTAAAAAATTTCAAAATGTTTTTTAAACCTCCCTAGGTTTAATTTTTAGATTGTTTGTACTATAGACTGCAATACTGCTGAATTGCAGTCTATGGGAAAATCCCCGTATAACTACTGAAACCTGCCATAGTTAAGCTACAATAGTTATATTACTGTAGTAGGCCTGAGAGCCTTTGGAAGGCTCCCTGGATGGCTCCCATAGCATCACCTGAAAGTGAGGGGGGGAGCGGAGGAATGGTACTGATGGCAGAGAAGGTCGGGAAAGGGGATACAAACAGTTAATGCCCATGATCAGGGAGGACTGATGTCTGATGTGCAAAACCTGAAGACGACGACTGTGTCTTCCACCCGGAACTGTATACTGATCTTGTTCACTTCATTCAGATATACATCTGCTGCTGTGTTAATTATATCTCTATCTGCTGGTATGTGTCTTCCACTTTGTTAATGTATTCACTTTGAAACCACTGTCTCCTTCTTGCTGCGCCTTCCTGATGTCTTTGACTCTATCTGCATGTTTCCACACCCCTATTCACACCTGATACACATGAAACAAATGTATTGCCAGTTAATATAAATTTGCAGCCAGTGGTCAGCTATGACCTTGGTCAGCGCATTTTCCAAGTGCAGTTTCTAAGTGTACAGTCATGGCCAAAAGTTTTGAGTGACACAAATATTCTATTTTCACATGATCTGCTGCCCTCTGGTTTTTATGTGTGTTTGTCAGATGTTTTTATCACATACAGAAATAGAATTGCATTCATATTATGAGTAACAGAAGCTTATATTGACAGTTAGAATGAGTTAATGCAGCAAGTCAATATTTGCAGTGTTGACCCTTCTTCTTCAGGACCTCTGCAATTCTCCCTGGCATGCTCTCAATCAACTTCTGGACCAAATCCTGACTGATAGCAGTCCATTCTTGCAGAATCAATGCTTTAATTTTGTCTGAATTTGTTGGTTTTTGTTTGTCCACCCGTCTCTTGATGATTGACCACAAGTTCTCAATGGGATTAAGATCTGGGGAGTTTCCAGGCCATGGACCCAAAATCTCTATGTTTTGTTCCCTGAGCCATTTAGTTTTCACCTTTGCTTTATGGCAAGGTGCTCCATCATGCTGGAAAAGGCATTGTTGAGCGCCAAACTGCTCTTGGACGGTTGGGAGAAGTTGCTCTTGGAGGACATTCTGGTACCATTCTTTATTCATGGCTGTGTTTTTAGGCAAGACTGTGAGAGAGCCGATTCCCTTGGCTGAGAAGCAACCCCACACATGAATGGTTTCAGGATGCTTTACAGTTGGCATGAGACAAGATTGGTGGTAGCGCTCACCTCTTCTTCTCCGAATAAGCTGTTTTCCAGATGTTCCAAACAATCGAAAAGGGGATTCATCAGAGAAAATGACTTTACCCCAGTCCTCAGCAGTCCACTCCCTGTACCTTTTGCAGAATATCAGTCTGTCCCTGATGTTTTTTATGGAGAGAAGTGGCTTCTTTGCTGCCCTCCTTGAGACCAGGCCTTGCTCCAAGAGTCTCCGCCTCACAGTGCGTGCAGATGCACTGACACCTGCCTGCTGCCATTCTTCAGCAAGCTCTGCACTGCTGGTAGCCCGATCCCGCAGCTGAAACACTTTTAAGAGACGGTCCTGCTGCTTGCTGGTCTTTCATGGGCGCCCTGGAGCCTTTTTGGCACCAATGGAACCTCTCTCCTTGAAGTTCTTGATGATGCGATAGATTGTTGACTGAGGTGCAATCTTTCTAGCTGCAATACTCTTCCCAGTTAGGCCATTTTTGTGCAGTGCAATGATGACTGCACGTGTTTCTTTAGAGATAACCATGGTTAACAGAAGAGAAACAATGATGGCAAGCACCAGCCTCCTTTTAAAGTGTCCAGTGGTGTCATTCTTACTTAATCATGACAGACTGATCTCCAGCCCTGTCCTCATCAACACCCACACCTGTGTTAATGGAGCAATCACTGAAACGATGTTAGGTGGTCCTTTTAAGGCAGGGCTGCAATGATGTTGAAATGTGTTTTGGGGGATAAAGTTCATTTTCTAGGCAAATATTGACTTTGCAAGTAATTGCTGTTAAGCTGATCACTCTTTATAACATTCTGGAGTATATGGAAATTGCCATTAGAAAAACTGAAGCAGTAGACTTTGTAAAAATTAATATTTGTATCATTCTCAAAACTTTTGGCCATGACTGTATAGACCAGACTTAGGCCAGAATTGGAACAGAAGGTAACAAGCCACTAAAAGGACGCTTAGTTATAAACTATAGAAATGCTTCTCACTATAATCACTGTTGTTCTTCCCATACTTGAAAAAACACTTTTCCACCCCAAACCAGCCATGTCACTAAGAATATCTTTATCTCTCCATCTATTCTACCCCACCATCTGACCTTCTCTGCACAGCTACTCACACACCTCAAGCTTTCCGCCCCAGACACACACAACCTCCCCACACTCTCTCCTACTTACACCTGCTATCCCTCTCCCTGCTACTACCTCACTTCTGGTGACATATCTCTTAATCCTGGACCACCCCAGTACTACCCTGCTGTCATATCGTTCCACACAACCGACACCAGCACACAACCCCCTAAATCTTACACCTATCTTACCCACTCCTGCCCCTCCCCACACACTTCCCAATGCACTATGGAATGCTCGCTCTGTACGCAACAAACTTGACTACATCCACGAACTCTTCATTTCTCATAAATTATCATTTCTGGGTCTCACAGAAACGTGGATAACACCCTCTGACACCACCTCCCCTGCTGCCCTCTCCTATGGAGGTCTGCAATTCTCGCACACTCCCCGCCCCAACAATAAACGTCCTAGGACCCCTCCTGTTCTCAATCTACACCCTAGGCCTTGGCCAACTCATAGAATCCCATGGCTTCCATTACCATTGCTATGCTGACGACACCCAAATATATCTCTCTGGACCAGACATTACCGCCCTGCTGTCCAGAGTTCCAGAATGTCTAGCAGCCGTAGCCTCCTTTCTCTCTTCCTGCTTTCTCAAACTCAACATGGAGAAAACGGAGTTCATAATCTTCACCCCTCCACGCACAACCCCCCTACCTGACCCATCTAGCAAAATTAATGGAACCACACTCAACCCAGTCCCACAAGCCCGCTGCCTTGGGATAACCTTAGACTCTGACCTATCCTTCAAGCCGCATATTCAAACCCTCAACACCTCCTGCCACCTCCAACTCAAGAACATCCATCGAATCCGCTCCTTCCTCACCCCTGAAACTACAAAGATGCTAGTCCATGCCCTCATAATCTCCCACCTAGACTACTGTAACGCCCTTCTCCATGGCCTTCCAGCTAACACCCTCGCCCCCCTCCAGTCCACCTTAAACTGTGCTGCTTGCCTAATACACCTCTTCCCCCCCCGTTCTTCATCGGCCGCCTCCCTCTGCCAATCCCTTCACTGGCTACCCGTTGCCCAGCGAATAGAGTTGAAATTACTAATGCTGACATAGAAAGTCATCCACAGCCTGTCCTCTCCATATATCTCCGACCTAATCTCCCGCTACCTGCCTACACGTAACCTCCGATCCTCCAAAGACCTCCTACTCCACTCTGCTCTTATCCGCTCTTCACACAAACGTCTCCAAGACTTCTCCCGTACATCCCCCATACTCTGGAACTCATTACCAAGACACATAAGACTGTCCCCCACAATCACAAGCTTCAAGAAGGCCCTGAAGACCCACCTATTCAGGAAGGCCTACAACCTCCAATAACGCTACTGTCACCACACCACCACCTGAACAGACTCTACCCCCACCTTCTGTCTCTCTCCCTCTTCCCCCATAGATTGTAAGCCCTTGCGGGCAGGGCCCTCTATCCCACTGTGCCAGTTGATCTCTGTTAGCATTATCTGTTTTGTATACCTGGTGTACCGTATGTAAATCCGTAAATGTAAAGCACCATGAAATTAATGGTGCTATATAAATAAACAATAAAAAAAAACATAAGTGACCACCTATGATTTGTAATGATCAAAATTCTAACCAAATGAGTCAGATGAAGAGAAATACATTTCCAAGAAAATCACATCAAAATGTGTGTAGGTTCCTTTTATGGATTCCATACATTCCTAGAGGATTTTATACATTCATACATTTTTAGAGGATAAAAAAAATATATATTTTCTTTGCATCAACTCCATATTCAGTCTGTATTCATAGTAACCAAACTAATCATGGCTCTGCCCATACTGATATTTTTGCTTTATTTACTTTTTTTTTGGCCACATTTATGGACTTTTTATTGTTATGGTGACATGTAATTTGTACTGTGAATAATTATTTTCAGCTGTTTGAAATGTACCCTAAGAAATCCCTAGAGAGCAAATTATATATTCTCTAATGAAAACACAATTCACATGTACAGATGAATGTCATTACTGCTAATATGGGACCTGTGATTTACTATAAAAGGATATCTGTTGCTTTAAAACGGAAGATTTCTTAAAACTACATACAAGACACAGAGTGTTATTCTCATGATGTAAGTGACTTTTGGGTTCTTTATTTCTCCACATTTGACAATAAAGAGTGTTTTAATATGTTAATGTATTTTGCACATTGTGGAAAACTCTTTTCTCCTGTTACCTGATCAAATAAATATATATATATATATGTAAAAAATTTTATTATTACACTGGTCACAATGCATTTGTAACTTTCTAATTTACTAATTTTGTCCAGTTAAAATACTGTTTATTTCTAAAAATATGCTTTGAAAAGTTTTTAAAGCCTTATCTACCTTGTATGTGGCATGAATCTGCAGACTACTTATTACTTCAAAAATACATACAACTAGAGATGAGCGAATCGATTCCGCAAAAGTGGAATTCGATCCGAATTTCAGGAAATCTTCGATTCTCCACGATTCCGGATTTCCTGATGCTT
The DNA here is from genome assembly GCA_947044405.1 of Leptodactylus fallax. NCBI lineage: Eukaryota > Metazoa > Chordata > Amphibia > Anura > Leptodactylidae > Leptodactylus > Leptodactylus fallax. The sequence continues at coordinate 65,615 of CAMRHE010000484.1, forward strand.
CGTGGTAACGAATATTTAGTAAGGACCTTTGTGACATCAGACGGTCACATGATGTTCTCTAGTGATGTGATTGGGTAGGCGTGTCTTTGCTTGTTAGCAGATCTTTCCACATGAATAAAAGTTGTCCGTGCTGAAGAGAGACAGAGAGACATGACCGTGGCATCCAATGGCTTCCGGCATTTTGCCGCCCACCCAGGTTCTCTGTAGCCCGGAAATAGCTGTTTATTCGCCGTGAAGTAATTCAGATCAAAGCAAATTTTTTTGGAACTTCGAATCGAACTGCCGAATCGAACTTTTGAGAAATTCGCTCATCTCTAATTACAATGCTATGGGACTATTTTTTTCAATGTGTTTATACCTGTCCATGTCTATTGGCCCTAATATGCATAAATATATTTTTGATCGGTGAGTTCCAACCCCTAGTGCCGTCTCTAATTGGCACAATCAACAGCTCTTTATAAAAGTTGACACTGAATATGGTTCTGAGCCTCAGCCAATTTACTTAAAAGGGATGGAATATAAAGAACTACTATAACCCCTTCACAGATCCTACTGATAAGCAGAGTAAAAGTCCAAGAAAACCCCTATAAAGCAGGGGACACACATGGTGTACTTACAGTCCATTAACCAGAGGCTATTTTGTATAGTAGCAGTGTAGGGAATGGAATGTAATCCTATCCACACGCTGCAGAAAAAAAAACAAGTATTTGTTCATGTAGTATACATACTATCCCATGAATCATCTTCTACTTTTTTGTTGCCTCTTAGTATTATGACGTTATTGTTTGTTGATAAAGCTGCTTCTTTGTGAATTTATAAACAATTTCTCTGATCTATGTTTTACCTATGATTTGTATGCTGATTTTTTTTTTTTTTTTGTCACTTTATTGCATTCTTAAAACTTTTAACATTTTTTTCTCCAAAAATGGCATAATTTTTTTATAAAAGAAGAAATAATAAAACATAACTCTTATTTGTTTAGCCATATACATTTTTGTAAAAGATTAACTCACAGTACAGAGTTCTGGTAAGTCCCATCGATCTGAATAGAGCGGAATACAATTTGGTTGATAACATCTTCTCCATTCATTCTTTACCTGGATGTGACACATGGAACAGAAATGTGGGAACCCCTATTCTCCTAACGTTTTCCAGAGGTTGCACCTGTATCTATTTATATGCCATGATCGTCTAAAGGAAAAGTCTTCTGAGCTATAAGCTATATGGTAACCCATGACAGTTCTTTTTGGATTCCGGAATGACAACGAATGTTTGACTTGATGGCCAACCAGACCTCTGACTTCCATTTCTATTTGCAGCCTTTTGGTGGGGTTGGTGGAAAAAACATTATTCTTTTTATTATATTTTCATTGTGCTACATAGTTTGTCTCATTTGGAATACAGCAATAATTGTTATAATCTACACAGATACTCACCTTCAAATACCAATGTATTTTTTCCTTCGCAATCTCTCCTTAGTGGATATCTGTTATAGCTCTGTCACGGTTCCTAAGCTTCTGGATATTTTTCTCAGAGGTGACAACTCTATTTCTTTTGGTTATTGCTTTGTCCAGTTTTATTTCTTCACTGCCCTCACCTGCACAGAGATATTTTTGCTCACTGTAATGGCTTACGATCGCTATGTAGCAATTTGTAAATCTCTACATTATCCTCTTTTAATGAATCAGAATAGGTGCATTGTATTTGTGGTGGCCAGTTGGGCATCTGGCTGCAGCAATTCATTGTTTTTAACAATCGTAGCTTCCAAAATTCCATTTTGTAACTCAAAAGTGATAGATCAACTTTACTGTGACATAAAGCCAATGCTGAAGATATCTTGTGGAAAGACTTCGACGACCGAAGTTACTGTCTACTTGGAGACATTCTTCATGGGTTTCTGCCCTTTCCTGTGTATTATGTTGTCCTATATCAAAATCATTTTGAATGTTTTAAGAGTGAAGTCCAAGGGAAAAAGAAGTAAAACCTTCTCTACATGTACATCACACCTTACGATTATCTTAATATTTTATGGCACGCTGTTTTTTGTGTACGTAATGCCAACTACAACAGATTTTAAAACTATCATGCAGGTTTTTTCTTCTCTCTTTTTGGTTGTCATTCCTTCTTTAAACCCATTAATCTACAGTTTAAGGAACAAAGACATGCGGACTGCTTTCAAAAGATATTTTTGTAGAAATTCAAACAAGGCAGTTTGGGTTCAATAATGTGAAAACTCAAATCAGAATGCCTTAAAAGGGTTGTCCATGATCTGAAAATATTTGATACTGATTACCTTTCCACAGATAAGTCATTGGTCAGGCTCTGACACCCAAACTCGATTAGCTGATATGATCACTGGAAGCCACAAACTAAGTATTCAAGTGAATGGGAGCAGAGCTGAAGTTCAAGGTGCCATGGTTACACTGTAGAGCAGCTTCTGAGACCCCTATACTTAGTATATGGCTTCTGGCGGCCACATCAGCTGATAAGTCATCAGTATCAAATACCTTCAGATCATTTTTGCTGACTTAATGGCCCTGGCCACCAAAGTAATTTGTCTGTTTTTTTTTTTTTTTAAACTTTTGTCCATTAGAATACATCTATTGAAGTTATACTGCCTAACTACATATGTATATATATATATATATATATATATATATATATTATAAAACATATATAAAATATATATAAAAAATTACTGACCCAGGGAGTGTATAATGGTGCCTGACATCCTAAGGACAGGTCATTAATTAATAAGTCCTGGAAAACCCGTTTTATGAACTCAAGTACCAGTAGTATCTTCGTAGAGACTTTCCTCCAGTCTATGCCTTTTCTCCTAGAGTAAGGGAATTAAGTGTTGTTCTCCCCATGTCCAAGGAGGTTATGTATTTTTCAATGTTGTCAGATCTTACCTCTCCTGCATGCTGCTAGACAATTAGATCTCGTGTCCCCCTATCTTCTCATAGAATGTAAGCTCTCGTGAGCAGGGCCCTCACTCCTCCTATTGTTGGATATGTTAATTCTTTTTCACATTGCAATGTCAAATATTGTCTGTTCATGTGTCCTCTGTTTTGTAAAGTGCTGCGGAATATGTTGGCGCTGTATAAGTAAAATTATTTATTATTACACAAGTGGACAAAATTGTTGGTACCCCTCGTTTAATGAAAGAAAAACTCACAATGGTCACAGAAATAACTTAAATCTGACAAAAGTAATAATATATAAAAATTTTATGAAAATGAACAAATGAAAGTCAGACATTGCTTTCCAACCATGCTTCAACAGAATTTTTTAAAAAAGAAAACTCATGAAACAGGCCTGGACAGAAATGATGGTTCCCTTAACTTAATATTTTGTTGCACAACCTTTTGAGGCAATCCCTGCAATCAAACGATTCCTGTAACTGTCAATGAGACCTTCTGCACCTCTCAACAGGTATTTTGGCCACTCCTCATGAGAAACTGCTCCAGTTGTCTCGGGTTTGAAGGGTGCCTTTTACAGATGGCATGTTTCAGCTCCTTCCAAAGATGCTCAATAGGATTTAGGTCAGGGCTCATAGAAGGCCACTTCAGAATAGTCCAATATTTTCCTTTTAGCCATTCTTGGGTGTTTTTAGCTGTGTGTTTTGGGTCATTATCCTGTTGCAAGACCCATGACCTGCGACTGAGACCAAGCTTTCTGACACTGGGCAGCACATTTCTCTCTAGAACCCCTTGATAGTCTTGAGATTTCATTGTACCCTGCACAGATTCAAGACACCCTGTGCCAGATGCAGCAAAGCAGCCCCAGAACATAACAGAGCCTCCTCCATGTTTCACAGTAGGGACAGTGTTCTTTTCAAGAAATGCTTCATTTTTCCGTCTGTGAACATATAGCTGATGTGCCTTGCCAAAAATTTCGATTTGTCTCATCTGTCCATAGGACATTATCCCAGAAGCTTTGTGGCTTGTCAACATGTAGTTTGGCAGATTACTTTAGTCAGATTCAAGTTATTTCTGTGACCATTGTGGGTTTTTCTTTCATTAAATCAGGGATACCAACAATTTTGTCCACGTGTGTATATATTGTTAGAATTGGAAATTAATGTATTGCATACTGTATACAGTGAAAACTTTCCACGAGACCACAGCTTTGAGAAGAGTACCTCTTTATTAGGACCTGACCTCCTATGACAGATTTTTTGGTTCCATCATGCCTTCTTTTTACTGATCATTTTTTTGATGACAAAACTTTAGAATATAATTTCTCAACTCAATGGGTATGGGTCATTGTTTCCAAGAGATTTCACAGCATAAATATATTGCATACTGTATACTTTATACTAAATATGAAAAATAGCATGGTAAGCAGGCTTAAAGGGAAAACTTCAGAAGAAATTCAAACACTAAACTAACCCCAGTACCTTATAAAGCAGCTGGAGACTGTGAAAATTAACCCCTTGTTATGGCCTCTGGATGACATCACATGCCCTGTGGTCACTGCTGAGGCCAGTGATTTTGCCTCAGTGGTCACTGTGGTGAGAAACATCATGACACTGTGTCTCATGGTTATCTTAGCAGCGTCCAGCAGTCCCCCAGTGTCCTCTGTCCCACATACCCTGGAGTCACCACTGAGGTCAGTGATTGGCTTCAGCAGTTACCCCGGGATGTGTGACAGTCAAAATGTGAAAGAGGACACTGGGGGACCACCGAATGCCACTAGGATGCCAGGAGAGGTGAGGCAAGGTGTGTATAACGTTTATGTTTTTTCACCTTCCCTGTGCCCCCACTTATTATGCTCTGGGATCTGAAGTGTTTTGTGAGTGGTAAACATGAAAAGTTTGGGGTTCAGGTTGAGCCCAAAACTTTAGGCTCATTCAAATCAGTCTCTCATCCTTATTTCCTGAGGCTCCATGCACACAACCAAGTGTACTGTCTGAGGGGGCTTCTCAAGGAGGGAATAGGTCCTATCCTGCTCTTTTGAAATTTGAACTCCTATTGAAATGGGGGATGGAAGACACTCGATTGTCATCTGAGTGTCATCCAAGTGCATACCGCTCAAAAATTGGATCCCCCTTGGCCTTCCCACTTGGTCATTAGTGTGAGGGCTAAGGTTCTCAGAAATAGAGTTTGTGAGACCAAGTGGAGATCATTGGGGCCTGGATATTTTTGACATTCCTTTTAGTAATTCCATTGTAGAATGAGCCTCCCCATAACTAGAAATGGTTGATGACGTAGAAATCAGTTTAAGATAATAGTTTGCATCAATCAAATGCATAAACGTATCATTAGAAACATAATTGCCAAGTGGTTTGTGAGTCATTTGTATCATTTATTTTTCCATAATGTAATCCCTATAGAGGATCTGAGCTGAAATATCCGGTATATAAAAAGAGCACAAAGAATTATTCTATCTGCCACAAGGAAACAAACTGGAGATGATATCTCTCTGTGTTTGGACATTGTGACCTGGTGGATCCATAACCCTACTAGCTTTACAAATTACATATTCATAATTTTGGAAATTGATGTCTTATATAAAATAGAGAGCATTCAGATACTACTATACATATGATTTACACATTTTTACACATGGTAAGTGAACATACTTTGGTTATGGATGCTTCATTTTCAAAATCTGAGGATGACACAAGTACTAAATTTTTGCTGATATACCCAAAAGGGTATTTTACTTTTGGCAAGTACCATGAATGTCAATTTCTATAATTTTTTGAAATGTATGTTACAAGAAATTTGAGAGATAAAAACCTCTGCAGGTTGTCATTCACTGTGTATATGATTAGATTAAAATCTATCCATTCATGTGACTGTTTTAATGTATATACCGATACATAGGTATATGGGTGCACCCATTTTTTTCTTACTTTTTTTTTGCTTTTTTTAACTTTTTAAGTAAACAAAATTATTATAATTTAGGCAACAATACAGGTTTAGTAAAGTTTAACATTTACAGTTAAATAGTAGCAGCATACTTAAAGGGTATTCACATCTGAAGGATCATATTCAGACTTGTAGCTAAAGCTACCTCAAGTGTTTTACCCAACACTTTGCTTTATCTATCTTGCTGTGTTTGCCAGATACAGACCTCTTCCCTGGTCAGACTGATGACTGATTCCCTGTTCCCCACCATCTATATTCTCTTCTCTTCCTCTTTGTTGCTAAACCCTGATAAGAACTAGAAAAGTTTTTTGATCAATGTCTTTATCTATGGATGTAACTCCAAAGATACTGTGCACTTTACAACAAGCCTGGTGTAGCTGCTGGCCTGAGCTGAAAGCCAGGAAGTAGAGGGGAAAGGAGCTAGGGGCACAGCTGAAATTCTGAGATGGAAAAACCCCTTTAACTTTATTCAATGGTCCAGTCTGACTGGGATTAGCTGAAGATGCAGAAGGATTGGCGCAAGCCTATATCCGCAGAAGATCTGTGTTTAGTTCTCCAATATGTTTAAAAAGAAAGTATTTGCAAGTGTACCAAGAAGAAATGATGGAAGGCAAAGGGTGGTCATACCAAATATTAATGGGAGCTAGATTTCTCTCTTGTTCATTCACTTCATTTTGTTAATTGACAAAAATGAACTATAAACACTTTTATTTCTTAAAGCATTCTTACTCTGCAGAATTTTTTCCACACCTGCCTAAAAATTTGCACTGGACTGTATATATATATTTATATATATATATAAATAAGACAGTTCCTTCTTTCTACAGTGTATCTCCTTCTTCTAAGAGGGGAGAATAGAACTTTTTAATTTTTACATTTGTCGTGTGTCTTTGAGTTGAAAATCATAAAATAAATTTGACAAGTTCAATCTATTTTTCTTTTATCCAGCTCTCTTCCCCAATTTCAACAATTTTTCTCAGCTCCTTTTTCTCCTGATTAGATAAAGATCCCAAATGGTAAATTCCAGGCAAATTTAAGGTGAAAATGTTGTGTTATCTATTTTGTGTGTGGGGTATTTTGGGGGAGTTGCATTTGGTGAACATTTTTGTAATACACATTTCTTTGAAATAGACTCAAAGCGAAGTTCAGTGGTTAACTAAACTTTATTAACCTATTTTACTTCCTTTTAGAAGAAAAACAGGCTTAAAAGTTTACCCCAACAATGTTGTAACTCAGTGTTGCCAGGCAGAGTGTGTCCTGTACACATCTGTACCAGTATGTACAGATATAGCAGTTGCCAAAGGGTGGGAGCAAGACAAACTGCTGTAAGTCACCTAGAATAGTGGTTCTGGTGTTACATGAAAGCCGAGAAAGTTACATCAATTATTACAATCCTCCTGAAAATTTTACAATTTTTCTTTGTTTTTCCTGCTTGGATGAACAAGAAGGTACAGTTGTAGTAATCATTCTGTAAGTAGCCGAGCACCTGTTTGTCCATCATTATACAGTAAATGTTATGGATTCCAGCAAAAGCTTAAAGTGTGTACCTATGCTTACAAACAACTTTTTATTTTCTGGCATTTGTGACATTTAATAAATATACTTTCCATGAAGTCCGATTCAAAAATCCATTTTCTGTGTCTTTTATATTCATTCCCGTATTGAAAACAGCTATATCAGGGATTATAAAACCTAGAACTGTAGTTTTGGTGTCATATGAAAAAGTATAAATTAAAAGTTTTATAATGTCTAAGGTATAACTGTTTAAATTACTCCCCCCCTTGCCAGCCTCAGCTTCCCTGAATTATACAATAGTTCCATATTCCTAGAGAGAAGCAGTGTACAGAATTTGCTACCAATAGTGAAACAAGGGAAAGGAAACTGAAGGGACTGAAAATAAATTCCAGGATTTCATTGAAAGGAGCCAAAATCTATTAAAGTATGTTACAGCATTAAAAAGTTGCTTGAAAGTTTTGGTACCCTTTAAAGGGAACCTGTCATGTCAATTTGGGACACCGAATTTCCCCATGGTGGGACTATTAAAGGATTATTATTATTATTATTTATTGCCCGCAATAAAAATAAGAAAGCTTTATACTTGCACCAGTGCAGTTCTTCACTGTAGCCAGAGGAGTACATTTCAGCCTCAATGAGCATTGCCCCATACCTCCTTCCAGAGACATAAAGAGTCTTGTTTATGGCCTGTGTCTGTTATTTTAACTCCGCACCATTCCAGTGTATATTTAGATCTGCTGTCTTGCTTTACACTGAGGCCCAGATTTTGCTGCGGTTTTTTTTTTGGGCCAAAGCCAAAAGTGGCTTGAGCAGAAGGTAGAATTATCCTAGCTATCTATATATTTTTCATTACTTTTTGTAGCCATTCTTGGCTTTGGCTCAAAAAACCGCAGCAAAATCTGCAACAAAAAAAGCTGCGTTTCCGCAAAGTGGGTACTTAGCCTTAAAGTATAATAAAACTTAGATGACAGATATAAATAGTTTAAAATGTATATTGCATGTAATATTACTAAAATAATTTTTTTTCTTGTTAGATCATTTAAATAATTTCACAATCTCTTCATGTACACTATATAATGGCAAACCAGACATTTTACTTTTACATAGTCACATTTTCCAGAACTGTTGAAGAGCGGTTTTTGTTCTTTATTTTGCTTTTCCTGCTTTATATTATTAGTATTATCTGGAATATAACCATATTTATAGTGATTCTCCTGGATGAGAGGTTACAAGCCCCTATGTACTTCTTCCTGTGCAATCTATCCTTTGTAGATATTCTCTACACTTCAGTTACACTTCCTAAACTATTAGATGTCATCATCACTGGAGATAATAGAATATCCTTAACCGCCTGTTTATCTCAATTGTGTTTTTTCATCTCTTTAGCCTGCGTTGAGATTTTCTTGCTCACTGCAATGGCTTACGATCGATATGTCGCCATTTGTCACCCATTACATTACGTGCTCCTCATGAAAAGAAGAAAATGTTTCCAGCTTTTGGCCAGTTGCTGGATCATTGCATGTTCTGCTTCCATACTGGTCACAATTTCTGCAACTACCTTAGAATTTTGCCATTCTAGAAATATAAATCATATGTTCTGTGACATGAAGATGCTCATTACGCTTGCCTGTAGTAACAAAAAAAAATTTGAAATTATGACTTATCTCGAAACTCTTCTTTTGGGACTTTGCCCGTTCTCACTTATCCTCCTTTCTTACTCCAAAATAATATTGAATATTCAAAAAATTTGCTCCACCGGACAAAGATATAAAACCTTCTCCACCTGTACATCACATCTTACTGTCCTTTTTATTTTCTATGGAACACTTTTCTGCATGTACATGAGACCAGCATCAGAGAACTCGGAGAAACTTGACTTGATTTTTTCAGTGTTTTACCTAAGTGTAACACCGACACTGAATCCACTGATTTACAGTTTGAGAAACAAAGATATAAAAGGTGCTATAAGGAAAAAAATTCAATTGAAAACTGTAAGAACTCAAAAGCTTAACATTGTATAATTAATCTTTCAAAGAGTAATTCTGGGACTTGGAATATTCTTAGGACTCAATGTCTGATTGGTGGAATGTGATGTCAGGAAGAATGGTCTATGGTGGTTCCCTTTGCTGAACAGAGGAAGACTCGGGTCAGACCATCACCTATCAAACACTGATGATATCGCCAGAAGATAGGCTATCAATATTTGTCCCAGAACACCCCTATTTTCATTACTAGAAAAACAATTTACAAAAGTGGAAATATAGGGTTTTCATTCTAAAATCTATTTTGATATGAAAATTAGTAAAAAAAAGCCTAATTTTAACAGAAAATTCAATGTCTAGTTACAGTATTTCATTTCTGTGTCTTCACTATTTAGCCACTATTTATCTCAAAACCACTTCATGAAGAAAGCCTGGTTAGAACTGGAGAAAAATCCCCATCATAGATGTTATAAAATGTACTACTATATTTACCTATAAACTGACCTAACATCAAACAAAAAAATAACAAAAAAATCATTGTTTTAATGTGGCCTTATTCAGACAGATTTCCTGTGTTCCAAGTACTTTGTAGCTCATACCGGTATAACCATCATCCAGCAATCCAGTAGCCCTACTTTTTAATGATGAGGAATAAACACTCTAAGACAATGCGGTCTACAGATGGGGGACTCTGTTTTTGCTGGTATGAGCTATTTTGAATATTTTCCCCAAGGAGCATTGTCTGAATAAAGTCTCCATACATTTTTGTCTCTCTCCTATGAGAATCAGTAACCCTTGAACAGTGAAAACATCATGCCAATGTTTCTGAACGTTTTTAGAAAAGCAGGATCCCTTTAGTAATCATATTGTAAAATAGGAAGATCCCTTTATCGCTTCTCGGCCTTTTGGCAAAGATCAAGCGTGAGGGTTGTTCTTACCAGTGGACAATACCTACCTGAGATCTTTGTTGGATGCGCTGTGGGTACCCCCGCTCCTCGGCCTTGGAGGATCGCCGTTGGCTCATTGCCACGACTTCAACTCCATGCTGCTTTAGGGGGGCGGGCTTAGTCCCCACAGCACCTTGGGCGATCCTTTAACCTGGGTAAAGGGTTTTCATTGCAGATGGTATCTTACCTAGATGCTTGACCTTTCGAGATGGCGGCGACCATCAGACATGCCCGGATCGGGGAAACCCGGGTCCGTCAGGGGATTCGAATCAAGGTCGAGGCCGGATTGGAGAGTACATTCGATGTGAAGCGGATTATTAATGAGGTCCTGATTGATCCTCTGCACCTCTACAAGGCGGATATGCTGTGCCTGCAGGAGCATCGGCTGGGAAACTACACCCTCGTCCTCAACAACTGGGCGGCCTGCCAAACCCTGCACCTGCAGATACGTGAGAACTTGCACAATCCTGTTTTGTCCGGTCTTCACTTTGTGATCCTCTGGGAGGAATCGGAGTCTTTGCTTATTTTGTTTATGTATAACCCCTTTTTTCCCTTAGAAGACATAATTGTTTTTTTGCGCAAGTTCTGCAAGCACATCCAATTTGCAACCCCCTTGATAGTATGGGATGATCCCAGGGAGGAGACCCCAGCAGAACCTGTTGGACAGGGAGACTTTTCGTCATCTGCTCTCCCCCGCTCTGCTGAGGATCTCGATGACAGAGAAGATGATGATTCACTGGCCTCCAAGAGACCGAGATGGTTGAGGGACGTAATTATTGCATTACCACCTGTGATGTCTGCTGTTGTTGCGTCTGGGGAGGAGCCTGCGGTAGCAGACACAAGCGAAGCAGGTCCGCCTCCTCCAGACTTACCGCTAGACCTGTCTCCAACGGCGTCCGGGCGTTCTAGCCCTGTGGTTTGTGTGAGGCCGCCTTCTGTTTTCCCTGCTATAGGTGGCACTTGTGCATTGGATGACGGAGACCATGAGTCCATCACTTGATGATGGACATAGCTGCGGATGGACTCCTATGATGGTATGGCTACCAAGACTGCTTGTAGTGTCGTCTCCTTAAACGTCAGGCGCATATCGTCTGCCGCAAGGAGGACGGCAATCCTTGATTCTTTGCGGAACACTGGGGCTAAAATTGTATGTCTCCAAGAGTGCGGCATTGATGGTGCCATACCGGCTTCAGCCTGGCCATACGGTGATTCTCTGTGGTCAGGAAGTAGTAGTAATAAGAATAATGGTGTGGGGATTTTGATTAACGGGAGGGATTTTCACATTGACAATTACACGGTGATAGAAGAGGGGAGGTGTGTTATGGCGGTAGTTGTGGGTAGGGGGGTTAGAATTAAGATTGTTAATGTTTATGCCTCAGTAAAAAAGGAGGAACATTTGCTTTTATTTGAGAAATTGAGTTTTTTTCTAGACGGGAGGACTCCCACTATTTTGTTAGGGGACTTCAACTGTGCTGCTGAAGGCGCCAAGATGGATGTCACAAGCAATAAGCTTAATTCCTTAATTTCAAATTTTGCTTTTTCAGATGCGGCAGAGAGACTGGGGAAGCCACCACCCACCACGTACCACTCAGAGGGGGCATTACGTCCAGGTTGGATCGTTTTTTTATTTCTCCTAATTTAATGTGTTTTCTCAGTCTTCTGTAGCTTTTTCGGATCATTTGCGTTTGAGTGCATGCGTTAGTGTGCTTGGGCATAAGGTGCAAGGGAGGAATGTTTGGAAGCTGAATGTGTCTTTGCTTTAGAATGAAAGTGTGATGTGTGAGTTTGCGAGTATGTATGCTGCTTGTAAAAGCAGGAAAGTGTTGTTCGCAAACATCTTGGAGTGGTGGGACCGGTTCAAGGGGGAGTGTAGGAGGTTCTTTATGAAATGGGGCAGAAAAATTTCCGCCAGGAAAAGATTTGTGTTTCGGGATTTGAATAAAAGGATTGATTGGTTATGTGAGTTGGAGATGAAAGGTTTTGATGTGAAAGATTTGTTGAGTGAGGCGAGAAATGAATAGATTGTTAGAGAGAAAGGGTAAAGAAATTATAATTCAAAAGTTGAGTTTTTGGAGAAGAATGAGAAGTGCACGAGTTTTTTCTTTAAGAAAGTGTGTGGTAAGAAAGATGATATGGATGAGTTTTTGGATGGGAATGGTGATTGTGTGTATGGCAAGGATGTGATGGATGAAGTGGTTAAATTCTATCAGAGGTTGTATGAGGCTAAATGGTATGACAGGAATTTGATGGATGAGGTCACGAGTGGATTGGAAGGGAAGCTAGAGAGGGAGGAGGGGGAGAGTGTATGTGATGATGTATGTCTGGAGGAGCTGAAGAATGCCGTGTTTAGCGCTAAGCTAACTAAGACGCCAGGGAAAGATGGTTTGTCTGTGGTGTTGTATGTGAAAGCGTGGGATTTGCTGGGTGAGGACTTTCTTGAGGTGTGCAATTATATGTGCGCGAATGGTGTGCTGAGTGACTCTATGAAAGAGGGTGTGGTCGTCCTTGTTTTCAAAAAGAAGGGCGACAAGAAGAGTTTGGCCAATTGGAGACCAATAACCTTGCTGAATGCCGATTACAAGGCCTTTAGCAAGGTGTTGGCCAACAGGATGCGTGATGTGATTGGCAAGGTGGTTGGAGAGGATCAAGTGTGTGCGGTGCCTGGCAGAAGTATGACTGATAATCTGTTGCTGTTCAGGGACTTAGTGAGCGATTTGTTTGGGACGAAAGCAGAAGTGTATGGTGTTGTCAGTGGATTTTAAGAAAGCGTTTGATAGGGTGTCGCATGATTTTATGTTTGGTGTGTTGGCAAAAATGGGTTTTCCGTTAAAATTTCTGAATGCTGTTAGGGCTTTGTATGGGGGTGTGACGAGTGAATTCTTGGTGAATGGGACTCTTAGCGAAAAAGTGAATGTGCGTTCTGGTGTGAGACAGTGTTGCCCCATGTCTCCTGTACTGTTTGTGAGTGCGATTGAAGTTTTGATGTGTATGGTGAGGAAGGATAAAGTGATGAGAGGTCTGTTGGTGCCTGGTAGTGGAGGTAAGACTGTGAAAGTGCTTGGCTATATGGATGATATCGTGATTATGGCTGAGAGTATGGCTGTCATCAACAGGGTGAGGTTAGTTTTAAGTTTGTTTTGTTCTGCCTCTGCCTTTAGCGTGAATTGGAATAAATGTGCGTTCAAATGTTTTGGGGACAGTGCAGTCAGGATGGATGATGTTGTTTGTGAGACGAATGCAATTAAGGTGTTGGCTATTTATTTTAATGACAATTTGCGTGGGACTGAAAGTTGGGACGAATGTGGCAAGAGAGTAGAGCGAAAGTTGAATTTTTGGAGGTTGCGTGAGTTGACTTTGAGTGGAAAGATTCTAATTATTAAATCGGTTATTTTGCCAATTTTGTTATTTTGCGCGACTGTTTTTCCGTTTGCGTCATGTGGGATCAGAAAGACCGAGAAAATGCTTTTTACTTTCTTTTGGGGTAGTAGGATGGAAAGACTGAGGAGAGTGGATGTATATAAGGCTTATGTGAATGGTGGTATGGGTTTTCCGAATGTAGAGTTGTTTTTAGGCTTAAGTTATATTAAAGTTTATGTGGTGCTGTTACGAAAGGGGAATAAGGCTGCGTGCATGTTGAAATACTTGTCTGGATGGATGCTGTATGGTTTGAATTGGGTCGGAAGGGATGCGAGAGTACCTGTTGCATTTAAGTGTCCGGTGTGGTATCAGGTTATTGAGATTTTTGTTAGAAAACATAATTTATTGGATGTCGGTATGAGTGGTTTTGTTGATAAGCGTGATGTGTTAAAGAAGATAAGTATGAGAGAGATTGCTTGTGATATTCGTGGTATAAGTGTGGCCGAGGCGAATGTTACATGGAAGAGATTAAGAATTAAAGGTGTGACTAACAGACAAAAAGACATTGTGTGGCAATCGTTTAATGATATCTTGCCCATCAGGGATGTGCAGAAGAGGAGGGACTTAATCAGATCCGAAGTCTGTCCTAGGGAGGGATGTGGGCATCCCGAGTCTGTGCTCCACTTTCCTTGGAATTGTAATTTCGCTTACAATGCGTGGATGAGGATTGGAAGTTTATGTAAGGAATTGACTGGGGTTTCTTTTATCGATTGGAAGGTTGCTATGTTTGGTATGGGTGTGTCTGGTTCTGTGAATGAAAGATTGATGTGGATAATAATGGCATGTATGATGGAATGTCTGTGGGATGTAAGAAATATACTTGTGTTTAAAAAGAAAAATTTGTCTTCTGACGTATGTAGCAAAGTGTTATATCCCACAAAATTATATGTCGTTTATTTGTGGGATAAGGGGCGTGTGCGTGGTGGTGGTGGAACCAACGCCGAAGGGATCTAGAAACACCGTAAATGGCGTTTCCTTATTAAATAGGTTGGTTTGTTTTGGTTTTGCTCTTATTTCTTTGTACATTACATGTTAGCCTTTTTTTTTTATTGTACATACATTTCTTATTTATTTATGCGCTTAATAGCAGGAAAAAAAATAAATAAATAAAAAATTTCTGATAAGTACAGATTTTCTTTCTAGTGCATTTTTCCTTGCACAATCCACTGTGATTTGGTGCCAAGAGAGCTAAGACTTTATATTAGTGACTCAGGCTTGTAATATGAGTGGGAAAAAAAAAAAAATCTGTTCTTATCAGTAGCAGCTAGTAAGTTGGCTCCACCGGTGGGCCTGACCACCCCACTGTAGGGAGCCAATGGAACGCTGTGAAAGTAGTCAGTGAACCATACCAGGGGTATCGCTGGGCTCCTGGGAACGAAGCCAAGAGGCTGGGATGCCTTTGAAGGACTCAATGTGTAAGTGCCTCGGGGGAATGGTAGCTCCTGAGGTGCCAAAACTCACTGGGCGTGGGAAATCACAAGCTTCAAGAAGGCCCTGAAGACTCACCTATTCAGGAAGGCCTACAACCTCCAATAACACTACTGTCACCACACCACCATCTGTATAGCCTCTCCCCTCACCTTCTTTCTCTCTCCCTCTTCTCTCATAGATTGTAAGCCCTTGTGGGCAGGGCCCTCTATCCCACTGTACCAGTTGGTCACTGTTAGTATTATCTATTTTGTATATCTTGGGTACTGTATGTAAACCCTCAAATGTAAAGCACCATGGAATTACTGATATAAATAAACAATATTTATATATATAAATAAACAATAAGAATAAATAATAATAATAATAAAAGAAGGCAGAGAGAGAACAGAGACAGATCTCAGTCAGCATGGGCAATGCCAAAATACAGAAAAATAGCATTACTACGGAAAATACAGATAGTAGATAATGGAAACACACTAAAGTTATGAGGAGATGATAGATTAGATAAGTTTGATTAATATACAGTAATATATATATATATATATATATATATATATATATATATATATAGAGAGAGAGAGAGAGCGAGAGCGCATAGGCACTAGTGTGATAGTCCAAAACAGGGTCTTTGTAAAACAAGTAACAATTCTGTGAAATCACACAACACTTTTTTACAGAGAGTCTTCCATAGTATACCACCATTTGTATTTTCTGTCTCTGTAAAAGAAATTACACATTCTGTGAAATCATACAAATCTGTGTTTGGTGCCACCATTTCTGTGTTGTCTGTGTAAAATAAGTGACAAATTCAGGGAAATCACACAACACTGGCTTTTTTTTTGTTTTTTTGTTTTTTTACATAGAGTCTGCCACAGTGTGCCAGGGCCCCTTTCCAGCAGAAACTGGCCCAGTTTTCCATGTGTGTACTATCTTGTCCAAGTACAATGGCAAATAGGGTATTCATTGTTTTAGTTGGGATCATTACACCCAAGTGGAGATAAATGTCCACAAGTGTGAAAAACATAACATTTGTCAAAATGAATCAAGCATGGATCCACAAGGATTTTCCCACACCTCTGGCTGATGCCAATGAATTGATCTCCCATTTATCACCAGATCAATGATGCCACTGGCGCTGTTTCCCTGTCTGCCCCATTTAGTGTACTACTCATGATGCTATCTCTACACAGCCAGACATTTCCTGGGGTCTGGTCTGTCATGTTCTTTTCCATATTGTGCTGCCACTGATGTTGCCACAACTACCACCGCCACTCAGAGAGACATCTGCTGTGGGCCTACATCAACCCCATCAAAAAACTAGCATACAAAATAAAAAAGACATTGGTTTGTCCAATACCAGCTCAATGTTGATTCATCATCTGCTCCTATATTGTTATAAAAAGGTTACAAAAATGTATATATTTTTCCAATATGTATCAATTCCAAGCAATTTTCAATATGTCATTCTATTGTGATCCTGCTATTTCTTGATGGATCATTCTCAAGAACCTTTAGAGAATTTTAGATTCTCTTCAGGTAAACTAGATCATGGAGAACCAGATCTTTTACTTTTACATAGTCACATTTTCCAAAACTATTGAAGAGCAGTTTTTCTTCTTTGCTGTGTTTTTCCTGCTTTTTATAACTTTATTTGGATTATGTCCGTTCTTGCTTATTCTTCTTTCTTACTCCAAAATAATATTGAATATTCTAAGAATGAACTTCACTGTCCAAAGATATATAACTTTCTCCACCTGCACATCACACCTTATTGTCCTCCTTATATTCTATGGAACCCTATTCTGCATCTACATGTGCCCAGCAAGGGGGAGAGGGGGTGGCTGCCCCTGGTCCACTGACTCTGTGGAGGCCCACCCCGGGGGCTGCCATTAATACATGCTTTACTTTTAACTAGAATGGGATCTGCAGGACATCGATCTAGTTACATTGCATCCACTTTAGGACACCGAGAACACAGACAGCAGACGTCTGCTTCTCGGCACAGACATTATATGTGTTGACTATGTGCATAGAGTCAAAAAGAGGCGGCAGCGCCGTTCATAAAGGGATCAGGGTATGAAGAGGTCATGGTGCCTGGTCATTGACCACATGATTAAATCATGTGGTTTGTACTGTAATAGTATACAGTATGTGCACAATAGAGCAGTGACCTCTGTTGCTAGCCCTTTCCTCCAGCTTCCCCACCTTGAGCGTGCTTCACCAATTTACTCGTAATGGCTCTGTTTTTACATATTGTACAACTGTACATACAACACAGCTCTGGAATAGAATATCCACTTGTCAGCAAATGGCACCTCCACATTTTGGCCAGAACATTTACTTAAAATTGTTTTGAAATAAAAAAAATATGTAGTATAGCAGTAGAATGGCTAGATGATGTAGTAACAATGTACAAGATGTAACAGTTAATTCCTATATGTATAGATCTAACACTGTTAAACTTGACATTCACTGAGTAAAATAAACATTTGTAGCAAACTTTAACTTGACTGTTAATGTCTTACCATCACTTTAGTTCTGAGTTTTCACTCTGCACAAAGTTATACAGTTCAAGTTAAACTTTGCTAAACTTTCTAACAATATAACTTGTAATCTATTGATAGTTATCTTTTCATTCCCTGAAGATTTAAGAGCCTTTATAGTGGTGTACTCTGGTTAGTCGGGCGCATACATGTATGCTAAACTCTAAGGTAGGACTGTCACCTGTATTGTTCGACACTATTGTATTTTGTTAGATCTTTATGTTGTAGTTTGATAGTGTATATTGTAATGACTGTGACTTTATTCAGGTTATTGAGCTGCTCCAATTTTTATCCTCATACACCTGTATGTAAGTTGTGTAAGACTTTATTTTGCTGTAAATTGTAGACCTTACTGTACTCTGAATGGTAACATGTCTGTGCCTCAACTTTCTAAGTACATTATTTATGTCCTTTTGCCCTTTCCTGCACTTACTACATATTACTTTGTCTTCTCTTAATGCTGTATTGCTATAATAGTGATTTCTATGTCAAAATACCCTACTATATAGCTTACACTACTCTATAACTATACTACAATTAGTCCTCATGTGCACGGTATACCTCGTTGTCTCCATCTGCATACACACGTGGACAAAATTGTTGGTACCCCTTGTTTAATGAAAGAAAAACCCACAATGGTCACAGAAATAACTTGAATCTGACAAAAGTAATAATATATAAAAATGAACAAATGAAAGTCAGACATTGCTTTCCAACCATGCTTCAACAGAATGTTTAAAAAAGAAAACTCATGAAACAGGCCTGGACAGAAATGATGGTTCCTTTAACTTAATATTTTGTTGCACAACCTTTTGAGGCAATCCCTGCAATCAAACGATTCCTGTAACTGTCAATGAGACTTCTGCACCTCTCAGCAGGTATTTTGGCCACTCCTCATGAGCAAACTGCTCCAGTTGTCTCGGGTTTGAAGGGTGCCTTTTCCAGACGGCATGTTTCAGCTCCTTCCAAAGATGCTCAATAGGATTTAGGTCAGAGCTCATAGAAGGCCACTTCAGAATAGTCCAATGTTTTCCTCTTAGCCATTCTTGGGTGTTTTTAGCTGTGTGTTTTGGGTCATTATCCTGTTGCAAGACCCATGACCTGCAACTGAGGCCAAGCTTTCTGACACTGGGCAGCACATTTCTCTCTAGAATCCCTTGATAGCCTTGAGATTTCATTGTACCCTGCACAGATTCAAGACACCCTGTGCCAGATGCAGCAAAGCAGCCCTCAGAACATAACACAGCCTCCTCCATGTTTCACGGTAGGGACAGTGTTCTTTTCAAGATATGCTTCATTTTTCCGTCTGTGAACATAGAGCTGATGTGCCTTGCCAAAAATTTCGAATTTTGTCTCATCTGTCCATAGGACATTCTCCCAGAAGCTTTGTGGCTTGTCAACATGTAGTTTGGCAAATTACTTTTGTCAGATTCAAGTTATTTCTGTGACCATTGTGGGTTTTTCTTTCATTAAACGAGGGGTACCAACAATTTTGTCCACGTGTGTGTGTGTGTGTTGAGCGCCTATACCAGTATATTTGTACTTATTTTCTTTGTCTTCTGCTCTCTATTTTTCATGTTGTGTATGCATTTGTAGTTACAGTGTTTGTAATATGGCACACCTAAAAAGTTATCAATGTGTAATCTGCATATTACATAATACATATCACTGCTGTGTCACAGTCCAGTGTAAGGTTAGATATAGCAAAGTTTAACTTGACACTTAAATCGTAATTTAATCTAAACTTTAGATTTTCTGCCAGAATTTGTGTCATTAATACATTTTGTAATATACTTTATTAACACATTTTGGCCCCTTTCTGTGAAATCCTGCATTTCTTTATTCTTTCCCTTGTTTCTCTATTTAGAGCTGTCCCTGCTTCTTACTGTGTACAGTGTACTCACTTGTGTATAATGCAGGGAAAATAAGGATAGGGGGTCACAAACAGTTGGGCACTATAAAATGTAGAGATTGTCATCTTTCATATGACACTATGGATATAGCTTTTCCTATACTATTTCCAGAGAGATCACTGGTTAAAAATACAGTCAGGATTAGGAGCTGCATATAAATATTCCAATCCTCACTGTGTATTCAACTATTGATATCTCTGGAAATAATACAGGTAAAACTGCAAGCTTAGTGTCACATGAAAGATGAGAATCTCCTTTTTCATACAACACCATGTGTCTACATTTTGCAATGCCCAAGATATAACTGACCACTTTGCACCCTTATTTTTCCTGCTTTACACACACACACAAGCCCATACACGGTACACTGGAAGAAACAAGGGGCTCCCTTAAATATAGAAGCAAGGGAAAGAATAAAGTAATGCAGAATTTTACAGAAAGGAGGCAAAATTTGTTGATAAAGTATATTATAAAATGTATTAACCCATTAGTGATCGGCATATAAATGTTCTA
The DNA here is from genome assembly GCA_947044405.1 of Leptodactylus fallax. Lineage (NCBI taxonomy): Eukaryota > Metazoa > Chordata > Amphibia > Anura > Leptodactylidae > Leptodactylus > Leptodactylus fallax. Next base: position 85,755 of record CAMRHE010000484.1, read on the forward strand.
TGTCAGTCACTAATGAGACAGCTGACTTTCTGCATCACTCGCTGTTGAATAATGCTCAGGTGCGGGTGCCCAACTGTGTACTCAAAGCCAGGCACCTGCTCCTAATGCACGGGACTGGCAAACTGCTGATGCCGGACAAGCAATAGAGACTGTGTCATCTATGAGTTTTTTCAGGGAGGGCTCCCTCCTAGAGGCATCAGCACCCCTGTGAACGAGATCTCAGAGGTTCAATGCCTTTACATGGCAGCTGGTAGCCTAATAAAGTCCTCCAGGGCTGCCTTAGTTTAAGCCTATTAGACCATGACTTTGCCAAAGTCATGGCCTAATAGTATGCTTGCCAATAATGACAGGTAGTATAATACATTGCACTACATAGGTAGTGCAATGCATTGTAATAGTGATCAGAAAATGCAAGTTTAAAGTTCCATAGGGAAGCAAAAAATTGTAATATTAAACACAAGCACATTAACCCCCCCATTCCAAAATATTTAATAAATAATAAACTAAAAAAATCAAAACATGACACACATATTGGGTATTCCTGCATTTACAATTGCAATGTTATTTTACCCACATGCTGAATGGCATAAAAATAAATCTAAAAAATTATGCCAGAATTTCTGATTATTTTTTTTTTTCTAGTTGCCACCGAAAAAGCATCATAAAAAGCAATCAAAAAGAGTTACAGGTGCATCTCAATAAATTAGAATATCTTTGAAACGTTCATTCATTTCAGTAATTCAGTAATACAATTCATAATCAGCGTCTTCCATGATTGTGTGTCCTACTGAACCAGACTGAGGGACCATTTAAAGGCTTAGGAAACCTTGGCAGGAACACACTGAATTTACAATACTGAACTTTTTTACAATATTCTAATTTTCTTAGATTTGGGTTTTCATTACCTGTAATCCATAATCAACATTTACAGAAATAAAACACTTGAAATAGAATACTCTGTGTGTAAAGAATCTAGAAAATATAGGAGGTCACTTTTTTAACTTAATTACTGAAAGAAATAAACGTTTCAAAAGATATTCTAATTTATTGAGATGCGCCTGTAAGTTCCCAAAAATGGCATCAGGTCTTCCTGCGAAAATTAAATACTGTTAACAAAAAAATTAAGTTATGGGTCTTGGAAAGTAGCATTGAGTATAATGTGTTATTGCTAAACTTTATTAAAAAAAAAAAGTAACATAAAACTTTGATCATTTGATCACATATAGAATGATTTGAAATATTAAAAATTCTAAAGCATTATTACCTGTTACTGTTACACTGACTGGCATCTTATTAGGCCACACTTCTTACATGGCCAAATGGAAGGAGCTTGACAGGTCACCATCTAACACGCCTCTCATCCTGCAAGCTGGTTGGTCTCTCACAGGTATAGATTCTTAAGGTCAACATTCTTCTGGCATGCCAACTGGAGCATTCCTGCTGCTCCTTTCCTCCAGATTGGCAACCCTCTGCTGATGGAAGAGTCAAAACCACAGCATGGTGGTGTCTCTAAACTTGCACACTAGTAGAGAAGTACTCAATTTATCAGTTTCTAACATTCCCTCCCTTCTGTCATCCTTATATGTGACCTCATGTCTAATTATGACACCGCTCAGTCTTGTGGACTAAGCCCTGGTGAAGTCTTTTTTCAATGTTTGTGCATTTCACCATCATAGGGAAAATAATAATTGGTAACATATTGGCGGCTGTCTATACTGATTCCATTGTGGTTTCACAGTCTATCATACACAGACCATCTCATTCAGCTTGAAGGAATTTTTCGGCAGTGTACCACCTTAACATACTGCAATTTTCACAGTAACTATAGAGGCAGAGTGCTGTTGTAACGTCCTTGCCTGTCCGGGCTTTGACGCCGTCCTCCGGGCGCACGCTGCGGCGCAGGAGGCGTGCTCGGTTGTAATTCTTTCCTTGGGTTTTTCTTGTATTGTCTGAACACTGTCTGAACTATTACCTCACCTCCTTAATTGATTTTCCACCACGCCCTTCTCCTTCACCTTGCTCTCCCCCTGCTCCACTAAGAGTTAACTTTAGTCCTGCCTTTGTGATTGACAGCCTGTCCTCCTATCAAGTCTGGGGCGCGTTCTTTCTCCCTATTTATTGTTTGCTCACTTTCCCATTGGCGCCTGCTATTGCATTTCGCTTACTGGCTATACTCCTTGCTCCTTGTTACCTGCTCTTCTGATTTTCTGACCACTGGCTTTCCTTTGACTATTCTCTTGGATTTTGATTCTGTACTGCATTGCTCGATTGTTACCGACTCCTTGGCTAGCTGACCTCCCTTTGTTGTTTGTACGTCCTGTCTGCGTTCTGTGTTGTCACTTATTCAGAGTAGGGACCGGCTCCAAGTTGTTCCTGTCATTAGGACAGTGAGACAAGTAGGTAGGGACATGGTCTGGGTCAACTTTAGGGCTCACTGTCTCTGTATTCCCTTCTTCTCAGGTTTTTGCAGCAGCACTGGAGAATTGCTCAACTGGCAGTTCCCTTACAGCTGTATAACAGTTTGCAATAATATAAATTTAATAGAAACAACCAGGTAGCATCTCTACAGTAACAGGGCTAAAAGGGAATCTAGCACAAGTGCAAAGCACATTCTTAAAGGACCCTGCACAAACATTATATAGTTCTACAAGGAGAAGCTTTTTTCTCCTTACAATGTTGGCATTCCTGGTGTGTCCTCCCTTACCGTCTTCTTGGTTGAGCATGTTCATATTTATCTAAACATGTCTTCATGGATTGCTCTCCGGGCCTTAAGCAATAAGAGCTTCCATTACAATTAACTCATTAAACTAGAAAGGGGTTAGTCGCCATCATCCCATGACTACCAGTAACCTCCAGTGCAGGGACTCTTTCACAGCAGAGGTCGTCACTGTCTCCTCTACCCGCCACCTCCTGGCCTTTTGCTCATTTAAACACAGAGCTTCTGCTTGTTGTAAATGGCACCGTTATCTGTGGATTTACATGCAGAGATAACATACACTGCTCCAAGAAACTTATCTAGCCACTATCAGGGCTCAAAAACTGAAAGCAGTATGCAGAAAGGAGGAGAGAAGAGAATATAGATGGCTGAGAGCAGCGACAGTTGTCATTCTGACCTGTAGCAGGTCTGTAACCTAGGCAACCAGCTGTAAACACTCAGACCAATTTAGATGAATCTTACAAATGAAAGATATTTAAAGCAATATATTGGGTAAAGCACGGCAGTTAGCTTATGCTACAAGTCTGAATATAATCCTTAAAGTGGGAATAATTATTTCACTGCATTTTATTTATATGTTATGTTTTTGTCTTTGTGTCCTTTTGAAGGTCTGCTTATTGGATTATGTCAGACTGGAGGACCATGTTGGACTCATTGCAGATATTTTAATTTTCAATAACAAGGTTAATGAGAGATATGTGCAGGTTATTTCAATAAAATATTTTTTTCAATTTGTGTGTTTTATTAATTTTATTATTACTGCCTTAGTAATAGCCACTGTCTAGTTGACAGAGTCCCTTATTAAGGCAGGGCTTAATTTTGGCTGCTATATTGGCTCTCTAACCCCACATTACTAGCCTGTTAGCCTCCGCAATCAGAGGTAGGCAGGAAGAGGTAGTCCAGTATCCAACCATCTAGTGATATCAGGTAATGAGGCAGCTTTCAGTTGATGTTATTAGACTGGAAAAGCCCAAAAGCCATGGGTTCCCAACCTTGGTAATGCATCTGTAATGTAACTGTCATGGTTTTTGGGTTATCCCAGCCTACTAACAGCAATCTGCAACCACCACAGTGCTTGACCATCACTAGATGGTCAGATACTAGATCGAACACATCTTTTCCTGGGGCCCCTGATGGTGGTGGGTACCAGAGTAATAATGGAGGGTTAGAGTTAGCCTATTTAACAGCTATCACTGAGCCCCTGCCCTGTCAATTAGATCACCAAGGTGACGAAGACAGTAATAATAAAGTTAATAAAACACACACATTTTATTGAAATACCCCTACAGCCCTTGTTAACTCTTTAACTGAAAATTAAAAAATCTGAAATGTATCTGATTTAGTTCTTGAATTTAACATAGTCCAATAAGCAGATCTGCTAATAAAACAAAACTTTAGTAACATATAAAAAAATACAGTTATTCACACCTCTCCTAGATCCAGTGATGCTACTTGAAGGACATATGTCTTTTTTCTATTCTTCTCACACAGTGAACCAGTCAATGACAGCTCATTTCCTGGTTTATATCAGATGGTAGAGTTCATTGGCTAGCTCTTAACCCTCATTATTGACCCAGGGTTACAGAATGTTTTGATGTAGTATTGAGTTGGATTCAAGGTAGTTTGGAATCCTTAACCAGATTATTATTTCACTACTACATAAATTAGTTTTAAGTACATTACATTTTGTTTGCTTACCATTCGGCTTTTTATATGAGAACAAAATAACATTTTATATTAGAACAGCACAATAGAACACAGTTGTTTAGGTGTACAATAGGGCAGCAGCATTGTTTAGATGTGATGCATAGGTGAATTTCTATAAAAAGATACTGAATGTGGTCATACATGTGAATTTTTACATATATACCTTTAAACAAGAGAGTAGTAGAACACTAGTTCTCTGTCCTAATAACCAGGAATATTTTCTTCACATAGTCAAGATGAATAACTGTACAGTGAAGGAATTTAATATTTTAGCTTTTTGCACCTCTGCGGCCGGACAAATCGCCCTGTTTATTGGAGTGTTATTTATGTATTTGATGACAGTCATTGGGAATATGATCATTATCACACTTGTATATTCAGTCACCCAGCTGCACACTCCTATGTATTTCCTCTTATGTAATCTCTCCACTGCAGATATTGCCTATGTGTCTGTTACTCTCCCAAAATTACTTTCCATCATTGTAACCAAGGATCACATGATCTCATTTCAAGGCTGTATTACTCAGCTGTATTGCTTGTTACTGTGTGGCCAATCTGAAATATTCATCCTGACATGTATGGCTTATGACCGCTATGTGGCAATCTGTAAGCCCTTGCAGTACGCAATGATCATGAGAAAAAAGATGAGACTTATAATGTCGGCTTCTTCCTGGCTGATCGGTATTTTTAACTCTTTGTGGCATTCATTGATTGCATCTTCTCTATCTTTCTGTGATTCCAATGAAATTGATCATTTTTTCTGTGACCTCAAGACACTAAGCATGCTCTCTGCCAGTGACTCCACAAACCGAGATATTTTAACCTCTGTTCAAAGTGTCTTCATTGGATGCCTACCTTTCTCACTCATTGTAGTATCCTACGTCTACATTATTTCCACCATATTGAAGATCAAATCCTCTAAGGGTCGTCATAAAGCTTTCTCCAGTTGTACTTCTCACCTCACAACAGTCATATTATTCTATGGACCAATTATATTCTTGTACATGAAACCAGAGACAGACCGATCCCGAGAAGATGACAAACTGCTCTCAGTTATATATGTGGCTGTGGTTCCAATGTTAAACCCATTGGTGTACAGTCTGAGGAATAAAGATGTGTTAAATGCAGCAGCAAAAGTAAAACTATACTTAAAGAACAATTAACTTGAAGAAGGAACTTTTCTTCCATGGTTATGAAGTGTTGTATAGCGTTCTATGATGATCAATGATTAATACAGCCTACAGGGGCTCTGAGTATTGCGGGGAGTCTACCACCTCTCCAAGCATATTCAACTGTACTGTTACCACCACGTTACAGAGCACATTACAGTGATAGTTTTTTGTTGTAGATTTTGTTGCCTTTATCATTTTGTGTAATCTCTGTGCAAAGGTAGGGTTATCAGGACTCTTATTGTCTCTCCTAGGAGTCCTTTTCACTCACAAATCCTGATCCAAATCATATAACCCAATATATCACACAGCTCAATTTCTCAGTCTGAAACATATCATGGTTTCAGTATGGAGCTGGAAAAATCATAAAACAAATTTATTTTAAGTCTGAAGACATTTTAGAGAAACACTTTCAGCTGATATACCAATAGTTCATGAAGCTTGTGAACTTTCCCAGTATCCACCATAATAGTATGGCAAATGTCAAATCCCACTTTTGGCACTGGGTCTCCACTGTTTAATATTTTGGTTTAAAATAAACCAACTAATATGTGGTATAATCTTAGCTTCCTGCCGCAGCAATTTTCGTTTTTGACTCCTTGCATTCCAAAAGCCAGAACTTTTTGATTTTCCCATTCACAGAGCCACATGAAGGCTTAATGTTTGCAGGACAATTTGTACCTCCCCTGGTCCTCCACCTACTATACTCTGGGGTCTGAAGAGACCTCAAAGTATAATAATTTCACTTCCAGTTTTATCTGAACACGTTTGGACCAAACCGAGGGATTGCTTCATATGAAGACAGGAAAAATCGAATGTTCAGAGGTTCGCCCTGCTTTAGTCAGTACAATTACAGTGATACCAAAATTTGTGTTGCAATTTTAATGTTTCAACCCATTAAAAGAATCCAAAACAAATCTTGGAGTAGCCATGTCCTGACACCTGTAACTTTTTTATATTTCCGTATATGGGGATGCATCTTTATTGTTAGAGCCAGATGTACTTTTTAACTTTACCACTTTAGGGAATGTCTGATGCTTTGATCACTTTTTATCCAAATTTTTATTGGAGGCGTAACAGCGAAAAAATGGTGGTTTGGCTCTTTTGATTTTTTTATGGCTATGTTTCCTACAATGTTAACCATAAGGGAAATTTTGTAGAACAGCCTGTAACAGAAGCAATGTAACGACAAGCCTAGGAGCCTTTAATAGGCTCCCAGCTGTCATCGTAATGGATCACTAGCCCAGGGTCTCACTCCCAGGGCTAGCGATCCACCCCAAAATGGCACAGGAAAAATTGTAGGTTAATGCCTGTGAACAGTGCAGGCGTTGCCGCTGGGTCTCCATCTGTATAATACAGCGGAGACCCAGAGGCTATGGCGGCTGCTCAGCTCCTGAGTAGCCTCCATGTTTAGATACCTGATATTTTCCGTGATAGTATGGCGGATCATAGGCAAGGGTTAAATAAGATGGAACACATGTAGCTGGACGTCTGGCTCGTATGCAAATGTCATGCAAATGCATTCTTATTGTTTACTTTGACAATGAAGTGGGGTCTCCCCCATTTTTTTATAACTATCCATGAATTTGGAGAAATACAAAATTATCATATGGCCCCATAAACTGTTTTGGGTGCCATAATACTGCTCTATACAACTTACACTCTGTGCATATCTTATTATGCCTTTCCATCTGCATTCCCCTGAAGTCTGGTTATGGATGAGTGACAGTACGTACTGAAGAAATGAGAAAGAGGCAAAGATTTCACTGCCCTAGATCACCAAGGATCTTCACCATTAACACATTCAGTACTCTAGACCACTAAGGAACTTTATCCTAAACCACTTCCCCATACCAGACCAAGGGGCTTTTACCTTTACTGCTTTAGACTTTGTGATACAGATGTAGCACACTTTAACTTCACAATACATGTCACTGAAAAAGTCAAGTTAAACTTGAGAGCTTGCTTTGTTCTCATATTGTACGTTTCATGTATAACACAGTGCATCATCATGGCCTTGTTCTATTATGATGTACAGTGCTTACGTTTGAGAAGAGGGTACTTGGCTTAAAAATTCTAAGAAAAAGTTTTGTCTCAATACAATACCAATATAGCCCCTATAACCTCTTTTCTGTCTTAGGCCGAGGCCCACATTGCGGAAATGCAGCTTTTTTTTTTTGTTAGAGATTTAGCTGCAGTTTTTTGAGCCAAAGCCATTCTTGACTTTGGCTTAAAAAAACGCAGCAAAATCAGCAACAAAAAAAGCCACCTTTCTGCAACGTGGGGCCTCAGCCCTAGACCATTAACCATTAAAAAAAAACAAAAAAAAACAAACAGGCATCGCTAATGTTAAATAACTAAGGGTCCCTCGTCTTACATACAATTGAAGCACTGCTCTGGAATAAAAAAAAAATATCAGTCACCAAATGACATCTATACATTTTGGCCAGAACATTTAATAGAAATTGTATTGCTTTAGGATTAAAAAAATACTGTATATACTGTAGTAGGTTGCACTAATAGTAGTAGTAGTCATGTATGACGTATTACATGTAGCAAAGTTTAACCTGAAGCTAATAAACAATTGCAACAAACTCTAACTTGACTCTGTCTCTTTAGTTTTGAGTTATCACACTGCAGCAAGTTATACGATTCAAGGTAAACTTTACAAAACTTTCTGACATAATGTCAAGTGATCTATTCATAGCTATCTTTCCATTCCCTGAAGATTTCAGAACCTTTATAATGTATTGTTCATTGAACCTGAGTGTATTCAGACATGCTAAGCTCTCAGGTAGGCCTATCACCTGTATTATACCTCGACACTATTGTATTGTATTAGATCTTTATGCTGTAGTCTGATAGTTTCTGTCATTGTAAGTATGACTTTATCAGCTGCTCCAGGTTCTATCTCATACACTTTATTTACTTTTAGAGCACCATTAATTCCATTATATATATATATATATATATATATATATATATATATCTCCTGTATATTACATTATTAGTTTCATATTTTTACCTATTCCTGCACTTACTTATTGCCTTGCCTTCTCATGATGATCTTATCAGTTCCTTCAAGGGTTTTCCTTAATAGTCTTACAATAGTAATTTATATGACAAAATACCCTACAATTTGGCACGGCTAATGAGCTCTCAGCCCCTAATCTGTAATGAACAGAGCGCGCTGCCGTGTCACATTTTACAATCCCCTGTAATACTAGATACAGATGTAGCAGAGTTAACATTTGATCGTTTTATGTTCTCTTCTACGATAACACTTTGCAGAAGTTCGGGTTAACTCTGCCACATCTGTTTATAGATTGAGCAAAGTTTAACTTGACTTTTACACGTTAACTACACAGAATTTTATCTCAACCTTTTTAATGGTTTTTGTTGTGTTCTGTGATAAATTATCACACTGTGTAGAGTTAAATTTAGATACATCTTGACACACTATATCACAGTGAGTATTGGTATATGATGAACATGGCTTTTCTATACACAAACAATGCAGCTACTAGTCTGTACTGGATTTGTGCTATCATTTTCCAATGAACGGTATCAGTGATCACATCTTTACTTCTATGCTTACATTATGTAGCAAAGTTTAACATTACATTGATAAGAGACAGTGTAGTTAATGCATTATTTGTAAAGTTATGCTTTGCTACATCTGTACATATTCCTGATTCTTACTGATTTCATACTGTTTCTCCTTCCTTCACACTTCCATGTAATGGTTAAAAATTTGCAACTTTTTTTGTCACAAACATCCACAATAAAAAAACAACTTTACAAATAACCTTAATGAAAAACATCCTACTATTTTGTTCCTACATCTCCTATACAGATCTACTGTATACTTACAGGCCGCAGTGTGTATAGTCTGATCCTGTAGTCATACTCCTTCTATACCTGTTCAACCTATGGAAATTGTCAAAGTATATAGTGTCTGTCTTGCAATGTAAGAGCTGCAGACAAACAAGTTAGGAGATTTTTTATTTTATTTTTTTTTTTTTTACTGCAAGGCTTCCAAACTTATTTTTAAAATTTATTTTAATTGTTTTGTAGAAATTAAAATAAACTTAAAGGTAGAAATATAATTTAACCCCTTAATGACACAGCCTATTTTAGCTTATTTATAAAAATATATTTTTTTATATTTTCTTTTTTTGCACAATAAAATACTTGTTTAAAATAAATATTTCGTTTTTGCATCGCCATACTCTAAGAGCCATCATTTTTTAATTTTTCTATTGATCGAGCTATGTATGGGCTTATTTTTTTTGCTGCATGAGCTCCAGTTTTACATCTGCTTATTTCAAAAATATAAAAAAATGTTATTTTTCTTATGATTTTCACTTTGTGGGTTATATGTTAGCATTTTAGTGTGGGTTGTTTCAAACGCGGTGATACCAATTATGTGCTGATTTGTTTATTTTATTCTTTCATAAAGCTGTGTGTTTATGCAAAATTATGATTTTGATTTGATTATTTATCTTTAGTATTTTTTTTAATTCTTAACATTTTAAGGTTTCTTATTTAGGTTAAAGTTTCATATTCAGTCCTGTACACAGATATAATGTGCAATAGATAGATAGATAGATAGATAGATATGAGATAGATAGATAGATAGATAGATAGATAGATGAAAAGATAGATAGATAGAGATGGAGATAGATAGATAGGAGATAGATAGATATGAGATAGATAGATAGATAGATAGATAGATAGATAGATAGGATAGTAGATAGATAGATAGATAGATAGATAGATAGACGCGTACAAAAAAGCATATCCCAATGTGAACAGCTACAAGCTACTGTGGCAATATTACAAATCGCAGCAGCCTCTGCACACAGCACCAGGACATATAAAGAAGAGAGATGAAAATTGCATTACTGCTATTATTAACACATATAGATAAGCTAATATTATCTATAAACTACACATATAAATTAGAGGTTCTTTGGTATACATATTAGATCAAACAGTAAGAAGCCCACCTGCTTTTTGCATTTGTAGATCACTAGATAGTTAGATATACAATAGCCTTACTACACACTGGCACAGAGTGTTATTTCAGCTTTTGTTGTCTTCTGTGACAAGATATGAAGGAGCAGTGAGATATCAGTGTAATATTAAACTTTGCTATATACAGTATGTGGCTAAATAGCTATTAGATATTTATTTATCTCCACCCTCAGCTGATTTCCACAGACCCACAGGCTGGTCACACATAGACACACATAGGACAGGTAGCATATTACTTTCTTATACCAAATATGTTGTGTTTAGAGAAGTTAATCTTGTGATACAGAAAGGCTCCTGGTTGTGAGATGGAATGTTGGTTGCTGCTATCAGCAAAAATAAAGCACCCACTTTTGCACTTCTTCATTTGTAGTGCTGCCTATTTTATGGGATAGATAGACAGACAGACAGACAGATAGATAGATAGATAGATAGATAGATAGATAGATAGATAGATAGATAGATAGATAGATAGACATAGATAAAATTGTAAAAAAGGCAGCACTCCGGAAGAGAGAACTGAAAAAATATAAATCTCAGGAGCCTTTCAACATTTAATGTTGCGCATGTGAAATAAATCCTCATTTATATTTTTTTCCTTTATCTCCTCTGGAGTGCTGCCTGAAGGTTATGTACACTGTGTTCAAAATTAATATGCAAATAATATTTTCTCATATTTTCCAAAATTACCTATATGAATTGCAGTCATTGTAATTTTCCAGTCATCAACTATTCGAGTATAATTGAAAAGTTTTTGAACAAACTGCCTATGATAACAGTATATTTAAAAAAAAAAATAAACACTCAAAATGCATGTTCTAAATTATTATGCACAGCAGAATTTTCAACCTTTTCATTTTTATTAAGAACAAAAAAATGGTCATTGTGAAATTATAAGCATTAGCAGGTTATTACAAACTGAAATCAAACAGTTTTCAAGCCAAAACTTTATTCGAGGTGATACATTTGCACATAGGACCCCTTGTTCGAAAGAAGCTTCTGAACTCTCTCGTCCATTGAATTTATCAGTTTTTGGATGGTTTCTGCTTCAATTGTTTTGCATGAGGACAGAATACCCTCCCAGAGCTGTTGCTTAGATGTGAACTGCCTCCCGCCATCATAGACACTCCTTTTGATGATGCTCCAGAGGTTCTCAATGGTGTTGAGGTCAGGGGAGCATGGGGGCCACACCATAAGTTTGTCCCCTTTTATGCCCATAGCAGCCAGAGATGCAGATGTGTTATTTGCAGCATGAGACGGTGCATTATCATGCATGAAAATGATCTTTCTGCGGAATGCACGGTTCTTCTTCTTCAGCCATGGCAGGAAGTGCTGTTTGAGAAACTCCACATACATTATGGAGTTCATCTTTACCCCTTCAGGGATCCTAAAGGGGCCGACAATCTCTCTCCCCATGATTCCAGCCCAAAACATTACTCCGCCTCCTCCTTGTTGGCGCCGTAGCCGTGTTTGCATGGGGTGTCCATCAACAAGCCATCCTCCACTCCATCCATCTGGACCATCGAGCGTTGCACGGCACTCATCGTTGAACAAAACAGTTTTGAAGTCAGTCTTCATGTATTGTTTGGCCCACTGGAGCCGTTTCTGCTTGTGTGCAGTGGATAGAGGAGGTCGACAGGATGGCTTACGCACAGCTGCAAACCACTGAAGGACCCTGCATCTTGTTGTTCAGGGGACATTGGAGGCACCAGCAGCTTCAAAAACTTGTCTGCTGCTATGACAAGGCATTTTTGAAGCTGCTCTTTTAACCTGACGTAATTGCCTGTTGGGAAGAGTCCTCAATTTTCCCTTATCAGCATGCACACGTGTGTGCTGTGAAGCAGCTACATACTTCTTGATTGTGCGATGATCATGATGAAGTGTCTTGGCAATGTTGATTGTAGTCATGCCTTGACCTAAACACTCCACAATTTGTTGCTTCTCAGCAGCCGACACATCCTTTTTCTTTCCCATTTTGGCTGAAAATGTAGGCTGCTTAATAATGTGGGACAGCCTTCTTAAGTAGTCTTGCCTTTAATTGGACACACCTGCCAAACTAATTAGCACAGGTGTCTGCAATTGCTTTCAGTGATATAAAGAGCCCTGACACACATCACCATCAATGAGTTTAACTGACAAACAAAAAAATTCTTACCTTATCACTCCTAAACACTTTTTGCATAATAATTTGGAACACAGTGTATATGGAAGCTTCTATTCCTGGACTTTTTTTGGCTGCCACCCTTTACAGCAGTGCTGAATTTTGTATAGATAGAGCTGTATCCTACCTTACCTGTTTGCATGGCTAAACATGTACAGATATGTATATCACAAGTTAAACTGCTATTCTAAACACCACACAGAAAGTGATATGATAACTATCCTTAATGTGTCTATGCATAGCTACACTTGGAGGGGGGTGGGGGAGGGGATTGCTGCCTTTTAAGACTTTGGTTTGTTACATTTGTTACCATGATATTTTGTTGGATTGGTTTCATTGAAACCTTGTGGCTATATATATAGATAGATATATATCTATATATCCATTAGATAAATTTAGAAATTTGTCATCACAAGCGGCACAAATGCACTATATATATCTATAGATATCTATATCTATAGATATCTATATATATATATATATTTATATATCCATATGAATGAATGGACGGATAAATAGAGTGTGTTGGTGCTAAATTCATCTAATGGACTTACTTATATACAATATGTAGAAACAGGTGTCAGTAAGAGATTCTTTCAAGACAATCACAATAATCAGAGCAAGGAAGGATGGAGGCTGTATCCACAGGCTCCCTCAGGAAAGATCTTCTAACTCTCTCTCTATATGGTACTCTCTCCCATGCCCCTTCTTATATCCCTAAGTGGGGTGGTGACAGCTTCCAGTCTCCTCCTGACCAGGAAGAAATATGTACTCGAAGTCACTATAAGAAACACTTGGAATATGATATACACCAAAGATTACACCAGATGGAACAGCCACTGTTGGGAATGGTAGTAGATCCAGAGAATTTAGGGGCAGAAGACTAGGACATAGAAGTCCAATCTGTAGGAGAAAACTCAGGCTGGAATGGAAAATGGGTCTGTAATCTCACCGCTCTGAAGGTCACATCTATGATTGGGCCTATTGTCTTGTCATCCTTACAAGATTTGCTCCTCCATTGCTTATTCTTCCACCTTAGAACATACTGTTGCTTCATTGGTATCCACTTCCATGTTAGAAGACAGCCCCCAAACCAAGAGTCCTTATGGACTACAACATCCCCACCATCATAGCAGGTAGACCACACAATCTCATCAGGGTTGGGTCCCTCAAGTTGTTGGCACTCATTGGCTGGTGTACATCTACGAGACCCATCACCAAGGGAAGTAGTAACATGACTGCTCACCAGCAGGTTTTCTTTTACTCCTTAACCCCAGCTGGCTTCAAGAATTGGTACTTCCCATCTCTAAACTTGGGTTTTCAGGTGGTTCAGTGACCGTAACATCTCCTGCTTCGTGGCGATCCACAAGGTTTGGTTCTGCAAATCTACTGACTTGTATGACTTCTGTCTCCACCAGCACTGTATTCCCTCTTCTATGCACCTTCCACATAGTCATTGATCTTGAAACACAAGGCCTCATGGTATCATCAGCGCAGGGTCGCAAAATTTCTTGTTGCTCCTAGGGTGAAGGAAGGGCAAGAAACTCATCATCTGGAGAAGTACTAACATCACTGTAATCATCAGAATCTGGACTGACATTCTTATAATATAGTACTGGCAATCGACACCATGCATGTCTCACCTCTCGCTCGCCCTTCTGTAGGAGGTGATCTTATATGTGTCATGGTATTGTCCCCTGGAAAATAATAAGCGCTCTTCTCCTGATAGACATCTTGAGTTCCTGTACTCTGTCCATTTTTCTGTGTTCTGTTGATCTCTCCACTGCTAGCCAGTTGTCAGGGAAGGGTTCTTTCTAGATGATCACACAAATCGACAGAGCGAGGAAGAATGGAGTAGCCCAAAGATTTTATTATAAAACTGATGACACAAAAGGTAGCCTGCCACAGCATCTTCTTCCAAGCTCCCTCAGGACAGGTCTTCTGACTATATACCTTCAGGTGCTGGCCTCAACTCACCACCTTTCAGGAAGAACTAACTCTCTCTTCTTATATCGCTAAGTGGGGTGACAGTTTCCAGTCTTCTTCTGACCAGGAGGATGTGAGCCCTGCAGGGGATGTCTCCAGCATACACATAGTAAGACTTGACACAACGGTGGATCTCCCCTGATTGTCATCAAGGGGACCAGACACCATTCAACTAAGATGTATATGGCCAAACAACAGCTGATCCAATTACCTCCCCCCTTTGTGCTCAGTTCCTGG
This sequence comes from Leptodactylus fallax, assembly GCA_947044405.1. Lineage (NCBI taxonomy): Eukaryota > Metazoa > Chordata > Amphibia > Anura > Leptodactylidae > Leptodactylus > Leptodactylus fallax. Next base: position 100,768 of record CAMRHE010000484.1, read on the forward strand.
TGTGGCAGAGAGGACATGGAATAATACACAATTCAGTATAAATACAAGAGAACTATGTACACAAAGTCACTATCATAAGAAACTGTTTGAATCACATCAGGGTTCTTATTTTACTGTACTATTAGTTCTATGGAGCTGATTAATATTGTAAAATAACATTGACTCTTTTCTGGCACCAGGGTATGCCCAGTGCATTGTACATAATGATGGGAGAACCCCTGAAGATTTGTTTCATCTTGTGTATGGATGAAGCGAACCCCTGTTTCGCTTTTAACTTATTTGGATAGAACCAGAAGGGAAATTATTATACTCTGGGATCTCTTCAGACCCCAGAGTATAATAGCTGGAGGACCAGAGGAGATAATAAAAACATTCATACTAACCTTCCGGTACCTTTTCAGTGATGAGGGAACATACACTGTGGATTTTCGTGGTGGTAGTAGTAGGTTCTCCTGGGCCCTCCATGTGATAAGTCTCCTTCTTGATGGGGGTGCCCTTGAATGATATAAATGCAGGATTTCAAAAAGATTGCCAAATATAGTCTGAAAATATCCTTGTAGCTATGAAGCCCGATCGAAAATTCTCCTCACAGACTGTATCAAGCACACTATTACACAAAGTGAGCAGAGCACCAGCTCATCTCTATCTTGACTGTGCAGAGGTAGTATCCTGACACAGCCACATTGCTTTGAGTAGCCTAACCTGCACACTATAGCCCACTTTCTCTCTCCACTGAAGAGGCGAGACCACAGTTCACTTCTTCTCTCTAGAATAAATTAAGGTTGTAGAAATGAACCATCTACCATCTCCAGCCACATTGGTGCAGTCCATCTTAAAGCTTAAAACAGTATGCACCATAGAGTATTTGATAAGGGGAAAAAAATAAAATTAAACAGCTGTTAAATTATTTAGCAATGTTCTAAAAGGACACTACAGCACAGAACAGTAGGGCACGATTGTTTCTGTATACGGTATGGCAGCAATGTTGACTAGGTTTGTTATAGATATTCTTCTATGTGAAGACACGGAATGTGGTCCTTCATGTGAATTTTTGCTTATGTATCTTCAGTAACTAACCCGGAACATTTCCTCTTCAGATAGTCAAGATGAATAACTGCACACATGGCACATTGAAGGAATTTAATATTTTAGCTTTTTACACCTCTGTGGCCGGACAAATCGCCCTGTTTATTGGAGTGTTATTTATGTATTTGATGACAGTCATTGGGAATGTGATCATTATCACACTTGTATGTTCAGTCACCCAGCTGCACACTCCTATGTATTTCTTCTTATGTAATCTCTCCACTGCAGATATTGCCTTTGTGTCTGTTACTCTCCCAAAGTTGTTATCTATCATTGTAACCAATGATCACATGATCTCCTTTCAAGGCTGTATTACTCAGCTGTATTGCTTGTTACTGTGTGGCCAGGCTGAAATATTCATCCTGACATGTATGGCTTATGACCGCTATGTGGCAATCTGTAAACCCTTGCAGTACGCAATGATCATGAGAAAAAATGTGAGATTTACGATGTCGGCTTTTTCCTGGCTCATCGGTATCTTTAACTCTTTGTGGCATTCATTGATTGCCGCTTCTCTACCTTTCTGCAATTCTAATGAAATTGACCATTTTTTCTGTGACCTGAAGACACTAAGCATGCTCTCTGCCAGTGACTCCAGAAACCGAGATATTTTAACTTCTGTTCAAAGTGTCTTCATTGGATGCTTACCTTTCTCACTCATTGTAGTATCCTATGGCTACATTATTTCCACCATCTTGAAGATCAAATCCTCCAAGGGTCGTCAAAAAGTTTTCTCTAGTTGTACTTCCCACCTCACAACAGTCATATTACTCTATGGACCAATTATATTCTTGTACATGAAACCGGAGACAGACCGATCCCGAGAAGATGACAAACTGCTCTCAGTTATATATGTGGCTGTGGTTCCAATGTTGAACCCATTGGTGTACAGTCTGAGGAATAAAGATGTATTGGACGCAGCGGCAAAATTAAAACTTTACTTAAAGGACAATTAATTTGAAGAACTTTCTTCCCTTGTTGTGATCTTCAGGAGTGATCTTCTACTTTTATATGCATTAAACTCAAACCCCATCCAACTTAAAAATGCAGCAAAATCTGTAACGAAAAAAAATTGCTTTTCCACAACATGTGGTCACAACTTTAAAGTGTTGTGCTCCTCCGATTTGTTATATTTTTATCCCTGTTTATATCCTCACTAGTGATGGGTAAACTTTGCAAGACGGGTAAAACTTGGCTAAAATATTCACAAGGTTTGCTTGCTTTTCAGACTAAACTGGTTTGGTCCAGATCAGAAATGGGGCTTCTTCAGACCCCAGAGTAAAACAAGCTGAAGTTCAGGGGTAATGTGAACAAAATAAAAAAAAGAGAAACTAACCTTTTCTCACCTCTCCTGGGAATCCGGTCTTCTTAGTGGTTGTCCGGTATTCATCTGTGGGCTCTTGTGGCATCTTCTCCAATGTCATGTGCCCAATCACAGGCCTCATCAGTCTTGTGGGGCCTACCGATGTCATAATGCTTTCATCCAGTATTATGATATTGGCGCATCTCACGTGACTGGTGAGGGCCAATCATGCGGTGACCGCATTACTGCAAGAGCCCGTGGATGAATACTGGAGGCTGCGAAAAGAGACTGGATGCCGTGGCAAGTATCAGTGTTTTTTATTTAGTTTGCACTTGCCCCTGGGCCTCCGCTTATTATGTTATGGGTTGTGAACAGGCCCCAGAGTATAAGGTCATGAGTGGCAAATCACAAAATTATTTCACATATTTTTTACCTTTTTTTTTTCGTGCACATAGGGACTTGACTACACTATATACTCTATTGTAATGTACCTTCCCTGTCTTTCTGTTACACTCTAACACCCTACAATTATGTCATAATGGGGCCAATTGGGGGACAGAGGAAACCTATTTGCTATGGCCTGCACCATTTGAGGGGCTAAACTTCTGAGATCTGAATTACCTCCAACCTCAGAAGTTGGTGGTGGGTATGGTCTATATAACTCATTAAGTACCCATTGAATTGTACTTTATTGGCTCCTGACCTTAACCCCATCAAACACCTTTGTGATGAATTTGAGCCAGACCTTTTGTCCAACATCAATATTTTTCCTCACACATGCTCTTTTGGCTGACTGGGCACAGACGCAATTTAAACCATGTGTAAAGCCTTTCAAGAAGAGTGGAGGCTATCCATCTATCTAATAAAACTATGAAAATGAAACATAAAATATAAAAAAAAAAATAACGTAAATAGAAATGATATTGTAGTGTTTTCCTGTTTTCCTTAAATAATTATGACAATTATCGTTCTACGCATTGGCCATACTTTGGGGAGAACCTGTAAATCTCCTAAAGGTATTACAAATTGTATATATACAGCATAAAACTACGATGATTATCAAAGAAGAGACAATTACAGTCAAGGTGAGTTTATGCGTATTATTGTCCCATTTTTCGCTAAAGCAAATATCCACCAATTGCAAGTCGAGTTGCACAACATTGATGGGAAAAGGTGAGTGAATAACTTGCTTAAATCAGAATCCAGATGAAAGCTTTCTCTTACACTGGGCAAATCAAGATACCCCGGCCAAGGCTGAGCAAGCTCGGTGGTGAAACCTTCAGTTACACCCCTGGCCGAAGAGAAGATAAATTAAATAGAACACTGCCTTTTTGGAATATTAAGCAGAGGGTGATACCAAAAGAGGGAACAATAAATTGACTCTATCAGACATTTACATCTTTCTTTCACTTATCCAGTAGCCTTGAAGTCCAATAGGTTATAGACTGCCCTCTTAGTATTTTTTTTTTGTTTTTCTCTTTTATCTTTTTTTTTAACTGTTTTTACAGTTGTTGTTATATGTTTGATATGATCTTTTTTTGTGAAAATTCAATTAAAAGAAAAAAATATGTCTTTGTACTCTTGGTACATTGTGGGTGTTCTTTTCCTACTGAATGTCACAGTCATTACTTCGTATTTGGTTGGACAACTTTCTCAAGTGTGCTGCTTTGTATTGATGAGATGTAGCTTACATAGTCCTGTTGTGGTTATGTATTGCTTTTTTGAGTTGTTTGACACATTTACAATTAACCATCATAGGCCACTCTGTAGTATTGTCCATATGCATTAATTTTTAACTGTTTATGCTTTGTGCATTCTTCGTCATTTTTGTTCTGCTATTTTTTGAGGGGTTATTGTACTGTTTCCACACAAAATATTATATGATTCCATTGTGATTTGCATTTATCCATTTACAAAAAAGTTCTCTTATGGCTCTATGAACAGAACAATAAAAAAAAAATGTTGTTTTTAGGAGATGGGAGAAAAAAATGAAAATGAAAAATTGCTGCATTGATAAGGGTATGTTAGTACTTTTAGATTACCATATGGCAACATTTATAAGCATACATTTGGTATAGCTGAGATGTATCATATGGGTTTATAGACATACAAAGTCACTATATGGGTTTTTCTATGTGAAATTTTTTATATTTGCATATCCATGTATGTGAATCTACCCCTTAAGAAACTTGTGTAAGTCCCTGTGTAGGACAATAGTTTTATGTTTCAATAACCAATACATTTCCTCTTCAGATAGTCAAGATGAATAATTGCGCAAATGGTACAGTGAAGAAATTTAATATTTTAGCTTTTTACACCTCTGTAAGCCCTTGCAGTACGCAATGATCAGGAGAAAAAAAGGTGAGACTTATAATGTTGGCTTTTTTCTTGGCTAATTAGCATATTTAACTCTTTGTTACATTCATTGATAGTCTCCTCTCTAACTTTCTGCGATTCCAATGAAATTGACCATTTTTTCTGTGATCTGAAGACACTAAGCATGCTCTCTGCCAGTGACTCCACAAACCGAGATATTTTAACCACTGTTGAAAGTGTCTTCATTGGATGCCTACCTTTCTCACTCATTGTAGTATCCTATGTCTACATTATTTCCACCATATTGAAGATCAAATCCTGCAAGGGTCGTCATAAAGCTTTTTCCAGCTGTACTTCGAATATTACAACAGTCATATTATTCTATGGACCAATTATCTTCTTGAACATGAAACCGGAGACAAACCAATCCCAAGAAGATGACAAACTGCTCTCAGTTATTTATTTGGCTGTGGTTCCAATGTTGAACCCATTGGTGTACAGTCTAAGGAATAAAGATATTTTGGATGCAACTGTAAAAGTAAAACTATACTTAAAGAATATTTAACCTCTGACCCCTCTGAATATAACTCCTTGGGTTATATTCATTTAATCAAGACCAAAATAGAGTTCTATGATGATCAACAATTGATTCAGTAGGTTTCCAGTAGCACCAGGTATTTCAGCTTTCCTTGGTTGGAGACTACATGATCTGGGCCAACCTCAGATGGTTTGGATTTTGTGATATGGGTTACTCATAGTCCTTAAAAGTAGACCTACATTGACCTTCATTCAGTGACTAAGAGTAATGCCACCAGTTTCAGTGCCTAATAGTTTTGTGGGAATAGTTTTCTCTTCAACTCTGCAACATTTGAATCCCTGTTTGTATCCTAACGTTTCATCTTTCTTATTGTACAATTATTGGGTAATACATAACTTTGTCAATTAGGTTCTTGGCTTACCAGAGTACCAGAGGATCCTACCTTTTGCCAAGATTGAAAGATTCAGCAAAAAGACAACCCCAGTTCAAGCCAATATCTTGCCTGGGTCTATTTTTTCTGGGTTAATTCACAATAACCTGTTACTTAGTAGATGAGGTTGGATGAAGACACAGGTCCATCAAGTCCAACCTATAACCCTTTAGTGTTGATCCAGAGGAAGGCAATTGCCCCATGTCAGGGGAAAAAATTCCTTCCAGACTCCAAATCCAACAATCAGTATAAAACTCTGGATGAACTTGGCTTTACCAAAATCTAAAACCCATAACCCATAATATTTTACCATTCAAGAAAGGTATCACTGCTCTAACAGTAAAGAATCTCCGTCTATGATGCTGGTGAAATGTTCTCTACTCCTAGATGTAGAGGATGTCCCCTTGTTACTCTCACTGGCCTAGGGGTAAAAAGATCATTAAAAAGTTCTTTGTGCTGTCTGTTCATGTGCTTGTATATTCTGATTGTCTCCCTGTGGACGTCTTTTTTTCTAAGCTGAATAACCCCAAATTTGTTGATCTGTCAATGTATTCCCCTAATTATTTTGATCACCCTTCTCTGTCACAGTCACCACAGAGTGGGGATTGGCTTATCGTTGCAGTTTGGGAAATCGCAGCATGTCAATTATACCTATGGAAAGGCCGTTGGTTTCCCTATAGGTATAATTGAAGCAGAAAGTCCGCAGAGGAAACATCTGCAAACTTTCTGAACAAAGCGCTGCGGGAAGAACAGCGATGCATTGCCGCCATGGCGGGACGCCTTGTGGGGCCTTATCCTTAAATAGTTTTTTCCACTATAGACATCAATAGTAGAGATGAATGAATCTCCCAAAATTCATTTAGGGTCCAATTCACTCAAATTAGCTCTCAGATTTAGTTTTAGTCAGAATAAATTCATTCTCAATTGAAAGTGCACCTTTTGCCTTCAAAAGTAGTGTATGGACTTTTTTTGACATGTTTTATAATACCAATAGTAACTATTGTTCATTAACTTGCTTTCAATGAACTGAGAGTAACCTGGACCACGTAATCTAAACCAGCCAATAACAGATGTAGTCAACTTACAGATGTGATTGATTTGTCTAGATCATGTGGTCTGGGTTACACTCAGTAAATAAATTTAGGTCATTGACCTACTTTCAGTGACTGAGAGTAATGCCACTATTTTGAATGACTGATATATAGTTTTGTAGGAAATGATGCAGTATAGCTTGTCATTTATTCATTTATAGCTCTTTTCTCTGTTCTGCCTTTAGCTGCCAGTCACCAAGTAGTATTGTCCCCTTTACTTCTCAGCAGGGGCATTGGGGCCCCATAGCAAGATTTTGACTGGGTCTCATCCCTAGTCCGCATATAGTATAACTCCCACTTTCCTGGCCTCCAATACTCCCTGTACTGGCCACTCTCAAGGACTGGGGTAAAGTCATTTTCTCTGATGAATCCCCTTTTCGATTGTTTGGCACATCTGGAAAACAGCTTATTCGGAGAAGAAGAGGTGAGCGCTACCACCAGTCTTGTCTCATGCCAACTGTAAAGCATCCTGAAACCATTCATGTGTGGGGTTGCTTCTCAGCCAAGGGAATCGGCTCTCTCACAGTCTTGCCTAAAAACACAGCCATGAATAAAGAATGGTACCAGAATGTCCTCCAAGAGCAACTTCTCCCAACCGTCCAAGAGCAGTTTGGTGCTCAACAATGCCTTTTCCAGCATGATGGAGCACCTTGCCATAAAGCAAAGGTGATAACTAAATGGCTCAGGGAAGAAAACATAGAGATTTTGGGTCCATGGCCTGGAAACTCCCCAGATCTTAATCCCATTGAGAACTTGTGGTCAATCATCAAGAGACGGGTGGACAAACAAAAACCAACAAATTCAGACAAAATTAAAGCATTGATTCTGCAAGAATGGACTGCTATCAGTCAGGATTTGGTCCAGAAGTTGATTGAGAGCATGCCAGGGAGAATTGCAGAGGTCCTGAAGAAGAAGGGTCAACACTGCAAATATTGACTTGCTGCATTAACTCATTCTAACTGTCAATATAAGCTTCTGTTACTCATAATATGAATGCAATTATATTTCTGTATGTGATAAAAACATCTGACAAACACACATAAAAACCAGAGGGCAGCAGATCATGTGAAAATATAATATTTGTGTCATTCTCAAAACTTTTGGCCATGACTGTACAGGCACAAATATAAGATGGACAGATTCAGCTGCAGGGTTCAGGGTACATCAGAGGACGGAGGAGGAAAAAAAATGGGGTGTATGTGAGCGCTGCTTGCCTCAGTGTGAGTCAATAAATGGAGAATGGATAAATCCAAACGGATTTTTTATTCCTGTTTATAGATAATAAAAGGCAACACGTTTCGACGTCATACCAACGTCTTCGTCAGGCCAACTAAACAGTAATAACAAAGAACATACACACACAGGTATACAGTAAATTAAGATAATGGAAAAAGGTACAAACATTGATGAAAGAGGAAAAACATAAAATTCATAATAATGCACAGATATGCTGTTATGAGGGAATCAAGTTGTATATAAATACATATAAAAATAAATAGTAAATAATAGTAAATAGATGAGTAGAAATAAATGAAAATGGATGTTCAATATATTCAATAAATAGAAATAAATATTCAATATATATATATATATATATATATATATATATATCTAAAATGCATATAGACATAAATATATGATAGCGTATAAAAGGAAATGGATATTAAATGATATTTTAGCGAGTAAGTGCCAAAGTAATGGTCTATAGATGAGAGAATAAAATAGAGCACTACAAGTTTTAAGAATTTACATAAAGTTAGAGAGAGCTTACCAGAGTGGAATAAAGTGTGGATACAAACACCAAATGAGAGGGTAAGAAGAAATTATATAGAAAACTGAAGTGGACTGCAGTATGCCAGATGACAACACCGGTGTCTGCGCAATAGGGGAAGAGTCATCGTGGTCCAGGAGAGAGAGGGCGTGAAAAAGCACGTGTACATGAATGAAACATAGGCCGAAGGCCAAATGTGGAGTAGCAGGAGCAGGGCTTGAGCAGAGATCCAGAGTAGGTGTAGTTGAATGATATGTGTAGGCTGGGATCCTGTAGGATTGAGATCGCACAGCCAGAGTGGGACAGGAGCTGGGCATGGATGGGAAAGATATAGGATGATAGAGGGAAGAAAGAAAAAAAGAAAATGAGAGATAGAAAGGACATAGAGAGAATGAATAAGAAAAAAAGGAGGGACAAGAAAGTGGAGAGTGAGTGGATGAGAAGAGGATGGAGAGAAGGGTAAAGAGATGGAGGGGCATAGAAACAGTGTCAAAGAGAAGCACCAATTTTCAATGAAATATGCACATAAAGTCAATATAGTTTTAACTAAAAAATAATATAAAATCATATAATTGATATAAATAATATATTATCTATAACAAAGCCCCAGATAAATTGATTGTTCTGAAATCTGTTATATGGTAAAGAGGATCCTTTCCCTAGAGAATGTTCAACCATACGAACCAGTGATGAGCCAAATAAAAGTGAAATCAAAAGGTTGATTCAACTGTGTCGTTTAGTACTAGAGTTCTAAGCTTACATACAGGTGCATCTCAATAAATGATATCTCTTTCTATATATATATATAAAAATATCTTTGAAACGTTTATTTATTTCAGTAATTAAATTAAAAAAGTGACCTCCTATATTTTCTAGATTCTTTCTATTTCAAGTGTTTTATTTCTGTAAATGTTGATTATGGATTACAGGTAATGAAAACCAAAATCTAAGAAAATTTGAATATTGTAAAACAGTTCAGTATTGTAAATTCAGTGTCACCTGCCAAGGTTTCCTAAGCCTTTAAATGGTCCCTCAGTCTGGTTCAGTAGGACACACAATCATGGAAGACACTGATTATGGATTGTATTACTGAATTACTAAAATGAATGAACGTTTCAAAGATATTCTAATTTATTGAGATGCATCTGTGTCCAGAAGGATTCTTGTTGTCTTAATTTCAGATAGCGATTAAAGGCAGATGTAGGGATTTGCTCAATGGGAATGATGGAAATACATCTGAAATCTTGTTGGTGTTCAACAGAAAAGTGTAGGGATAAGTTATGCTTCTGGAATCCTTTATTTATATTGGGGCGGTGATTGTTCATTCTTTTATGAAGGTGGTTGGATGGTGCATCCTACATATTGCAGGTTAAACGGACATTCCAATACATATACAACGTAGTCTAACAGAGTTACAATTTAAAAAAGACTTAATAGGGGACTCTTCCTTTGTAGTTGTGGGTTTGAAGGATGTTTGTCTGTGCTTAATATTAAGGCAGCAGGCACATCTCGGGTGCTCAAATTTGGAGATGTTTTTGTAAATAGGAGTCACTAAGGAGGACCTTCCAGTGTTGGGATAAGATGGACCGTATTTTCTTATGGCTAGAGTTAAATGTAGTGATAAAATTGGATTTTATCCTGGTGCTATTGTTTTCCAGACCCTGATTTGTATTAAGAGGGTTTTTCTTTTCAGTCAGGCAGGTTTCTTGTAGCAATTTAAATGCTCTCTGTAGAGCATTATGAATAACTGATTTTGGGAAGTGTTTCTCAGAAAACCTGTGTTTCAATGTCAAAGATTGTGCTTTAAACTTTTGGTTGTTATCACAGTTTTTCTGAATCCTTTTAAGTTGACTGTTATTATTATTATTATTATTATTATTATTATTATTGTTATTTATTTATATAGCACCATTAATTCCATGGTGCTGTACAGTATTATATTAATTCCATGGTGATGTACATTATTATATTAATTCCATGGTGCTGTATATTTGAGGGTTTACATGCGGTACACAAAATATACAAGACAAATATAATACTAACAGTGACCAACTGGCACAGTGGGCTAGAGGGCCCTGTCCGCAAGGGCTCACAATCTATGAACAAACTGTATAGCTGTTGACATCGACATTGCTTTGAAATATGTTTCGGTAGAAAATAAACCATTGGTGGTTTTGGAAATCAAAAGGTCTAGGAACTTGATTTTATCTTTAGAGTAGTGATATGTGAATGCTAGACCTAGGTCTTTTTACTCAGAGAAGAGAGAAATTCAGCTGCTGATCTTTCATCACCGTCCCATATGGAGAATAAATCGTCTATGTATCTTTTGTAGAAGATTATATGATGTGTGGTGTTCTGATTTTTTAAGTGATTAATCAGCTGGGTGGAATGCTTAAGGTAGGAGGGGAGTTTTAAAACTAGTTCCTGTAAGTGTAAATCAATAAAATGGGATAGATTGCTGGGATCCTATCCCTGATAATATGGGACGACCTGGTGGGTGGGTAAGAGATTTATACACTTTTGGGAGATGATAGAAAAACACAAAAGGAGGTTCTATGATCTGCAGAAAGCTTTTTTTTTTCTTTGTTGAGGAGATTATTGGCTATGGCTTTATTGATGAATTCCCTGTACTCAAGGGTGTATGGGAATGGGAGATTTGAGGGACCACTTAAGGTATTTGGGGAAGATTTTCTCTTCAGAGTAAATCTGAACGAATTGTAGTCCAAGTAGTGGATCATGTTTACTGAAAGCCCCAGATCAGTCTTTGGCTGGAACAGTCTCCTAATGATTGGGAGATCAAGGATACTCTGTTGGCATTCCGATTGGATACTTCTTGCAACATCCTCCAAAGGTTCCTTGTATATAATGGATTAATTCCAAGTGGAGGATTTGCAGATGGTAACTAGATATGTAGAGTTGATTGGAATGAGAGACTGGCCTGTCGATTGACTTCTGGCTGCTCCTATAAAGGGTCAACACTGTCAGCGCCGGACATCACTTCTAAAAATGTAGGGGACTCCGGAATAGAAATAGAGAGATTAGAGAAAAAAGAGTGACCACATTGGTGTCTCTGGGTGGTGTTGGTTCAACACCTTGACAAAAATAAGAGTGGAACAAGAATATCCAAGTGAATGCTCTTCTGGCCTAAGGGAACAGTGGTAATTATATGAATAAGGAGAAGGAAAAAATGGGATGTATGTGAGCGCTGCTTGCCTCAGTGGGAGTTAATAAATGGAGAATGGATAAATCCAAACAAATTTTTTATGCCACTTTACAGATAATATAAGGCAACACGTCCGTCAGAGGGTACATCAGAGGGAGACAGAATACAGGTTCAAATATGAGGGTTCACAGGATACAAACAGGTTTCAGGGTATACAGGATGCAGAAACATGTCTCATCACCAGATACTGCCAGGGTACAAAGATACAGACTCAGCTTTTGGGGTTTACAACAGACATCAGGGTGTGCAGGCAGGTTACACAGGATTGGTGGCATAACTTGTTGGGGTGCAGGGGGTGCAATTTCACCAGGGCCCAGGAACTTTAGGGGGCCCATAAGCACAATCATAACTTAAAGGGTTCACAGTGGTCTCATCTGCCACTGGGTCCATAATCCTTGGGGCCAACAGGTCACACTCACCACACGAAAGCTAATTTTTTGATTCTTTGATCACCTTTCTGAATCCCTTTGATGATTGGCAGTTTGTGCATTGTAAAATGAATGACTCCTGTCCTCTGGTGAACTGGAGTGAGAAGATTTATGCCACTTAGCCTTCCGCTGTCAGAAAGGAGAAAATTAACCTTTTCATGCCAAATGGAGCAACTGGTCAGAATATACTCAACAACAGATTCTAGGGGGAGAGGTTGTAACACAAAAAAGGAGAAAATTACTGTGGGGGACAAGTTGGACTTTTGCACCAAGGGCCTTAAGCCTTTAGTTACACGAAAGCACAGGATACAGCCAGGTTTCAGGATACATCAGGTTTCAGGTAGGTACATCAGATACAGACAGTATTCAGGCTTAGCTCTCAGGGTTGAGAAAAGCACCAGAGTAGAAGAGGCCAACAAATAAAATAGCAGACTTGGCCAAGATCTCAGTTCATAACAACTAAATAGTGATCACTAGAATGCTTTCATAGTGATAAGTCTATCACAAACATGAAAGACACATGACTTGTTGTTCTACTACTGAATGTTTGCACTTCTATGTTTGATGTATCCATATCTTTTTGTTACAGTACTAATAAAGTTAATCAAAAATAAATATTAAATTGCATTTACTAATTAATCTGGGATTTCAGTGAACAGAAATGTAATTTATTCCCATAGGCATGTTATTAGTATATATTATTCCTTGAAACTGCTTACAAAACTATTTTCTCGCAGGCTTTATATCAGTGATGGTAAGTTATTGCTATATTTTATGCATTCATGATTGGGTTTCTTCTTTTAAATTTTTACTCATATATTGGTCGATTTTTTTGCATCTGTTACTCAATCTGTAGCATTTTGATTTTAAATTAAAAAAAATTGGAAAAGTATCGCTGTTGTTTAAAATTCAAATCATGAGAACAGGATTGACAATATTTCATTATTTAGGTATTTTATAATACATGTTTCAAATTATGAATTTTGTTGAGGAAAATACTAATTTAATAAACACTTCTAATCTATTGCTTGATAATAAATAAACCTTAATATTGGGTAGACCAGGTTGAGATTTCTATCAGAACCATCTCAGGCTAAATATATTTAATTTTTATCATTTTATTTTTTGGGGAAAGAAAAGCAATAACTCCCCAATGATATTTATTTTTCTATTGACTTAACTATATAAAGGTTTATATTTTTGTGACTAGTTGCATATTTAATGGCAGTAATTTGGGTACCACATTGTATAAATTCTAATAATATTTGTGTATTGGGGAAGAGAAGAAAAACCACAATTCCACCATTGTTATAAATAACATGGTAAGTTTATTCTCTAGGTCAATGCGAGTACTGTAATACCAAACTTTATATGTCTTAATGTTTTGTTACTTTTATAAAGTGAAAACACATTCTAAGAGCTATAACATGATGCGCTGTTTTTATGGAGTGGATTGTACTTTGTATTGGTATAATTTTGGGTTGCATAAGTCTTTATTGCTTTTTTTCTATTTCTCGTTAAGCAAATGAACAAAAAAAAAAAACATAAATTCAAGATTCGTTTTTGGTAATTTTTTTTTTTTTTTTTACACTGTGCACTGTACAGGATAAATAACAGGTTCATTTTATACTTTGGGTCATTCCATGTGTAGCCAGGGCCGGTTTTAGACAAAGTGGGGCCCTGGGCAAAATTAAAAGCGTGGCCCCAAATGCTGATATGCAAACAACACCATCGTCTTCCAGTGACAACCCCTATAATAACGCCTCCTTTCTGCCAACAAAAATGTAATAACAAGCCCCATTTTCCCACACACAATTCAAATGAGCACCTTTGTACCACCTAATAGATTTTTGCACCCAGTCATCAGTTATTATAGCACCTCCTTATAAATAATAGTCCCTGCTTATAAATAATATTACACCTTTATCAGTATTATCTTCCTTATAAATGATAAATAGTGCCCTGTATCAGTAATATTACCCCTTATCAGTAACAGTCACCCCGTAAAAATAATACCTGCTCCCATATAAATAATAGCCCCCTCATAAATAATAGTCCCCATTATCACTAATAGCCACCTTTATAAATAAGCCCTTAACAATTATACCCTCCTTGTAAATAGTTCCCCTCTTATAAATAATAGCTCCTCCCTTATAATGGATGCCTTATACAGTGGGTACAGAAAGTATTCAGATCCCTTTAAATTTTTCACTCTTTGTTTCATTGCAGCCATTTGTTAAAAGCAAAAAAGTTCATTTTATTTCTCATTAATGTACACTCAGCACCCTATCTTGACAGAAAAAAAACAGAAATATAGATATTTTTGCAAATTTATTTAAAAAAAAAACTGAAATCTCAAATGGCCATAAGTATTCAGACCCTTTGCTCAGTATTGAGTAGAAGCCCCTTCCTTTTGAGCTAGCACAGCCATGAGTCTTCTTGGGAATGATGCAACAAGTTTTTCACATCTGGATTTGGGGATCCTCTGCCATTCTTCCTTACAGATCCTCTCCAGTTCCGTCATGTTGGATGGTGAACGTTGGTGGAGCCATTTTCAGGTCTCTCCAGAGGCTCAATTGGGTTGAGGTCAGGGCTCTGGCTGGGCCAGTCAAGAATGGTCACAGAGTTGTTCCGAAGCCGCTCCTTTGTTATTTTAGCTGTGTGCTTAGGGTCATTGTCTTGTTGGAAGGTGAACCTTCGGCCCAGTCTGAGGTCCAGAGCACTCTGGAAGAGGTTTTCTTCCAGGATATCTCTGTACTTGGCCGAATTCATGTTTCCTTCCATTGCAACCAGTTGTTCTGTCCCTGCAGCTGAAAAACACCCCCATAGCATGATGCTGCCACCACCATGTTTCACTGTTGGGATTGTATTGGGCAGGTGATGAGCAGTGCCTGGTCTTCTCCACACATACCGCTTAGAATTAACAAAAAAAAAGTTCAATCTTCGTCTCATCAGGCCAGAGAATCTTATTTCTCATAGTCTGGGAGTCCTTCATGTTTTTTTTGGCAAACTCTATGCGGGCTTTCATATGTCTTGCACTGAGGAGAGGCTTCCTTCTGGCCACTCTGCCATAAAGCCCCGACTGGTGGAGGGCTGCAGTGATAGTTGAATTTGTGGAACTTTCTCCCATCTCCCTACTGCATCTCTGGAGCTCAACCACAGTGATGTTTGGGTTCTTCTTTACCTCTCTCACCAAGGCTCTTCTCTCACGATTGCTCAGTTTGGCTGGACGGCCAGGTCTAGGAAGAGTTCTGGTCGTCCCAAATTTCTTCCATTAAAGGATTATGGAGGCCACTGTGCTCTTAGGAACCTTGAATGCTGCAGAAATTATTTTCTGTCATCAGGCTCCGAATCCCAGGGGCCCCTTTGGGGTCGGGGCCCTGGGCAATTGCCCATTTTGCCCCCCCCCCCCAACGCTGGCCCTGTGTGTAGCAATACCATTTAAAAATGCATACATATTTTTCCTTACAAAATGTTTTTTTATGGAAAAAAAAATGTATTTTTATTTTTGAGTTAGGGTTTCTTAACACTTTATTGAACTTTTATTTACAAAAGGGGACAGTGGTTTATGCCTGCCACTGGTATACTAATCCAATATCTTTAATTCCTTAAGGACGAAGGGTAGTTTGTATGTTAATGCTCAGTGACTTTTTTCATATTTTCCTTCCCCGCTTTCCAAAATTCAGAACTTTTTAAATTTTTGTCAACATAGTTATGTGAGTGCTTATTCTTTGCAAGACGAGTTGTGCTTTCATTTTGCACCATTTTGGGTTACATATAATATTTTAATTAGCTTTTATTAACATTTTTGGGGGTCCTTGTGAAAAAAACACAATTTTATCATAATTTTTTGCATTTTGTTTTAACGGTGTTCACTCTGCACTGAAAACGACATGGCAGCTTTGTCCAGCAGGTCATTACAAGTACAGTGATACCATATTTATATTGGTTTTATTTTTTTTTATTAATTCCTTATTTATATCGTATGAAACAAACAAAACAAATAAACCATACAAAAGCAACCTCCAGTCAAGAGGAGCCTGCAAACAATCCATATAGAATGAAATAACAAGCATAACAAGGTGTGAGACACCCGTAGTGACAACCTCAATAAGGGGTAGATGCATAAACAGAGTGTAAAGAAAAAAGGAGAGGGAGAAGGTCCTACAGTAGAGAAGGGAGAAGGAGAGAGGAGGGGGGGAGAGAGGAGAAGAACAAAAAGTGGGGGATCAGGGATAAAGAGTTCCAGTGTTCCAACAACCTCGCCAGCAGAGGCAAAGTCCACAAAATACAGCTTAGCGCACTAGGTCTCTATAATCCTGTGAGCCCTGGAAATGGATACATGGTGTCCAGGAGTCGTGCGTGTTCCGAAGGCACGCAGTGAAATCCTCCATGCTTTGGATAACCTCTACTTTACAGATCCAATGAAGGAGTGAGGGTGGGGTGGAAGATTTCCAGAGCATGGTTTTATGTTTTACTGCTTTTACAAATAAAACGTCACTTTTTCAAAATGAAGGATTTTCCTAGGGTCACCATATTCTGACACCTATATTTTTTTTACTGTTTTGTTGATGGAGATACATATGTCAGGGCTCTTTATTTGGGGGTAAAAGCAAGGTGACCAAAATATATTAATTTGCACATTGTGGTATATATATATATATATATATATATATATATATATATATATATATATATTTATTTATTTTTTTTTTTACGGCATTCACTGTATGGGATAAATAACGCCATTTTTGGATAGTGGGGACATATCTGAACATGGGGATACCTAACATGTTTGTTTATTTTTTTGTTTGCGTTATGTTACTTTCTAATGCAAAGGTGGGGTTTTTAAACTTTAGTATTTTCTATACTTTATTTTAAACTTTTTGAACTTTTTTTTTACCTGTCCTACAAGGGAACTTGAACCTGGGGTCTCTGATCCCCAGTGCAATGTATTGCAGCACATCGCATATAGGTTCTCTATGTGTAACAGGGATCAGCAGTCAGGAGGCTGTAGCTCAGCCTCCTGGCTAACATGGCAACCCCTCGGATTCCACAATCTTATCACAGGGAATTCGAGGGGTGGAGTGGGGTGCGTTCTTGCCCCCGGACCAAGTGAATGTCGTGATTGCTATTGATCATGGCATCCAAAGGGTTAATCCGCCGGAGTCGGAGTGTCTTCTGACTCCAGTGGCTACGCCTGGGTCTCAGCTGTGCAAAACAGCTTCTGTGGCGGCGGCATTACAGCAATGCAGAAATCAGCTATATTTCACCGTATTACACAAGGAATTGTTTGAGTAATGTAGGAGAGGTCTTCTAAAACAAAAGACACTTTTTGTAGCCATGTAACCATATTCCTCTCTGGTCAAGAGCTGAAAACCCCAATTTCAGGATCACTCCCCCTGCACACACAGTATATCACCTCGGAATTCTCTAAAAGCATGTTCAGACTTGGTGTTCTAAAATGTAATTGTCATCAAGCAATACATTTTTTTTCTTTTCTAGAAATAATGATGAATCAATGTGAAAACACAACAATGACTGACTTCTATATCTTGGGGTTCTCTAGATTTGAGACTAAACCAATTCTGCTATTTCTTGGAATTTTGATGATGTACTTGTTGACCATTTTCGGGAACCTGGTGATTACTATGCTCATCTGTTTGGTGTCCAAGCTTCACACGCCGATGTATTTCTTTTTATGTAACCTTTCTGTTGTAGATGTTATGTATGTTTCATCCACTCTGCAAAAAACAACTGTCCATCACTATAACCCAGGATAACAGAATCTCCTTCCATGAATGTATAGCTCAGCTGTATTTCTTTACATTTAGTGCTGTCTGTGATATTTTTGTATTAACCTCCATGGCTCTTGATCGCTATGTAGCCATCTGTAAGCCCTTGCAGTACACACTGATCATGAACAGAAGAGTATGCACCTCCATAGCTGCTTTTTGCTGGACTGTGGCTGCTACAAATTCCTTATTGCTGACCTTGCTTACATCTGTGCTAAATTTATGCAATTCCCATAAAATCAGTCACTTCTTTTGTGATCTTAAGACAATGAATGGACTCTCTTCAAGTAATACTACAAGCAGGGAAATTTTTATATTGATTGAAGACATTGTTCTGGCCTTTGTTCCATTTTCACTCACTATAGCATCTTACGTACGGATTATTTCCACTATACTGAAGATCCGCTCTTCTGAAGCACGGCTTAAAGCTTTCTCCAGTTGCACTTCTCACCTCACTACTGTTATATTGTTCTATGGTCCGATATTAATTGTGTATACGAAACCGAATTCAGAAGATTCTATAGAACAAGATGATAACCTGATTTCTTTACTATATGTGGCTGTGGTTCCAATGTTAAATCCATTTGTCTATAGTCTGAGGAACAAAGATGTGTTGAATGCTATTAGAAAGTTAACTTCAGGAAAAAAGGTTGATAAATAGAAACTGTTGTAACAAAAATAATAACTTGGGTCTCTGGATTTCCCTTGGCAGTACTTTTTGTTGACACCCAGACTGAATGCACCATGTGTACAGTGTACAACTGTTAGCCTATATATCTGCGTCATCTGACCTTAAGGCTGGGGCCCCATATGGCGCAAACATTGCAGAAAAATATGCACAGAGGAAATGCTTTCATTTCCAAAACTATCACATTTCCAACGCCATCAGTTTCCCTTTAGGTATAATTGAAGCAGAAAGTCTCCAGAGGAAACCTCTGTGGACTTTCTGTGAAAAGAATTGCAGGAAAAACTGCGATACGTTGCAGCCACGGTTTTTCCCGCAGCGCTTTTTTACTGTGGCCTGCTATGTGGGGCCTTAGCCTAAAGGGCATATCCAGGACTTATATGTATACAGTATATTGATGACCCATCCTTAGGAAAGGTCATTAATATGTGATCAGTGTTCTCACGGGTGCTCTGGTCTTGCTCTGTGCCGATGACATCATGTTCATTAGTCACATGGTACAGCAGCAGCTGTCAATTAACAACATGAAGTGAATGAATGAATGAAAGAGAAACCTAAATTAAATCAATATTTGGTGTGACCTGGAAGTGATTATATGACCCCAACAGAGCCTTAATCTCAAAATCATCTACTCTGTCCGAGATCACATGAAGACACAGAAGGATATGAGCAAAACTTTATCCATAGAAGTTCTCCAGGCAGGATATTTGGAACAACTTTCCCTGCCGAGTGGCAAAGGGAAGTCACTCCAAATATTGATGGGATTTAGATTTCTTTTATTTATTCACTTAATTTTGTTAATTGTCAAAAATAAACTATGAATACTTCTATTTCTGAATGAATTCTTACTTTTTTCACTCCTGCCCAAAACTTCTGCACAGTCCTGGAAAAAAAAAAGAATACTGAATAGTATAGTTATTTCACACAGGTTTTTGTTTTTTTTTAATTGTAGCTGACTTCACTTAAGGCTACTGTATCATGATGTACTGTGCACCAGTTATATACATATATGCCAAAAGAACACTATTTGGGCCAGGGCCACACTTTACATAAAAATCATGTATAAGTACAGTGGGGGGAAAAAGTGTTTAGTCAGCCACCAATTGTGCAAGTTCTCCCACTTAAAAAGATGAGGCCGGCCTGTAATTGTCATCATAGGTAGACCTCAACTATGAGAGACAAAATGAGAAAACAAATCCAGAAAATCACATTGTCTGATTTTTTTAAGAATTTATTTGCAAATTATGGTGGAAAATAAGTATTTGGTCACCTACAAACCAGCAAGATTTCTGGCTCTCACAGACCGGTAACTTCTTCTTTAAGAGGCTCCTCTGTCCTCCACTCATTACCTGTAGTAATGGCTCCTGTTTGACATTGTTATCAGTATAAAAGACACCTGTCCACAACCTCAAACAGTCACACTCCAAACTCCACTATGGTGAAGACCAAAGAGCTGTGGAAGGACACCAGAAACAAAAAATTGTAGACCTGCACCAGGCTGGGAAGACTGAATCTGCAATAGGCAAGCGGCTTGGTGTGAAGAAATCAACTGTGGGAGCAATAATTAGAAAATGGAAGACATACAAGACCACTGATAATCTCCCTCCATCAGGGGCTCCACACAAGATCTCACCCCGTAGGGTCAAAATGATCACAAGAACGGTGAACAAAAATCCCAGAACCACACGGGGGGGACCTAGTGACTGACCTGCAGAAAGCTTGGACTAACATAACAAAGGCAACCGTCAGTAACACACTACGCCGCCAGGGACTCAGATCCTGCAGTGCCAGACGTGTCCCCCTGCTTAAGCCAGTACATATCCAGGCCCGTCTGAAGTTTGCTAGAGAGCATTTGGATGTTCCAGAAGAGTATTGGGAGAATGTCATATGGTCAGATGAAACCAAAGTAGAACTGTTTGGTAGAAACACAACTCGTCGTGTTTGGAGGAGAGTGAATGCTGAGTTGCATCCAAAGAACACCATACCTACTGTGAAGCATGGGGGTGGCAACATCATGCTTTGGGGCTGTTTCTCTGCAAAGGGACCAGGATGACTGATCCGTGTACACGAAAGAATGAATGGGGCCGTGTATCGTGAGATTTTGAGTGCAAACCTTCTTCCATCAGCAAGGGCATTGAAGATGAAACGTGGCTGGGTCTTTCAGTATGACAATGATCCCAAGCACACCGCCAGGGCAACGAAGGAGTGGCTTCGTAAGAAGTATTTCAATATCTGGAGTGGCCTAGCCAGTCTCCAGCTCTCAACCCCATAGAAAACCTTTGGAGGGAGTTGAAAGTCCGTGTTGCCCAGTGACAGCCCCAAAACATCCCTGCTCTAGAGGAGATCTGCATGGAGGAATGGGCCAACATACCAGCAACAGTGTGTGCCAACCTTGTGAAGACTTACAGAAAACGTTTGACCTCTGTCATTGTCAACAAAGGATATATAACAAAGTATAGCGATGGGACAAGAATCTCTCACATTGAGGAGAGCACCAGTAAAGGTATGTAGAGATTTTAATTGCCTTTTGCCCTCTACTTAGCATCTACATATGCCTCCCACTAAGCCAGCCAATTCACTTTGCTCTGTACTGATGAAGGACAACAATCCGGAAACAGCGCTGTATGCAGATAAGTGAAATTGGCTTGGCTAAAATCCCTTTGCTGTCTCAAGGCTCGGTGAGTCAAAAGCAAATTGAGGATTTGTTACATCCAATAGAGGGCGCATGAGCTCCCCAGCTCCTTTCCCATAATGCCTTGTGAAAAGTATAGAGATGGACTTCTGTTATTGACCAAATACTTATTTTCCACCATAATTTGCTAATAAATTCTTAAAAAATCAGACAATGTGATTTTCTGGATTTGTTTTCTCATTTTGTCTCTCATAGTTGAGGTCTACCTATGATGCCAATTACAGGCCGGCCTCATCTTTATAAGTAGGAGAAATTGCACAATTGGTGACTGACTAAATACTTTTTTTCCCCACTGTATATAGTAAAAAAACAGATTCCCAACAATTCCCCCTGCATAGGAAAAAGACAAAATCAAAAATTCACAGTCTTCTCTGCTCTTATCTGCTGTTTTCGTATTTTATCTCATTGTGCTGCTGCTCTATATACATATGTTCTCTTCCTTTCTTCCTTTCTTTTCTGAGGGAATCATCTTACACCAGTCATCCCTGGAAATACCAAGCCACGAGAAAAGGTAAAGAAGGGCATATCAGTACTGGAATGGCTGTGCCCCCCATGCATTGTGTCTATTGTTGCCCTATAACTATGGAGTTGACAATTATCAGTACATTAAATATACCCATAGCATGGTTGAATTTATATCACAATGGGGATGTCATCTAGTTATAGTATTGTGGCATTAGTCAGTAACACTATCGGGTATTAAAGGGATTTTCCAGTACATACATAATGCTGACCTATCCTTAGGATAGGTCAGCAATTTGTGATCATTGGGGTCCAACACCCAGGACCCCAACCGATCATCTGGTTGAAGAGGTTACAGCATTCAGCATTATGATCTCTTCACTGAATACCAAAGCACTGTACAGATCGTAGGGGCTGTGATTGATATTGCAGTGTAGCCCCATTTACTGGGATGGCGCTGAGCTGCTCCTGTACCATGAGGCCAATGAATGTGACATTACCAAGTCCACAGCCTCTTCAAACAGCTAATCTTCAGTGTTTCCGGATGTCAGACCCCCATAATTATATATTGATGACCTATCCTAACCCCTTTAACCAGTTCCAGAATGGGTGTATTATTAATTCACCGTATGGTGGTAATACTGTATGTACTCACTATATTGATTATTTAAGGGTAAGGCATATCTATGTATGTAGATTCTGGTACAGCTTAGTGTGCCCTGTAAAGCATTCTTGTGGAACACAATCTACACTTCTGATCAGCTTGTGGGCTAGGCAATGAGTAGCATTATCATTGATCTTCTCATTTTCTTACAATGATCAATTACTATTATTACCAGTGGGGTGCCACAGAGGTCAGTATTGGGCCCTCTCATGTTTAATATTTTTATTAATGACCTGGTAGACGGATTGCAAAGCAGGGTGTCCATATTTGCAGATGATACTAAACTTTGCAGGGTAATCAAAAATGAGGAGGATAATAGAATATTACAAGGGGATCTAAGGAAGCTGGAAGTATGGACCGAGACTTGGCAAATGAAGTTTAATATTGGCAAATGTAAGGTTATGCATTTTGGTCGACGAAATAAAATGTATGATTATGTACTTAATAGTAAATTACTGGGTAAGACTGCCATTGAAAAAGACTTGGGGATTGTGGTGCTCAGTAAGTTTACCTTTAGTGACCAGTGCCAGGCAGCGGCTGCCAAGGCAAATAAAATTATGGGATGCATCAAAGGAGGTCTAGATTCTCATGACAAGAACATAGTTATGCCTCTATACAAATCACTGGTACGGCCACACTTAGGCTATTGTGCACAATTCTGGGCCCCAGTATACAAGAAATACATAATCAAACTAGAAAGAGTGCAAAGAAGGGCAACCAAAATTATAAGGGGAATTGGGTGGATTGGAGTACAACGATAGATTAACAAACTTGGGGTTATTCAGTTTAGAGAAAAGACGTCTACGGGGAGATCTAATAACAATGTACAAATACATGAAGGGACAGCACAAAGAGCTTTCTAATGATCTTTTTACCCCTAAGCCAGGGACAGTGACAAGGGGACATCCTCTACACCTAGGCCAGTGACAGTGACAAGGGGACATCCTCTACGACTGGAGGAGAGAAAGTTTCACCAGCAACATAGAAGAGGATTCTTTACAGTAAGAACAACAAGACTATGGAACTCTCTGCCCCAGGAAGTGGTGATGGTGGAGTCATTGAACAAGTTCAGAGGTCCTGGATGCCTTTCTCGAACAGAACAACATTACGGGTTATGGGTTCTAGATTTTAAGGGCATGTTGATCCAGGGTTTTATACTGATTGCCAGCTTGGAGTCAGGAAGGAATTTTTTCCCATGAAATGGGGCAATTGGCATAAGCCTCATGGGGTTTTTTGCCTTCCTCTGGATCAACACTGTAGGGGACTGTAGGGTTATAGGTTGGACTTGATGGACTGATGTCTTCTTCATCCAACCACATTTACTATGTAACTATGTAACTATTATTGATTATTTATATAGCACCATTAATTTCATGGTGCTTTACATTTGAGGGTTTACATACGGTACACAAGATATACAAAACAGATAATACTAACAGTGACCAACTGGCACAGTGGGATAGAGGGAACTGCATGAACTGCTGGGTCCCAGAGGACCCAGATCAGCTTTGCAATGTATACCAGGAGGCTGCATTCCCTCCGTAACTGGGGCTAAATGTATCAGCTCCAGTTACATGGGAAATCGGCCAAAAAAGGAAAAAAAAAGTAATAGTAAAATGTCTCCCAAATGTATGATGGGCATAATGTTTCGAAAAAGTGGAAAAAAAAAAAAAAAAAGACAAAAACAAAATTAAACAAAGTACCACTACCACTCCTGGAAACACAAAACTGTGTTTAACCTACATAAAAAACTCCATAATTCAGTGTGCAGGCGCCGCTATGGGATATACCATGTGCAGAGGCCACTATGGAACATAATACCGTGTGCAGGGGCCACTATGGGACATAATACTGTGTGCAAGGACCGCTATGGGACATAATACCGTGTGCAGGGACCGCTATGGGACATATACTGTGTGCAGGGGCTGCTATGGGACATATACTGTGTGCAGGGGCCGCTATGGGACATATACCATGTGTAGGGGCTGCTATGAGACATATTGCTGTGTGCAGGGGCCGCTATGAGATATAATACCGTGTGCAGGGGCCGCTTAGGGACACGATACCGTGTGCAGGGACCGCTATGTGACAAATACTGTGTGCAGAGGCCGCTATGGGACAAATACCATATGCAGAGGCCGCTATGGGACAAATACCGTGTGCAGAGGCCGCTATGGGACAAATACCGGGTGCAGAGGCCACTATGGGACAAATACCGTGTGCAGAGGCTACTATGGGACAAATACCGTGTGCAGAGGCCGCTATGGGACATAATACAGTGTGCAGGGGCCGCTATGGGACATAATACTGTGTGCAGGGGCCGCTATGGGACTTAATACCGTGTGCAGGAGCTGCTATTGGACATAATACTGTGTGCAGGGACTGCTATGGCTGTGGGACATAATACCATGTGCAGGGACCACTATGGGACATTATTCTGTATAACGGTGTATTTTCTATATTAAGGATGTGTTTTTGAACAGAAAACTCAGGCTTTGTTGGGGGTTTTTTTGTGCATTTTTGCAGTTTTACATCGAAGTAAAAGTTCCAGTGGCCTAAAAATATAGCTGCATCCAGATACATAGTGTGTTTTCACCATAAGGTGCTGCCATACGGTGCTCCTGGACACATTTACCACTAATTGCGGGATGTACATGGAATTTCATTGCTTCTAATCAGAAAGTACAGGAGCGCCCCGGAAATAGCAGTAAACGCATGCGTCCTAAAGCATCTGGTGGCAGTACTTCTGTGTTATGGTTTGTGTATATGACTTTAGTTTAGGGGTCGTCAGACTTACAATTATTGACCGAGCACGCCGAACAAAAAAGGTTGCCTACCCCTGCCATAGACTATAATGGTGTCCGTGTGGGGTCCGTGTGATTTCCGCTCGGTTTCCGCATGTTTCGGCTCTTGAATAGTAATGGGCAAACCTCCTTAGATATATTTTGAAAATATTTGCAATTCACTGTGAAATTTCGTTTTTCAGTCTGAACTGGTGTGGAGTAAAGTTGATTAGTATACTCTGGGGCCTTTTCAGGTGAAACCCCAAAATTTTAGGTTCATTAGAGCCCAAAATTATTTGAAAATTTGTAATGAACCCAGCTTGTTACAAACTGAATCGCCCAACACTACTCTACCAATAATAATATTAGTATTCTATCATATCCAATTTTACTACTTTAGCTTTGATTAACCTCTTCTCGACATCTGCCGTAATAGTATGGCGGATGATGGGTATTTAAATATGGCGGACATTCAGGAGCACTGATTGCAAGCATTAACCACTCTGGTGCAAACGGCCAGCACTCTAGGGGGTCTAATAAATGCAAAAAAAAAAAAAAAATTTTAAAAGTAAAAAAAAAATATAAAAAATTGTAAAAATTCAAATCACCCCCCTGTCCCTAGAGCACATATAAAAGTAAGTAAAGGGGTTTTCCGGGATAAATGATAATCCCTACACTAATCTAAACACCCTCTCCCCGCCTAGTTTCTAAATAACATAATTTATCAAAAATGTATATTTACCCATATCCCTGGGGCAGTCGTATGACCACCCATGGACATTTGCTCGTTATCCGGTGACGATCCGTTTCCTCCTTTCCGGAAACAGAATGTCACTACTACTCCCCCCATCCACTCCATTATACTTACCTTCCAGGCTTCTTCCTGTGGGATAACTCCTCCCTCTTTTCTGACTGCCAGCGTGCTATTGTCCCAGCGCTGCTCTGTGCTCTGCAGCCGATAATCCACCTCTACTGCGCAGCTCCCACGCCTGGATAGCTAGAGAGAAAGGGAGGGGGGTGTATGGGAGGGTTGGAGAGAGGAGGAATGGAGGGAGAGAGAAATGGGGGAGTTAGTGTGAAAGTTACATAGCAGAAAGCTGAACCGTGTAAACAAATGCAGAAGATGCCAGGAGCTCCCAGAGACACTGAGAAATCACTCAAAAAATGGCTAAAGGTATATGGGTGCATTTATTAACTCATTATCCCATTAATATCACTAACAGACCTTTTTGCCCAGAAAACCCCTTTAAATACTGTGACACACTTACTCATTAGGTATCCCTGTGTCCGAAAACACACAGTCTACAAATCTATAAAAGCATTTTTCCGGTAAGGTAAATGCCGTAGCAGGAAAAAAAAAAATCAAAAGTGCCAAACCGTCGTTTTTTCACAGTTTCATCTTTGAAAAAAATTTGAATAAAAAGTGATCAAAGCGATAGCAATTCTCCAAAATGGTATACCTAAAAAGTAAACCTGGCTCCTCAAAAAAAAAAAAAAAACACCCTCTGCATCCCTGTACAAGGAAGTATAAAAAAGTTACGGGTGTCAGAATATGGCAACTTTTAGAAACAATTTTTTTTTGCACAGTTTTAGATTTTTGTTAAGGGGTTAAAATATAAATAAAACCATATAAATTTGGTATCCCCGGAATCGTACCGGAACATAGAATACAGGTGACATGTCATTTTGGCTGCAGAGTGAACGCTGTAAAAACGAAGCCCGTAAGAAAGTCGCACAAATGCACTTTTTCTTCAAATCTTCCCCATTCTGAATTTTTTTCCAGCTTCCCAGTGCATTGTACAGAATAATAAATGGTAGCATCATGAAGAACAATTTGTCCCACAAACATTAAACCCTTATGTGGCTCTGAGAACGGAAAAACAAGAAAGTTATGGGGTTTGGAAGGGGGGGGGAGTCAAAAACGAAAACTGAAAAATTCCTCTGGCGGGAAGGGGTTAATTACATTATCATTTTATTGAATTTCCATACGTTTGCTTGTCTGAGTGTTTTTATTGCTAAAATACTAATAAATTGATGCAAAAATAAATATTAAATTACATAAAACCATTTTTTCTGATTAACTACTCAGGGATTTTAAAGCAACTAAGTGATGATGAATTTATTCCCATAAGCATGCAGACAGTATATATCAGTCCCTGAAACCTATAGAAATTGTTTTCTTGCAGGCTGGTTATCGGTGATTGTAAAGTTCTTGCTATTTTTGATGTATTCAGACTATTTTTTCAATTTGTACTGTGTTTCCAGAATTTCTTTTTGCATTTGCCAGTTATTCTGTACTGCTTTGAGAAAATTAGAAAAGTATAGTTCCTGTTTTTAAATTAAAATCATGAGAACAGAATTGTCAATTTTTCTATAATTTACATAGTTTCAGCTAAATTACCATATCAAGACAGGTATG
This sequence comes from Leptodactylus fallax, assembly GCA_947044405.1. Lineage (NCBI taxonomy): Eukaryota > Metazoa > Chordata > Amphibia > Anura > Leptodactylidae > Leptodactylus > Leptodactylus fallax. Next base: position 128,454 of record CAMRHE010000484.1, read on the forward strand.
TCGGACCTCCCTTCTATAACACCATTTTCTTCCAGATATGTTGAATGGTAATCTTAAAATGATTTTGCTTTACGAGCAGATGATGATAGAAGAAGGTAGTTACTGCCAAGTCTAAAGGGCCTTAGTGACTAAGCAAGTCAAGGTTTTTTTCTTTTGTTCCTTGTTCTATTTCAAGAGCAATAACTTTTTCTACTGACTGAGCTGTACGAAGACTTGTTTTTTGTGTGACAAGTTGTATTTTAATGGCACCAATTTGAGATACATGTAATGAATAGATGTAGCAAATTTTAAAATCACACTTAGCACAATAACAACATTGTAACACAAATGTGATTAGATATTATACTGTGGAAAGTTATTACACTGAAGAAAGTCAAGTTAACTCTACTACATCTGTATTGCATAACTTATTACATTTTCTCGGGGGAAGGGAGGAAAACATCAGCACCAACGTTGTACTCTTGGACTTTGTTTTAGGGCATTTACGTTACAATATATGTTAATGTTTCACTACTTTTGCACATTAAAAACAATTACATTTTTTTTTTTCTGTAGCCCAATTCCAAGAGCCATAACATTTTTATTTTTCTGTCACTGTAAGATGCTTGTTTTTTGTGGGACGTGTTGATTTTTGGTATCATTTTGAGGTACATAAATATGTTTTAGCTTTTATTTATTATTTTCTATATTTGGGAGGCAAATGAACAAAAAAAAACAATTCTTCCAATGCTTTTATAATTTTTATAAGCAGATTAAAAAAAAACAACGAGTTGGATAATGTTACACTTTGGCTAACTCCAAATGCCGCCATACCAATTACCAGAACATTTTTTCCCACAAAAAAATCAAAGAGAAAATATGCACTTTTTTATTTTTAACTTGAGATTTTTTTTTATCACTTTATTAAAAATCAAGGAATTATCTGTATAATTTTTGAGAGGACAGCTCCTCAATAACAAAAGACACCTGCACTCTCTGCTTCCATACACTATACTAACTCAGAATTCTTTAAGGGTATATAAAACTGAGATTTATAAACTGAATAATCCCTTTTTCTAGAAAAAAATGAATAATGATTGTGAAAATGCAACAAAGACTGACTTCTATATATTGAGATTCTCTATGTTTGAGACTAAACAAATTCTGCTATTTCTTGGAATTTTGATGATGTACTTGTTGACCATTTTCGGGAACCTGGTGATTACTATGCTCATCTGTTTGGTGTCCAAGCTTCACACTCCGATGTATTTCTTTTTATGTAACCTTTCTGTTGTAGATGTTATGTATGTCTCATCCACTCTGCCAAAACTACTGTCCATCACTATAACGCAGGATAACAGAATCTCCTTCCATGAATGTATAGCTCAGCTGTATTTCTTTACATTTAGTGCTGTCTGTGATATGTTTGTATTGACCTCCATGGCTCTTGATCGCTATGTAGCCATCTGTAAGCCATTGCAGTACACACTGATCATGAACAGAAGAGTATGCACCTCCATAGCTGCTTTTTGCTGGACTGTGACTGGTACAAATTCCTTATTGCTGACCTTGCTTACATCTGTGCTGAGCTTTTGTCATTCTCACAAAATCGATTATTTCTTTTGTGATGTTAAGGCAATGACTAGGCTTTCTTCAAGTGATACTACAAGCAGGGAAATTTTTATAATGATTGAAGACATTGTTCTTGCCTTTGTTCCATTTTCACTCACTATAGCATCTTATGTACGGATTATTTCCACTATACTGAAGATCCGCTCTTCTGAAACACGGCTTAAAGCTTTCTCCAGTTGCACTTCTCACCTCACTACTGTTATATTGTTCTATGGTCCGATATTAATTGTGTATACGAAACCGAATTCAGAAGATTCTATAGAACAAGATAACCTGATTTCTTTACTGTACGTGGCTGTGGTTCCAATGTTAAATCCATTTGTCTATAGTCTGAGGAACAAAGATGTGTTGAATGCTATTAGAAAGTTAACTTCAGGAAAAAGGGTTGATAAATAGAAACTGTTGTAACAAAAAACATGGCTTAGTCCACACCAGGTCTATAGATTGCATGTGGCATTGCCTATTTGATTATACCCAGAAGTCATGCCCCCCTTATGTACCCATAAATCTGCCATTTTCTCAACTTATAAAAGAATTCCGAACAGTCTGAACATGAGATGTATGGAGGGGATAAGTAGTAGACGGCTTTGTATGGAATAGCTAATACAGTATGGTGAATTGAATTTGTTGGGCAATAGGTAGTTGGTGAAGGGATTGGCGGTGGATTGTAAGGGAGCAAGGGAATCAGCTGGGGGCTAAAGAGTAGAATGGTGCAGTAGTCTAAGTAGGTGATGATAAGGGCATGGACTAGTTGTTTTTTTTATAAGGTCTTAAAATTAGGTAACAATGCAAATGAACAGCAAAACACAACAGATTCTACCATTTAAGTTTTTTTTTTTTTTTTTAACAAAAAGTGAAGCCAAAATTGAAAAGTTATGTGTTAACAATTAAGTATACCCCATGAAGCAATATCATGTAGAAGCACTTTTAGCAGAAATATATTGAAGAAATTGTTCTTTATTGTTCTCTTTATAAGTCTTTTATATGAATCTGGATGAATTTTGTCATACCTTTCTTTACAATATTATTTCAGTTCAATAATGTTTTTGGGCATTCTTTTATATACAGTTCTCTTAAGGTCTTGACAAAGGCTGAGAGCTGAACTGGGCCATTTCAATACCTTGATTTTCTTTTTCAGTCATTATGCTGTAGATTTTCTGGTGTGCTTGGGATCTTTGTCTTGTTGCATGACCTATTTTCAGCCAAGCTTTAGCTGTTGGATAGATGGCCTCAAATTTGACTCTAATATACTTTGGGAAGATTGTCAACAGTCATGGATGTTTTCCACTTGTGCATAATCTTTCCAACAGCTAATTATAGTCTTCGAACTATTTGGAAATGGCTTTATAACCCTACACAGATTGATAGGCAGAAACAATTGCTGCTCTATGAGCTCACTCAGCCTGAGCAGCCTGGTCCATCGCATTCCACTATTTCATATTGTTGGTGCCATAGTGTTGCCATAAAGAATATATATATATATATATATATATATATATATATATATATATATTGTGAGTATGTGAGCCAGAGGGCGCTGTGGAGCGACCCAGGCCCAGCCCTGAAAAGGCCTTCAGCCACACCTTTGGGTGGGGGGCGTGTAACTCCAGAGGACTGGCTGGAGTATCCTACACAGAGCAGGAAATGGTGGACCAGTTGGACAGATAGACGGTCTGTGCCAGAGGGGCTGGGGCCACAGGGGACTTTTGCTGAGTTGAGCATTAGTCCAGCTGCTTAAGTGAACCAGAGGCTAGTTAGGGGCTCAAGGAGTTAGTTAGTGTCCTAACGGTGGCCTAGGCGTTTATTGTTTTGTTACGTTGCAGTTTAAGCTGAATAAAAGCCACTTTTATTTTATACTTGGACCGTCTGAATGCTATCTTTCTGGTGCCCAGTACCATGAACCACCGCTGTCCGGACCAAGAGTCGACCGCCATTTTGAGGCTAACCCCCCCCAAGTTGTCGCATTATATATATATATATATATATATATATATATATATATATATTATAAATATATATTAAAAGAGGTTTCCACCTAAAAAAAAACAAAACAAAAAACTGTGCCATTGCTTCTTCCAATACCAATGCCATTTTGTGTCACATCTACTCCCATAAAGTGATAATTTTTGGTGCCTTTTTTTCAATGGTAATTTTTATTAAAGTTATATATTAAAGTAACAAAATATAAAAAAGGCAATAAAAGACAAAGAAATAGTAAATATGCCACGAAAGGCGATCATAGATATAAGAAAATTAACAGAGATGCACATAACTCTTGGCATGTCACAAATAAATTTAAGGGAGTTATACAAGACAGTATATGACTAAATATAGGAGAGTCACTCACTAATTTTATATGGATGTATAAAAATTCAAATCTTTATTAGATAGACTCAAAAGATACCAAAAGACAAACACATTGGGTTCACAATATTAATTAAAAGGCTCGAATCACCTAAAATTTACATAGAAATCAGAGTTGTGTATAGCATTCATTTCCATGGATATACCAACTTTATATGTATAGCTGTAAAGTAACTACAAACCTACAGCTATATACAGACCTCAATCTCTCTCATTCTCAACAATTGTAAATTTCGAGGATTGTTATATACCATAAATGTTCCTGCCTTATTAATTATAGCTTTCTGCTCTGGTGTATCAGGATGGCTAAACCAGCTTTGGTTTCTATACTGAAGCAGCACAGGTGAGACAGTCACACTTTGAATTTACAATTGACTAGCACCATAGACAAACCAGTGCTCACGGCAAACTACACATTCATCTACCAGCACTATAATAAACCAGTGCTCACACCAAGGTAAATGCTTTTTATTTACCAGCACTATAGTAAACCAATGCTCACAACAAAATTAACACTATTCTTACGCGTTTCTGATGTCAACAAATATTAAATTGTTGGCATCTTCATCAGAGGTAAGTCTTATTTATCTAATCTATAGAACTTCAGTGCAGGTACAGTAAGTATGTTTTCTTATTCATTTTTAGGCTATTCCTTTTCTAACATATGCTTCCCATTCCCCCATTCCGCACTGATATTAGGCTTTTTCAGAGGTTAGGTACATATGTTTTCTTATTGTTGTCTTAGGCTGTGCCCTACCCAACATCACTCCCCGCACCCCCCCCCCCCCCCGTCAGCACTAATGTTTGGCCTGGCTGAGGTAAGTATATAGATTAAGAGCTGTAGGGTATGCTTTCATAGGTGCTCAGAGGGCAGGTTGAGCAGGCACATAAATTTCAGAAGGGAATTGATAGAGTAGAAAATAGTAAAACTTCACTTTTATTTCTTATATAAATAAAAATTAATATAAAATCGCATTAGAAAGACGAGACTCACTAGTGCTCCCAAGTGCTACCATGTGATTAGTGAAAGAGAAGGGATGAGATCACATAAATTGCATATATAGTGTGCACTAATGTTTATAGATGCCCAAAGCAGATGTTAGCCCTGCTATTTTATTTTCTAGTGACCATAATAATGATAGCAACATGAGTCATATAGTTAATAGCATTTAAAGGGATTGTATGAAGGGTAGCTAAGACAAACAAACAGGGAGGGGTTAGTTTAGTATTCAGCAAAAGTCCGCATATCGCTTCTCATAACAGCTGAGACAGAGTCTACTCTGCCCGAGGTATAAATATAGTCTGGTTCCTCAAATAAAGCCTCAAATGTATATGGACACACAGACAGTTAAAACTGTGAGTCACCTGGCACTGAGGATTCACCAGATACACTCCACTGGTAGGTTATAGCGGAATACACCCTCAATAGGGTAATTTTGTCAGCACCCCACAGCCTCCCAGCACCCTTTCCACATAGAACTCTATCTGACACCTATAGCACACATTTAAAAGTCTCTCCCTATGCGTTTAAAAGAAAAAAAATTCCTACGCGTTTCACCAGCCATTGCTGGATCATCAGGGGACTAAATCAATATAACCTGTCAGTCTGAGAGTGAAATAGAAATGGCGCCGGAGTCTCAAGAAAGCCTTCCTTAAAACGGGACTAAGCCCTGCCCACAGTGCGTGTCACATGATGTCATGTCCAATCATAATGTGGGGAGGCGGAGCCATAGCTGATGCTCCTCCCCTCACACTATTCGTCATCCGAGGCGCTCCTCCCAGGGGCAGGGAAGCTGTCAATGTCGTCATGGAGACATAGAAGCGTGTCTCCTATGTTTACATCGTGCTGTCATCTCTCTGATCCCAATTGTAGGCAGTTGGAGCAGGAAACACAGAAGTCATGTTATCAAGAAATTCATGTGCATTGTCTAATATTATGCTTAAACACATAAACTCAATAGTTCAATGACAAACCGATTATGTGGTCTCAATCTAATGTCCCTCATCTGAAGATAATATTCCACTGCTCTGATCCCATGTTCATGATGGATGGACATGTATAATGCTTCTACATCAATCGATGCAAGAATCATATCATGCCCTAAAGTAATACCATCTAGTTTCAGCAGGAGATCAGAGGTGTCTCAGATGTATGAGGGAAGGGACTCCACAAAGGGCCTCAAGATCTGATCGATATAGCTTCCCAAGTTTCATGTGAGGCCACCAATACCTGATACAATTGGTCTTCCTTTCACAGGATTTGTCCCTTTGTGGACCTTAGGGAGGGCATAAAAGGTAGGCATCACCGGGAATTTTGGATACATAAAATCCATCTCATCCTTGTCTATCAGTCCTTCCTCATAAGCCCTCTGTAACAGTGACTGTAAAGCTGTCAAACAGGCCTGTGTCGGATTAGTGCTCATAATCCCATAAAAAGTTGTGTCAGACAAAAGCGTCAAACACATCTCCCTATAGTGCGGTGAGTTCATCACTACTATGTTCCCCCCTTTATCGGAGGGTTTTATCGTAATATTAGTGTCCAGTTCAAGATCTCTCAATGCCCGTCTTTCTTCAATGCTCAAATTATGCCCCCTACATCTATCATTAAATTGTGCCAACTGTTCAAGTTCCATATTGACCATAGATGAAAAAAATTTTTATGTGGGCATTATCACTTGGAGGTGGTTTTGGAGCTTTTAGGTTTTAGGTTGGTATGTGGGGCCCTTAGGTGACCAAAGTCATTATCATCCATTTGGCCAGCCAATACCTGCACAGCTCCCAAATCCTCCAATTCCAAGTTAAGTTCAGCGCATTGTCTTTTCTTAATGGCGGTATGGTACTTATGCCACTGTAGCTTTCTAATAAATAGTGCAATATCTTTGGTTCAATTAAATAAGTCAAATTTTACTGACGGGACAAAAGATAAACCCCTTGAGAGGACATCTTTCTCCGCTTTTGTCAATCTTTTACAAGATAGATTAACTATCTGCATCTTACTCATGTCGCTCTCTGGGTTCGATTTCTGAGGGGATATTGGCCCTGGGCTTGTGCAATTCCCTGAGATAAATAACCAGTCCCTGTGTTTGTAGTTGGAGAGGATTGAAAGGCACATCTTAGGGAGTAGGGGGAGGTGAATTCCCAGCACCTGTTTTATTAATGTCTGAACCTGTAGCCAATTAAGCTGGAGTAAGGGGCATGACCAAAATAGGTGAAAATTTTTGGCTGGACAGGCACCACACCTCCAACAATTATCTGTTATGGTCGCATTAAAAGAGTGGAGCAGAACTGGGGTGTGGTTCCACTGCATCAACATCTTATAGAAGTTCTCTTTGTGTGATATGTCGAGAGGTCTTTGCCGCCATATTAGGGTCCAGGACATATCGGACAAGGTCTTCCTTAAGTAACTCTCCCACTTTTGTATATAGGAGTGCTTAGGTAGCACATCCGGGTGAGATTCAAAAGAATTCCAAATTTGTATCAGAAATGAGACCAGTCATGAAGCAATCAGACTTAAACAGGGGCCCCATGTGGTGTAAACACTGCAGTTTACCCATGGTGGAAATGCAACGTTTTACAGTCTAGCGAATCCCATCCCCACTTTGTGGAAAAATATGTGCAGTGGAGACGCTGTGATTTCCAAGACCATTGCAATACCAATGCCATGTTGATGCATTCTGCTCCCATAAAAGGATAATTTTTGGTGGCTTTTTAAAAAAAAACATTTTGGACATTACTTTTCAGTTACCAGGCACACTGAACACATTTTCTTCTAAAATGACTGTTGCACTTATAAGTCATCAAAATGAGCTAATTTTGATATAAAATCTTTACTTTTTCTAATATAACTTCTGTGTGTATAAAAAAAAACATGGGCAAACACCTTCACCTCAAACAGACTAATTTTAAGACTATTTAAATGTTAAAATGCATAAAAGTGAGTGTAAATGCAGTGTATGGTTAAACTAGCTGTTTGTAACCACTGCTACTGTCGTTTTTCCTGTAGACAAAAAGATATTTTCATGACAAGATATTGCCTTGTGTTGTGATAGCTTAAAATTGGCTAGATAGAATCCTAAGAGCCCTGACAGTGCCATACACTATGTTTTATAGATAGAATTCTAGGAGCTCTGACAGTGTCATACACTATGTTTAAACCAATGTAAACTCTGCTTCTTTACAAACGTATTTGACCTGAAACAATTCTTTGGGCTGAACCACTGATCGTACTGTGAGGTGGCTAAGGATCACGAACCTTGAAATGGACACTAGCTCTTTAAGCTGGGTTGAACATGATAAACTGCCCCGTATCACAAAATAGATTTTTGAGCTCTATGTCTCTGTCAAGGGCCTGGGCGCTGATGAGGTGTTTCCCCGTGTGGCTGTCAACCAGGAGTTGTTATACCGAGTTGACAGGGTGCGAGGAGAGACCTTAGAACAGTTACTGATACCCCAGCCTTATCGCCGGACAGTGCTAGATTTAGCACATAAAAATGCGCTAGGGGGACACCGAGGTGCCGCAAAAACGCAGGACCGTATAGTGCAGCGTTTTTATTGGCCGAGGGTATATCGTGCAGTTAAAGAGTATTGTGAAACATGTCCGGAGTGTCAGTTGCTGCATGCCCCCAAGGCACACTTTCGAAGCCCCCTGGTACCTTTGCCCATTATTGAGGTGCCCTTTGAAAGGATTGCCATGGACTTGGTAGGTCCTTTAGTTAAGTCCGCACGGGGGCATCAGCATATTTTGGTAATCATAGATTATGCTACCCGATATCCTGAAGCCATCCCACTACGGCATACGTCGGCAAAGTTGATTGCCAAGGAATTGTTCGCCGTATTTTGCCGAGTGGGTCTGCCCAAGGAGATCCTCATGGATCAGGGTACCCCGTTTATGTCTAAAGTCACCAAGGAACTGTGCAAACTCTTTAATATCAAACAGTTACGTACATCTGTGTACCATCCCCAGACAGACGGGTTAGTAGAACGATTTAATAAAACCCTAAAAAGCATGTTAAAAAAGGTGGTAAACAAGGATGGAAAGGACTGGGATGTTCTGTTACCATGTTTGATGTTTGCCATCCGTGAAGTACCACAGTCTTCCACTGGGTTTTCCCCTTTTGAGTTGGTCTATGGCAGACATCCTAGGGGTCTGTTGGACATTGCCAAAGAGACGTGGGAGCAAGAACCCACTCCCCATAAAAGTGTTATTGAACACATCGCTAGTATGCAGGACAGGATAGCGGCCGTTATGCCCATAGTCAGAGAGCATGTGGAGGAGGCCCAAAGGGCTCAAAGCCGGGTTTACAATAGGTCAGCGAAGGTAAGGTCCTTTAGACCCGGTGACCGAGTTCTTGTACTCGTTCCCACAGTGGAGAGTAAGTTCCTTGCCAAGTGGCAAGGACCCTATGAGGTAATGGAGAAAATAGGAGAGGTGGACTACAAGGTTCGTCAGCCTGGTAGGAGAAAACCAGAGCAGATTTATCATGTAAACCTGTTAAAGGCGTGGAAGGACAGAGAAAGTCTGCTTACAGAAAGATCTCCAGCTAAACTGCCTCCTGTACTGTCCCCACAGGCTGCGGTTAGGACAACAGTGGAAGCAGTAGGGGTAACAATAGCGGAGTCTCTCACAAAAAGTCAACAGCAAGAATCCAGAGAGTTTGTAGCAAGGAATACAGACGTGTTCTCCGAGCTACCCGGGTGTACGTCTGTAATCAAACATGATATTGTTACCGAGCCCCAGGTGAAAGTACGGTCGAGACCGTACCGGATCCCCGAGGCTCGTCGACAAGCCATTTCAGAGGAAGTGCAGAAAATGTTAAAGTTACGGGTCATTGAGGAGTCCAAAAGTGAATGGGCTAGTCCCATTGTCCTAGTTCCCAAGCCAGATGGAACATTGCGGTTCTACAATGACTTCAGGAAACTGAACGAGGTGTCTAAATTTGACGCCTACCCCATGCCACGGGTAGACGAACTTATTGAGAGACTGGGAGGGGCCCGGTACTTCAATACTCTCGATCTCACTAAGGGATACTGGCAGGTACCCCTGACGGATAGTGCCAAAGAAAAGACTTCCTTTATTACTCCTGAGGGTCTTTTCCATTATCTTGTGTTACCGTTTGGGCTCCATGGGGCCCCAGCCACGTTTCAACGGTTAATGGACATAGTTTTAAAACCTCATAGGACATACGCCTCAGCATATCTGGATGATATCATCATTTTCAGCAATGACTGGGAGAGTCACTTGCCCAAGGTACAAGCTGTAGTGAATTCCTTAAGAGCAGCTGGCCTGACTGCTCACCCCAAGAAGTGTGCTTTGGGGATGGAGGAGACACGCTATTTGGGATATGTGATCGGCCGTGGTATAATCAAACCCCAGGTCAACAAGGTCGATGCTATTCAGAAATGGCCTCGACCTATGAGCACCAAACAAGTTAGGTCATTCCTGGGCATTGTGGGGTACTACAGACGCTTTATACCAAACTTTACCACAGTGTCTGCTCCCCTGACGGACCTTCTAAAGGGTAAAAAGTCCATTATGGTACGGTGGAATGACCAGGCCGAAAGTGCTTTTCAGGCGTTAAAGCTGGCCTTATGTGGGTCTCCTGTTCTCATTACGCCCGACTTCAGCAAAGAATTTGTGGTACAAACAGACGCATCAGATGTAGGGCTGGGAGCTGTCCTGTCTCAGGAGGTGAATGGAGAAGAGCATCCAGTTACCTATCTGAGCAGGAAACTCACACCAGCAGAAAAGAACTACAGCATAGTAGAGAAAGAGTGTCTAGCGATAAAATGGGCGTTAGAGGCCCTGAGGTACTACTTGCTGGGTAGGCAGTTCCGTCTAGTGACCGACCACTCACCCCTCACTTGGATGAGCAAATCCAAGGACAAGAATGCCAGGGTTACTAGGTGGTTCTTGTCCCTTCAAAATTTTAGTTTTTCGGTGAAGCACAGAGCCGGAAAACTGCAAGGCAATGCGGATGCCTTGTCCTGGACTCATTGTTTAATGTCTGGAGTTCGCCCCGAGGGGTCAGAACTGAGGGGGAGGGTATGTGAGAAAGTGAAGGGTGTGGTTTGGGAGAACAGGTATGTTCCAGCCAGGCAGTTAAAGGGTGTCTGGTAGAAGCCCACAGCAGGGAGGTCAGCTGACTAATTAAGGCCTGATATAGGGTGTGTGTCAGGACTAGGAGGGGTGGCACTACATTGAGGAACAGTGTGAGCTGTATAACTGAACCTGCAGGAAGGTAAATCTGTGCCACCCATCTAATGTAACCAGAACGAGAGTCTGGCAGCCAGGCTCTTGTATAGAGAGGGATTGTCTTTTTGTGTTAGTTATTTCTCAGCCGAGAAGGTTTTGTTTTTCTTTGTTTGCGCCTTTGTAAAGGCAAAACCTGTTAACTCACTTACAAGTGAATAAACTCTGAATTTGAGTGTGATCCAGTCTCTGTGTCCCTGTTTCCTGCACTGCTACCAAGCATCTACCTGAGCGGTTCCCTACACTATGATGACAATTACAGGCCGGCCTCATCTTTTTAAATGGGAGAACTTGCACAATTGGTGGATGACTAAATACGTTTTTTCCCTACTGTCACATGACATCAGATTCATCAAAGTGCCAATCCCCGTTCTTCTGCCCTACCTCTTCTGTGCAAATGCCTCCCTGCTCCTCCTATGCCTCTCACATAACCAGCTCCTTATAGCCGTCCTTTCTCACATACTGCCCATATTTCCTCCCCCTAGAACAGTCACATCACAATATTTTTATTACCTTCCACAATGTTATCAGCAGCATTTGATGGCGCTTCCCGAACCTTTGGTGACACCATCTTTACGGTCTAAGGTCCTGGAAGGTATATAGTATTAGCTTTGCAGTGTTTTGCAGAAATAGGAAATAAACACGGGTTTGTGTACTAGGCATGGGTGAGAGCATCAGCAATAGCAGATTTTAAATCTACTTCCATGACTAACTTGCATAGGTAAAAAAAAAATGCTGGAGTGTCACTTTAAGGAGGTCAGGTGATCAGTGAGATCCTGGAATGAGTGCTGGATACCGGCAGGTACTGAGGGGTGCATGAGCTAGAGGTCCAAGAAAGGGACTCTGAGCTGTGGTCACTAGCTGTAAGGCAGAGATGGGTGGAAACTGTTCTGTATTCTGTAAAAATGTTGGGCATAAGGTACTGATAGTATACAGCTGGAGGGAGAAGTTGCAATTGATAAGAAGCTGCATGAAGTGGCAAAGGGTCACTTGAGGGACACATGTAGCCACTAAGGAGTAAAATAAGGGCTACTTCCACCATTGTCTGGATCTCCATGGCCTGTTAACCATACAAATACTAATTTTATCATCTAAAGAACATACAAGATGTCATAAAAGTGTGAGAAACTCTTGGCTGTATAAATACATAGCTGAGTTATTCTCCAATACACTGACAAATACCAGATTTGGCTTCATCCTGATGCTCCACAATGGTATATTCCTAAAGGAGATAATTGTGTAATATACATTTGTTATTATTTAATGTCAAAACATTAACGCTAAATTCCCACAGAGTTTATGGAATTTCCCTAATGGGATAAGCAACCTTCTTAAATCTGAAAGCAGAAAGGTAGATCCATTAATATAGAACATGAATACTACTGGCCATACTGCTTGACATATGTGCAATAAGGAACTACATATATGTTCAATTATGATAATTGATTTAATTGTTGCCTTTTCCACTGAACTAACCATGGACATTCTTTAACTCAGGTAAGATTTTTAGATATATTATATAAGTTCTACCTATATTCTATTACTTCTATTTCTATGTAATTAAACCTATCCAAACTTGGCTTTTACCACAACATCAGAACGCACAGACATGTGACCACATATATGCATACTGTATATATTTTATATTATACATTATAAAATTTAGTTGAGAACACATCAGTTGATGTAGATGGGTATATATTTTGCACACCTTTGGAATACTGCCCTTCCTTGGGCCATTTAGTTCCTTCCTTCACATGAATGACACTTTTTAAAAATGTGGGTGGAGAGGCATGGAGACCAAGTTGGGCTGGTGTGGAGAATATAATTTACTATACCTTAAATCTATACCAATTCCTGACTGGTGTAGATTTTAATTTGGGTGCATGGAAGAACACTAGTCTTAATAAATTCTCACCATTATTTCTTTTGATTCATATAACATAATACCTCAACTACAGCCTATTTTTTGAAGAATAAGGCGTAATTCACACATGCATTTTAGTAGGGTTTTTTGTTTACAAAAATTTTTATAATTTTTTTTTTGGTGCTTTTCAATTTGGTATATTTAGGACCCTTTCATATTGCTATATTCAGGCCTAGAAATACAGTTTGTCTTTTGCCCATATTTTCCTGTACCACAGTCACATGATGCTCTGAGCGCACAAGAGTATGGCCACCATGTATAGAGAAAATCTTTATAATTCTGCAAAATTTTTATTAAATATATTAGCAAAAATGCTTAACTTTTAATTGTCCTCAAATTCCTATGGTTATGTTCAGGGCAATACACTTTTAAGTTCAGAGGAGCCACTATGGGGCTGGGAAACCCTACCACCACAGACCATATTTCTTGGCCTGCATATGGTCATGTGAAAAGGGTCCTTATTACATTTGTTTTTTTTTCTGTTGTTTTTTCATGTCCTATAGAAAAATCCATGGGTTAGAAACCAGGATACAAATAGCATACGTAGAGCATGCTGCATTTGGAAAACTATGGCACTAACGCAAAATCGCCCCCAAAATTAAATCAATAACTAAACACTACAAAGAAAATAAGCTATTTGTAATGCAGTTCCTATTTTACACTAGAAGTCCAGCAAACATCTGGCTGCAGCATTTTTGGGCAAATGAAAAATTACAGAAAAAAATGCAAACATTTATGATTTTTATTTGAAATTTGCATTTAAGTTGAAATTGTGAGTGTGCTGCTAAGTGTACAGTATTTTAATACCAGGCAGATTTGTGTCCCACATTTCTTTGATTGAACCACTCACATGTATCTGACTAGAGATTGCAAAAATGTATGCAAATGTCGCAGACACAACCTTAGGCCGGTTGCAGACGACCGTGGCCGAACAGAATTAAAGGCAAGGGCGGCGCACGGGGTCACGCGGATGTCACCCGTGTGCCGCCCTTGCACTGGCCGTGCTTCCGCGGCCCCTTTCATTAAATGAATAGGAGCCACGGAAGAAGGGCCACAAAATAGGACAGGAATAGGACCTGTTCTATATTTTGCAGCCCGGACTGTCGGCCCACAAAATATAGACCGTATAATTGACGGTTAAGTGTACGGGCCCATAGAAATTAATAGGTCAGTGTGTTATCCGAATAGCACAGTGATCTCGGCCACGGTTGTTTGCAAGAGGCCTTACTCAGTCACAGAATTTCCTGCAAAAAATCTGCTACATATAAAATATCCTTATGTTCCAAAATTTAAAAATACGTTTAAAAATTGATGTCAAAATGATGTAGACAAATGATAAAACATCAGGTAACAAACCTATATGTGATCACCTGAAATGACTTTCGCTCATTCTTTTCAAAAGGAATGTCTTCGGCATCTGAGATGTGTATTACAAACTTCAGCAGTAGTTTTGGCATTGAATTGTAAAATACACATTGCATATTTTCTATAGAAAGAGGAAGAGCTGCATGAGTATATGAAATAAGCAGACTGTATAGAGCTCTCCCAAATCTTTGTATAATTGTCAGGTACAATGTTTACAATGTTTTACAATGTTACAATATTTTTCAAAAAGCCAAATGGCACAAAAAACAATCTTTATTGTAAAGTGTAGATACAAGTCACAGGTATAAATTACACAATAATCGGACTATAAACTTAAAATGTAAGAAATTTCTAACTTATGAGATAAATTTCAATTTTAAAATCAAAATAGTATAAGATTACAAATTTAATGGTCATTAAATGTTTATGCTAGTAAAAATCCTCTGATTTAGTATAAGCTTTACTTCCTACATATTTTATTTGTTACAGATAAGAATATCCTTTTAGTTTTCTTCTTTCTTGAACACTGTTTTTCTGGCGTCCAAGCATGGATGAGTGCCCAAACAATTCAGTGACTGTTTTCCACATCTCAGCATTTTCTACATCTGACATGGGGCAATTTATCATTTTTGCTGCAGTTTTAATGAATTATCTGATATCCATAACAGGAAACTCAGTTATTATTATAGTGATCTGTTCAGTGCTCCGCTTGCATACACCAATGTATTTCTTCCTAAGTAATCTATCCATGGTAGACATCATATATATCTCTAGCACTATTCCAAAATTATTGGCTGTAACTGCAACTCATGACCATAGAATGTCTTTTCCTGCTTGTGTGACTCAACTGTACTTTTTTATTACAACTGCTGTCTGTGATATCTTTATTCTGACTTCCATGTCTTATGACCGCTATGTAGCCATCTGTATTCCCTTGAAATATTCCATGATCATGAATAAAGGAAAGTGTGTTTTATTAGCTGCTTCCTCCTGGGTGATATCATCTATGAACTCAATAATGTATGTATGGTTTGTAGCCACCTTATCTTTTTGCTCTTCCCACACAATTGATCATTTCTTCTGTGACCTGAATGCTTTATATACAATCACCACCAGTGACACTGGAAGCAGAAAAATCCTTATGATAATTGAAAATTTATTTGTTGCTTTTGTACCTTTCTCCCTTACTATCACCTCTTATGTTTGTATTATATCCACCATACTGAAGATCCGGTCTAATGAGGGGCGTTTCAAAGCTTTCTCCAGTTGCACCTCTCACCTCATCACAGTTATATTATTTTATGGGCCAATCCTTTTCCTATACAGTAAGCCAAAATCTATTGATTCCACAGAACAGGATAAAATTATCTCTTTGCTCTATTTGGCAATCGTTCCAATGCTAAACCCATTTGTCTACACTTTTAGGAATAAAGAATTTTTGGGAGCTTTAAAAAGCATGGCTAGAAACAAAATAGGCATTTGAAAAGTTTATATATATATATATATATATATATATATATATATATATACATACAGGACTGTGCAAAAGTTTTAGGCAGATTTGGAAAGAATGCTTTCAAAAATAGAAATGCTACTAAAACATTCTTACTTTTCTTGAGTAAGGTGTTTTCCCTCTATGGCGATGCGAGGGTTAGGGCCAACAGGATACTCTCTGATCCTTTCCCGGTATGGAATGGCACTCGGCAGGGCTGCCCCCTGTCGCCACTGCTGTATGCTTTAGTTATGGAGCATTTGGCGCTGGCAATATGGCGGTGTCCGGACATCCATGGCCTTCACATGGGCAGTCACCAGGTTAAGGTGGTGCTGTATGATGATGACCTCAATCTATACGACTCTCAGCCATGTGTGTCTTTTCCATCTATATTACGCGAGTTTAGCCAATTCGGTCACCTTAGTAACTTTAAAGTAAACCTTTCCAAAAGCGAGGCCCTTAACATCACGATACCCCATGCAGAGGTTGCCCATCTTGCAGACAACTTTCCGTTTAAGTGGCAGACCACTTGTCTCAAATACCTGGGGATTCATATCCCCCCTGACCCTTCCCACTTGTATCGTCTCAACTACCTCCCACTGCTCAAAACTCTTGCGGCAGACCTCCGGAGATACAGTACACAGGCCCTTACTTGGTTCGGACGTATTCATGCCCTCAAGATGGACATGGTCCCTCGGCTTTTATATCTGTTCCAGGCGCTCCCCATTCACCTCCCACGCACTTTTTTCACTAGAGTCCAGTCCCTGTTGGGAGGTTTGTGTGGGGTTCGGCATGGAGTAGGATAAAATACCAGACGTTGACCCGCCACAAGGACAGGGGAGGTGCGGGCCTTCCGGATCCTAGACTTTATTACCGCTCTGCGGTTTTGCTCCGTCTTTTTGACTGGCACTACCACAGCATGGACAAGCAATGGGTTTCTATCAAGGCTGATCTGCTATAGGTCCCCCTCCCTTCATTGCCGTGGATTCTGGCTCATTTCTGCCCGAGATCCATCAGGTACTCGTTCCTCTCTTCACACTTCCTTAAGACCTGGGATTTGGTTTGTTCCAGCGGGAGAGTGGCCAGAGTCCCTGGCCCCCTTAGTCCTCTCTTTAGCAATCCTATGTTTCCACCGAGTTGCTCCGAAGATAGATTTCTTTGTTGGCGAAGCGGCAACGACGTTAGGCTTAGACAGGTAGCTGGAGATCCGCCCCTTCCTCCGTTGGCCCAGCTGCGTGCTTCTCACCCAGACCTTTGTTTATCCTGGCTGGAGTATGGTCAACTTATTGCCTGAGGAAATTCTCTTTGCCCCCTCTTCTTTCCTCTACCATGACTGACCTGGAGTCCGTCCTTTCCCACGCTGACTCTTCCCTGCGTGCACTCTCTGTACTTTACAGTGTTCTTCTCCGAGATGCTACCCCAGGGCCCCTCTCTTACACAGGCCCCTGGGACTCAGACCTTCACTGGGGCCTCTCCCCTGCCGACTGGGATAGGGTTTTCCTGTTTGCACATAAGCTTCCGTTGCCCTGCAGTGTGCAAGAAAAGAATTTCAAGATCCTGTCGCAGTGATACCAGTGCCCTGATTTCCTCCACAGAATTTATCCTGCTGTGACTGACCAGTGTTGGCGCTGTGGTACTGAGAAAGGTACCCTATATCACATCTGGTTGGAGTGTGACATTCTGAGGCCCTTTTGGGACGCTGTGTTCGATCTGTATGCTAAAGTGTGTGGTTGCACCATCACAGCAACTCCCCAGCTGGCCCTTCTTTCAGTTATTCCTGGCAGGATCTCTCCGGTGAAGAAAGACCTCCTGCGACACTTTCTCATGGCTGCTAGAACCGTCATTCCCAGGCTCTGGCGGAGCACTGTTGTGCCCTCCCTAATGAATTTCTTCAGGAGCTTCATAAGGAGAATGAAGCCCTGGTGGCAGAGGATTCCCCCGACCCCTCCAAATTTGAGGCTCTCTGGCGGCCTTGGGTGGTGTTCCAGGAATCGTCTGAGTTCTCTTCTTTCTATTCCTAATACAGTGATACCTTGCTACTTTTTTCTTCCCTTTTTCTCTCCTCCATCCTTTGGAGGAGGTTATTGGTCGCTCTTCCGTCCCACTGTTCCCCCCCTCCCTCCCTATTTCTCTCTAGTATATGTTTTCCTGATCGTAATTCCCATTTTGTGTTCCTTTGTCTGTTTATTCTTCTCCCATTACCTTTAAGATGTTGTGTTATGGTCCCAGATATCTGGGCCTTCAGTTCCTCTGTTATTGTACTGTGCTCCACAATGTTAGCTTAGGTCTTACCCCAAGCCTGCGTGCCTTCGCGTCATTTGTTTGCTCGCACTATTTTTGTTTTTTTTTCCACTGTACTTAAAAAAGACTTTAATAAACTTTGATTAAACTTAAAACATTCTTACTTTTCAGTATTTATTCCACACCTGCCTTAAACATTTGCACAATACTGTATATATATATATATATATATATATATATATATATACAGTACAGACCAAAAGTTTGGACACACCTTCTCATTCCAAGAGTTTTCTGTATTTTCATGACTATAAAAATTGTAGATTCACACTGAAAGCATCAAAACTATGAATTAACACATGTGGAATTATATACTTAACAAAAAAGTGTGAAACAACTGAAAATATGTCTTATATTCTAGTTTCTTCAAAGTAGCCACCTTTTGCTTTGATTACTGCTTTGCACACTCTTGGCATTTTCTTGATGAGCTTCAAGAGGTAGTCACCTGAAATGGTTTTCACTTCACAGGTGTGCCCTGTCAGGTTTAATAAGTGGGATTTCTTGCCTTATAAATGGGGTTGGGACCATCAATTGTGTTGTTCAGAAGTCAGGTGGATACACAGCTGATAGTCCTACTGAATGGAGTGTTAGAATTTGTATTATGGCAAGAAAAAAGCAGCTAAGTAAAGGAAAACGAGTGGCCATCATTACTTTAAGAAATGAAGGTCAGTCAGTCCGAAAAATTGGGAAAACTTTGAAAGTGTCCCCAAGTGCAGTGGCCAAAACCATCAAGCACTACAAAGAAACTGGCTCACATGAGGACCACCCCAGGAAAGGAAGACCAAGAGTCACCTCTGCTGCGGAGGATAAGTTCATCCGAGTAACCAGCCTCAGAAATCGCAGGTTAACAGCAGCTCAGATTAGAGACCAGGTCAATGCCACACAGAGTTCTAGCAGCAGACACATCTCTACAACAACTGTTAAGAGGAGACTGTGTGCAGCAGGCCTTCATGGTAAAATAGCTGCTAGGAAACCACTGCTAAGGACAGGCAACAAGCACAAGAGACTTGTTTGGGCTAAAGAACACAAAGAATGGACATTAGACCTGTGGAAATCTGTTCTTTGGTCTGATGAGTCCAAATTTGAGATCTTTGGTTCCAACCACCGTGTCTTTGTGCGACGCAGAAAAGGTGAACAAATGGACTCTACATGCCTGGTTCCCACTGTGAAGCATGGAGGTGGAGATGTGATGATGTGGGGATGCTTTGCTGGTGACACTGTTGGGGATTTATTCAAAATTGAAGGAATACTGAACCAGCATGGTTACCACAGCATCTTGCAGCGGCATGCTATTCCATCCGGTTTGCGTTTAGTTGGACCATCATTTATTTTTCAGCAGGACAATGACCCCAAACACACCTCCAGACTGTGTAAGGGCTATTTGACCAAGAAGGAGAGTGATGGGGTGCTACGCCAGATGACCTGGCCTCCACAGTCACCAGACCTGAACCCAATCCAGATGGTTTGGGGTGAGCTGGACCGCAGAGTGAAGGCAAAAGGGCCAACAAGTGCTAAGCATCTCTGGAAACTCCTTCAAGACTGTTGGAAGACCATTTCAGGTGACTACCTCTTGAAGCTCATCAAGAGAATGCCAAGAGTGTGCAAAGCAGTAATCAAAGCAAAAGATGGCTACTTTGAAGAACCTAGAATATAAGACATATTTTCAGTTGTTTCACACTTTTTTGTTAAGTATATAATTCCACATGTGTTAATTCATAGTTTTGATGCCTTCAGTGTAAATCTACAATTTTTATAATCATGAAAATACAGAAAACTCTTGGAATGAGAAGGTGTGTCCAAACTTTTGGTCTCTACTGTTATATATATATATATATATATATATATATATATACACACAGATGTAGCAACGCTTAGGTGACATTCATTTCATACCTGCCTTAAACATTTGCACAATACTGTATACCATATATATATATATACAGTGCCTTGCGAAAGTATTCGGCCCCCTTGAACTTTTCAACCTTTTGCCACATTTCAGGCTTCAAGCATAAGGATATAAAATTTAAATTTTTTTGGTGAAGAACCAACAACAAGTGGGACATAATCGTGAAGTGGAACGCAATTTATTGGATATTTTAAACTTTTGTAAAAAATAAAAAACTGAAAAGTGGGGCGTGCCAAATTATTCGGCCCCCTTAAGTTAATACTTTGTAGCGCCACCTTTTGCTGCGATTACAGCTGCAAGTCGCTTGGGGTATGTCTCTATCAGTTTTGTACATCGAGAGACTGAAATTCTTGTCCATTCTTCCTTGGAAAACAGCTCGAGCTCAGTGAGGTTGGATGGAAAGCGTTTGTGAACAGTTTTCAGCTCTTTTCGCAGATTCTCGATTGGATTTAGGTCTGGACTTTGACTTGGCCATTCTAACACCTGGATACGTTTATTTGTGAACCATTCCATTGTAGATTTTGCTTTATGTTTGGGATAATTGTCTTGTTGGAAGATAAATCTCCCTCCCAGTCTCAGGTCTTTTGCAGACTCCAACAAGTTTTCTTCCAGAATGGACCTGTATTTGGCTCTATCCATCTTCCCATCAATTTTAACCATTTTCCCTGTCCTTGCTGAAGAAAAGCAGGCCCAAACCATGATGCTGCCACCACCATGTGTGACAGTGGGGATGGTGTGTTCAGGGTGATGAGCTGTGTTGCTTTTACGCCAAACATATCGTTTTGCATTGTGGCCAAAAAGTTCGATTTTGGTTTCATCTGACCAGAGCACCTTCTTCCACATGTTTGGTGCGTCTCGCAGGTGGCTTGTGGCAAACTTTAAACAAGTCTTTTTATGGATATCTTTGAGAAATGGCTTTCTTCTTGCCACGCTTCCATAAAGGCCAGATTTGTGCAGTGTACGACTGATTGTTGTCCTATGGACAGACTCTCCCCACCTCAGCTGTAGATCTCTGCAGTTCATCCAGAGTGATCATGGGCCTCTTGGCTGCATCTCTGATCAGTCTTCTCCTTGTTTGAGATGAAAGTTTAGAGGGACAGCCGGGTCTTGGTAGATTTGTAGTGGTCTGATACTCCTTCCATTTCAATATGATTGCTTGCACAGTGCTCCTTGGGATGTTTAAAGTTTGGGAAATCTTTTTGTATCCAAATCCGGCTTTAAACTTCTCCACAACAGTATCACGGACCTGCCTGGTGTGTTCATTGGTCTTCATGATGCTCTCTGCACTTTAAGCAGAACCCTGAGACTATTGTAAGAGACAGCCAATGTTGTCCTAAGCTTCATTTGTCTGTATAAACTGTTAATGTTGAATGTATTTCTGTGATTCTGTTCCTTTAAGACAGCAGCCATTGTAATTGTGACATGATGCTGGAGTGAGACCCCCCCCCTTTTATGTCAGCTTGCCTGTTCTGCAGACAGAATGTGAGCAGAGAAGCAGGAAGTGACGAGACAGAGAGCAGCAGCCATCTTGGCAAGTGTTGTATTGAACTGGTGTGGAGATTTTTCTGTACAGCTAAGCTGTATCTTGGTCCAGAGACAAACAGAGTGTAAAGAGACAACAGGACTAGTGAGTCCACGTGAAAGGAACTGTGCTCAGTGGCTGATCAGTGAGACTGACATTGTGACTGTGTATATGGATACCACAGATAGAGACTCGCAGTGCTGTTGATGTACTGGACAGCACCTGCTAAACCCCGGCTTACAACCCAGCTCAGTGTATGGATTCGGCAGGACTGTCAGTGTGCTGAGTGGAATCTGCTGTTGGATTACATTGCATTCATTGGGTTTCCCTGTTAAAGAGGACTTCATTTCTCCCAAGATCCTGATAACCGTGAGGAGAGGACGCTTCACTATAAAAGAAAGGACCGACTTTGGGCCCCACCGCGCGCTTCTACGGACTGTAAGCGGTCCACCTGGACCACTGGGGAAAAGGGGGTGCACCCAAATGTGATGTCAGGGTCAGTTAGGGATAGTTTTGAGTATATTGTTCATTCAGTGTCCATACTGCAGAAGTGGACAGAGTAAAAGTAGAAACCATTGCAGAATTTGCCTTGAAATTGTTCATGCTATATTGTATATTTTGCTTGTCTTTATCCCTGTCATTTTACCTTCAAATAGCCTTTATTAACTTATAGTAAATATATATTCTTTTCTTGAACTACCGCGTGTGCGTTCATTTCTGGTTGCGGAGTCCAAACCACCTGCCTTGCTCTCGGTTCACAAATTGGCGTAGTCGGCAGGATCCGCTTACCAGAATGGACGGTGACGCACCCGTTCGGGAGAATGGTGCTGGAGGAAGAATGCCAGCAGGGGCTATAATAAGTCAGTTAGCTAAATTTGATGGCAATAATATGTCAGTGAGTATGTGGGTGGAACAGATACGAATGATACAGCGAATGTACCAGACCGCACCAGAAGTACTAGTAGAGCTAGCAATATTGACATTACAAGGGGATGCTAAGACCACGGTGATACTGAGGCCATTTGAACAAAGGCAGACATTTGAGCAAGTAGTCCAGATTCTGGAAACCATTTATGGAGAAACTGCATTGCTGGGGTCTCTGCAGGCTCGGTTCTTCCAGAGGGTACAACAGGAGAATGAAAGCCTTCCCCAATATGCAAATGCCCTACAAGAACTGCTCCGAGATATTCAAGTGAAGGAAAGAGGGGGCTCGCCAGCCTTCTGTAACCCTGATCGGACTCTCCGTGACCAGTTTGTCCTGGGGATACGTGACGGCAGTTTAACTGTGACTATGCAGGATTTTATACGACGAGAGACTGATGCTAAATTCCATGATGTACAGGTAGAGGCCATCTCCCGTGCCAATAGTATGTTCCCGAAGCCCCAGACCGCAGTTGGAGTTACTTTGTCACAGGGGGCTAGTTCTGGCTCAGAGACAGTAGAAAAGGGGACGGTTAAAGAAATTCTCACAGTAATGCAGAAACTGCAAGAGCAAATGGAACACTTGCACACCCGTTGTGATGAACATTCTATGAAAATTGCAGACTTCCAGAAAACTGGAGGTGAAAGGGTGAGCCGTCCATACCCAGAAAATCAGAATCACCCACCACCCCGCTGGAGGGATGAGGATAGGACCTACCGAAGGGGTCCAAATCAGTTAATGCAGTGCTCAGGAGAAATCGAAGGGGCTTACCGAAGGGGCCCAAACAGATGGCCAGAACGACGGGAGATACGCTGCTGGGAGTGTGGACGGATGGGCCACGTTGCTGCTAGATGTCCAGAGCAGCGACAAACTTATGAGAGACCGCCGTTAAACTGAAGTCCCCTGCTGCTGAAGGGCGTGTAGTAGGGGAGACTGACAAGGAGACTATGTGGGGAGAATGCCCTAATGATGACCTGATCGCTGCAAGTCCTGTTATACAGGTGGAAATGGAGGGTATTCCGGTTACCGGGATGATTGACACGGGTTCCCAAGTAACGACCTTGAGTAGAGACTGTTATGAACGGTACTTCCAGCAACATGTGAAATATGATCCCCATACATTCGTACGAGTGGTCGCAGCTAACCAGTTACCAGTTCCAGTCGTGGGAGTGGCCTGGATGAATGTCCGGGTATGTGGCCAAGATCTGGGTAGGAAAGGCATTGTGGTGGTACAGGAGTCACATGAAGTAAAGGTCCCTGTCATTTTGGGGATGAATGTGTTAAAAGAATTAGATCAGATCCTCTTTGAAAAGAAAGGTCACAGTTATTGGAAAGAAACCACCACCCATCGGCCTACTCAAACAGCTTTCCAGCGGCTGATCCGGACATGTGGCTTACAGAAAAGTTCGGATGCGCAGCGTCCTCTGGCTCGAATTTCAGTTCCTTTGCATACAAAAGTTACACTGCCACCCAGTCGGGAGACAATAGTGTCTATGCCCGTAGGCACCTGTCGGAAACTAGAGGGCATAGCTGTGTTGGTAGAACCACTGCAGGCAGCCGAAGGAGGTGTTGATCCGCTAGTGGCCCGTTCCTTGGCAATAGTTCGCAATGGAAGAGTACCACTTCGATGTGTAAACACTCAGGACCAGAGTGTGGACCTGACCCCAGGGAGGCAGCTGGCTAACATCTATGTGACTCCGGAGGAAGTAAGGAAAGTAACTCCAATGCAGCTGAAGCCGACTGAAAGGGATGAGTGGACCGTAACTGTGTCCATGGGAGAAGATGAGGAACCCACCTCTGAATGGAATGGCCGTGCAATTCGAGAACAGATGAAGATGGATGCAAGTTCATGTTCTCTGGAATGTGTGCAGAAGGTAGATGAACTGTTGTGGGAGAACCGAGCCGCCTTTTCACGGTATGCTGAAGATTTTGGATGTACCACAGGGATCTACCATGAGATTCCCACAGGAGACACCCCTCCAATTAGAGAGCGCTACCGACAAATTCCTCCACAGTTGTATCAGGAAGTAAAAGAACTGTTAGCTAAGATGCTACAGGGTGGGATCATCCAAGAAAGCCAGAGTCCCTGGGCAGCTCCTGTGGTGTTAGTAAGAAAAAAAGATGGGTCCATCCGATTTTGCGTAGACTATCGGAAGTTAAACGCTTGCACCGTACGAGATTCCTACCCCTTGCCACGGATTGAGGAGTCCCTCTCAGCGCTGGGGAGAGCCCGGTACTTCTCCTCACTAGATCTGGCTAGTGGGTATTGGCAGGTGCCGATGGCCACAAAAGACAAGGAGAAGACGGCATTCATCTTGCCCATGGGACTATACGAATTTAACCGGATGCCCTTCGGGTTGACAAATGCACCCGGAACGTTTCAGCGGTTGATGGAGAAATGTCTCGGTGACTTCAACTTTGAGTTCACTCTCATCTACTTGGATGACATTATAGTGTATTCTGCGACCTTTGAAGACCATCTCCACCAGTTGGGGCAAGTATTTCGAAGATTGCGGGAACATGGGCTCAAATTGAAACCCAGTAAATGTCGGTTGTTCCAATCTGAAATTGATTACTTGGGTCACCGCGTATCAGGAGAAGGGGTGAGACCATCAAGAGACAAGATAGCGGCTGTTCAAGATTGGCCAATACCGACTACCCTGCGAGAAGTGAGGGCGTTCCTTGGAGTAGCCGGTTACTATCGACGGTTTATTAAGGATTTCGCCAAGGTAGCAGCACCACTTAATGCTCTCCTACGAGGCACATCCGGTGGTCCAAAGAACCGGTCCGTGAAGTGGGGACCTGAACAGGAACAAGCCTTCCAGGCATTAAAGGATGCACTGACAACAGCCCCAATCTTGGCATATGCTGATTACCACTTGCCGTTCCAGCTGTATACGGATGCAAGCCTGTATGGTCTTGGAGCAGTGCTTTCCCAGCTTCAGGATGGCCAGGAGAGGGTCATAGCGTACGGCAGCCGGTCTTTGAGAGATTCTGAAAGAAACCCCGAGAATTATAGTTCATTTAAGTTGGAGCTGTTGGCACTGGTATGGGCCATGACCGAGAAATTCTCTGAATATTTGACCGGTGCTGAAGTTTTAGTACTGACTGACAACAACCCACTAGCTCACCTGGAAAATGCCAAGCTCGGGGCGTTAGAGCAGAGGTGGATAGCCCGAATGACTAAGTTCAATTACCGCATTAAGTATCGGTCCAAGACAGAGAACCAGAATGCTGACGGGCTTTCTAGGGTAACCGCCCAGACCCCCACAGTAGACGTGGATCATGAGTTGGAGCATGTGGAGGTGCCCGACTTCAGCAGATTTTCACAGGCCTTGGCCGCCGCTAATCAGTTTGAGATGGAGGGGACTGAAACGGCTCCTTTCTTTGGTCCCTCACGACAGGAATGGGCACAGATGATCAAGTGTGTTGAGAAAGGCCAGAAGCCCTGTAGAGAGGAAAGAGAACGACTGACACGTGAGATATTATCTGTTCTGAGTCAGTGGGAAAAGTTGGAGATGAAAAATGGAGTGCTATGCCGAAAGGTCTATTTACCTTCTGAGATCGACATTCGATACCAAATTGTGGTGCCTAGTGAACTGGCTCGCTCGTTGGCAGTTGAGGCTCATAATAAGAATGGACATTTTGGTCATGAGAAGACCTTTCGTTGGTTACAGCGACTGATTTACTGCCCTGGTCTTCGTCAAATGGTCGAAGAAGTATGCCGCAGCTGTCGAACTTGTGAGATCCATAAGGCAATAGAACAGAGAGCTCCCCTGCAAACCATCGTGACCCAGGAACCTTTAGAAATCGTCATGATAGACTATCTAATGGTGGGCCCATCCAATAGCGGACACCAGTATTGCCTCGTAATGGTGGATCACTTCACCAAATTTGCGGTGGTAACCGCCACCAAGGACCAGACAGCTGAGTCAGCAGCTCGTGCTCTGTGCCAAGATTTCATTCGAGTATATGGGTGCCCTAAACGCATCCACTCCGACCAGGGTGCCTGCTTTGAGGGACACGTAATGAAAGAAGTTCAACGTATCTACGGGATAAAGAAGTCGCACACGACTCCATACCACCCTCAGGGAAATGGGGCCTGTGAAAGATTCAACAGAACTCTGCTACAGATGCTGCGGACTCTGGAGGAAGACAAGAAGTTACAGTGGCCTCAGTTCTTGTCTGAAATGGTGTGGGCCTATAACAATCAGGTCCATTCTACAACGGGGTACTCTCCTTATACACTTCTCTTTGGGCGGTCTGGGCGAAGTATAGGAGAATTACAGTTGGATGATGTGGATGGGTTCCCTCCAAGGGATCCAACCTCTTGGGTGCGGGCGCACCGGCAGAGACTTGAGACGATCCATCGATTGGTGCGGCAGCGCCTGCAAGAACATCCCCATCCTGATAAGACCCCAGTGCAAGAAGCACCATTGCAACCAGGCGACCTGGTGCTAGTTCGTGTCAAGAAACCCCAAGGGAAATTGGAAAGCCGATGGGAGGCTTTGCCGTATCGTGTTGTTGGCCGCAAGTATGCGAATGGGCCAGTGTACCAGGTCCAGAAAGAAGGAACTGATTGTGTTCGAGTACTTCACCGAAATATGTTGCGCCTGTGTCATTCTGAAGGGACAAATCATGATGGGCCTGTCAATGTGAATGAGCTCCCACAGTCAGAGAATGGAGGTGCGGAATGGGCCTCAGACGAGGAGGATGATTGTTGGCCGATCCCTGCTCCTGGGGATGTTCCACCTGTGACTACTGTATCTCCGGCCTGTGCCCCCTCTGGTGCGGAATCCGCTGGTCCTTCTCAGCCCATAGCTGCAGCACCCCATAATATACCACCGGTCCTCAGACGGACCACTAGGCCAAATGCTGGTATTCCCCCTGTTCGGTATGCGCAGGATGAGTTTGTTTGGCCTGCCATACATCGGTATACTACCACCCTGTGCATAAAAGTACAACCCTCTGGATATACAGTCATAGGCAGGGACTGCCAATCTTAAAGTGGGGGGGAATATGTAAGAGACAGCCAATGTTGTCCTAAGCTTCATTTGTCTGTATAAACTGTTAATGTTGAATGTATTTCTGTGATTCTGTTCCTTTAAGACAGCAGCCATTGTAATTGTGACATGATGCTGGAGTGAGACCCCCCCCCCTTTTATGTCAGCTTGCCTGTTCTGCAGACAGAATGTGAGCAGAGAAGCAGGAAGTGACGAGACAGAGAGCAGCAGCCATCTTGGCAAGTGTTGTATTGAACTGGTGTGGAGATTTTTCTGTACAGCTAAGCTGTATCTTGGTCCAGAGACAAACAGAGTGTAAAGAGACAACAGGACTAGTGAGTCCACGTGAAAGGAACTGTGCTCAGTGGCTGATCAGTGAGACTGACATTGTGACTGTGTATATGGATACCACAGATAGAGACTCGCAGTGCTGTTGATGTACTGGACAGCACCTGCTAAACCCCGGCTTACAACCCAGCTCAGTGTATGGATTCGGCAGGACTGTCAGTGTGCTGAGTGGAATCTGCTGTTGGATTACATTGCATTCATTGGGTTTCCCTGTTAAAGAGGACTTCATTTCTCCCAAGATCCTGATAACCGTGAGGAGAGGACGCTTCACTATAAAAGAAAGGACCGACTTTGGGCCCCACCGCGCGCTTCTACGGACTGTAAGCGGTCCACCTGGACCACTGGGGAAAAGGGGGTGCACCCAAATGTGATGTCAGGGTCAGTTAGGGATAGTTTTGAGTATATTGTTCATTCAGTGTCCATACTGCAGAAGTGGACAGAGTAAAAGTAGAAACCATTGCAGAATTTGCCTTGAAATTGTTCATGCTATATTGTATATTTTGCTTGTCTTTATCCCTGTCATTTTACCTTCAAATAGCCTTTATTAACTTATAGTAAATATATATTCTTTTCTTGAACTACCGCGTGTGCGTTCATTTCTGGTTGCGGAGTCCAAACCACCTGCCTTGCTCTCGGTTCACACTATCACAGAGCAGGTGCATTTATACGGAGACTTGATTACACACAGGTGGATTATATTTATCATCATCAGTCATTTAGGACAACATTGGATCATTCAGAGATCCTGACTGAACTTCTGGAGTGAGTTTGCTGCACTGAAAGTAAAGGGGCCGAATAATATTGCACGCCCCACTTTTCAGTTTTTTTATTTTTTACAAAAGTTTAAAATAACCAATAAATTTCGTTCCACTTCACAATTGTGTCCCACTTGTTGTTAATTCTTCACCAAAAAATTAAAATTTTATATCTTTATGTTTGAAGCCTGAAATGTGGCAAAAGGTTGAAAAGTTCAAGGGGGCCGAATACTTTCGCAAGGCACTGTGTATATACAGACTGATTCCCATCCTCCCTAAAGGAAAAAAAAAAACTTCTCCTCATGCCCCTACCCTTATCCTGTGACATTGGTTTTTATCTCTTTCACAGACTTCTTCCAATATCCCCGTCTCACATTCACACAGAATGCTACATATACTGATCCTATGCCCAGGTCTCTCACACTTTCACTTAAACAAACTACTTCCTATGGCCCCCTCCTCTGACACAAGCTGTTTTCAATTCAACATTTACCTTATAGACTGCTCCTAATGACCTGACATGCCTCACAAACTGATACTCACCTACCGGGGGTAGTTGAGTATCCTTTCATTTTTTATTTTTCACCACTACTGGCTCTGTTAGATTTTAGTTTAGCCCGGACAACCCCATTAACTACACCATGGCCACATCCCATTTACACATTGTCTGTGCCTGCACTGCACTGCTAGCTGCTCTAACAGTGTTGTGATAAAACAATCACCCCAAAATCAGTCTCCTATATCTCTCTTTTTCAATGGATTACTTAAACTTATAAATTACTTCTTCTCAAGTACGCTAATCCTCAGAAAACTCACACTGTATTATAAGTATATTATCCTATTTCTCTAATTTCCCCCCACAAAATGGACAGCTTCTCCATCAGCCTTGTTTTTTTTATATTGCCTATGAATCATCAGTGACCTTAGACCTATAGTCCCACATGGTTGACTGTTCCCTTTTGCTGGAATCTGAACATTTTCAAAAACTCATACTGAACCCAGTTTGAATCAAATCAATTCTTTCATATTTAATGTTGACCTTGTTGTTATAGGCTAGGCCACTAAATAACGCATTAAATATATATCTCATGTGCTCTGCATGTCTGTAGCAACCTGTCTATGCACTGGTAACTGTTGCAAATGGTGCCCCATAGACCCCATTGATCATATCAGTCTACTACGTTTCTATTAGGAAGCTTCCAACATAGATACAGTACACTTCCTGAAATATTTATTTCCCCCCATTACAAGAAGTTACTTCTGCATAAAAATGCAATTTGGGGTGAAGTGGTGGATGGGCTGTGACCTCCATGAAAAAAACATTGAATGGGCCAGCAATCTATCTAAAGATCAGAACCTTTCTGCCTGGCGGGAGTAAATGGATTGCGGTGTCTCAATTCACCTCTATGAGAGTTTTGAAGTAGCCAAGTTTTGCTGATAAGCTATCATCAGACCTCCCATAAAAGTAAATATAGAGATGTGTGTGCATAAAAACTCTCCATTTTCCCTGGACATATAGAAGGGATGCTAACCTGGAGATAGATGTATGTTCCTTTGAAAGGAGAGGGACCTTTGTAAACTTCTTGCAGAAGGGGCTTAGGCCATCAACAGGGGCTCTCCAGGTTGTGGGCCTAGAACCAGCAAGGTGTATAATAAGTAGCTTACAATTGCCTTTTTATGTAATTATTTATCAATAAACAAATAATCACTATTATTCATGTTTATACCTTTTGCAATGGATATTATTTACCCTATATTTGCTACATATAATGTCTGCAAATATTACAATATTTCACTAATGATAATTGCTTACTTAATTGGATTAATCTTGACTTCTGAAAATTCCCACCTGGTGAGTCCCTCGGGTTTCCAACCCCTTTATACATTTAACATCAGAACATCACATGCAACATATTCCCTGCTGTGGTAAGATTTTCAAGGCTCTTTTATATATTCGATTTTATTATATACATATGTTTGATACAATGCCTTTTCCTTTTTAAGAGTCATATTTACATAGTACATATTATAAAAGGTTATTTTGTCATATTATAATTGCATAAATTATATTTGCGATTTTGGAGGACAATTATAGGGCATGGGAAAAATATTTGTTTTTGCATTTAGTCAAATATTGTAAATGATCTAAAAGCAGAGATTAAAATAAAACAAAATGTTAATATGCTATTTTGTTTTAGAAATTGCTTTAAAGAAAATGTGCAAATGGCTTCAAAAACTGTATATCATAGGCTGATGAATTTATTATATACTCTGTTTTTTGCAGCAGGTATAATAAAAAATATTTTGCTTCCGTAAACAGCATATTTCTCTTATTTACAGTTTGTTAACGATTTTTTACATTTTTTTTGTGAATCTAGTGCTTGGGTGACTTTAACACTTACTAGATGCTGCAGCTGGATCTCTGTGTATTTCAGCCACCGTCTCCCTCCCGCAGTTCACTCCACCTCCTCCTCCTCCTCTCTCCACAGACTTGTATAGGCTGCAGCACATCTCTCAGTGTATGGATTTCTGTGTGCAGATTTCATCAGGTGAATTTAGAAAGATTGACCAGTGCAGGAGGTAGGAAGAAACAAATATGTAGTTAAGTGGAGAAAGAAGCATTTTTCTATAATACAATATAGATTATTAAGATGTGTCATGCTATTGATGAAAAAATGAAAAGATAGTTACTCTTCAAATTGGTTAGAATTCTGTCTACTTTACTTGGAATTGTCTGACTAACTGATTTTCTTTTTACAACTGCTATAGATGGCTGTACATTTACCACTATTTCAATCTTTTTAACCTTTGCCTATGATAAATTAGTGTAAATGTTACATTTCAGCCATTGGAGTGAGAAGACAAATATTGTAAATTTTCACAATTTTAGATGCAACTTCTTAACTTTTGATACACAAACTGACTACTTTGCTGTCCATTGCTGTATGTGGGACAATTTGTCTAATTTTTCACTAACCACATATGTTTTGTTTGCACTGTTTCTGTTTATTTGTTTCACTCCTTTATTCTCAGCGTATAGTTCTCTATTACTTTGTCCAATTCAGACCCCTCACTTGGGTGCCATGGTGTTACTATTATGATTCTAGTACTAAAACAGGCTTTCCAGCTCTCCAAAATAGCTACGGTCACATCACTGATTCCCACTGCTCTGGTTTAATTTTTTTTGGTCCTTTGCTGGTCACTGCGTTCTGACACGCCCCCTTCCCCGCGGCACAAGCACCCCACCATGACCAGAAGGAGAACTGATTGCTCCTTCTGCATGTTGTGTGCCTGGTGCGGCCCCCAGCACAGTGATTGGCTCCATTGGCAGTCTGATGCTGAACATCCGCTCATATCAGCAAAGTCCCTGTGGCAACCCTGGACGCTTGCGAAGAATGTCTGGCACTACACATTCCGGGAACGTCGGTGGGATAAATACAGATAACTTACACTTCAGAACATAGCGTCAAAAGAATAGGGGAGCCACGTAAATCAAAAATATTTAATTTGTTAAAGGGACTAATTCAATGTGGATGGGGATAGGAGAAGGACTAAGTTACTTCCAAAAGGTAGCGTAGCTTGCCCGCAAAAAGATACTGTATAGGGCATACCAAAACCCCGTTGGTTTCATGACACAAAGAAACAGGGTATGGAGTCCATTAACATTGTTTTATTATATAGTATTATATATTATACGTTACATACATTGGTGCTTGAAAATTGGTGAACCCTTCGGAATTTTCTATATTTCTGCAAAAAAATGACCTACAACTACATCAGATTTTCCTAAAATAGTATATAAAGAGAACCAAAAAAAGTAAATTTGATCATTCATTTATAGGAGAAAATGATCCAATATTATATACAGTATCTGTGAGTGGCAAAAATATGTGAACCATTGCTTTAAGTATCTGGTATGACCCGCTTGTGCAGCAATAATTGCATCTAAACAAAATTGTGGATTCATACAAAACAGCTTCAACTCTGTTATGTTGATGGGTTTCCTTCCATGAACTGCTCACTTTGAGTCCTTTCACAACATTTCTATTGGATTAAGGTCTGATCTTTGAGTTAGCCATTCCAAAACATTAACTTTATTTCTCTTTAACCATTCTTTAGTAGAACAAGTTAACAACTCTTCTTCTGAGGTCCTCAGAAATCTTCTTTGTTAATACCA
Source organism: Leptodactylus fallax (assembly GCA_947044405.1). Classification (NCBI taxonomy): domain Eukaryota; kingdom Metazoa; phylum Chordata; class Amphibia; order Anura; family Leptodactylidae; genus Leptodactylus; species Leptodactylus fallax. Next base: position 161,396 of record CAMRHE010000484.1, read on the forward strand.
TGACAAACTTCCACCAACATGTGAAGTTCAGACTTTGATAGCTGCCTGTTCTGTAAATAGAACAAGACACCCATTCACACCTGCTTGTCATTCCATTGACTATGAACACCTGACTCTAATTTGACCTTCAAATTATTTGCTAATCCTAAATGTTCACATACTTTTTCCACTCACAGATATGTGATATTGGATCATATTATTTTATATAAATAAACAACCAGTCTAATAATTTTGACTTATTTGTTTGATTTGTTTCTCTTTACTTTAAGGAGTTTTGTGGTAATCTGATTTATGCGGAAATATAGAAAATTCTGAAGGGTTCACAAACCTTGTCCACAGTGTGCAGGAGATCAAATAGGCATTACGCAAACAGTGGGGGTAATCACATTTGCAGTAAGATAGACACAAGAAAAACAAATGGCACTATAGCAGAAAGATACATCATGATGCACTATTGTTCAATCCATTTGGATGGCACAACATTCCATTGACATGGTGATCATGGATAAGCTTGAGCCTATGAGGCAAAATTCTGGCACTCATACTTGTAGATAGTCACTTCATTATTAGTTTATAGCATGGAATAGAAAACATTTTTGCCTTTTCAAACCCAATTGCAACACTATCCTACTGTATACTATGAACGAATAAAGAAGCAAATATCTACAAATAAATGTGTAAGGATTTTGTATCGAGCAATATGTGACACCACCAATTTCTTTATTGCATACCATTCCAGGTAGCAAAAATGGAGGAATGTCGAAACATTACAGTAACAGAATTTCATATCTCATCAATATCCACCTCTGAAATGGGAAGAACTTTGCTTTTACTTGGCGTTTTACTTATGTATCTATTGACTGTGAGTGGAAATCTACTGATAACTGGACTTATATGTTTGGAAGCTCGGCTGCACACGCCTATGTACTTCTTTCTTGGCAATCTCTCCATGGCAGATATCATCTATGTATCCACTACTCTGCCAAAGTTGATATTCATGACTGCAACGCAAGACAACAGAATATGGTTCTTCTCTTGTATAACGCAACTTTATTTTTACATGTTAGCCGCTGTCTGTGATATTTTCATTTTGACCTTTATGTCTTATGACCGATATGTAGCCATCTGCATGTCCTTACAATATCATCGCATTATGAATAGGCAAGTCTACATAAGAATGGCTATCTCCTCTTGGCTTACAGCAGCAATAAACTCACTAATATATGCCATTCTTACATCCATGCTATCTTTCTGTTATACACGTGAAATTGATCATTTATATTGTGACCTAAAAACTTTATATTCGATAACCTCTAGTGACACCACAAGTAGACAAATATTCATGTTGTTTGGGAATATCATTTTTACATTTTTGCCTTTGTCCCTTATTATAATCTCCTATGCATATGTTATCTCCTCCATACTGAAGATACGTTCTTCAAGAGGACGTGTCAAAGCCTTCTCCAGCTGCACCTCTCATCTCACCACTGTCATGTTATTTTATGGTCCAATCATCTTTTTGTATGGTGACCCAAGATCGGGACATTCTAAGGACCAGGACAAGTTGCTCTCGTTCATCTACATGGCTGTAGTTCCAATGCTGAATCCAGTTGTCTATACTTTGAGAAACAATGAAGTCTTGGGAGCAATAAGGAAAGTAACTAGAGACATAAAGAAATTGCTAGTTACATATTGAATATGTATGATTATAATATATATATTACATTTTATTTCACAGTTTCTAGCATTGACCTTTGGTGAATACCAACTTTGAATTAAAGGGTTTTCTGGGCAAATGGCATTGATGACCTATCATTAGGATTGATAATCAGTATCAGAGGGTGTGACAACCAGGACCCCCACCGAACAGCTGTTGTCACTGGAGAGAGAACAGAACCGGAAGCAGATAGCTCTCGTCTCCATGTAATGGCTGCATTGAGTTACTACATCTCTCATATCATGAGCTACAGTAACTCAGCATAGCCACTACATAGGGAGCAGAACTGTCTGTTTCCAGTTCCGTTCTTTGTATCACATCTGCTGAGATCAACTGATTATAGGGGATCCTGGGTGCAGGACCGCTGCTGATCTGATAATGATGACCTATCCTAGGGTAGATAATCCAAATCATTTGCCTGGAAAATACTGTTAATGGAAAAAATAACTCTTAATAGGGGAAATAATGGAATTTTAAGACTAAAAAGTTAATATACCAAGAATAAGAAGCAGGTGGCATGAGACTTATTAAGTCCATTATAATGGACATTTTCTTATATTTTAGCCTAAGCAGTTAGGCCTAATTTATAGTAGAGCATCTACAGCCTGCAAAAGACACTATATGCTTAACTGGAGAATTGGGGTTCCACTCATTTGCTTGGTACCTGGTAAGGGATGGAGGAGTGTTTTGGGCCACCTAAAGATATCAAAGATGCATTTCTGGAGCCGTGGCCATCATGTTAGAGCAGATAATTTCTTAGTAAGTCATGTATTATAAACAATGCAACTATGAGGGGTGAGTACTGCAATTTGGAACAGGTGTCTTGAAACTGTATGCTGTGAGGAAATATGGACTCAGACTACTTACAGGTTCCATAACTCCCTCTATTTTTTTTCTTCCAATTATTCGGCTACTGAGTGGATTATGGGAGCTGACGCAAGACTCTGTGCAGCGTTATATCCCTACTTTACTCATTATATGTACGGCTGCCAATGAATGGTGTGTGGAAGCAGATATCTAGAGGTTAGCTCCTGCTGATTCCTCTCTGGCCTTATACCACATGCTGAGCAATGGCATGGATGGTGCTACCTACTGAATCCTTCATGATGGCTATGTAACTCCTTCATTCAACCTACTACAGGGACACTCATGGCAGTAAGATTCCCATTAGGTTGCCAGGCTGTGTATCATCTTCAGCACTGGTTGACTTAGCAACCTGACACATCTGCACAGAATGAGTAGGAGAGCTGGAGGAAGATGGGAATGTAAGCAGATGATGAAACATCCAGTTGCCTAACGATTGGACATGACCATCAATAGGGGCAAAGTAAATAACAAGTTGTGTACAAGTGCCTCTGGATATTATTCACTTCATAGTTTCTGACAATAATTCCTACAAATATATTTTGCAATATTTTTGGAATACATTTAGTATTTTATTATCTTCTAATTCTAATTGATTAATAAATTGCATCAATCTTGGCTACTGTAGATTCCCACCCGGTTGGTCCCCAAGTACTTCCAACCTCTTTATATACTTCCTTATACATTTAACATCCAGAAATCACAAGTAACATATTCCTTGCTGTGGTAAGATTTTCAATGCTATTTTATTTGTACCCTTTTTTAAAAATGTGTAATATCTACTGTATGTTTGAATATTACTTCTTTCAGTATTTAAAAATGTAATTTACATAATACATATTAGAAAAAAATTGTGTCATATTATAACTGCATAAATTATACTGAAAGGATGTAATATTGGAATACAATTATAAGGGATGGGAAAAAATTTTGAATTTAGTCAAATATCGTAAATGATCTCAAAGTAGACAGATTAAAATAAAAAAAAAAATTGTGAAAAATGCTATTCTGTTTCGGAAATTACTTAAAGAAAATGTAATAATTTAAATGCAAAAATTATCAAATATTGTAGGTCATAGGTTGCTCTGTGAATCTATGCCATACTTTATTTGTACTGCACATGCTTCAAAAACATAATTTGCTTTCTTAACCCTTTAAGAATGCAGGGTTGCTTAGACGGTAATGCTCAATGATTTTTTTTTCATATTTTTCTTCTCCGCCTTCCAAAATTCATACATTTTTTATTTTTTTCTGTCAAAATAGCTATAGGAGGGTGTATTCTTTGCACCATTTTTGGGTACATATTTTGATTATTAACATTTTTGTGGGGTTCATGTAAAAAAAAAAAACTTTTTAATTCTATCATTATTTTTTGTATTTTGTTTTTACAGTGTTCTCTGCTTTAAAAATAAAATTTTGTCCAGCAGGTCATAATAATTAAGGCGATACCATATTTATATTGGTTTTAATATGTTTTACCGCTTTTACTAAATAAAACATCATTTTTCAAAAATGGACATTTTTTTCCCTGGTTAATGAAAAAAAAAATATATAAAATTACACCACATCCGCAACATCCCATAAAATAAAATTAGTACATTGTTTATTTTACATGATAAACACAATAAACCTTAAAAATTCAGATGTCAGAACTGAGGTTTTCTGTTCATCTCACCTCTCAAAAACTAAAAGTAATAAAAACTGATTAAAAAGTAATAGCTACCCACAAAATAAAATTAAAAAATGCATGAAAACTGGAATGCAGAGAGGGATAAAATGCTATTGGTTTAAGGTTAAAGGATTGTACATAAGACACCAGAGTTATATGCCAGCTACATTTACTTAAGATATAAATTCAAAATCTGCAATAAAAAGTGACATTTTTGCAATTTTAATGTGACTGCTGAACTGTGGGGATTGAACTGGTGAGGATTCTTTGTGACTAATTGAATTTATTATAACTGCCCTAGGCAGCTTTACATTTTCCATTGTTTCACGTTTTTAACCTTTGTCTTACATAAATTTGTCTAAATGTTTACCATTGGAGTGATAAGACAAATGTAATCAATTTTCACAATTTTACATGCAACCTTTTACATTGTGAAATTTTTGCTAAAAATCTAATACAAACTGAATAATATGCTGTTCTACACTGTATGTGGGACAATATTTCTAATTTCTCAAACTTACTAACCAAATATGTTTTGTTTGTAGGGTTTTTGTGTTTATTACCAGTTTATAGTTCTCTATTATGTAGATTTAATTGTGACGTTTGACACCAGAATTGGCACCACCTTATTACTTTTATGGATTTAGCTCTAAAACAGGCTTTATAGCCCCCAAAAAGCCATGTTGGTCTCTGCTTTCTGGTCCAGCGTTTCAACCCTAGACATGTGACTGCTACAGCCAATAAAAAGTGTCAAAAATCCCAGTTCGCGGGACTCCCTGCATCCATCTCCACTGCATACTGCCAACGGTGTGTCTGGGTCATCTGCCTCATCATCCTCATCTACCTCTGGCTGTTCTGTTTTCTCCTGTTCCTCCTTTCCACCCATTTGGCTACATATTGTTTGTGCTCCAATGTCCTACTCATCCTCCACCTCCAGTTCAGCCCCCACAGGGCTCAAGTGGCCTTGAGATGTAAACGCCACATCTCCAGTCCCCTGACCAGCCAGATTGAAAAGCATCTTTCCAGGATGTGAATCAGTGGAATCACATTGTTCATCCTGTAGTCCTGGTGACTGACTAACAAAGTGTCCTCCTCAAAGGGAACGAGCAAACGGCAGTTGTCGCGCATGAGCTGCCACTGGCGAATGTTAAAGTTACAGTTCTGCAAAAGGCACATGAAACTTGGTCAAAGTTGAAGGAAAGATGAATGCAGCATGTAATGAGCAAATACTGGAGGCAAATTTGCACTCAACAGCCAGGAAGCTGCACATGGGACGTACTTGGACGTTCCAACAAGACAACGATCCAAAACGCAAGGCCAAGTTGGCTACAGCAGAAGAAAGTGAAGGTTCTGGAGTGGCCATCTCAGTCTCCTGACCTCAATATTATTGAGCCACTCTAGGGAGATCTCAAGCGCGCAGTACATGCAAGACAGAACAGGAATTTACAGGAACTGGAGACTTTTTGCCAAGAAGAATGGGCAGTTTTACCATCTGAGAAAATAATTAGCCTCATCCCCAACTACCACAAAAGACTTCAAGCTGGAATTGATGTTAGAGGGGGAAATACACGGTATTAAGAACTGGGGTATGTGAACTTTTGAACAGGGTCATTTTGATGTTTTTGGTTGTCATCATTATGATTTAAAATGAGAAAACACAGAAGTTTGACAATAAATGGCTTCAACCAACCACTAACAATGAGTGGAGAAAAAATGTTGGTGTTATCATGCATATTCTCTGAAAAAAGGCCAAAAAAACTAAAAATTTGCCAGGGTATGTAAACTTTTTAGCAGAACTGTACACAGGGAAGTACCTCTGTCTGCTTGGATCATAAAGAAATCGTTTATGGCTTTTCTCTGTTCATATAGTCGATCCAACATATGGAGGGTGGAAGTCCAACGGGTGGAAACATTGCATATCAGCCTATGTTGTGGGAGGCTGTTCTGCTGCTGCAGCTCAAAGAGGGTGTGCTTGGCAGTGTACGAGTGGCTGAAGTGCATGCAAAGTTTCCTTGATATTTTTAGGATGTCTTGCAGATGGGTGGAACACTTAAGGAAACGCTTGACAACCAGATTGAACACGTCCACCATGCAGGGGGCATGGCTTAGACCTCTTTGACAAAGCATTAACACCATATTCTTCCCGTTGTCGGTCACCTTGGTTCCGATTTTGAGGTGTCACGGAGAAAGCCAGGATTCGATTTCTTGAGGAAGGACACAGAGCAGTTCCTCCCCTGTGTGACTTCGTTCGCCCAGGCAAACTAGGTGTAGAACAGCGTGACACCGTTGTGCCCTGCACAGTGGTATGCTGGAGGAGCACTGTGAATTGTCCCTGAAGTGGAGGCTGACATTGTTGCAGGACCAACGGCATGAGAACGTAGAGATTTAAGCTGCGTCACCTGTCCAAATTTCTGGTGTGTCTGGGCAGGCACCACATTAACCCAGTGGGCCGTAAATGACAAATATTGTCCTTGACCGTAGTTACAGCTCCACATGTCGGCGCTGCCGTGAACTTTGGCAGATACCGACAGGCTCAAGGACTGGCCCACCTTCTCTTCTACATATTTGTGCAGGGCTGGTATTGCCTTTTTGAAAAAGAAATGACAGCTTAGGACTCTCCACCTTGGCTCGGCACAAGCCATGAGTTCTCTGAAAGGTGCAGAGTCCACCACTTGGAAAGGGAGTGACTGCAGCACCAGCAACTTGGACAGGAGCACATTCAGCTTCTGCACTGTTGGATGAGTGCATGAATACTGTTGTCTCTTTGAAATTGCTTCTGTGATGGATTGCTGACGCAATGACTGACTAGGAGGAGGAGGAGGAGAAGGAGGAGCAGGAGCATCACGACCAGCAGATGATGGGAAGGACACACAGCTTCCTTTGGCTGAGGTGGTGGAGCCTTGACTGCCTGAAATGGCATGCATGCCTCTGGGTGCTGCAGCGGTTGCTGCAGCAGGCTGGACCACCACATTGGAGCCACAGCTCTCCCAGGCCACTTTATGGTGATGCTGCATATGTTGACACAGGACTGTGGGGCCAACATTTGCACCCTCACCACGCTTCACCTTCTGCCCGCAGATTGAATATATGGCCATGTTGATTTCCCCCGGCGGCTTTACAAAAAACTGTCACACCGCCGAGTAGATGATTTTACCCCCAACACTCTGGGCTAACTGACTGCTACCACCACTGCCTTCGTGAATCCCTGCACCACTGCTTTCCAGGCAGGTAGGCTGCTGCGAAGCGGGCGGTCTACCCCGGGCAAGTTTAGCTCCCGACCTCCCACTGCTGCCACCCTGCTGACTCCCCCCACTGCTTCATGTGCAAGCTCCAACCCTCTTCTCTTGATGATGATGAAGCCCCTCCCAATTACAATCGGCTACATCGTCTTCCACTACAGTCTGCAGTTCACTGATGTCCTCCTCAACAACAGCTCCCATGCCACTCCCCTCATCACTACTTGCCTTCCTATTACAGGAAGCAGCGGATGTCTCCTCCAGATCTTAGCTGAGCAGTAGCTGCTGACTGTCCCATGGGTCCTCTGCCTTGGGATAACCTTGGACTCTGACCTATCCTCCAAGCTGCACATCCAAACCCTCAACACCTCCTGCTGCCTCCAACTCAAGAACATCCATCGAATCCACTCCTTCCTCACCCCAGAAACTGCAAAGATGCTAGTCCATGCCCTCATAATCTCCCACTTAAACTACTATAACACCCTTCTCCCTGGCCTCCCAGCAAATACTCTCGCCCCCCTCCAGTCCACCTTAAATTGCGCCGCTCGCTTAATACACCTCTCCCCCCGTTCTTCATTGGCCACTCCCCTCTGCCAATCCCTTCACTGGCTACCCGTTGCCCAGCGAATAGAGTTCAAATTACTAACGCTGACATACAAAGCCATCCACAACCTGTCACCTCCATATATCTCCAACCTAATCTCACACTACCTGCCCACACGTAACCTCCGATCCTCCAAAGACCTACTCCACTCTGCTCTTATCCGCTCTTCACACAACCGTCTCCAAGACTTGTCTCGCACATCCCCCATACTCTGGAACTCATTACCAAGACACATAAGACTGACCCCCACAATCACAAGCTTCAAGAAGGCCCTGAAGACTCACCTTTTCAGGAAGGCCTACAACCCTCAATAACGCTACTGTCTCCATACCACCACCTGAACAGACTCTACCCCCACCTTCTATCTCTATCCCTCTTCCCTCATAGATTGTAAGCCCTTGCGGGCAGGGCCCTCTATCCCACTGTGCCAGTCGGTCACTGTTAGTATTATCTGATTTGTATATCTTGTGTACCGTATGTACAGTAAATCCTCAAATGTAAAGCACCATGGAATTAATGGTGCTACAGTGCTGGCCAAAAGTATTGGCACCCCTGCAATTCTGTCAGATAATACTCAATTTCTTTCAGAAAATGATTGCAATCACAAATGCTTTGGTAATAATATCTTCATTTATTTTGCTTGCAATGAAAAAACACAAAAGAGAATGAAAAAAAAAGTCATATCATTGATCATTTTACACAAAACTCCAAAAATGGGCCGGACAAAAGTATTGGCACCCTCAGCCTAATACTTGGTAGCACAACCTTTAGACAAAATAACTGCGAACAACCGCTTCCGGTAACCATCAATGAGTTTCTTACAATGCTCTGCTGGAATTTTAGACCATTCTTCTTTGGCAAATTTCTCCAGGTCCCTGAGATTTGAAGGGTGCCTTCTCCAAACTGCCATTTTGAGATCTCTCCACAGGTGTTCTATGGAATTCAGGTCTGGACTCATTGCTGGCCACTTTAGAAGTCTCCAGTGCTTTCTCTCAAACCATTTTCTAGTGCTTTTTGAAGTGTGTTTTGGGTCATTGTCCTGCTGGAAGACCCATGACCTCTGAGGGAGACCCAGCTTTCTCACACTGGGCCCTACATTATGCTGCAAAATTTGTTGGTAGTCTTCAGACTTCATAATGCCATGCACACGGTCAAGCAGTCCAGTGCCAGAGGCAGCAAAGCAACCCCAAAACATCAGGGAACCTCCGTCATGTTTGACTGTAGGGACCGTGTTCTTTTCTTTGAAGGCCTCTTTTTTTTCCCTGTAAACTCTATGTTGATGCCTTTTCCCAAAAAGCTCTACTTTTGTCTCATCTGACCAGAGAACATTCTTCCAAAAAGTTTTTGGCTTTCTCAGGTAACTTGGCAAACTCCAGCCTGGCTTTTTTATGTCTCTGGGTCAGAAGTCGGGTTGTCCTGGGTATCCTACCATAGAGTCCCTTTTCATTCAGACGCCGACGGATAGTACGGGTTGACACTGTTGTACCCTCGGACTGCAGGGCAGCTAGAACTTGTTTGGATGTTAGTCGAGGTTCTTTAGCCACCATTCGCACAATCTTTCGTTGAAATCTCTCGTCAATTTTTCTTTTCCGTCCACATCTAGGGAGGTTAGCCACAGTGCCATGGGCTTTAAACTTCTTGATGACACTGCGCACGGTAGACACAGGAACATTCAGGTCTTTGGAGATGGACTTGTAGCCTTGAGATTGCTCATGCTTCCTCACAATTTTGCTTCTCAAGTCCTCAGACAGTTCTTTGGTCTTCTTTCTTTTCTCCATGCTCAATGTGGTACACACAAGGACACAGGACAGAGGTTGAGTCAACTTTAATCCATTTCAACTGGCTGCAAGTGTGATTTAGTTATTGCCACCACCTGTTATGTGCCACAGGTAAGTAACAGGTGCTGTTAATTACACAAATTAGAGAAGCATCACCTGATTTTTCAAAGGATGCCAATACTTTTGTCCACCCACTTTTTTATGTTTGGTGTGGAATTATATCCAATTTGGCTTTTTGACCATTATTTTTGTGGTTTTCCATTGAAGACAAATTAAATGAAGATATTATTACCAAAGCATTTGTGATTGCAATCATTTTCTGGAAGAAATTGAGTATTATCTGACAGAATTGCAGGGGTGCCAATACAATAATAATAATACCTCCTCCTCACTGTACAGTGGATCTGAGCCCACAGCATAGAGTACTTCTCTAGCTGAGGGAACAGAAAAGGACAGAGGCAAGTTGAGTACAGGTGAGGGCACAGGGCCTTCTGCCAGGCCATGCCAACTAAGGGTTGTGTCTGACGAACCCACTGACTCTTGGCTGGGGGTGTCTGATGTGACTTGGGATGAATTGGATGACCGAGTCAACCAGTCTACAACCGTTGGGTTGCTGGTCAAAACACAACCGCTACTTCACTGGTAGCTCAGGCCTCTGTAACTGACCCCAGCTGCCATGCCCCTTACTCTGCTGCGACCTGTGCCTGCGCCAGAAACATTTAGGCCTGCGTCCCTCCTCTGTGCATGGCCTCTCGCTTCTCTATCTGACATACTGTTCGATGAAAAAACGTAATTGCAAATGGCAAAAAGGCCTGTTATTTTCTACTTTGAAGAGAATGGCAAATATGCCCCTTATTTGTTTCCCCACTAATGAACACTTATAACAAAAGCGTGATAAAAGCAGAGATTTGTGGCTCCGAATTATTGAATTATTGACAATACTGTATGGATAAGTGGCCTGCAACTTTATACTGGGAATAAAATGGCGAATATGGTCCTCCTTATGGGTTTCCACACTAATAAACACCTTTAACCCCTTAAGGACCCAGCCCAAAAGTGCGTTAAGGACCAGGCCTCGTTTTTCAAAACTGACATGTGTCACTTTATATGGCAATAACTTTGAGACGTCTTAACTTCCACAAGTGATTTTGAGATTGTTTTTTCGTGACACATTGTACTTCATGTTAGTGGTAAACACTAATGAATATTTTTGTATTTATTTATAAAAAAATAGGAAATTTGATGGAAGTTTGGAAAAAAAAATCGCAATTTTAAAAATGTGAAATGCTCTGCTTTTCAGACAGATAGTCATACCACCCAAATACATTAATACATATTATCTACCATATCTCTGCTATATATGGCATCATCTTTTAATCGTCCTGTAATTTATTTTGGATGTTAGAAGGCTTACAAGTGTAACAGCGATTTTCCAGATTTACAAGAAAATTTCCCAAACTAATTTTTTAGGGACCACTTCAGTTCTGAAGAGGATTATAAAGGCCTATATATTAGAAACCCCCATAAATCACCACATTTTCAAAACTGCACCCCTCAAATAATTCTAAATAACATTTGGGAAGTTTGTTAACCCTTAGTGTTAGGGTCAACCCGTTGTAGGTTTTAAATGCATACAAATTCTACATACATTTGTTTATTGCATCAAGACTTTTTGACTTTTTCAGGAACTTATTTTTAAACAAAATACAATAAAATAAAACTATTTTACTAAATTGTAAAATGCTCTTATTAAAATTATAACATTTGTGTTGTTGGGGTCAATTTCGACCCAGGTCTAATATAAGAGTAAAAAAACAATAATAAGTCCCAAAACTGAACTCATAAACACAATATAAACCAACAGCCCACAGCCAGCTCTACCTCCAACAACTTGAGTTAGGTACATGTCCAGGCATGCATGGCCAAATCAGCTTACAGTTGGTACTTTGCAGAGTATACATCTTCAGTTTACACCATGCAACAATGAGGAGAAGATTAGATGCAAGCCAAATTCTGGATTATATCTTGGATGATAATGAATCAGAGGACACACAGCAGCAAATTGATACAGATGAACAGGTTTCTGAGGAGGAAGATGATGTGGAGTATCAACCGGAAGACACAGACAATTCTGATCAGTCTGATGAGGAGGTAACCGGTCCTGAAGCTGCTCCCGCTGAAAGATTCAAATCCAAAAGTGGCAAGATCATTTGGAGCTCAGTACCTCCAGATGTACATGGCAGGGCAGATGCTGCAAATGTCATAAAAATGACCCCTGGGATCACAAGGTTTGCTGTGACAAGAGTAAGTGACATCAAGACATGTTTTGATCTGTTTATGCCATTGTCAATAAAAAAAAAAAGTCATTATTGCTATGACAAACCTTGAAGGAAAAAAAGTCCACGGCAACATGTGGAATGACCTTCATGATGATGACCTGGATGCCTACATTGGTGTTCTTCTCCTTGCTGGAGTGTACAAATCCTGCAATGAGGCCACTGATAGTCTCTGGGACGCATCGACAGGCAGGAATATTTTCCAGGCAACAATGTCACTTCAAAAGTTTCAAATGATATCAAGAGTCCTCAGATTTGACAACAGAGACACCAGAACAAAATCTGACAAACTTGCTCCCATCAGGGATGTTCGGGAGAAATGGGTGCAGCTCCTTCCACTGATGTTCAACCCAGGGCCAGAGGTGACAGTAGACGAACGTTTTCTCCCTTTCCGCGGAAAATGCCCCTTCCGGCAATACATGCCAAGTAAGCCAGGCAAATACGGCATAAAAATCTGGGCAGCCTGTGATGCAAAAACTAGCTATGCATGGAATCTACAGATTTACACAGGCAAGTCTGCAAGCGGCATCCCTGAAAAAAAACAAGGAAAACGTGTAGTCCTCGATATGACTACTGGACTGCAGGGTCACAACATTACTTGTGACAATTTTTTTACCAGCTATGACCTTGGACAAGAACTTCTCAGGAGGAAAATCACCATGGTGGGCACAGTGAAAAAAAACAAACCTGAGCTGCCCGCTGAATTGTTGCAGATGAAGGACAGGGCTCCACTTTCCTCAAAGTTTGTTTTAACAGACACCACCACTGCTGTTTCATACTGCCCCAAAAAACAACGGAATGTGGTACTGATGTCCACACGTCACAAAGATGCAGCTGTGTCATCAGGAAGTGACAAAAAGCCCAGAATCATCCTGGACTATAACAAAAACAAAGGAGGAGTGGACAACCTGGACAAGCTGACTGCCACCTACACTTGCCAGCGAATGACTAGGAGATGGCCAATGGTTGTATTTTCCAACATCCTTGATGTGTCAGCATACAATGCATTTGTGTTGTGGACCCACATTCACCAAGGATGGAATTCAAAGAAAAAAAACAAGCGGAGGATGTTTCTTGAGGAACTAGGAAGATCCCTTGTCAAGGCGCACATTGACCAAAGGGAACGGGTGCCCCGAGACCCAGCCGCTGCAGCCTTGGTCCGACAACTCCAGAGCTCAACAAGTGCTTCGCCCACACCCACAGCAACACAAAGAGCATCATCACCAGCATCCTCCTCAACCAGCCCTGCCTCAACATCAACCACAACAGCCACAACCCCAGTGAGACCACCTGATTCTAAAAGAAAGAGGTGTCAGGTCTGCCCTAGCAATAAGGACAGAAAGACAAACACATCGTGCTTCGCCTGCAAAAAATACCTCTGCAAAGAACACACAAAAAGTGTCACTTTTTGCCACACATGCATCTAAATACTAATGCATCTAAAAACTAGTACTTGATTTCTGTTGATTTGATTTGCTTGATTGATTGTTGTTTGTTTGTTTGACCTAGAAAAGCTACTTTTTTTTTATTATTGCTATTAATGTTAATATAATTTTCATCTTTTATTTGTATTAAAGTTCTATAAAAAAAAAAAATCTGTTTTTTGCCTTTTTCATAAAGTAGTTAGATATGTGTCAAAATTGACCCGTAACACCATAGATGTTGCTAGAGTTAATAATATAAAATATATATATGTATATTTTTTTTACATTTAAGAAATGTGTTCTAAAACCCTTCAGTAATAGTCAGGTAATATAACAAACTTTTTTAAGTTTATATTATTCTCTTGAGGTTCATTTGACAATATTTTTATATTGAAAATGAAGGGTACGCTCTCAAATGAAAGGCCCAGGGGGCCACAAGAAAAGTATTAAAATCAATCTTTCCATGGATGAGAAACCCTAACAAGGTAACTAAGAGGTAAGAAACAAATTGGATCATAAATAACTGTTTTTAGGGTATCCTAGGGGTGATTTAAGACACGGGTCAAAACCGACCCGTTAACATAAGAAAGAGTAACAGAAAGCTAACACTAGAGGAAGGTTAAGCATTTCACTGGAATTAAAACAATATGGAGGTGAAATTTAGACATATAATTTTCCCCCCCAAATCCCTAAATTCCCCCCAAAAAAAAAACTTTCCCAAAAAAAAAAAAAAAAAAAAACCCCCCCCCATTTTTTTTATCCATTCCCCCCCTACAAAAAAATCCCCCATAAATGTAAATAAATATTTTTTTGTGTATAAGAGGGGGCGCACGGAAGGAAAGGAGCGACACTGGGCGTCTGAAAAGCAGATTTTGCTGGAATAGTTTTCAGGTGCCATGTCTCATTTGCAAAGCCCCTAGAGTACCAATACAAAGGAAACCCCCCAAAAGTTACCCCATTTTGGAAACTACACCCCTCACAGAATTCATCAAGAGGTATAGTGAGCATTTTGACCTTACAGCCGTTTCACAGATTTTGCTAACACTGGGATGTATAAATGAAACATTACTAAAATGTCACTTTATCCCCAAAGTTTTCATTTTCACAAGGGGTTAAAGGAGAAAAAGCACCCCACAGTTTGCAAAACAATTGCTCCTGAACACGGCAATACCCCATATGTGGTCGTAATCTGCTGTATGGGTACATGGCAGGGCTCAGAATGGAAAGAGCGCTATTTGGCTTTTGGAGAGCAGATTTTGCTTGAATAGTTTTCAGGTACCATGTTGCATTTGCAGAGCCCCCAAAGTACCAATACAGTGGAAACCCCCTAAAAGTGACCCCATTTTTTAAACTACACCCCTCACAGAACATATCAAGGGGTATAGTGAGCATTTTGACCCTACAGCTGTTTCACAGATTTTATTAACATTGGGACCTTAAAATGAAAAATTACTTTTTTTTCCAATAAACCGTCAATTTAGCCCCAAATTTTTCATTTTCGCAAGAGGACAAAGGAGAAAAAGCACCCCAAAGTTCGTTACACAATTTCTCCTGAACACAGAAATGCCCCATTTGTGGTTGCAATCTGCTGCATGGGTAAATGGCAGGGCTCAAAATGGAAACAGCGCTATTTAGCTTTGAAGGGCAGATTTTGCTGGAATAGTTTTCAGGTGCCATGTCGCATTTGCAGAGCCCCTAAAGTACCAATACAATACAAACAGATTTTATTGACTTAGGGGCGTAAAAATGAAAAATTACTTTTTTCCAATACACCGTCCATTTAGCGACATATTTTTAATTTTTGCAAGTGGTTAAAGAAGAAAAAAACACCCCACAGTTTGTTACACAATTTCTTCTGAACACAGAAATGCCCCATATGTGGTCATAAACTGCTGTAGGGGTACATGGTGGGGCTCAGAATGGAAAGAGCGCTATTTGGCTTTTGGAGGGTAGATGTGGCTGGAATAGTTTTCAGGTGCCATGTCGCATTTGCAGAGCCCCTAAAGTACCAATACAATGGAAACCTCTGAAAAGTGACCCCATTTTAGAAACTACACCCCTCAAGGAATGTATCAAGGGCTATTATCATTTTGAGCCTAAAAATGCTTCCCAAAAATTAATGTACAAAGTGAAAATTAAAGTTTTTAAAGAAATATCCAATTTCAGTGCCTAATACGTTGCGGCCACATTGTGGCATCAGAGACATGAACTCCTAAAACTATTAAGTGGGCTATCCCGGGGACAAAAAAATTATATATGTGGGTATAAACTGCTGCTTGGGCACACAGCAGGGCTCAGATGGGAAGGAGCACTGTGTTTTTTTAGCTTTTGGAGTACAGATCTAGAGGGACTTTCTGGTCGCCTTGTTATTTTTGCAGAGCCCTGGAGGTGCCAGTAAATTGGAATTCCCCAAGAAGTGACCCCCATTTTGAAGGGGCAATTTTAGGGTCTCTGCAAATGTGACACGGCGTCCAAAAAAACAACAACCTAAATATGCGCTCCAAAAGCACGTAGTGCTCCTTCACATTTGCGCCCTGCTGTGTGCCCAAATGACAGTTTATGCCCACATGTATGACACTGGTGTACCCAGGATAATGTACTTAACAATGCCATATGTGGTATAAACTGCTGTTTTGGCACAGCCGGGCACAGAAGGGAAAGAGCGCTATTTTGGTTTTTGGAGCACAGTTTACTTTTTGGACACCATGCCACTTTTGCAGAGCCCATGGATTGCCAGTAAAGTGGAATCCGCAGACATGTCACCCCATTTTGGAAACTATACCCTTCAAGGGATTTATCAAGTGGGGTAGTGAGCATTATTAACCTTTAAGTGTTGCATTCTTTTAATTTCCAAAAATGAATGCGCAGCTGATAATGAAAAGTTAAAAATGAAATTTTTCTATAGTTACGCCATTTCAGTGCCCAATATGTTGTGCCCAGTTTATGTCTGCACAGACACACACTCCAAAAACTGGTGAGCGGGGATCCCGGGCACAACAGCTTTTGGAGCGTTCATCTCTGATACAAGCCGGGTACAACATATTACGCACTGAAATGACGTATTCCTGGAAAAATTGTCATTTTCACCTTTCACCATCAGCTGCGTATTCATTTATGGATAATAAATTATAGCAACACTTGGGGGTTAAAAATGCTCACTGTACCCCTGGATAAATTCCTTCAGAGGTGTAGTTTCCAAAATGGGGTGACATGTCAGGGGATTCCACTGTACTGGCATTTCAGCTCTGCAAAAGTGCAATGGCGTCCAAAAACCAAACCGTCCAAGTCTGTGCTCCAAAAAACCAAATAGCGCTCCTTCCCTTCTGTGCTCGGCTGTGCCCAAACAGTTTATACCCATATATGACATTAAGTACGTTATTCTGGGTACGACAAGTGTAATACATGTGGGTATAAACTGCAGTTTGGGCACACAGTAGGGCGCAGAAGGGAAGGAGCGCTATGTGGATTTTGGAGCGCAGATTCAGATGTTTGGGATCTGGATGCCATGTCATGTTTGCAGAGCCTGTAAGGTACCAGTAAAGTGGAATCCCCTAGGGAATGACCCCATTTTGAAAAGTGCACCCCTCAAAGAATATATCAAGGGGTGTAGTGAGCATTAGTATCCCAGACGTAAATACACAGCGGATGGGGAAAAGTGAATGAATATGTAAGCTGTGCGTAGAACATTGGGTACACTAAATTCCCTACTATTTCCCCAGTAGTTCCTATTATTGGGGAGGTCACTCTGGGGGTCACTTCTGGTTTATTATCCCTCGTAAGCTCTAAATCTGGTTTGTACCCTAATATACGCTCGCACTGCTTATACATTCCCTTCCTGCCGCAGCCAGTTATGCTCTAATGATTTAGCGATTTTTGGGGTTTTTGTCTTCACATTGTACGAGCTATATTTTCTTTATTTCTCTGGTGATGTAGCCATATGAGGGCTTGTTGTTTACGGGGTGAGATGTATTTTTTAATGACATTATTTTTAGGTGCTTACAACTTATTAAATAAATTTTATTAACTCTTTCTTGGTGGATTAAAAAACAACCCCATCAATTCTGGCACTGCGTTTTACCTTTTAAATTTTTCACCATGCAGCGTAGAGCATAAGTAACATTTTACCTTTATTCTGCGGGTCAGTACGATTACGGCGATATCTCATTTATACAGTTTTTTTATGCGATACCAATTTTGCAGAACAAAAAACCATTTGGGGACATAAACCAATTTTTTTTGCATCACCATCTTCTAAGATGCGTAACATTTTTATTTTTCAGTTTAGAGAGTTGGTTTAGGGCTTATTTTTTGCGGGACAAACTGTGCTTTTTACTGTTTTGGGGTACATATGACTTTTTGATCACTTTTTATGGCATATTTTGTAAGGTGAGATGGCGAAAAATCATTACTTTTGGCGGGTTTTTTCCGTTTTTTTTTCCCCGACTTTCACCGTGTACATTAAATATGGTTTCAGTTTTATTGTACAGGTTGTTATGGACGCGGCGATACCAAATATGTATTGTTTTTATTAATTTTTAGGTTTATTTTTTATATAATTCATTTTATATAGGAAAAGGGAATTTTTGGGGCTTTATTCTTTTATTAATTTTTTTCACATACTTTTTTTTTTTTTTTCACTTTTTTTTTACTTTTTTATGTGTCCCATTTGGACACCTGAGCCAGAGATGCTTTGATCTCTGGCTCAGTACTATAGACTGCAAGACACAAGCATGCAAGTGTCTTGCAGCCTATACAGGAAGTCAGCGCTATGGAAACACAGTGCTGACTTCCGCAGGTCTCGGCAGGATTAACCAGGTAGTGGGGTCTCCAGGCAGCCTGGGGTCACTTGGCAGACCCCGGGCTGCAGATTATAGATATCAGCACCCCCCGATCTCGCCGCGGGGGTTGCCGGGGTGGGGGCGGCAAGATGGCGGAACCCCTTGGATGCCGGGGTCATGTTTGACCGCGGCATCCAAGGGGAATGGAAGAGGTAAAAGTGATGTTAGAATGATTTCCTGTTTGTAACCAGTGGGTACAGAGTTGCCAGGCGGTAAATCCCTGTGTGAATGTTCTATTACGCTTCTTATTTCTTTCTTCCTCATTAGGCTGGCCACCAATGCCTATTTTCTACCTTTCTGGTCTGCCATCGGAAACAATGTACCAAAACTAAGGAAATACCACAATTTGGGTTTCATAAAGAAGTGTTCATTTACTTACCGCAGTAGGGAGCGAGTAGGGGGCGCCCTGGCCTATAAGAGGCAAGCGCATCAACTCCAGGTTATAGAGAAAACGCAAGGATTATGGGAAATGTCAGATATAAAAGGATCCATTACCCAGCAAGCTCAGAGTGTTGATGGAGTTGACAAGTGGGAAACCGTGAGACACAGAGCCGAAAGGCAAGGGTTCTGTTGTATGCGAGGATATTTTCTGATGAAATATTTTCTCTGTTAAAATTGGACCGAATAAACCCTGGATTTCTTGCATCAATCAAGGTCTGATGTTTTTTGGAAAATCCCATGCTTCACAATGGTGTCAGAAACGGGATGATTTTGGAGTACGCTCCAAGTACCCAGCATAAAGAAACAAGGGAGTTATGACAAGACACGTTCCGGCGCATTACAAAAAACCAACGTATCGCAAAGCAAACGCTGCAAGCAAGCGGGAAAATGGAAAGTCAAAGGCCAGACCCAGTGCACAGATAGAGGAGGAGGAGGCAGAAGTGCAAGGAGCCACAGCTGCTCCAATAACGACAAGGTGCTGGACCTCTGAAATGACTTTACCGAGAGCAGCTGACCTTATGAAATGGTAACGGCAGCAGATGAAGCAGAAAAAGGCAATAGAGGAAGCCAGGAGAAAGCGAGGAATTGCAACGCAGGATGAACGCGGAGGGAACGTTCCAAACCCGAAACCACCGTGCATGTCTCCGGAAAGACCCCGCATGACAAAACTTTCTCCACAGGATGATATTGAGGCATATTTAACCACATTGAAAGAATTGCACACACTGTCAGTGGCCTAAGGAACAGGGGGGAAGACTGGCACCATATCTTACGGACAAGCCCAACGGCATATAGCCACAGAACATAAACGAGCAAATAACAGACGGGTAAAGAGACTATCTAAGGCGAAGACACAGGAGGAAACCTACAGGCAGAGGTTCAGAGAAGAAGTACGCTACACGATGGTCCAAGAGAAGCACCGCCGCAAGACAAGGAAAGGATGAAACCAGACACAAAGACAACTAAACAGAAGGAAAGATCACCGAAAGTTTCACAAATCTCCAGCGATGCCAGCCTGGGTAAAAAACATCGGCCCAAAAAGCTGACAAAGCAACTGGGGAAAACTTCTCCTAGCAAAAAGAGACCAAGCAGGTCGCAACAGGCCCACCAAACCATTTAGAATTATCTCTGGAGGGAGAGGTCAAGAAGCCAGAATTCCATTAAAAACCATCACAAGGAAAAAAGGCATATTTGTCAAGAGAAGGGACACAAGCTAAATTTGCCCAAGGAAAGCACTAAAGGCCCAACGTCTGGATCGTTGGCTGCAGGACTGTGCGGCCAATCCAAATAAGGACAGACGTGGATGCTTGCTGGATTCTGGCAGTAAACAAGTTTGGTAAAGGGGGACCAATAACTGAGAAGATGGACTTTCCCAAAGTGCCAATTACTTGTGTTCATGGAGATACAAAAAATTACTCCACATCAAATATTGAACTTCAGTTGGATGAGAAATGTTTTACCATGCCAGCAGTTGTTGTTCCGGAACTACAAGACCAGGATCCTGGAGAACTCTCCTGGATCAAAGATTTGCTAATGGGGGAAAGCCAGTTGTCTGCTGTGACTACCCGAGCTAAAGCAAAGGCACACAAGAGAGAGAGACTAAGGACATTTTCCCATTCAGAGGACATCAGGGAGCCACCATCATCAAAGCCTCCGAGCGTTCCAGGACAGCAGGATGCCTTCAGGAAAAGACTTTCCCAGGATGGCAAGTATAAAAAGCTGAACTGTGGGACACTGATAGCATTTGAACAAAACAGGACATTGACTATATCCATGTATGAACAGGGTTTAACTAACGTAAAGGGGGAAGAAAGTGGTAGGCAGCCTGTTACACCCACTAGTTGGAAACAATATATATAGAGTGTGTAGTCACCAAAAACAAGAGAACAAGTGCAACAGTTAGTGCCAAAAGGTTAGATCCGAAATTGAAATAGCGCAGATGTCCAGCTGGACAGGGATAAAAAAACGGCCAGAGTACATCGGTCAGGCCTAGAGTTATGATGAAATAACACAGTCGTAGTTGCCCAGTAGTCAGTACACAGCCTGTTCCTCCCAAAGCAGAACAACCCGCCAGAATGATGAACCAAAACGTGGGATGGATAATGGTCCACTAGAAAAAAGTTCCAAAGGTAACCGACACAATTGTAGACTACTGTACCAAGTACCTGAAGCCATACCAGCGCACAGTTACTGCTAAAAGAGTTGCTGAGGAAATGAATGTGTTTAGCAGGGTTGGATTACCTAAGCATATCCTTACTGATCAGGGGATAACTACATCTCCGTTAGAAGTTTATAAACCGGTATACAGCCCCTCAGAACTACCCCACATCCACAAACTGATGGGTTGACTGAACGATATAACCAAACCTTGAAAAATATGCTTAGAAAATTGCACATAATGATCCAAAACTGTGGGACAAATGGTTGCCCTTTTTGTACATCGTGAGGTTCCACAAGAGTCTACAGGGTTTAGCCCGAATGTTATATGGGAGACGACCCAGGGGACTCTTGGATGTTATTAAAGAGGTATGGGAAGGTAGAGCGGCATCAGAAAAATGTGGTGGAACAGTGTTGGAAATGAGAGAGAGATTAATGAAATTGATTAAGGTAGCCCATGATAATGTCCGCAAGGCAAAAGTTTACCAAAAGAAATGGTATGATCAGCATGCCAAAAATAAGTCAAAAAGTGGAGATAAGGTTCCCGCCCTAGCAGGAGAATAAGTGTTGGCCAGATGGCAAGGGCCATATAAAGTGGTTAGACAAACAGGTCCTGTGACGAAATGAAACCCCAGAAAAAAACAAAAAAATAAAATTACCAGTAAAATAAAACGTTGGCTGAACCAGAGGTTGATCCCACAAATAGCATACCGGTACTATGTCGCCGAGGCTTCACAGAATATGTCTGAAGAGATTATGATTTGTTGAAAAATGTGCACACTGGTCAGAGGTAACTTTGAATCCAAAGTAACCAAAGGAAAAAAGTGACATGAGGAAACAGGGCAGTTCACAGCGGAAGTAAGCCTGGTCGGGCAATCCATGCAAAAAACTGGAGAGCATCGCCACAGGCAGAAACCACGAATACCTGAAAAATAAAGGGTGAGGCGAAAATGAGGTGCAGGAAAGCAAAGGGAGTAGAACCCTCCAAAAGTCCGGCATCACCGTAGTGATGGTTGGGAAAAAAGATGGGACAATACGATTTTGCATAGATTTCGTAAAATTAATGCCATATCTAGTTTGACAATTACCCAATGCCGCGTATTGATGAGCCAAGAAGAGGGTGCAGAAAACTACCCAGATATGTAAGGGTAGGCAAATTCCACTGATGAGAAATCAAAAGAAAAAACTGCCTGTGATGCCTAGTGGTCTGTATCAGTTCAGAAACATGCCATGGTCTCATGGTGCTCCAGCCACATCAAAGAGCCATGGACTTACTCCTGAAGGATCATATGGAGTACAGTGCTGCATCTAGATGACGGTAAAGTAAATCATGGGAAGACCACAATCACGGAAAAGGTCAAACGAAAGAGAAAGCGGTCACAAAATCCACGCAAAGGCGGGATTCCAAGAAACAAAGTACCGGGTATGTGGGTAGTGGTAAAGTAAGGCCAGAAATATCAAAAGTACAAGCCATTCAATCTGCTACTATTCCAGCCACAAAAAAAAAAATAAAATAATTTTAAGGTCTTGTTGGTAAAAAAAAAATTTTTAAACAAAAAAAAATAAAAAAAGAAGCCTAACCGACCTAACTAAAAAGAACAGAAGAGAGGAAGTTGTATGGACAACAGAATGTAAGCTAGCTTTTGAACAGATAAAAGAAATGTGTAAAGAACCGGTCCTGCAAAGCCCGAACGACAAACCAAGTGCAGACGATGCATCAGAGGTGGGACTGGGGCAGTCCTAAGTCAAGAGGATAATGGTGAGGAACATCCTACTATGAGTAGGAAACTCCCCCGTGAACAAAAGTACACAGAGAAAGAAGGGCTGGCAATAAGTGGGCTGGAGGCAACGCTAACACTAGGAAGAGAGTTTACGGTAACCGATCACACCTCTCACGATCATACCATGAAGGACAAAAATGCCAGAAACTAGGTGGTAAGCATTACAGCCATTTAAGTTTGAGAAAAAAAAACGGTCAGGGACGAAGAAAAAAAAAGCCGAACAATTGGCTAAGGATGGGGGGGAAGAGAAAGTTGTCTGAAGAAGAAAAAGCGCCCTCTCAAGGGGGGAGAAGAAGAAAAGGAGAAAAGAGAAGATTCCGTTGTAACCTTAGTTGTGGTACAGAGTTGCCAGGTCTGGTAAATCCTCTGTGTGAATGTTCTATTACTGCCTACTCTCCTCAAGGCTGGCCACCTAATGCTCTATTCTACTCTCTTCTTCCATCTGAAACAATGTACCAAAACTAAGGAAATACTCACAATTTGGGTTTCATAAAGAAGTGTTTTCATTTACTTACCCGCAGTAGGGGAGTGTAGTGGGGTGTCGCCCTGGCCATAAGAGGCAAGTCGCATCAACTCCAGTGTTTTATAGAGAAAACTGCATAGGATTATGGGAAATGTCTATGATATAAAAGGATTCCATTACCCAGCAAGCTCAGTAGTTGTTGATGGAGTTGACATAGTGGGAAACCTGTGAGACTACAGTAGCCTGAAAGGCAAGGGTTCTGTTGTATGCGTTATGGATATTTTCTGATGAAATATTTTCTCTGTTAAAATTGGACTTCGAATAAACTCCTTTGGATTTCTTTGCATCAATCAAGGTCTGATTGTTTTTTTGGAAAATCCCATGCTTCACAGTTAAAACCTCCGATTGGAACTCAGTTCCGACCGGGGGTTATGGAGTAGGGTGTTATCTGTCAGTTACAGCTAACACCTGGTTCGGATGCCGTCTGCTCAGATAGTGAGCAGGCGGCCCTCCTCGGGCGTAGTATTACGCCCTGGTGCGCGAGTACCTAGCGCCCAGGACGTAATAGTACGTCCAAGGTCGTTAAGGGGTTAAATAAAGTGTATGCTCCTCCAGCATACCACGTGTGCAGGGCACAGCGGTGTCACACTGTTCTACACCTCGTTTGCCTGGGCGAACAAATTCACACAGGGAAGGAACTGGGTCACTATATGTCCTCCTCATGCTGCTTCCCACTGGGTCACTCTGTGTCCTCCTAATGCCGCTGCCACCGGGTCACTGTACGGGCTCCTCATGCCACTGCCACTGGGTCACTGTATGCCCTCCTCATGCCGCTGCCACTGCTGGGTCACTCTATGTCCTCCTAATGCCGCTTCCACTGGGTCACTGTATGGTATCCTCTTGCTGCTGCCAACTCCACATTATGTCGCCTTGCCAATCTGTAGACATCTATGTGGAATCTGCAAATGAGGGTGTAAAAGGAGTGCGCTCTTTCACTGTACAGTAGGATGTTGGGCCTCTGTACGGTTCTTTCTACCTGGCACTAACATGGACCTGTAAGGCTGGGTTCACACTTGAGTTAGTTGGACAGTTTTGGCCCCGTAACTGTCCAAATAAGTGAAGAGTACATCGATTCTAAGAGCAATGCCTGTCATGTGCATGTCATTCGGACTCACAGTATTGTTTGACTACCACAGTAGGCTCCCTATGCGTGTTACTGCAAGGCACAGTGTTCTACACCACTATACAGGCTCTCTGAAGCTAGGAAATAGGTGGTTTTTAGCGATATTCACCGCAAAGTAATTCGGATGGAAGCAAATTTTTTGGGAACTTCGAATAGAAGTGCCGAATCAAACTTTTGAGAAAATCGCTCATCTCTAGCTGTGGCCTCCATGAAAAAAACATTGAATGGGCCAGCAATATATCTAAAGATCAGAAGTTTTCTGCCTAGCTGGAGTAAATGGTTTGCGGTGTCTCAATTCACCTCTATGAGAGTTTTGAAGTAGCCAAGTTTTGCTGCTAAGCCATCATGAGACCTCCCATAAAAGTAAATATAGAGCGATGTGTGTGCATAAAAACTCTCCATTTGCCCTAGACATATAGAAGGGATGCTAACCTGGAGATAAATGCATGTTCCTTTGAAAGGAGAGGGACCTAGATAAACCTCTTGCACAGTGGCGTAACTAGGAATGGCTGGGCCCCAAGGCGAACATTTGACATGGCCCCCGCCCCCAAACCGGTTACGGGTCCCCAAACAGTAAAATTTGCTCAACAGTGGCCCCAAATAGTTTTATATGCTCAACAGTGGCCCCCACACAGCATTATATGCTCCACAGTGGCCCCCATACAGCATTATATGCTCTACATTGCTCCCCCCACACACAGTATAATATGCTACCCATAGTGGCCCCACACAGTATAATATGCTCCACACAGTGGTCCCCACACAGTATTATATGCTTCCCACAGTGGTACCCACCCAGTATTATATGCTCTACAGTGGCCCCCACACAGTATTATATGCTCTACAGTGGCCCCCACACAGTATTATAAGCTCCACAGTGGCCCCCACCCAGTATTATAAGCTCCCAACAGCCCCCCCTCCGCTTCAGTGCTATTATTATACTTTGGGGTCTCCTCAGACTCCAGAGTATAATAATCGAAGACCCAGGGAAGGTGATTAAAAATAACAAACACTCATACTCACCTTGCCTTACCTTTCCTTGGCATCCTCGCTCCATCCTGCCGTCTTCAGCGTCTTCAGGCCCTCTTCCGACGTTGCTGCCAAGGCCTGTGATTGGGCCTCAGCGGTCACATGGGGCGCACTGACGTCATTACGCGGCCGTGCCCCATGTGACCGCTGGGGCCTAATCACAGGCCTCAGTCATGACGGCGGAGCGCCGGAGAGGACACTGTGCCCAGGAGAGGTGAGAATATGTGTTTATTATTTTCAGTCACCTCCCCTGGGCTGGCATCTATTGGAAAGGGGCCTGCAATATGCCAGGACTCCTTTCCAATAACAGTATGTATAGCGGTCGGGGAACCAGGCTTTCCCCGACCGCTATCATAATGGTCCGGGGCCCGTCCATCTCCTGCTGGCCGCGGGCTCCGTACCCTGCCGGGTCCGTTCGCGATCGCACCCCCTGCGACCGCGATCGTTACTGGTTTGTCCTGGGCCCTGTGGCAGCCGCTACCGCGGCTAACCCGATAGTTACGCCCCTGCTCTTGCAGAAGGGGCTCTCCAGGTTGTGGCCCTAAAACCAGCAAGGTGGATAATAAGTAGCTTACAATTGCCTTTTTATGTAATTATTTATCAATAAAAAAGTTATCACTATTATTCATGTTTATACCTTTTACAATGGATATTATTTACCCTGTATTTGCTCCAAATAATTCCTGCAAATACGCTTTACAATATTTCACTAATGATAATTGCTTACTTAATTGGATTAATCTTGACTTCTGAAAATTCCCACTTGGTGAGTCCCTCGGGTTTCCAACCCCTTTATATACTCCCTTATACATTTAACATCAGAACATCACATGCAACATATTCCCTGATGTGGTAAGATTTTAAAGGTTCTTTTATATATTCAATTCTATTCTTATACATATGTTTGATATAATACCTTTTCATTGTTAAGAGTCAAATTTACATAGTACATATTATAAACGATTATTGTGCCATATTATAATTGCATAAATTATATTTGTGATTTTGGAGTACAATTATAGGGCATGAGAAAAGTAATTGTTTTTTGATTTAGTCAAATATTGTAAAAGCAGACAGATTCAAGTAAAACAAAATGTTAAAATGCTATTTTGTATTAGAAATTGCTTTAAAGAAAATGTAATAATTTAAGTGCAAACGGCTTCAAAAACTAGGTCATAGGCTGATAAATTTATTATTATGTGAATTTATTATATACTTTATTATGTTTTTTGCAGCAGGTATAATAGAAAATATTTCTCTTATTTACAGTATGTTAACGCTATTTGACATTTTATTGTGAATCTAGCACTTGGGTGACTTTAACACTTTCTAGATGCTGCAGCTGGATCTCTGTGTATTTCAGCCACCGTCTCCCTCCAGCAGTTCACTCCACCTCCTCCTCCTCTCTCCACAGACTTGTATAGGCTGCAGCACATCTCTCAGTGTATGGATTTCTGTGTGCAGATTTCATCAGGGAAATTTGCTATGGGTGGCTTATGTACATTTATCACTATTTCAATCATTTTAATCTTTGCCTATGATAAATTTGTGATTTTGGAGTACAATTATAGGGCATGGGAAAAATATTTATTTTTGCATTTAGTCATATTGTAAATGATCTAAAAGCAGACATATTAAAATAAAACAAAATGTTAAAATTTTGTATTAGAAATTGCTTTAAAGAAAATGTGCAAATGGCTTCAAAAACTGTATGTCATAGTCTGATGAATTTATTGTTACATGGATTTATTATATACTCTGTTTTTTTGCAGCAGGTATAATAAAAAATATTTTGCTTCCTTAAACAGCATATTTCTCTTATTTACAGTATGTTAACGCTGTTTGACTTTTTTTTTGTGAATCTAGCGCTTGGGTGACTTTAACACTTACTAGATTCTGCAGCTGGATCTCTGTGTATTTTAGCCACCGTCTCCCTCCAGCAGTTCACTCCTCCTCTCTCCACAGAGTTTTATAGGCTGCAGCACATTTCTCAGTGTATGGATTTCTGTGTGCAGATTTCATCAGGGGAATTTAGAAAGATTGACCAGTGCAGGAGGAAGGAAGAAGCAAATATGTGGTTAAGTGGAGAAAGAAGCATTTTTCTATAATCCAATATAGATTATTAAGGATAGTGAAAGGATAGTTACTCTTCAAATTGGTTAGAATTCTGTCTACTTTACTTGGGATTGTCTGACTAACTGATTTTTTTTTTACAAATGCTATAGATGGTTGTACATTTATCACTATTTCAATCTACAGTCCCTCCACACTGGATCATTTCCCAACCACAACTTCACCAGGACAGGCCATTGCTTATACTCCCCTCCCTCAATTCATGGTTGCAAGGTAAAGTGCAAGGTAAAGTCCCCATGATTCCAGCCCAAAACATTACTCCACCTCCTCCTTGTTGGCGCCGTAGCCGTGTTTGCATGGGGTGTCCATCAACAAGCCATCCTCCACTCCATCCATCTGGACCATCGAGCGTTGCACGGCACTCATCGGTGAACAAAACAGTTTTGAAGTCAGTCTTCATGTATTGTTTGGCCCACTGGAGCCGTTTCTGCTTGTGTGCAGTGGATAGAGGAGGTCGACAGGATGGCTTACGCACAGCTGCAAACCTCTGAAGGACCCTGCATCTTGTTGTTCAGGGGACGTTGGAGGCACCAGCAGCTTCAAAAACTTGTCTGCTGCTATGACAAGGCATTTTTGAAGCTGCTCTTTTAACCTGACGTAATTGCCTGTTGGAAAGAGTCCTCAATTTTCCCTTATCAGCACGCACACATGTGTGCTGTGAATCAGCTACATACTTCTTGATTGTGCAATGATCACGATGAAGTGTCTTGGCAATGTTGATTGTAGTCATGCCTTGACCTAAACACTCCACAATTTGTTGCTTCTCAGCAGCCGACACATCCTTTTTCTTTCCCATTTTGGCTGAAAATGTAGGCTGCTTAATAATGTGGGACAGCCTTCTTAAGTAGTCTTGCCTTTAATTGGACACACCTGCCAAACTAATTAGCACAGGTGTCTGCAATTGCTTTCAGTGATATAAAGAGCCCTGACACACATCACCATCAAAGAGTTTAACTGACAAACAAAAAAATTCTTACCTTATCACTCCCAAACACTTTTTGCATAATAATTTGGAACACAGTGTATACTACTATGATGGTTTTAAGACATAGCAACAACTTTCTGGAAAAATCTGCTTTCACCAGTTTAGTTTGCTTAAGTAATTTGTTAATAATAATATTTATACTAAAATTTTACTTATCATTTTCAACTGGCTGTCCATATTAAGCTGTCGCAAGTACATGAGTGGTAATGCTACAGTGCTGGCCAAAAGTATTGGCACCCCTGCAATTCTGTCAGATAATACTCAATTTCTTCCAGAAAATGATTGCAATCACAAATGCTTTGGTAATAATATCTTCATTTATTTTGCTTGCAATGAAAAAACACAAAAGAGAATGAAAAAAAAAGTCAAATCATTGATCATTTTACACAAAACTCCAAAAATGGGCTGGACAAAAGTATTGGCACCCTCAGCCTAATACTTGGTAGCATAACCTTCCGTCCACATCTAGGGAGGTTAGCCACAGTGCCATGGGCTTTAAACTTCTTGATGACACTGCGCACGGTAGACACAGGAACATTCAGGCAAATAACAAAAGTAGAGACACCGAGCAGTATATAGTATAGTATTTTCTATAGACACAATAGACCAATAGAAAGAACTGGCTCCTCACCTTATGTGGTAGTATGACCAAAGGGGGTATGAGGGACCAAAGAAAGGGAGACACTGATAATCGCAGCTGTCACACTGTGACACCATAAAGGTGTGAAATAGAGCATATGTCGAGGACCAGGAATCCAGGGACTGCGCGGGATCAGTATAGTTGAAAAATTCTTTTTATTGCAGGCAATGAAAAAAACACTACGCGTTTCAGGGTCATCGAAACCCTTTTTTCAAGTGTATACTTGTTTGAAGAGCCGCCTGGGGTGTAAGAGGTATCTTTGGAGATGGACTTGTAGCCTTGAGATTGCTCATGCTTCCTCACAATTTTGCTTCTCAAGTCCTCAGACAGTTCTTTGGTCTTCTTTCTTTTCTCCATGCTCAATGTGGTACACACAAGGACACAGGACAGAGGTTGAGTCAACTTTAATCCATTTCAACTGGCTGCAAGTGTGATTTAGTTATTGCCACCACTTGTTATGTGCCACAGGTAAGTAACAGGTGCTGTTAATTACACAAATTAGAGAAGCATCACCTGATTTTTCAAAGGGTGCCAATACTTTTGTCCATCCCCTTTTTTATGTTTGGTGTAGAATTATATCCAATTTGGCTTTTTGACAATTCTTTTAGTGGTTTTCCATTGAAGACAAATTAAATGAAGATATTATTACCAAAGCATTTGTGATTGCAATCATTTTCTGGAAGAAATTGAGTATTATCTGACAGAATTGCAGGGGTGCCAATACTTTTGGCCAGCACTGTATATCTGAACATTATATGACTTACGTTTTTACAAGTTTTTTTACTAGAGATTTTATCTCTTATTCTCAGTTCTCCCTGAGCTCAGCTCCAGGGAACAATGTTCAAAGACTATCTGCAACAGTATGATGTCTCCAATGTCACCAGTATAATGTGCAAATAGCAGAGAAGATCCTGTTCCCTCATCTATAGTCCACGTTCAGCAGCAGCATGGATTGTATAACATAACCAAGCACTGTAACTATGAACCTAGCATTGTGGTGAGCTAAATGCTTACTAGATGCTGCAGCTGCCTCTCAATATCTCTGTGTCAATCTCCCTCTAGCAGATCACTCCACCAACTCCTCTCTCTACAGAATTTTATGGGATGCAACTGTAACCAAATCTCTCAGTGCATGGATTTCTCTGTGCAGATTTTATCTGATGAGTTTAGAGAGATTAATGTGTGCAGGAAGCAGGGATAAAGACATATATGGTTTATAAGTGGAGAAATTCAATTTTTCTATAATATGATATACAGTATTACAAAGCTTATTTTATAGTTAAAGGTTTATGCTATAAAAAAACAAAAGGATGGTTACTCATTAAATTGGTTAGAATTCTGTCTAATTTACTTGGAATTGTCTGACTAATTGGATTTATTACAACTGTACATTTGTCAATATTTGCACCTTTTTAAGGTTTGATTTTGATAAATTAGCCTAAAAGTTTGCTCACATTTCAGCTATTGGAGTGAGGAGACAAATGTTATCAATTTTCACTATTCCGAAGCAAATTTTAAAGCTGTGCAAATTTTCCTAAAGATCTATCACAAATGGAATAAAATGCTGTTCAATACTGTATATAGGACAATTTGTCTAATTTCTCACACTCGCTAACCATTTATGTTTTATTTGTATGTTTTTTGATTATTTATTTGAACAGTACTTTATTATAAGTTTATAGTCTGTATTATGTAGATTCAATTGTGAGCTTTGACTTCAGCACCATGGTAAAACTTTTATGAACCAAGCATTAAAACAGTCTTTACAGGACCCGCCCCCCCCAAAAAAAAAAGGCAAAAAAAAACAAAACAGCCATGCTATCATCACTGATCCCCACTGCTTCTGTTTCATTTCTGTCTGGTCCTCTGCTGGTCTCTGCTTTCTGTTCAACCAGAACATGTGACTGCTGCAGTCATACATCAGTGACAATACACAATTGCTGGACCTTGAAGCAGGGGCTGTACCATACCATAAATTCCATACATTTTAGGACTATTTACAGAAATAGTCTTGTCAGTAAGAAACACATAACTTGGAATGCATTCATATCAAATGACATGAAAGGTGCAAAAAGATATACTGTATTGGGTATACTCAACCCCATATGCATGGTCATATTCAGATTTCATGACATATGTGTCCAGAATATGGTGTCAATTTAAATTATATTGTTACAAATGATATAATTATAAAATAATCTATGTACAGTGTCTTTCGAAAGTATTCGGCCCCCTTGAACTTTTCAACCTTTTGCCACATTTCAGGCTTCAAACATAAGGATATAAAATTTACATTTTTTGGTGAGGAATCAACAACAAGTGGGACACAATTGTGAAGTGGAATGAAATTTATTGGTTATTTTAAACTTTTGTAAAAAAAAACAAAAAACTGAAAAGTGGGGCGTGCAATATTATTCGGTCCCTTTACTTTCAGTGCAGCAAACTCACTCCAGAAGTTCAGTGAGGATCTCTGAAAGATCCAATGTTGTCCTAAATGACTGATGATGATAAATATAATCCACCTGTGTATAACCAAGTCTCCGTATAAATGCACCTGCTCTGTGATAGTCTCAGGGTTCTGTTTAAAGCGCAGAGAACATCATGAAGACCAAGGAACACACCAGGCAGGTCCGTGATACTGTTGTGGAGAAGTTTAAAGCCAGATTTGGATACAAAAAGATTTCCCAAACTTTAAACATCCCAAGGAGCACTGTGCAAGCGATCATATTGAAATGGAAGGAGTATCAGACCACTGCAAATCTACCAAGACCCGGCTGTCCCTCTAAACTTTCATCTCAAACAAGGAGAAGACTGATCAGAGATGCAACCAAGAGGCCCATGATCACTCTGGATGAACTGCAGAGATCTACAGCTGAGGTGGGAGAGTCTGTCCATAGGACAACAATCAGTCGTACACTGCACAAATCTGGCCTTTATGGAAGAGTGGCAAGAAAGCCATTTCTCAAAGATATCCATAAAAAGTCTCGTTTAATGTTTGCCACAAGCCACCTGGAAGACACACCAAACATGTGGAAGAAGGTGCTCTGGTAAGAGGAAACCAAAATCGAACTTTTTGGCCACAATGCAAAACGATATATTTGGCGTAAAAGCAACACAGCTCATCACCCTGAACACACCATCCCCACTGTCAAACACGGTGGTGGCAGCATCATGGTTTGGGCCTGCTTTTCTTCAGCAGGGACAGGGAAGATGTTTAAAATTGATGGGAAGATGGATGGAGCCAAATACAGGACCATTCTGGAAGAAAACCTGTTGGAGTCTGCAAAAGACCTGAGACTGGGACGGAGATTTATCTTCCAACAAGACAATGATCCCAAACATAAAGCAAAATCTACAATGGAATGGTTCACAAATAAACGTATCCAGGTGTTAGAATGGCCAAGTCAAAGTCCAGACCTGAATCCAATCGAGAATCTGTGGAAAGAGCTGAAAACTGCTGTTCACAAACGCTCTCCATCCAACCTCACTGAGCTCCAGCTATTTTCCAAGGAAGAATGGGCAAGAATTTCAGTCTCTCGATGTGCAAAACTGATAGAGACATACCCCAAGCGACTTGCAGCTGTAATCGCAGCAAAAGGTGGCGCTACAAAGTATTAACTTAAGGGGGCCGAATAATATTGCACGCCCCACTTTTCAGTTTTTTATTTTTTACAAAAGTTTAAAATATCCAATAAATTTCGTTCCACTTCACGATTGTGTCCCACTTTGATTCTTCACCAAAAAATAAAAATTTTATATCCTTATGTTTGAAGCCTGAAATGTGGCGAAAGGTTGAAAAGTTCAAGGGGGCCGAATACTTTCGCAAGGCACTGTATCTATACACTACTGTACAAAAATTTTAGGTGGATGTGATAAAAATGCTTTAAAGTAAGAAAGCTTTCATTGATATTTTAGTCAATAAAATGCATGTACTAAAGAGAAATCTAAATTGAATCAATATTTGGTGTGACCATCAAAATAGTATCAGTTCTTCTCGGTACATGCAGACAGTTTTTGAAGAAACTCGGCAGGGAGGTTGTTCCTGCCATCTTGGAGAACTAAGCACAGATCTTCTGTGGATGTAGGCTTGCTCCAATCCTTCTGTCTCTTCATGTGATCCCAGACAGACTGGATGATGAACAGATCAGGGCTCTGTGGGGGCCACATCTTCACTTCCAGGACTCCTTGTTCTACAAGGATTTACACTGAGGATAGTTTTTATTAAACTTGGCTGTATGTTTGGGTTCGTTGTCAATTTGGAGTCAATCAGACACCTCCTTGATGGTACAAACTGCCTTCTATTACAGTCAAATTTGGGCAAGCACCAACAAACAGGTGATATTAAGGACCATAGGCACAGTGGTTGTCCATGGAAACTTAGTGCAGCAGATGATCATCATGCATATATAAAATATAAATAAATATATTATATAAATAAAATCTAAAACTAACTGGAACATTAAAGTGGTTTGGCAGTTTTTTTAATCACTTTTTCCCCTGCAGACAGAGTTCTTCTCCTGTAGAATAATTACTTATGGAAGCATCACATAGTAGCATACTGGTTTGTCCACAGCGTACAGGAGCCCAAATGGCCATTACACTAACAATGAGGATGACCACACTTGACAGTTGGAAGATATATAGTATAGTACTGAAGAAAAAAGATTAAGATTTGGTTCACCCCCTATGGATGGGACAATACTTTTATTGGTGTGGTGCTTATGGATAGGCTTGTACCTATGAAGCAAAATTCTATCACTGATATACTTTGTAGTTAGTCGTTTTATCGTTAGTTTATAGAATAAAATAGAATAGAATAGAAAAGAATAGAAGATATTGGCCAGTCCAAAGCCTTCTTCAACTGCGACAGTATCCTGCTATATTATAAAATGATAAAGAAGCAAAGATCTAGAATTTTGCACCAAGCAATATGTAACATAACCAATTTCTTACTTACATCCTGTTTCAGGTGTCAAAAATGGAGGAATGTCGAAACACTACAGTAATAGAATTTCATATCTTATCAATTTCCACCTCTGAAATGGGGACATATTTACTTTTTATCTGCGTGTTACTTATTTATCTATGGACTGTGAGTGGAAACTTACTTATTACTGTTCTAATATGTTTGGAAGCTCGGCTGCACACGCCTATGTACTTCCTTCTTGGAAATCTCTCCGTGGCAGAGATCATCTATGTATCCTCTACTCTTCCAAAGCTGCTATTCATAACGGCAACAGGAGACAACAGAATATGGTTTTCCTCTTGTATTACTCAAATTTACTTTTACATGTTAGCCTCTATCTGTGATATTTTCATTCTGATCTTTATGTCTTATGACCGATATGTAGCCATCTGCATGTCCTTACAATATCATCGCATTATGAACAAGCAAGTCTACATAAGGATGGCTATCTCCTCTTGGCTCATATCAGCTACATACTCACTAATATATGCAGTTCTTATAGCCAAGCTAACTTTCTGTTATTCACATGAAATTGATCATTTATATTGTGATATAAAATCTTTATATTTGATATCCTCTAGTGACATTACAAGTAGAAAAATTTTTACGTTGTTTGGGACTATCATTTTTATATTTTTGCCTTTTTCTCTTATTGTAACCTCCTATGCATTTGTTATCTCCTCCATAATGAAGATACGTTCTTCAAAGGGACGTGCCAAAGCCTTCTCCAGCTGCTCCTCTCATCTCACCACTGTTATGTTATTCTATGGTCCAATCATCTTAGTATATAGTAACCCAGGATCTGGACATTTTAAGGACCTGGACAAGTTGCTCTCACTCATCTATATGGTTGTGGTTCCAATGCTGAATCCACTTGTCTATACCCTGAGGAATAATGAGGTCTTGGGAGCGATCAAAAAAGTATCTAGAGACATAAAGACATTGGTAGTTACATATTGAATATGGACTATAATATGGATTATAATATATACTTTTTACATTTTCTTTCAAAATTTCTAACATTGACTAAAATTTCTAACTTTGGTAAATACCAACTTTTATAAAATTAAAGTGGTTGCCCAGGAATTGGAGAAACCCCTATGAAGGGAGTTGTATCAAAAGAAATAAGCATACTCATCTGTCCCTCATGCTCCATTCTCTGCCGCTGGTGGCCATCCAGTCTCACTCCCTGGTCTTGCAGCTGGAAGTCCTGTACCACATTCAGTGGCCTCGGCAGTCTCGTACAGCACAGGACTTCTGGCAGCTAAGCCAAGGTGCTAAAATGAATGGACACAGGTGCCAGACAATGGAGCGCCAAGGACATATGAGTATACTTCTTTTTAATGTTACACCTTCCCCGTCCTCCCCAGGGGTTTTTGATATTCCTGGACAACCCATATAACTGTAAATAGAATAGAATATTTTAAGACTGACAATATAATAGACAAAGAATAAAAAGTAGGGGGCAGGTTGGGTAGTAAGTCCATTGTAATGGACCTGTTCTTATAACCCCAATTCCAATGAAGTTGGGACGTTGTTTAAAACATAGATAAAAACAGAATCTGATGATTTGCAAATCCTTTTCAACCTATATTCAATTGAATACACTACAAAGACCAGATATTTAATGTTCAAACGGATAAACTTTATTTGTTTTTTGCAAATATTCACTCATTTTGAATTTGATGCCTGCAACACGTTCCAAAAAAGCTGGGACAGCGGCAATAAAATCTTGGCCAGTGGCAACAAAAACTGCATTGTCTTGCTGAAATAAACAGGGATATCCCTGAGAAAGACATCACTTGGATGGCAGCATGTTACTCCCAAACCTGTATGTACTTTCAGCATTAATGGTGCCTTAACAGATGTGCAAGTTATCCATGCCATGGGCACTAACACCCCCCCATACCATCAAAGATGCGCCATGGGCACTAACATACCCCCATACCATTAGAGATGTGCCATGGGCACTAACATACCCCTATACCATCAGAGATGTGCCATGGTAACTAACACACCCCCATACCATCATAGATGTGCCATGGGCACTAACTCACCCCCATACCATCAGAGATGTGCCATGGGCACTAACACACCCCCATACCATCAGAGATGTGCCATGGGTACTAACACACCCCCATACCATCAGAAATGTGCCATGGGCACTAACACACCCCCATACCATCAGAGATGTGCCATGGGCACTAACACACCCCCATACCATCAGAGATGTGTCATTGGTACTAACACACCCCCATACCATCAGAGATGTGCCATGGGCACTAACACACCCCCATACCATCAGAGATGTGCCATGGGCACTAACACTCCCCCATACCATCAGAGATGTGCCATGGGCACTAACACACCCCCATACCATCAGATATGCTGGCTTTTGAACTTTGTGCTGATAAGAATCCAGACAGTCCTTTTCCTCTTTGGTCCATACAAAAAAAAAAAGATGGAGCTTAGTTTCTAAGATCTACGTGTAGAAGCTAGAGATAGGCAAACCTCTCAAGATTTGTTTCTTTTCAGGTTCAGTCCAAAGATTTAGTTACGGGTCAAATAAATTTGGTACGACCTAAAGCTTAAATAGACTTAAGACCTAGTGTATGACAGCTCTCTAAAGCAAACACAGCTGAAGTTATGTCATAGTGACAGTGCCATGTATGTCTATGGTAAAACAGATGGTAAGCAGTGGATATAAACTCCTAGTTTAACTATACTCTTTGCTGACAGTCACTTTTACTCATTTTCATTTTTATAACACTCCAAAAATTACCCATTTTTTG
This sequence comes from Leptodactylus fallax, assembly GCA_947044405.1. Lineage (NCBI taxonomy): Eukaryota > Metazoa > Chordata > Amphibia > Anura > Leptodactylidae > Leptodactylus > Leptodactylus fallax. The sequence continues at coordinate 198,432 of CAMRHE010000484.1, forward strand.
AGAAAGGTGCTTGCCTGTGGTTTATTATACACATGTGGCAGTTATATTGCAAAAAGCAATGGTTTTGTAGAAAAATGAGCCTGTTTTCATGACTTGTAAGGGCTACAGGCTTGTTATTTTGGAGAAATGTTTGTGGCTGTGAGCCTAGTTGAAAAGTGATGAAGAAGATGTGGCTGCCCGAAACAAAAAGCCACCAAAAATTCAAAGGAACAGATATGAAATAAAAATGTTATTGGCATTGAAAGATTAAATTTTTTAATGCCAACATTCTGGCACCAAAGTGTGGTATAGTAGAATGTGATGGACCAGGCTGCAAGACATGTCTGCCTGACTGGTGGCAGTGGTAGCGAGATGATTTACGAGGTTGAGGGACATGTCAGTGGTTTTCTGTTACAATAGAATTTCGTTGTCTATTGGGCATCCAAAAAAACCTTTAACAAACAGAGATTTTTCAGGGTAGCACAGGCTGCATCAATAGTTTGCCATTACAATGGCAGTGATGATCAACGCTATGACATACTCCAATTTATAACATGTCAAACAACGGGTGTCATTTATGGCGCACAATGCCCATGTCCAAAATTGTATGTGGGCAAAACAATTCAAAAGTATATGAGATGTATATCACAGCATATTGGTACCATCAACAAGGTTGTAGACACTAAATTATCTACACATGTGCACTTTTTCATATTGGAGATGTATCCCCCAAAAACTGCAGATTCCTGACAACAAATTAAATTAGGACTGAGAAGGGGCAACATTAATCACAAATTATTGCGTGAGGAGGCACGATGGATCAAAAGATTGCAAAGTTTAGGCTCGAAGGGCATAAATGAAGGCTTAATTTTTGTAATTTTTTTTGTAATATTATGCCATACTGTCCTAAATTAATTTTTAATTATATTTCTCTGACTGTAAAAAGGTGATTGGCCTAATTGAGCCGTTGGTAAAATTTCCAGATCACTTCTGTGGGAGTTCTGAAAATAAACAAGGAGACAGTCTCAATATAGCTGGTGGGACCCACATTTATCGTGTATTTATGGAGCATGTCCAGATAGTCACACGCCTTTAACACAAGCCTTAAGCAAGATTTGGCTCAATATTCAGTACTTGTGCAAAAAAAATATCTGTTTAGTCAAGTTTGGTTAAATATGGGGTGAAAAAATTTGCTGCAGAAAGACAAAATCCCAACGAGGTTTCTAATTTTTGAGAAACATAAACATTTCTTAAATATGAAAGTAGGAAGACAGATCATGTTCATATACAGCATAAATAATAATGGGCATCCAAGCTGACATCTATGCTATACATACAGTGAACCCATCCCTCTGCTCAGTCTATTCTGTTCATTGATGTCACCAGTTGTCTTTGCCACTCTATCACCATAGACTTTACATGATAAAAACCTTCAGGATAACAGGTAAGAGTTCATATATACAGGTCACAGATTGCCTTCTAATATACTTCATAGTAGGGCTACAGTATTTCTTTAAATATACACCTTTAGCTGCTGCAGAATCTCTATTTGAAGAGTACGGTAAGTTAGAGCTTCACATCCCAATGATGGATATGAAATACCTTCATCCCTTGAAAAGAAAAATTTCATAAAATTGAGGCGCGTGCCTGAGAATTGTATCATACTCTACAGTTGCCAAAGGACCTTTTCTACTGTAAATAGAGGAGGAGCTCTATTGTACATTACAGGAAATCAATGGTTAATACAGGAGAATGAATTTCCTACAGAAGTGATCTAGTAAGAGATGAGCAGTTCCAATGTATAACAGTAATAATTGTGTAACCCTTGATGGTAACAATGAGCGCATCTACAGTAAATGTGTCCTATCTGTGACATAATCTACTCCTTCCACTTACATCACTTGTTTTTCCATGCAATATTTTTGGACGGTCAGAGGTACAGGGTGTCACACTGTTCTACACCTCGTTTGCCTGGACGAACAAATTCACACAGGGAAGGAACTGGGTCACTATATGTCCTCCTCATGCTGCTTCCCACTGGGTCACTCTGTGTACTACTCATGCCACTGCCTCCGGGTCACTGTATGGGCTCCTCATGCCGCAGCCACTGGGTCACTGTATGCTCTCCTCATGCCGCAGCCACTGAAGCCACTGGATCACTGTATGCCCTCCTCATGCCGCAGCCACTGGATCACTATATACCCTCCTCATGCCGCAGCCACTGGATCACTGTATGCCCTCCTCATGCCGCAGCCACTGGGTCACTGTATGCCCTCCTCATGCCGCTGCCACTGCTGGGTCACTCTATGTCCTCCTAATGCTGCTTCCACTGGGTCACTGTATGGTATCCTCTTGCTGCTGCCAACTCCACATTATGTCGCCTTGCCAATCTGTAGACATCTATGTGGAATCTGCAAATGAAGGTGTAAAAGGCCATCAACAGGGGCTCTCCAGTTGTGGCCCTAGAACCAGCAAGGTGTATAATAACTAGCTTACAAGTGCCTTTTTATGTAATTATTTATCAATAAAAAAGTAATCACTATTATTCATGTTTATACCTTTTACAATGGATATTATTTACCCTATATTTGCTAAATATAATTCCTGTAAATACGCTTTACAATATTTCATTAATGATAATTGCTTACTTAATTGGATTAATGTTGACTTCTGAAAATTCCCACTTGGTGAGTCCCTCGGGTTTCCAACCTCTTTCTATACTCCCTTATACATTTAACATCAGAACATCACATGCAACATATTCCCTGATGTGGTAAGATTTTCTAGGCTCTTTTATATATTCGATTTTATTCATATATACAGTACATATGTTTGATACGATACATTTTCATTGTTAAGAGTCAATTTACATAATACATATTATAAAAGGTTATTGTGCCATATTATAATTGCATAAATTATATTTGCGATTTTGGAGTACAATTATAGGGCATGGGAAAAATATTTCTTTTTGCATTTAGTCATATTGTAAATTATCTAAAAGCAGACAGATTAAAATAAAACAAAATGTTAAAATGCTACTTTGTATTAGAAATTGCTTTAAAGAAAATGTGCAAATGGCTTCAAAAACTGTATGTCATAGGCTGATGAATTTATTATATACTCTGTTTTTTGCAGCAGGTATAATAAAAAATATTTTGCTTCCTTAAACAGCATATTTCTCTTATTTACAGTATGTTAGCGATTTTTAACATTTTTTTTGTGAATCTAGTGCTTGGGTGACTTTAACACTTACTAGATGCTGCAGCTGGATCTCTGTGTATTTCAGCCATCGTCTCCCTCCAGCAGGTCACTCCACCTCCTCCTCCTCCTCCTCTCTCCACAGAGTTTTATAGGCTGCAGCACATTTCTCAGTGTATGGATTTCTGTGTGCAGATTTCATCAGGGGAATTTAGAAAGATTGACCAGGGCAGGAGGTAGGAAGAAGCAAATATGTAATTAAGTGGAGAAAGAAGCATTTTTCTATAATACAATATAGATTATTAAGATGTTTCTTATAGTTATTGGTTCATGCTATTGATGAAAAATGAAAGGATAGTTACTCTTCAAATTGGTTAGAATTCTGTCTACTTTACTTGGGATTGTCTGACTAACTGATTTTTTTTTTTACAACTGCTATAGATGGCTGTACATTTATCACTATTTCAATCTACAGTCCCTCCACACTGGATTATTTCCCAACCACAACTTCACCAGGACAGGCCATTGCTTATACTCCCCTCCCTCAATTAATGGTTGCAAGGTGAAGTGCACATTAAAGAGGACCTTTCATGTCCTCATCGGTGTGTGGTACTGTCGGCTTTCCCAGGATATGCCCCAGTGCTGGAGATATCGGTGCTGTTAATTTCAGCATCAATATCTCCCCACTGTCAGAAAGGTGGACCTTACAGCTGTGAGGAATACCCCCTCTGACTGTACACTAACATAGACTTGTACTGTCAGGGTGTTCCTTACCATCACCATGGTCATGTGATGTACAGTCCATGGTCATGTGATGTATACACAGGTGCACAGCTCGTTATAGTCACAGCACAGTAATCAGACATCTGCCTGGTAACGAGTTGTGCACCTGTGTTTCCATCACATGACCATGGTCAGAATTTCATCCACTAGAAGTAACAGAATAAGTGACAGCAAGCAGAGATCTAGAAAACCGAGAGGAATTGATATACTGTAGAAAGTACACTACGGTTCAAAAGTTTAGGGTCACTTAGAAATGTCCTTATTTTTGAAAGAAAAGCACAGTTTTTTTCAATGAAGATAACATTAAATGAATCAGAAATACACCCTATACATTGTTAATGTGGTAAATGACTATTCTAGCTGCAAACGTGTGGTTTTTAATGCAATATCTACATAGGTGTATGGAGGCCCATTTCCAGCAACCATCTCTCCAGTGTTCTAATGGTACATTGTGTTTGCTAACTGTGTAAGAAGGCTAATGGATGTTTAGAAAACCCTTGAAAACCCTTGTGCAAGTATGTTAGCACAGCTGAAAACAGTTTTGCTGGTTAGAGAAGCTATAAAACTGACCTTCCTTTGAGCTAGTTGAGAATCTGGAGCATTACATTTGTTGGTTCGATTAAACTCTCAAAATGGCCAGAAAAAGAGAAATTTCATGTGAAACTTGCCAGTCTATTCTTGTTCTTAGAAATGAAGGCTATTCCATGTGAGAAATTGCCAAGAAACTGAAGATTTCCTACAACGGTGTGTACTACTCCCTTCAGAGGACAGCACAAACAGGCTCTAACCAGAATAGAAAGAGAAGTGGGAGGCCCCGCTGCACAAATGAGCAACAAGACAAGTACATTAGAGTCTCTAGTTTGAGAAATCGACACCTCACAGGTCCTCAACTGGCAGCTTCATTAAACAGTACCCGCAAAATGCCAGTGTCAATGTCTACAGTGAAGAGGCGACTCAGGGATGCTGGTCTTCAGGGCAGAGTGGCCAAGAAAAAGCCATATCTGAGACTGGCTAATAAAAGGAAAAAGATTAATATGGGCAAAAGAACACAGACATTGGACAGAGGAAGATTGGAAAAAAGTGTTATGGACAGACAAATCGAAGTTTGAGGTGTTTGGATCACACAGAAGAACATTTGCGAGATGCAGAACAACTGAAAAGATGCTGGAAGAGTGCCTGACGCCATCTGTCCAGCATGGTGGAGGTAATGTGATGTTCTGGGGTTGCTTTGGTGCTGGTAAAGTGGGAGATTTGTACAAAGTAAGAGGGATTTTGAATAAGGAAGGCAATCACTCCATTTTGCAACGCCATGCCATACCCTGTGGACAGCGCTTGATTGGAGCCAATTTCATCCTACAACAGGACAATGACCCAAAGCACACCTCCAAATTATGCAAGAACAGCTGGTATTCTATCTGTAATGGAGTGGCCAGCGCAGTCACCAGATCTCAACCCCATTGAGCTGTTGTGGGAGAAGCTTGACCGTATGGTACGAAAAAGTGCCCATCAAGCCAATCCAACTTGTGGGAGGGGCTTCTGGAAGCATGGCGGGAAATTTCTCCAGATTACCTCATCAAATTAACAGCTAGAATGCCAAAGGTCTGCAATGCTGGAATTGCTGCAAATGGAGCATTCTTTGACGAAAGCAAAGTTTGAAGGAGAAAATTATTATTTGCAATAAAAATCATTATTTCTAACCTTGTCAATGTCTTGACTATATTTTCTATTCACTTTGCAACTCATTTGATAAATAAAAGTGTGGAGTTTTCATGGAAAACACAAAATTATTTGGGTAACCCTAAATTTTTGAATGGTAGTGTATATTGTGAAATTGTATATCTTTTTATTATACAAACAATAACATTTTTCTCTCAAAATTGGCCTGACAGTGGATAACCCCTTTAGCATCATAAATTCATTTTGGTTCGCCATACCCCTTTTTGATACTACACCACCATCTAATGACCTCCTTGACCTTATACCATATGCTGAGCAAAAGCATGGATGGCACTGCCACCTGAATCCTTCATGTTCGCTATGAAACAGCTTAATTTCGTCAACTATAGGGACATTCATAGCAGGAGTATTCCACTTTAAATAGGCTGTCATCCCCGGCATCATCTTTGGATCTGGTTGACTGAACAGTAAAGCTGGAGGAAGCTGGTAGTTGAAGTAGAAAATGAATCATCCAATTGCTTAACAATCAGCCATGGCCAGCAATAGGGGCTCTCCAGGTTGTGGCACTAGAACCAGCAAAGTGAATAACAAGTTGTGTACAAGTGTCTTCTTATGAAACTATTTATCAATGAAATGTAATCACTATTATTCATTTCATGACTCCATACATATTTCTACATATAATTCTTGTAAATATATTTTGCAATATTTTCAGAATATATTTCTTATTTTCATTTCATTAATGCTAATTTCTTACTTAATTGGGTCATTCTGGAATACTGTAAGTTCCCACCTGGTTGGTTCCCAAGTGCCTCCAATCTCTTTATATACTCTCTTATACATTTAACATTGGGAAATCTCAAGCAAAATGGTAAGATTTTCCAAGCTCTGTTTTGTACTCTTTATAAAACATCTTTCATCTTCCGTATGTGTGACTAATAATTCTGTTTTTAAGAATCAAATATATTTAGTGCATATTAAAAATGTTATTGTGCCATATTATAACTTCATAAACTAGAAAATTTCTTGGCTTTAGTCAAATACCATAAATGATTTAAAATTAGACAGATTAAAATGTAAAAAAATGTGCAAAATTCTGTTTAAGAAATTGATCCCCACTGCTTCTGTTTCATTTCTGTCTGGTCCTCTGCTGGTCTCTGCTTTCTGTTCAACCAGAACATGTGACTGCTGCAGTCATACATCAGTGACAATACACAATTGCTGGACCTTGAGGCAGGGGCTGTACCATACCATAAATTCCATACATTTTAGGACTATTTACAGAAATAGTCTTGTCAGTAAGAAACACATAACTTGGAATGCATTCATATCAAATGACAGGAAAGGTGCAAAAAGATATACTGTATTGGGTATACTCAAACCAATAGTCATGGTCATATTCGGATTTCATGACATATGTGTCCAGAATATGGTGTCAATTTAAATTATATTGTTACAAATTATAGAATTATAAAATAATCTATATATCTATAAACTACTGTGCAAAAATTTGAGGTGGATGTGATAAAAATGCTTTAAAGTAAGAATGCTTTCATTGATATTGTCGTCAATAAAATGCATGTACTAAAGAGAAATCTAAATTGAATCAATATTTGGTGTGACCATCAAAACAGTATCAGTTCTTCTCGGTACATGCAGACAGTCTTTGAAGAAACTCGGCAGGGAGGTTGTTCCTGCCATCTTGGAGAACTAAGCCCAGATCTTCTGTGGATGTAGGCTTGCTCCAATCCTTCTGTCTCTTCATGTGATCCCAGACAGACTGGATGATGAACAGATCAGGGCTCTGTGGGGGCCACATCATCACTTCCAGGACTCCTTGTTCTACAAGGTTTTACACTGAGGATAGTTTTTATTAAAATTGGCTGTATGTTTGGGTTCGTTGTCAATTTGGAGTCAATCAGACACCTCCTTGATGATACGAACCGCCTTCTGTTACAGTCAATTACTTATGGAAGCATCACATAGTAGCATACTGGTTTGTCCACAGTGTACAGGAGCCCAAATGGCCATTACACTAACAATGAGGATGACCACACTTGACAGTTGGAAGATATATAGTATAGTACTGAAGAAAAAAGATTAAGATTTGGTTTACCCCCTATGGACGGGACAATACTTTTATTGGTGTGGTGCTTATGGATAGGCTTGTGCCTATAAAGCAAAATTCTATCACTGATATACTTTGTAGTTAGTCGTTTTATCATGAGTTTATAGAATAAAATAGAATAGAATAGAATAGAATAGAACATATTGGCCTTCTTCAACTGCGACAGTATCCTGCTATATTATAAAATGATGAAGAAGCAAAGATCTATAATTTTGCACCAAGCAATATGTAACATAACCAATTTCTTACTTACATCCTATTTCAGGTAGCAAAAATGGAGGAATGTCGAAACACTACAGTAATAGAATTTCATATCTTATCAATTTCCACCTCTGAAATGGGGACACATTTGCTTTTTATCTGCGTGTTACTTATGTATCTATTGACTGTGAGTGGAAACTTACTTATTACTGTTCTTATATGTTTGGAAGCTCGGCTGCACACGCCTATGTACTTCCTTCTTGGAAATCTCTCCATGGCAGATATCATCTATGTATCCTCTACTCTGCCAAAGCTGCTATTCATAACTGCAACACAAGACAACAGAATATGGTTCTCCTCTTGTATCACTCAAATTTACTTTTACATGTTAGCCGCTGTCTGTGATATTTTCATTCTGACCTTTATGTCTTATGACCGATATGTAGCCATCTGCATGTCCTTACAATATCATCGCATTATGAACAAGCAAGTCTACATAAGGATGGCTATCTCCTCTTGGCTCATACCAGCTACATACTCACTAATATATGCAGTTCTTATAGCCAAGCTAACTTTCTGTTATTCACATGAAATTGATCATTTATATTGTGATGTAAAATCTTTATATTCGATAACCTCTAGTGACATTACAAGTAGAAAAATTTTTATGTTGTTTGGGACTATCATTTTTACATTTTTGCCTTTTTCTCTTATTGTAACCTCCTATGCATTTGTTATCTCCTCCATACTGAAGATACGTTCTTCAAAGGGACGTGCCAAAGCCTTCTCCAGCTGCTCCTCTCATCTCACCACTGTCATGTTATTCTATGGTCCAATCATTTTAGTATATAGTAACCCAGGATCTGGACATTTTAAGGACCAGGACAAGTTGCTCTCACTCATCTATATGGCTGTGGTTCCAATGCGGAATCCACTTGTCTATACCTTGAGGAATAATGAGGTCTTGGGAGCGATTCAAAAAGTAACTAGAGGCATAAAGACATTGGTAGTTACATATTGAATATGGACTATAATATGGATTATAATATATACTTTTTACATTTTCTTTCAAAATTTCTAACATTGACTAAAATTTCTAACTTTGGTAAATACCAACTTTTATAAAATTAAAGTGGTTGCCCAGGAATTGGAGAAACCCCTATGAAGGGAGTTGTATCAAAAGAAATGAGCATACTCATCTGTCCCTCATGCTCCATTCTCTGCCGCTGGTGGCCATCCAGTCTCACTCCCTGGTCTTGCAGCTGGAAGTCCTGTACCACATTCAGTGGCCTCGGCAGTCTCGTACAGCACAGGACTTCTGGCAGCTAAGCCAAGGTGCTAAAATGAATGGACACAGGTGCCAGACAATGGAGCGCCAAGGACATATGAGTATACTTCTTTTTAATGTTACACCTTCCCCGTCCTCCCCAGGGGTTTTTGATATTCCTGGACAACCCATATAACTGTAAATAGAATAGAATATTTTAAGACTGACAATATAATAGACAAAGAATAAAAAGTAGGGGGCAGGTTGGGTAGTAAGCCCATTGTAATGGACCTGTTCTTATAACCCCAATTCCAATGAAGTTGGGACGTTGTTTAACCCTGCTGTTCTGTTCGTTTCTTCTACAGTCATGGCCAAAAGTTTTGAGAATGATACAAATATTAATTTTTACAAAGTCTACTGCTTCAGTTTTTCTAATGGCAATTTGCATATACTCCAGAATGTTCTAAAGAGTGATCAGCTTAACAGCAATTACTTGCAAAGTCAATATTTGCCTAGAAAATGAACTTTATCCCCCAAAACACATTTCAACATCATTGCAGCCCTGCCTTAAAAGGACTTCCTAACATCGTTTCAGTGATTGCTCCATTAACACAGGTGTGGGTGTTGATGAGGACAGGGCTGGAGATCAATCTGTCATGATTAAGTAAGAATGACACCACTGGACACTTTAAAAGGAGGCTGGTGCTTGCCATCATTGTTTCTCTTCTGTTAACCATGGTTATCTCTAAAGAAACACGAGCAGTCATCATTGCATTGCACAAAAATGGCCTAACTGGGAAGAGTATTGCAGCTAGAAAGATTGCACCTTAGTCAACAATCTATCGCATCATCAAGAACTTCAAGGAGAGAGGTTCCATTGGTGCCAAAAAGGCTCCAGGGCGCCCAAGAAAGACCAGCAAGCGGCAGGACCGTCTCTTAAAAGTGTTTCAGCTGCGGGATCGGGCTACCAGCAGTGCAGAGCTTGCTGAGGAATGGCAGCAGGCAGGTGTGAGTGCATCTGCACGCACTGTGAGGCGGAGACTCTTGGAGCAAGGCCTGGTCTCAAGGAGGGCAGCAAAGAAGCCACTTCTCTCCAGAAAAAACATCAGGGACAGACTGATATTCTGCAAAAGGTACAGGGAGTGGACTGCTGAGGACTGGGGTAAAGTCATTTTCTCTGATGAATCCCCTTTTCGATTGTTTGGAACATCTGGAAAACAGCTTATTCGGAGAAGAAGAGGTGAGCGCTACCACCAGTCTTGTCGCATGCCAACTGTAAAGAATCCTGAAACCATTCATGTGTGGGGTTGCTTCTCACCCAAGGGAATCGGCTCTCTCACAGTCTTGCCTAAAAACACAGCCATGAATAAAGAATGGTACCAGAATGTCCTCCAAGAGCAACTTCTCCCAACCGTCCAAGAGCTGTTTGGCGCTCAGCAATGCCTTTTCCAGCATGATGGAGCACCTTGCCATAAAGCAAAGGTGATAACTAAATGGCTCAGGGAACAAAACATAGAGATTTTGGTTCCATGGCCTGAAAACTCCCCAGATCTTAATCCCATTGAGAACTTGTGGTCAATCATCAAGAGACGGGTGGACAAACAAGAACCAACAAATTCAGACAAAATTAAAGCATTGATTCTGCAAGAATGGACTGCTATCAGTCAGGATTTGGTCCAGAAGTTGATTGAGAGCATGCCAGGGAGAATTGCAGAGGTCCTGAAGAAGAAGGGTCAACACTGCAAATATTGACTTGCTGCATTAACTCATTCTAACTGTCAATATAAGCTTCTGTTACTCATAATATGAATGCAATTATATTTCTGTATGTGATAAAAACATCTGACAAACACACATAAAAACCAGAGGGCAGCAGATCATGTGAAAATATAATATTTGTGTCATTCTCAAAACTTTTGGCCATGACTGTATACACATATAATGTTCCGGTCATTTTTGACCGGGCCTATTAAAGTCTGGAGTTTTAACTAATTTAAGTGTTTTATTTGAATTTCTTTTGCATTATTATACTGTATGTGAACATGGTTGCTCATAAACAAATGAAAAATGAAATCAAAAACTTAATTTTTATAATTAACTATAACTAATAACATCAAACTTTATGTAAATATATTTTTTTCAAAAAAAACAAACAAACAAAAAAAAATAAAAAGTCTAGTTTTTTCTATATAAAATGTGAAATAAGGTTCAAGGTGCTAAATTTACTGTTTGCATTCGTCACAAGTATAATTTACATGTCTTTTGCATAAGTACTTTGCACATTTGCAACATATCACATTTGATTTGTGATGACTTGATGTTGGACAGAAGGCGCATCGTTTCCGTTTTAGGCTGGTTGCACTGCTGGTGGAGGCAATGAATACCTGTACAGTACCAGTACCTGCAATTTTTGCTGCCCTTTTCTTTTCCACACTGCACCTAAGTTGCCTAAGGTTGCACTCACAATAGATAATACTGCAACCTCTGAGTTACTTTCCATGACAAAAAAAAGTTTAATGTTTTTTCTTTGTTTTTTTTTTATAAAAGTGCTTAGTTTCTCCTGCTGCCCTGCACTGATCATACTGAATAGGGCCAGGTAGGGGGAAACGTTGCAGCCAAAAATATGATCACTCAATGATGGGGTAGATCACTGGATAGTTAGTGAGGTTTTTCAGGACTTTAATATTGATGACCTATCCTTGAATTAGATCACCAATATCAGATCTGTTGTGGTTGAAGTCCCAAATCTCCCACCGATCTGCTGATTGAAGAGGCTGCAATGCTTTGGGGATAGGCGTAGCCCCATACTGTATGTTGTGCACTTTAATGGCTGCATTACCATTCATACTATATAATGTGCGGAGCTGAGCTTGTACCGATGTGTGTTCCAAACACATTCAGCTCGGGGGTGGGGGGGGAGTTATGGATGTTATTAAAGAAGGTCCCTTGCCTGTTTACCATCATTTTTTCCTTTTTTTTTTTCTTAAAGGAGAACCACTACAAAGAGTGTCTCCAGCTATAGTGTACATCACAGCCATGTGTTCATCCATTAATCAAAACCATTAAAATAATTTTTAAAAAGCCATAAAAAACACATTTGTTTTCATGCAATTTGATGCATTTTTGGATTCAGTTTTGAAGAACTTATCATAATCTTTGCACCAATCTTTGGGTTAGTAACAAAATTTACTGAGATAAATATTTAATTTTGCCATTCACTTAAACCAGTTGTGACACTCAGGTCTCACCATACTCCTGGTGTTGAACGTGAACAAGACTGAGAAGAAATATAAGAAATGTGAACAATATAAAAATAGAACTTTAAAGGTCTTTCCATGTTTCTGCTCATACAATTGTCTGACCTTATACAAGGTGCATTTCCTATATAGTACTTGGTATTGATAAGAAAACCCTTTAGCTGTCTTCTTCCATCAGTACAGTTTTATTGCTGTGTCCAAACAATATCAGAACTGATCTCCGAAGTTCAGTTTTGTATATTTTGGAAATGGAACAATTTCAAATTAATGTTGATATTTTACTAATTTATTTGATATCCATAACAAGAAATGTAACAATCCATAGAATGATCGGTTTCCAGCCCCAGTTACTGTATATAATAGGTTTATTCCTAGACATAGATGTCTCCAGCAAAAGTTTTGTTTATAACCTTAGCTAAACACCTTGAGGCTAAGGCCCCACTTGCAGAAACGCAGCTTTTTTTTGTTGCAGTTTTTTGAGCCAAAGCCATGATTGGCTACAAAAGGAATGGGAGATATATATAAAATGCTTATACTTCTACCTTTTGCTCAATCCACTCCTGGATTTGGCTCAAAAAAACGCAACAAAATCTGCAACAAAAAAGGTGTGCTTCCATAACGTGGGGCCTTAGCCTGAGAAAGATTCACACATGGACCAAAGCATCGTATTGGATTAAAGTGATTCACTGAATTTGCTACTTGGAGTGCTGCCATTTTGTTTTGCTTTTGCTTTTGTAACTAACCACAGCTATTTTTCCCCACTGTATCAGAATCTTAATTCTGACCTCTTATGCTTTCACACATTGCATGACTCCTTCCATTGCTAGTAGTGTAATGTTGTACCATGTTAGCCATTGAAAGTAGTGGAAGAGTGAAGAAATCAGGCGATACCTTTTAGAGGCTAACTGAGTTGAGTATATTTGATAAGTAAGCTTTCAGAAGTGCTAGCTTCCTTCATCAGACATGGTGTTATACGAGAACTGAAAATTCACAGATTTTTATACACATGGTCTTCAAAGGATTTTAGAGTCCTTAAAAAAAAAACCAAAACAAAATGCAATCTAAGTAGAGAAGTTATTTACAACAGGTCAAAAAACAATCTGGAAAGTTGTGGTGCGTGACAGAGAGATCTGTTATCTGTTTGCTATCAGGAGGTGATTTGTGACCCTCACAGTTCATACATAGTGTGACATGAAGCTGGCATGAATATTAAGTCCAAATTGCAGAGTTTTAAATTTTTGCATAAACTTGTACTCCCATTGTTTCCTCTCCTCCTGCGTCTTAAACTGTCCCATTAAAACCACAAATCTTCAATAGAGTGGTTTTCTCCGGAGAAATGTGCGGCCACTGGGAGATCGGTTCTGCTGTTATTAATGTTGGATCTGTGTGAGTTCATTCATTGACTAAGTCTCTGTCCTGTTTCCCCCACATAGAGGCCTGTGGTGGGACATTGCACACACATTATGAGGTACACCACATTGGAAGACCTGCAGGAAAATGTTCCCCTAATTCTGTGCACCTCTTTTGACTGTTGGTCAGGTACACTGTCAGCAGTGTGGATGTGCTTGCAGGTCATGCACCTTTTTTGTAGGCAAGGTGAGGTGCAAAAGGTATCGCCTGATTTCTTCACTCTTCCACTCCTTCCATTGCTGTCTTCTATTTACTGTTTAATCTAGGAGGATTTTTTTGGTACCAGGTTATGAACCTGGATAAAGGGAAAGGGGGGAAAAGGGCATTTATTATTATTATTATTATTATTAATAATAACTAGCAGAAGGACCCGGCTTAGCACATTTAATTTTTTGTTTGTGTAGTGGCCCCATAAAAATTGGCCAGTTTTGCACTTGACATCCAGTATGGCAGTCCAGTATAGGTATAGTCTATTTATGGCTGTGTTGCTATGGAAACCTGGTAAATGAAATGTGAACTTATATTGGCTGATGCACATCATATGACTAAATATTTAAGGACCTGCGAACTGCTATTGACTCATACAGGTCATAAATAGCTTGGTTGCTATGGAAACCTGGTGTAAAGCTGTGTGTATGTCAAGACTGAAGAGCTTGCGATTTTCCATTGGTCCATAAGCGTCATGTGATCATGTGTATCTCAGTTTGGATATCAGTGAAAGACCTGAGATCGGTTGTTATGGAAAACCTGGAGTAAAGCTATGTGTATATGACCTTGTGTAACAGTGTCATCCACAGCTCCCTGACCCTTTAAAGCTGACCCACAGCAGTGAAGAAAAATGGCTGGGTTGTTATGGAAACATGGAGTGTGCTGTGTGCATGTGGCTGACAATGCCTTGTCAGATTGGAGACGGGCTTGGGTCTGCTGTGTTGTTTCAGCAGCTCGCTGTTCTCTGTGACATACCTTGTCAGATTGGAGACAGGCTTGGGTCTGCTGAGAGTTGTCATTAGCTCGAGTAGCAGCCATTCATTTTGCTGCAGGAGGCATGAGTAGTTTAAAAACGTTTCAATTTATAAGAATGGTGAAATCCAGTATAGCAGTCCAGTCAGTGGCGTAAATACTGGGGTAGCAGTGGTGGTGGCTGCCACAGGGCCCGGGACATTAGGGGTCCTAGCAGGTCCCTGATGTTTTTTTTTTTAAATAGGCCGTTACCTGCTGGTGTAGCACCAGCAGGTAACGGGCCCTATCTATTTAACGATCCCCGCTCCTGCTCACTGCCGCCTGCACTTCACCTTCTGCGGAGGCGACTGTGAGCAGGAGCGGGGATTGGTAAGTAAGGCCTGCAGGCTGTGAACCCCACAAACACTGCTATGATTATACTCTGGGGTCTTTTCAGACACCAGAGTATAATGATTGGAGGCCCCGAGGAGTTGAGGGAGCATAAAACACTGTTACTTACCTCTCCTGCGCTCCAGCAGGCTTCGGGCCTCCTTGGTGACGTCCCAGACGTCGGTGGGCCAGTCCAATGTCATTATGCGTCACGATGCATGCCTGGCCCACGTGACATCTGGTCCAACATTGAAGAGGTAGCGGGAAGTGCATATAATCCTATATGAAGGGGCCATTATGGGGCAGAATAGTGTGTGCAAGGGCCACTATGGGGCAGAATAGTGTGTGCAAGGGCCACTATGGGTCATAATTAGTGTGTGCAAGAATGCAGTTCGGAGCGGTTGCTGGGGGGGTCCAATGTCAAATGTTCACCTTGGGGCCCAGCCATTCCTAGTTACGCCACTGAGTCCAGTATAGGTATAGTCTATTTATGGCTGTGTTGTTATGGAAACCTGGTAAAATAAATGTGAACTTATATTGGCTGATACCTGCGAACTACTATTGACTAATACAGGTCATAAATAGCTTGGTTGCTATGGAAACCTGTGTGCCTGAGGAGACTAAACGCCTGCAAGCTTCTATTGGCTGATAAGGGACAAGTGATCGTGTGTATGGCAGTTGGAATATGAGTGAAAGACTTGCAGGCTTGTATTAGCTAATGCTGGTCATTTTTTGGGAATACTGTATCTCAAGAATGGTACGTCCAAGAGAGCTGAGACCCAGTCTAAAATATTTCCGGACACCTGAAGTACATGTGTGCCAAATTTGGTGAGGATCGGTCCAGTCGTTTGGTTGCGCATAAAGAACAGACAGACAAACAGAAACTCATTTTTATATATATAAGAGATAATGTTTTTTTAAGGCTGAAAAAATCTACTTGAGGATTTAGGAAACGTTTTTGATGGGTTTTTTTTTTTTTACACAATGTGGTTTTGGATGCATTTTTGGATGCTTTTTTTTTTTTTTTTTTTTTTTTTACTCCAGCAGACTGTATAGACCTGGAAAGTCTGCTTTAAAAAAGAGGCTAGCAGTTTTCGATGTGTTTCTTTGTAAAAACGGCATTAAAAAAAACGTACAAAAGTTGATTTTTTTCTTTGTCCCCTTGATTTCAATGGGTTTTTCAAGGCAGAATCCGCTTGAGGATAGGTCATGTCGCTTATATTTTCCCTCTAGCTGAAAAAATTAGCTAGAGGGAAAAATTTGCAACTGACTCCCAATGAAATGAATGTGAGGCATTTTTTGAGGTTTATTCCACCTCAAAATCTTCCTGCAATAAATGTGAACTCACCATTATTATAAATATAATAATAATTATTATTATTATCATTATAAAATATGTACAGTTTTATATTGTATATGAGATAAAAGTCAATAGACTGGGCTCTTTTGAGTGCATTGGGTCTGGAAGAAACAAGGGAAAATGGATGGAAATATTGGAGAAAACCTGATAATATGGGGTTGTGTTACAGCCAAAGGCGTTGGATACTTGACTAGGATCGATGGTGGTCTCAATGCTGAGCTATATGTGAATATCCTAAAAGATGAGTTACTTTGTACACTTGAGTACTATGGGTATGAAAAAGACGAAATAGTGTTTGAGCAGGACAATGACCCAAAGCATACGTCAAGATTAGCAAATAAATGGTTCAATGACAATGAAGTACATGTGTTGAATTGTCCCCCACAGTCCCCAGACCTCAACCCAATCAAACACGTATGGGTAGAGTTGAAGAAAAAACTGTATTCATACCCAAGTGAGTCGACCAGTATACACCAACTTTGGGAATGTGTAGAAGAGACCTGGGATCAGATTTCGGTTCAGATATACTTAAATCTGATCGAGAGCATGCCCAGAAGGATTCAGGCAGTGTTGAAAGTCAAAGGTGAATTTACAAAATAGTAACAAAATAATACAAATTAAAATTTAGATTTTTAGGAGCAAAACAGTAACAATGTCTTACCTCTTTTGTCTCCCTATTTCCTTATAGAATGTAAGTTCTCACGAGCAGAGACCTCACTCCTATTGTTTGATATGTTGACTATTATTTTACATTGTAATATCTGATATTGTCTGTTCATTTATCCTTCGATTTGGAAGGTGCTGTTGGTGCTATATAAATAAAATGATGATGATGATGATGATGATTATTATTATTATAAGCCATATGCCTTATACTACTAAAACACCCCTTTTGGTTGTTCACATGAGGAGAGGCGATGTCTTAGGTTGCCTCATTTTAGGATGAAAGGCATTTGATCCACCGGCTCCTCCTTCAATCCTCTATGGTTCAGCTTGGCATTGGTCCTAGTATGCTAAGTAGAATCATTGCACTATATAAAAATGTAGTGGTACATGTTCGAGTAAACAGCAAACTGTCTTCCCCTCTTTCCTGATATAGTACACTTAGCTGTAGCTCTGCAAAATCTCCAAATATCTCTGATATAGATCATATAAATTAGCTCTCTACCCTGACAACTTTCTGTAGTTTCTCACAAATCCTTCTTTCTTCCTCCCACTATTGATTAGAGATGGTTTAGAATGAACAAGATTCAATCCAAATTTTTTAAAAGTTTCAGGTCTGAACCAAAAGTGAAACTTTGGGGGTTTGTCACCTGCAAACTGGAAGTGAAAATATTATACTATGGTGTCTCTTCACATCCCAGAGTATAATAAATGGAGGCCCAGAGGAGGTGCATAAATATAACAAAAAGTTATACTTACCTTCCTTCACCTCTCCTAGGCATCCTTGCTGCATCTGGTGATCCCTCAGTGTACTCTTTTAGCCTCATCCAGCCTCCTTGGTGATGTATCCTGCTTGTGATTGGGCCTCATGATGCTTTCATTAAAGTGACATTGACGTGTCCCATGTAACTGTTGAGGCCCAATCAAAAGCTTCAGCTGTGACCCTGGAACACATGATGCCACCCAGGAAGAGGGTGGAATAGTACCCCAAGCTGCTGATTCTGGTGCAGTTGAAATTTTTTTTGGTAGTCCCCATCATTCCTGACCAATTTTTGCTGTTAAGTTCAGCAAAATTATGTTCTTCGCTGTCAGGTGGGCGGTCTTGAACTGGAACAGTTCATAATTGTTATATTAATTTCTTGGGAATGGACAAGAGAAAAAAAAATTCCAACTGAATCAGAATCAGTATAGTGGTGCCTGTTGCAGGATGCAATGAGTTGGAGTTGGTGGAGATGATTAAAAGTACTCTTTAGGTTGGGGCCCCATGTGGCGAAAAAATCACGGCGTTTTACAGTCAGAGCAAAGTGGATGGGGTTCTAGCGAATCCCATGCCCACTTTGCGGTAAAAACCACGCTGCGGACACGTGGTGAATTCCAAAACCGGCGAGGTTTTGGAAATTGCAGCATGTCAATATACCTACAGAAACACCGGTGGTTCCCCATAGGTATAATTGAAACAGAAAGTCCACAGAGGAAACCTCTGCGAACTTTCTGTCTAAAGCAAAGCGGGAAGAACGGCGATACGTTCCCACCACGGTTTTTCCCACAGCGCTTTTTTGCTGCAGGACACCACGTGGAGATTTAGCCTTAAAGTGATTTTTCATGAGACAGAAGAACTCAAGGTTACCCTTGTCCAAAACCACACAACCCAACTTCAAAGGTCCTATTCCATTCAGTGGTAGACTGGAACTTTAGATGGGAATACCCTTTTACTTAAGTCAACCACCTTGTGCAAGCTTTTGTTCCATCATACAGTACTAGTGCTGTTTAGTCATGATTAAATATTACATGAAAACATCTGCTGCACTGAGATAAAATCCCACCGAGATTTCTGATCTTTCCCTACTGAGACAAAAAAGCTTCTTAAATCTGAAAGCAGAAAGACAGGCCATGTTCATATACAGCATGGATATGAACGGTCACACAGGCTGTCGTCTATGCTATACGCACAGTGAATTCAACTCTATGTCTAGTCAGTTCATTGATTTAATGTGTTGTCTTTGCCACTATATCACTATTTGCAGTGTGATAAAAACCTTCAGGATAACAGGTAAGAGTACATATATATTTATATATATATATATATATATATATATATATATATATATACAGGCTATTATGCTTTGTAGTAGGGCTACAGTATTTCTTTAAATATACATTGCTGCAGAACCTCTTTTTGAAAAGTCACAATTACTGATACAATTGGTTTCGACCTTGGCAAAAAAAAAGTTTTGCAGCATGTGTCACAGAATTGTAATTGTAATGTATAACTAAATAAGATAGAATTCATAATTGTAAGCTCTTGCGGACAGGGCCGTCACTCCTATTGTGTGGATTGACTTATTACACTGTGATGTCTTGTTTTGCCTGTACATGAACCCCAGGGTTTGTAAAGGGCTGCGGAATATGTTGACCGTATATAAAGAAAATGTATTATCATATTTATTAGTATACAGTGCAGCTACCAAATGACCTTTACTAAATAAGAAAGAGCACTCAGAGGCTGTCAGTGCTTAAAGGGGCGTCCAGGCAAAAAAATATTTTTTTAAAGCGGCCAGGTGTGAAATTACATTAAAAATTAAAAAAAAAAAAAAATCATACTCGCCTTTCCCTGGTGCTCTGATGCCTCCCAGCACAGTCTGGTCGTCCCGGTCCGTTGTCGTCTTCCGGCACAATTCCCCACCTCACGTTACCACTGAGGTCAATCAGCTGCTTCAGCAGAAGGGGATCCAGGATGTCACAGACGGAGAGGAGTTTCACTTTAAGAAGACAGCCCAGCAGAAGGATTGGACCATGCTGGGGGGACACCGCACACCGGGCACAGGTGAGTATGATTTTTTTCACCTTCCCCGGCCTATTTAAAAAATATTGTTTTTGCCCGGACAACCTCCTTAACACAGAAGGGTGAATTTCCTGCAGAAGAGAACTACGAAAGACTGAAGAGTTGAGCAATGCCAATGTATGGCTGTAATACAGTATGTAATCCTTGATAACAACACGGCTACTGTAAATGTGTCCTACAGTATCTGTGACATCCCCATATGCCTTATACTTCGATCAGCTATTTATCCATACCATATTTTCAGACTATCAAATGTTCCTAATGCAGTCTACCACCTCTTCCAAGCATATTTAACTGCCACCACTGTGTTATAGAGCACCTCTGTAATGTATGTCACTTTAGTAGATTTCGAGAAAAACAACTTTGAAGTCTTATGCAAATGAGGCCGTTGGTACACTGGGGGTGGGCCTTGACCACTCAGAGCACTGCTGTTACCGCTTAGACCCCTGCTATCTCCTGCCTGCGCCACCCTGTGTAGGGAGAGTTGATACCTTTACTAGTGATGAGCGAATTGAAGCTGCAGAAGTGGAATTAGATGATGTGCTTGTTATATTAGAGGTTTTCTTATTTCCTTACTTCCTTTTATTTATTTTTTATTTTTGTAACACATATTACCACCCATAAGGTCATAATAGACATTTCAACATACTTTTTTTTTTGTTTGTTTTTTTGCTGATTTCCCTGTAACAGGAGTTGATACATTAGCCCCAGTTACAGGAGGAATACAACCAACCACACTATAGCTGCTACACTATAGCAACCACACTATAGCTAGGACCCAGCAGCTCCTGTAGTTGCCGGCCCCCAGCTTATCACATGATCGTCAGGCCGGAATTGGAGTTGTTTCATTGAGCACTGTGTATTGTATTGTCGTTCTCTATGGGATGTCCAGATGTAACAGACAACTCCCTTCTTCTACAAACTCGTACGTAGTCAAAGGACAGTCAGCTTCTGGTTAAAGATCATTAACTGTTTATAATATAGAAGACCTCCAGTGGAAACGCAACATTCCATGTTTGCACCCCCACCTCACTAAACATGACAATCTAGACTTCTTTTTATGTATACAGTGCTTACTTGTTGCAGTGCAGCCTACGCTTTACTTATAATAAGACTTTATCTTGATTTTCACCGATTTCTCATCCTCTTTGTTTTTTTCTAGAAATCCCATATAGTCTTAGCACAGCATCACATGGGCGGTTAGAGCCATTACCATCACTGCCTGCTGGGAGTAAATTATTATCCTCTCTTCTATATTCTCCAGAATAAGCTGGGAGAGCATGAGTATATAGTTAGGGAGGCTGAGCTTTCATCATCTTTATTATAACTGTGACAAAAGCCTGTCTAATTCAGCAATATCTGTAAAAGGAGTTGCTGCTCCTAGTGGAAAATTTGTGTTGCACAGTCCATGCAATTTCATACCATACAGGAACTGCTAAAGCCTGTTATGGGTTACATGAACTATAGATCTCCCTCGACTCAAGTAGAAAACTGTGTCCCCAGATCCTAATTCACAATGCTGCTTGGCAATGGCCTCAGTTTAATATATAGAGATAGAAGTAGCAAGAAAAGGAACAGGTGAGAAACTGACACATGTAATACCTTAATATGCTTTGTCACGAACAGGATTCAACCCGAATATTCTAAATTGTTTTATAAATTCTTAGGATCCCTGACAGTATTCTACACTATGTTTTATAGATAGGTTCCTAGGAGCCCTGAGAGTGTTCTACACTATGTTTTATAGATAGGTTCCTAGGAGCCCTCACAGTGTTCTACACTATGTTTTATAGATAGATTCCTAGGAGCAATGACAGTATTCTACACTATGTTTTATAGATAGGTTCCTAGGAGCCCTGACTGTATTCTACACTATGTTTTATAGGTAGGTTCTTAGGAGTCCTGACAGTATTCTACACTATGTTTTATAGATAGGTTCCTAGGAGCCCTCACAGTGTTCTACAATATGTTTTATAGATAGATTCCTAGGAGCAATGACAGTATTCTACACTATGTTTTATAGACAGGTTCCTAGGAGCCCTAAGAGTGTTCCACACTATGTTTTATAGATAGGTTCCTAGGAGCCCTGAGAGTATTTTACACTATGTTTTATAGTTAGGTTCCTATGAGCCCTGACAGTGTTCTACACTATGTTTTAAGCAAATTTAAGGGGTGGTTTGTACTGAAATTATTTGACAAAAAAACAACAAAATTAATCCTGAAAGTTTGCACATCTCCATGCCTTAATGGAGCACTTTAGGTTTGGGTGGAGTGGCTCTTTGAAAAATTATGTTATTTACTACAAACTTTATTTCCTTTATTTCAAACTTTATTGTTTTATTTGTTACAGATAAGAATATCACTTAGGTGTCCTCTTCCGTTGAGATTTTTTTTGGATGAGGATGGATGAGTGTCAAAACAATACAGTGACTGATCTCCAAATCTCATCTTTTTCTACATCTGGAATGGGCCACTTTTTAATTCTTTTTGCTGTTTTGCTGATTTATTTGATAACTGTAGCAGGAAATGTAGTAATCATTATAGTTATCTGTCTAGTGCCCCATCTGCATACACCTATGTATTTCTTCCTGAGTAATCTATCCATGTCAGATGTCATATATATCTCTAGCTCTTTACCAAAACTTTTGTATATAACTGCAACACAAAACCATGGGGTGTTTTTTTCTGACTGCGTTACCCAGGTCTACTTTTTTTTAGCAACTGGTCTCTGTGATGTCTTAATTCTGACTTCCATGTCTTATGACCGCTATGTTGCCATCTGTATTCCCTTGAAGTATTCTATGATCATGAATAGAAGGATGTACGTGTTATTAGCAGCTTCCTCCTGGGTTATATCTTCTATGAACTCAATAATGTATGCATGTCTTATTTCCACCTTATCTTTTTGCTCTTCCCGCACCATTGACCATTTCTTCTGTGACCTGAATGCTTTATATACAATCACCACTAGTGACACGAGAAGCAGAAAAAAAATTATGATAATTGAGGATATATTATTTGCCTTTGTGCCTTTTTCACTGACTATCACCTCTTATGTTTTTATTATATCCACCATACTGAAGATCAGTTCCACTGAGGGGCGTTTTAAAGCTTTCTCCAGTTGCGCTTCTCACCTCACTACAGTGATATTATT
Source organism: Leptodactylus fallax (assembly GCA_947044405.1). NCBI lineage: Eukaryota > Metazoa > Chordata > Amphibia > Anura > Leptodactylidae > Leptodactylus > Leptodactylus fallax. The sequence goes on from CAMRHE010000484.1 coordinate 221,683, forward strand.
TTATGGACCAATCCTATTCTTGTATATTAAACCAAAATCTATTGATTCTAAAGAACAAGATAAGATTCTCTCTTTGCTTTATGTGGCAATTGTTCCAATGTTGAACCCATTTGTCTACACTTTAAGGAACAAAGAATTTTGGGGAGCTTTAAAAATCCACCTGACTGGAACTTCATTGTTTTGATCTTAAATGTACCTTTATAAGATCCACATCCTTAATTAGAGATGGGCGAACCTCTCAAGATTTGTTTTGTGTTTGGCAGCTCAGGTCCCTGTTCGTTTTGGGACTAACAACTTTGGTACAAACTACACTTTTAATTAGCTTAAAACATAGTGTAGGACACTCTCAGGGCTCCTAGGAACCTATCTATAAAACATAGTGTAGAACACTCTTAGGGCTCCTAGGAACCTATCTATAAAACATAGTGTAGAACACTGTCAGGGCTCCTAGGAACCTATCTATAAAACATAGTGTAGAACACTCTTAGGGCTCCTAGGAACCTATCTATAAAACAAAGTGTAGAACACCGTCCGTGCTCCTAGGAACCTATCTATAAAACATAGTGTAGAATACTCTTAGAGCTCCTAGGAACCTATCTATGAAACATAGTGTAGAACACTGTCAGGACTCCTAGGAACCTATCTATAAAACAAAGTGTAGAATATTCTTAGGGCTCCTAGGAACCTATCTATAAAACATAGTGTAGAACACTGTCAGGGCTCCTAGCAACCTATCTATAAAACATAGTGTAGAAAACTATCAGGGCTCCTAGGAACTTATCTATAAAATATAGTGTAGAACATTCTTAGGGCTCCTAGGAACATATCTATAAAAAATAGTGTAGGACACTGTCAGGGCTCCTAGCAACCTATCTATAAAACATAGTGTAGAATACTCTTAGGGTTCCTAGGAACCTATCTATAAAACATAGTGTAGAATACTCTTAGGGTTCCTAGGAACCTATCTATAAAACATAGTGTAGAATACTCTTAGGGCTCTTAGGAACCTATCTATAAAAGATAGTATAGAAAACTGTCAGGGCTCCTAGGAACCTATCTATAAAACATAGTGTAGAATACTGTCAGGGCTCCTAGGAACCTATCTATAAAACATAGTGTAGAACACTGTCAGGGCTCCTAGGAACCCATCTATAAAACATAGTGTAGAACACTCTTAGGGCTCCTAGGAATCTATCTATAAAACATAGTGTAATAGTGTAATGGACAGCAATAAATACATACAGAAGGATCAGTAAGACATTAACCCTGTTATATCTCATCATCAAGACACTATGATTTTATGGAAAAAAAATGCCCTATTACAGTGGGTGACAAACCCCAAAAGTTTCATGTCCAGGTGAACCCAAATTTTTTGGAAATTTTGTGTGCAATCCGGTTCTAAACAAATCAGTTTGCATATCCTTAGTAATCACCCAAGCGGGATAACCTCTGGACAATCAGCTAGAAGATACATATGTGATTTAATTTGGTTTCAAAATCTAAGAAGCAATAGCATCTTGCACCATTCATCTCTCCTAGTGGAATATTCCTGATGGTATGAGGTAAAGTACAAGATATAGCATAGACGGTAATGTTGACAGCTGTTGAGTTACAATAACTAACACATCTACAGATCTTTTTTGTAGACTGACTGTCAAAGAGTCAATTTGAGGAAAGACATACAGTATCAAATGTAACTGTACTACACTGATATAATAAAGATGAGTGAGCAAAATTTTAAATACATGAATGTTAGGGTGGGTTCACACTACCGTTGAATATCCATTATCATAGTGTCCGTTAAAAAAAAAAACCCAAAAAAACGGACACCTATCATAACAGACATTAACGGACACTAACTGATGTTAATGTGTCCATTTTTCAATGGACACATTAGCATCAGTTAGTGTCCATTTTTATACTGTCCGTTTTTATGCTTTTTTTTTGGTTCTGCTTTCTAATCATGCGCAGAAAAAAAAATGGACAGTAATAACGGACAGTGTAAAGGACACTTGTCTGTTACTGTTTGTTACCCATAGACTTTAATGTTAAAAAATAACAGACACTTGATGTCCATCATTAAATCGTTTTTTTTTCACAGTCACAAAAGTCCTGCATGTAGGATTTTTTGTCCTTGAAAAATAACGGACATGTGATGGATTTAGTGTAAACGGACACTAACAGTCACTAACGGACACAAGATAAAATCCCATTGAAATGAATAGAAATTTTAACAGATTTGTGACGGTTCTGCTAGTGTCTGTTGCTAGAATCTTGTAACTAACAATAATAACGGACACTACTGACGGTCACCAGAGGTAGTAGAAATAATGTCCTCATACACAGGATCACTCTGAACTTGGAGAGTATTTCCACAAATTACTTCAAGCAGTTCTTCTTAATGCCAATGATCTGGACCTGACAGTTGACAGAATAAATGACCAAGTCTAATATATTTGACAAATTTGTGTGATTCGGTTCTCTCAGTGGTGAACCTAGCCTCTTTGCTGCCTGAGGCGGACTATCGAAAGACGCCCCCCCCAAAAAAAAAATAAAATAAAATTGCGTTTACATGCTGTTTGCGTCACACGTTGTTATTGTCGTACAATAAACATACACAAACTTATGAAACAGTTTAAGAATTCTTCTTCCTGTATTACTTCAGTATTAGATCAACAACACGGCATTAACAATGACAATAACTTCACACATCTTCTGCTTGGTAGATGGACGAGCCCACGTGGCCCCCATTCTCTATAATAGGAGCCCCGCAGATAGCTGAGTACTGGACTTCGGCTATCTTTGGCATTCCCATTGGAGTGAATGAGAGCCACGCGGGTTCGTCCATCCACCAAGTGACACACCTATATATATGGCTGCAGCCAGACTGGATTCCCACCCAGTGGGGGAAAAAAAACCCAATTCTCAGGCTCAGTGGGGGTCTCAGCAGACAGACCCCCATCAATCAAGTATTATCCTCTATCATTTAGGTGAATACAGGGCAGTAACATTTTTAGACTTACAGGTGACGTCTCTGACTAATCGGTCACATTTCCCTTCTCTTCCCTTTGGACCGCCATGACCACTTCTTCCAGCTGTGACTTGTCTCTGTAAAGTTTACAAAACAGACATCTTTGGCTCCTCACTTTTCCAGGCATCCGACCCACAATGTCCTCACCTGCACACCCATCCTGCTGCTACCCTAATTATAAAATATATGATATAACCCCCCATAATGAATAATACCCCCAAGTGCATCTTTATATTAATAATGTCCATGTGTACCCTGTATAAATAGTGCCCCTTATTAATAATGCCCCAGGTGGTAACTAATTAAAAGGTTTTCCAGGTCATTAATAAACTAATCAGTATCAAAAACCCAGGACCCCTACTGATCAGCTGTTTGAATGAACTGTGGTACCTGTGTAAGCGCCGTGACCGCTTCTTTGTTTACATAGTGTCATTCATCTCAGCGGCCATGTCATGTAACTACAGCCTCGTCCTATACATGTCTATGTGCTATGTGACAAGGCTGGAATTACATCACATGGTCACTATAAACAGACAGCATGTAATATAAACAGGCACCATAGCCCCTTCATACAGCTGATCAGAGGAGGTGTCCACTGATCTCTTATTGATAATCTGTCCTAAGGATAGAACATCAATAAAAATGAGCTGGAAAGACCCTTTAATAAAGCCCAAGTGCCACCTTAAAGGGGTTGTCCAGGATAACCACTTTTTTAATATGAGGCTGGGGAAGGTGCTCCGGTGTCTTCCAGCGCTTTTCAGTCCTGCTGCTCCAGTGTTTTCTTCCCCTTAGCGGTCATGTGTGGTGGGGACTTTCTCCAGAAGAGAACACCAGAGCAGCAGAACCAGACTATGGTGGGAGACATCGGAGCACAAGGGACAGGTGAGTAGGTGTTTTTTTTTTTTTAATACAGTATTACACGGTATTATGGCCCACAGCGGCCCCTGTACACAGTAATACATGGTATTATGCCCCTCAGCGGCCCCTGCACACGATATTATGCCCCGCAGCAACCCCTGCACACGATATTATGCCCCGCAGCGTCCCCTGCACACAGTATTATGCCCTACAGCGGCCCCTGCACACTGTATTATGCCCCATAGCGGCCCCTGTACACGGTATTATGCTCCATAGTGGACCCTGCACAAGGTATTATGCCTTATAGTGGTCCCTGCACTCGGTATTATGCTCCATAGTGGCCCCTGCACACAATATTATGCTCTGCAGTGGCCCCTGCACACGGTATTATGCTCCATAGTGGACCCTGCACAAGGTATTATGCCTCATAGTGGTCCCTGCACTCGGTATTATGCTCCATAGTGGCCCCTGCACTCGGTATTATACACCATAGTGGCCCCTGCTTACGTAATTATGCCCCACAGTGGCCCCTGCACACAGTATTCTGCTCCATAGTAACCCACCCATGACCTATTATTATACTCTGGGGTCTAGTATTTGGCCTCACTTACTGATCCCCGCTGCCGCTCACAGTCGCTTCTGATTCCCCCTTCTGCGTCCGATAGCAGAAGGGGAAGCAGAGGCAGCCATAGGGCACGGAGATCGACAAGTAAATAGGCCGTTACCTGCTTGGGATACTCCAGCAGGTTACGGCCTATTTATATATAAAAAAAAAAGTTAGTCACCTACCTGCAATCCCATGATGGACCCGCCGCCGCCTCCTCTTCTTGTCCGCGACGTCTGCGTCTCAGCGTAGGAGGCGCGATGATGTCATTGTATGTGCTGACATGCAGAGGTCTCGTAAAACAGGCCCCGCTCAGCTTTGTTTTTTTTAAAGTGGCCTGTCCTGGACTGGTTTACATTAAATAAATGGTAAAAATGCCAACCCCCAGACAGTGAAGGACAGTGCCGCCGGAGGCGGCCGCCCTCACTTCGCCTCATTAGCGGTGCGCCCCTGGGTTCTCTTCATATAATTTTGGAACTTGTGTGAAAATATGATATAGTTTTAGTTCATGTAGTGTATAAATTAATATGGTACGTTAGAAATATAGAAAATTCTGAAATGTTAACAAATTTCAAGCACCACTGTATACATTGCAATTAGAGATGAGCGAATCAATTCTACAGAAGTGGAATTCGATCCGAATTTCCTGATGTTTTGCAGTAACGAATATTTAGTAAGGATCTTTGTGACATCAGACGGTCACATGATGTTCTCTAATGATGTGATTGGGTAGGCGTATCTTTGCTTGTTAGCAGATCCTTCCACATGAATAAAACTTGTCCGTGCTGGAGAGAGAGAGAGAGAGAGAGAGAGAGAGAGACATGACAGTGGTATCCAAGGGCTTCCACCATTTTGCCGATTTTACATTTAAATTTCTATTAAAAAAAAAGGACACAAACTGAAGTATAACAGCCTTTTACAAAGACTTGAAGGAGAACAATACACCGATTTTTGGTGGCACTTTCAACGAATGTTCGTACATAAACCTACAAGTCTGTCACATATATTTTTTTATGCCAACTGTGTTTTGTGATCTGTTGTGTATAGGCTACAATTACACACCTGTGGGGGATTTTTGTATTGTGGACATATGCTTGTACTACTAACACACCCACAAAGTGTCCGTCATTTCCTGTTTTCAGGACTTCATTAGGATTGAATGACTTTCATCTGTTTTTCAAGTGTCTGGGGCAGTTGAACATTCGTTGGAAGGTTGGTGGTTGTTCATGTGTTTGGGACATTTGAGCATATGAACAATTAACCACATTGACCATCATTTCTTTGCTTTAAATAGCCTACAGTAACCTAAACCACAAGTTCTAAATTTTTGGTTTAGGTTATTGAAAATAAAGAAAACTTTTTTTTTTTCAGGCCATTTGGAGAATTCGTACCAAGTTTATTTGGTTTAATTCTAATCTGATGTCCGAAACAAGCTAATCTGACCCGAAATGAATCTCAGAAGATTTTCTCTTCTCTAAGTATCGACAATGTTATTTTCATTGCCCACACAGGTAATTTCTGAAGGCTCCATTGAGGTTTATTATTTCCTTCTCCCTCTGGTATAATGAAGTCTTTATAAATGTAATAGCAGAGCCCTAAATATTGGAACATTCTACTATGATGTGACTGGATTTCTGTGGCCCATCTACAAAGTTCATGGATTTCATATCGGATTTTAATATACAGCGTTCCTTACAAGAGGGACTGTTTTAGGATCTCTGGAAATATTAGGTATATTTTATCAACTCTTTACCAAAATGTCTTCTTGTAATTGTTGAAATCCCTTAAAAACAACAATAACATCAAAGACTCGAATCAACAGAGAACTAAAAGATCAATTGACCGAGCAGGGAATCACTGTCTGAGACACCAGCTGAGAATCACAAATCTAGGAAAACAGCCAGGAAAACTATAGTACATGTAGGACAGATGTCCCAGGTGCCCGGCAGTAGTGACTCCACCATGTGCATGGATTTAGTATGTCAATTAAGTATGTAATTTCATAGTGCTGAACCTACTGGTTGTCTCTCACCTTACACTTTTCACTCAAATACAGTGAGGTTCTTGTTCTTGACAATGAGACATCCTACACTTGTGCACAAGAAGGTTCAAAGGCCATATATTGGTCCAGGAGACAATAAAATGTATTTGCAGGTTAAGTATAATTCCTCTTAGACCCCATCCACACCCGCCTCAAGTATAAACTATATTGTAAACTGCATTACAGGCAGGTTTTTCAAGTGTGAATTCAATACCTGTAAGGGAGAATTTGGTCCCATCTACAATATTGAATTGAGTCTACATAAAAAATATCCACAACTGTGTAAATCCCCTTGGCCTGATAATATGAATGACCCTTTCGCAATGTAGGAACACAGTATTTGAAATTTTTTGTGATATGCTTTCGAAATATATTCACACGCATGAGATTTTTGGGATGTTTTAACCCATTCCTGAACAGGATCATACTATTCAGATTCTGTCATATTAACCTTTTAAATGGGGTTGCCATGTTAGCCTGGAGGTCTATGCTTTCGTGTACTGCTGACTATTAGGCCCTGCCAGAAACAGGGTCTAATATGCAACTGCTAAGATTTAGAACAGAAGTATTGAAGTATATTGTGTAAGCAATGACATATTGAGGACCTCATGTTCAGTGTATGACTGAAAAAAAAAAATCTAAAACATTTTTAAAGTTATTAAAAATGAATTTTACAAAAGTGACAGAATATAACAAAACCTATATATCTCCATAGTTGTAATCGGCTGGAAAGTTACAATGTAACCTTTTATCATAGAATCTAAAAAAAGACGCCTAAAAAATAATGGTGGCAGTTCTGCCTTTTAAAATGCAAAGATGGACAATCTAAATCAGGGGTCTCAAACTCGCGGCCCGCGGGTCAACTGCGGCCCGCGGGACAATAGTTTGCAGCTCCCACCTCAATATCAAAGTTTATTGTTACTGCGGTCCGAGTTTGATACGAATGGCACCAGGGGCGCACTGTCTGGGGGTGGCATTTTTTACTATCTAATGTAAACCAGCCCAGGACAGGCCGCTTTAAAAAAAAAAAAAACAACGCTGAGCGGGGCCTGTCCTGGGCTGGCTTACGAGACGTCCGCATCACAGCGCAGGCAGCGATATAATGACGTCATCGCGCCTCCTACGCTGAGACACAGACGTCTCGGACAAGAGGAGGCAGGTAATGGGCTATTTATTTCCCTACCCGGCGTCTGCTCGTGACCGCCTCCGCTTCCCCCTTCTGCTATGGGACGCAGAAAGGGAAGTGGATGCTGCTGTGAGCAGCCGCAGGCATCGGTAAGTGAGGCCGCGGGCCTCAAATACTACTATTATTACACTCTGGGGTCTTTTCAGACCCCAGAGCAGGGGCGTAACTATCGGGGTAGCAGCTTCCACAGGGCCCGGGACATTAGGGGCCCCGGAGCCCTGTGGCAGATGCTACCGCGAACCCCACAAACCAGTAACGATCGCGGTCACAGGGGGTGCGACCGCGACTGGACCCGGCAGGGTACGGAGCCCGCGGCCAGCTGGAGATGGCCGGGCCCCGGACCATTATGATAGCGGTCGGGGGAAAGCCTGTACATAATGTTATTGGAAAGGGGCCCTGGCATATTGCAGGCCCCTTTCCAATACATACCAGCCCAGGGGAGGTGACTGAAAATAATAAACACATATTCTCACCTCTCCTGGGCACAACGTCCTCTCCGGCGCTCCTCCGTCATGTGACTGAGGCCTGTGATTAGGCCCCAGCGGTCACATGGGGCGCGGGCGCGTAATGACGTCAGTGCGCCCCCACGTGACCGCTGAGGCCCAATCACAGGCCTCGGCAGCGATGTCGGAAGAGGGCCTGAAGACGTCAGGATGGAGCGAGGATGCCAAGGAAAGGTAATACAAGGTGAGTATGAATGTTTGTTATTTTTAATCACCTTCCCTGGGCCTCCGATTATTGTACTCTGGGGTGTGAGGAGACACCAGAGTATAATAATAGCACCGATGCGGAGGGGGCTGTTGGGAGCTATAATACTGTGTGTGGGCCACTGTAGAGCATATAATACTGGGTGGGGGCCACTGTAGAGCATATAATACTGGGTGGGGGCCACTGTAGAGCATATAATACTGGGTGGGGGCCACTGTAGGGAGCATATAAAACTGGGTGGGGCCCACTATGGGGGGCATATAATACTGGGTGGGTACCACTGTGGGTAGCATATTATACTGTGTGTGGGGGGAGCAATGTAGAGTATATAATGATGTATGGGGGCCACTGTGGAGCATAATACAAGTGCAGGGGCCACTAGGGAGCATAATACCGTGTGCAGGGGCCAATATGGAGCATATTACCAGTGTGGAAAACCTGATGCGGCCCAGCCTCACCCAGACTCTACTTCCAGCGGCCCCCGGGTAAATTGAGTTTGAGACCCCTGATCTAAATAAAGAAACAGCAAAGCCTTAAAGCCTACATTAGACTTCATCCTTAAGGGGTTAAAGGGATTGTTTTATTTAAAACACGGTATGACGGTATGGCATTGGGTTATTTCTCATAGGAGATCTGACCACTATTAGCATAGGTGATCATTGAAATGCAGTGACATTGACACAACTATATGGCCAGCTATACTAAGTGGAGTTGATAGAAGCTAAATGGACATAGTAGTTTTTTAGTACCGCTGCCACTTTGGCTAAATTTCCACCATTCGTACTTTGATGTTTTAAATGAGAAAATTCTTTTAAAATACCAAATTCTGTAAAAAAAAAAAAAAAAACAACCTAAAAACAAAACACAAAGCTCTTGTCTTTTTATTTATAGGTAGTCAACATGAACAAGTGTCTAAACACCACAGTGCAGGAGTTCCATATCCTCGCATTCTCCACATCTGGAAACATGACATATATTGTATTTACTGGGTTTTTATTCATATATTTATTAGCTGTCTTTGGAAACCTACTTATTACTTCACTGGTCTTCACTGTGCCACAACTTCACACTCCAATGTACTTCTTCCTGTGTAACTTGTCTATCGTAGATGCCACATACATTTCTGCTATATTCCCAAATTTGTTGTCTGTAACTTTATCGGCGGATAAGAAGATTTCTCTACCAAGCTGTATCACCCAACTTTATTTCTTCATATTCTGTGTTGATGAAGAGATTTTTATTCTGACCTGTATGGCTTATGACCGCTATGTGGCGGTTTGTTCCCCATTGCATTATCCTATGGTGATGAGCAAAAAAAAATTGCCTTACTATGGCGGCCTTCTCATTGCTCCTAAGCACCCTGAACTCTCTCATGTTCACGTTGCTCACGTATAGTCTATCATTTTGTCGTTCATCTCACATCAACCACTTCTTCTGTGAGATTAGGGCATTAATGACCCTCTCTGACAGTGACACTACGAGTAGGGAAATGGTTCTGATCTTTGAAGACATATGTCTGGTGTTTTTGACTTTTTTATTCATCATGTTCTCCTACTTGCGCATTATTTCCTCCATTTTGAAGATACATTCTCTTAAGAATCGATGTAAGACCTTCTCTAGCTGCTCATCCCATCTGACGTTTGTTACATTATTCTATGGACCAATCTTAATTTTGTACATGAAATCAGTATCTGAACATTCTTCGGATCAAGACAAGTTAACTTCTTTACTCTATGTGGCTGCTGTTCCAACATTAAATCCATTTGTGTATAGCCTGAGGAACAAGGACGTTTTAGGAGCTCTTAGAAAAGTAACAAATATTCTGTGGAACAAATTCTAAGTCACATCAATGAATTCCCAGACTGCTATTTTATTGGAAACCATTTATATATAAAGTCATATCTAACATAGATGAGATCATAGCTAGGCTTTCCCTCATCCAGGGCAAAAATAGAGTTTGTCCTAATTCCAATTCAGATACCCTGGCAGAGTGACTTATTGATGCTCAGACATGAATTGAAGTCTCTCCTCAGCTAACACCAAAAAAGTACCAAAAAATACAATTTCTGCCAAAAAATACCATTTCCCATTTATCAAAAAGGTTGGTTAGTCAAGACTACTCTCCAGGGATGTGGGTTTCAAGACTTCATTAAAACAGTTATTGCAAAGACTCTGCTCTACGTAGAATAGTCCAAACCATAGCTTTCTAAAATTCAGTTAGTATTTTCATTTCTTAAATTTATTTAGTGCCATGTTCAAGCACCATGTGGATCTTCATGGGTTTTACAATACAATTTCCAGTGACAGAAAGGAATATGTAACACATAGGATGGTATGTAGTATTCTGTTCCAGCAAACAAGATTTTCATTGTTGCTTCCTACAGTACTTACGCAACACCAGGGAGGAAGGGAGATTTAGATAGAGATACTCATGTATACTGAGCAGGTTAGAACCCAACTCTTGCATGTTTCCTGAATGGATGTGAGACAATTACTGTTCATACAATAGTTATCTATACCAGTTGTCTATAGCAGAAAGTGTCGGACTGGCCCACCAGAGTGCCAAAGGCCAGCAGGCCAAGGCTCTATGGTAGGGTATTCTGGTCTATTTCCTAGCGGTTGTTAGAGGATGGGCCCCCAGGATGATTTTATCTGTGGGACCAAAGAAACTTCAGTCTGACACTGTTGTGGAAGATATTTTAAGGGACCATGTAACATCTACACAGAACATATGGAGGCCCACTTTTATTGGCATCATAGTTTTTGTTGTTATCATTCTGATAATAGATAATATTAGATAATAAAATCTAATAGATTATTTGTGAATTGTTCCAAAAGAAAATAAACCCTAGCTATAATGTGAGGATTCAGGTAGCAGATGGCGCAACTGAAAGGTGGAGACAGGAACTCCTTTATTAGATTAGAGAAAGCAATATACATCAAACATAATGCTACTTCCAAATTCGAGAGGGTTTGCGGTCCTTGCTAGAATATCTCTGGTATGCCATCCAGGGTTTTTCTGACACCATAATTAGTACAGACTGCACTGATGGGTCTTATTAATGTATCATGTGCTCTGTCTAAATGACTAAAGTTAGATTTATTATTGGAGGGCTCTGTATGTTGTTCTTCTGATTTATTTTGTGTCTATATTGCATTTTGATTCATGTATACTCTATGATAATTCATCTGTCTATTACTTATACCATGCCACTGGACTATGTACCTCTTTATTTATACTGCTTGTCTACTGCACTGAATCCTTTCACTGCAGGGGTTAGATACCATGGCGGACACATATGAACTCCAGAGGGACTGTCTTCAACAATAGTTTATTGTTCTATGTTTTTCTTTTTATTATTTTTTTGGAGTGTTATTTTGTTGTCATACAATTTATTCTCTTTTCATTGTACAGAAACGGTAAATAGTTTCAGTGTCAATAAAAATGATCTGAAAATAGGGGGAGTCAGAGATGAGGCTGCATAAAACTTTTACTGTACATATGCTACATATAAATACTCCATAGGAGGGCAAAAATACTTTAAATGTTACATTAACGTGTGTGTGTGTTTTTTATATATATATATATATATATATATATCTCAATACATACATAAAGCAAGCACTCAAAATATTTGTATCTCCAAATTTCTTCCTCTCCAACAGGCATCATATTCTGTAGATCATTCACCTCCAGGTGTACTTTAGCAGTCATTAACATCAGCCATGCTGCAGAGGTATTATCATCTGTATATAGTGTTGGACTGAAGGGCCTAGGGCCCACCAGTGGAATTTGTGCTGTGGGCCCATCCAACAGCTTCCTGCTAATAGCCTACACCACGGCTCCTTCACTGAAATTTTACATATGTGCTGACTATCTGGCATTACTGAGTATGTTCCCAGTTTAATCATCCCCTAAAGTACTGTGCACGCCCCAATAACTCCATGGCCGGTTCATGCACAGTATTGTATGGGGAATGACAAGGCCATGGAGCACTACACGTATGTGCAAGATAATAATGAGGGAGCTGTGATGCAGACATAGTACACAGGGCTGTCAGCGGGAAATTTGAGCCCCCTACCACAGTATAATGCTCCACAGTGCCCAATTCAGTATAATGCTTCCCAGGGCTCCCACACAGTATAATATGCCTTAGTGGCCCCAAACAGTATAATATGCTCCCCAGCAGCCCCACACAATATAATATGCTCCACACAGTAAAAAATGCTTCCCACAGTGCCCCCCCATATAATACTCCATATTGGCCTCACATAATATAGTATGCTCCCTAGAGCCTGTCCCCACCACAATGGCCCCATACAGTATAATATGCTCCACAGTGTCACACAGTATAATATGCTCCACAGTTGCCCCCACACAGTATAATATGCTCCACAGTGCCATACAGTATAATATGCTCCACAGTGGCCCCCACACAATATAATATGCTCCCCACACTGCCCCCCAGTATATAGCTCTATAGTGGCCCCACACAGTATAATATGCTCCTCAGAGGCCCCCCAGTATAATGCTTCACAGTGGCCCCACACAATATAATATGCTCCCCAGAGCATCCCCCCAGTATAATGCTCCACAATGCCCTCCCAGTATAATATGCTCCCCACAGTGGCCATCCAGTATACTATGCTTCCCAGTGGGTCCCCCTAGTATAATGCTCCACAGTGGCCCCACACAATATAATATGCTCCGCAGAGCGTCCCAACCAGTATAATGTTCCACAGTGGCCCCACAAAATATAATCTACTTGCCACAGGGCCCCCCAGTATGATACTCCATAGTGGCCCTGCACAGTATAATATACATACTAGAGCCTTGAGCCGCTTCAGGCGAACCTTTTGAAATTAATTTTGATGAATATTCGTGAGGTAATCCCATTTGTTTCAATACTATCATATCTGGGGTCTCTTCAGACCCCAGAGTATAATAATCGGAGGCCCAGGGGAGGTGAGGGAAAATAACAAACATTTATACTCACCTTGCCACCCGAAATGTGTGACGTCAGTTACAGGCCAGAGGAGGACACAGGATCACCAGACGCCCTGGAGAGGTGAGTAATAATGTTTGTTATTTTTGCAGACCTCTCCTTGGCAGGCTTATGTTGAAAAGGGGCCCTGTGGCGCATAACACCAGGCCCCTTTCCGTTATCAATATGGCAATTGCCCAGTCTGCTTCCCCCAGCGTCAGCCCTGGGGTCACGGGGCCCATTGAGGGATTCACAGGTACCCCGCTGGGCCAGTCCGAGCCTGTCTGTATATCATCCACCTGCAGGTGCAATTCAACAGCCAATAGCATCAGTCTATATCTAACATGTTTGCTGTCTGCAAATCGAAGTATGCACCACTAACATTGTGCTACACTGGTGACACTTGGAGATACAATGGAGAGAGGTCTATGACAGTGCATGTTAGAAAATGCATAGGACTATTCAAAAGAATATTAGTGGAAGTTATTATTAATATTTATTCTGGATGCAAAAGTACAACAATGGCAAAAATATTTGATCTTTGGTTCTGAAGATAAATGTCTTGGAGGTTGGGATCCGTGTTCTCTTATAGGGGTTATCCACTTTTTACTATTGATGGCCTATATTTATGATAGGCCATAAATATAAGATCTCTGGGGGTCCAACACCCAGGTACCCCACAGATCAGCTGCGGCTCTCAGTATTGCTTACATACCACGAGCTGTACAAACTGTAATGGCAGATATAGGTGCTGCAGCATTGCCCCATTGATGTCTAGCACTCATTGCATCCAGAGTAGAGCATAGACGATGCAATCATTGAAAGTCGGAGAGACGCAAGGGAAGGCTTAGGAAGGAGACTTCCACACACACAACCCCGCACCACTGTGCTCTGAAGGCAAATCCTCAGGGGGTTGGGGGACTGTCTTCTATAAAGTATGCAAGTTTGTACGATGCAGCAATGAAATGAAGGATGTGGGGTTGGGGCTAAAAACTATTTCGGCTATGTTGGCCAAGGGGGACAAGGAGTATGCTAATCAATTAAACAAATTCTTCAATAAGTTCACTGAACTCCTAGAAGAAGGGAAGAAGGAGGTATGACCCAAGAAAGACCATACCATCCCAAGGCAGATGGAAGTTCCCTGGCTAATTAAACCTGAGGACATGAAAAAAAAAGGGCTAGGGAAAGTGCAAACCAGAACGTCAGGTGGGTCTGACCAAGTTGCTCCAAGAGTCCTAAAATGATGTAAGGTGCAACCCTGCGGAGTGCTCATGGATCTTTTCCATAGGAGCATACATGTGAAGTGTTTCCCAGCGCTCTGGAAGACTTCATGGTTGATCCCTGTGCTGAAGAATGAAGGGAACAATGACCTGTCCAACTACCATCCAATTGCGCTAACATCTCAGATTATGAAGTTTGATGGGTAGAGGCAGTAATGTCAATTCCGAGGAACAGTGAGTAGAAGAACCTAGACATTGTAGTATGGTCAAAAAAAGAAATAAATCCATCTAGTTTACAGCGCATAAAGACAAGTTTTTTTTTTTTGCTAAAAAACTGTCATCAGGTGAATGGTCCAGTTATGGCTTCCCGAGATACCTGGAGCAAGGAAAGTTCCTGGCCTTAGGTCCCTGGCCTTTTCAGCATCCTAGATTCTGTTCATGCCGGAGATTACAGGTGCAGTAAATAATGGAGTGTATTTAAGGCTAAGGCCCAAGTCTACTGTGACATTATTCTTCGTGGTCTCCACTTTAACTTTTCAGCATATCTGCAATACATCCTCACCTCCTCTGCCCGGCAGTCTCTTTAACACATTTCCTGGAAAATTCTTTTTAAAATACTGGCAATGGCATACAAGGAAGATCACAGCTAGAGGTGAACCTTTCAAGATTTGTTTGGGTTTGTGCTAATTTAGTCTGGGACCAAACTTGCTCAATTGAACTGGATGTGCAAATTGCCTTAAAAAGTTGTGTAGGGCACACTTGGGGGTCCTAGGACTCCATGTAAGACCTTTCCAGCTCTTTAAAGGGAGTCTTTCAACCTGCCCATGAACCAAGCCTCACAGACACATAGGTTAGGGTTACCTGTATAAGTGTTTTTCTTTGTAAATTGGTGTCTCTTTTGACAAGATATCGCTTAACTCTTTTGAGTAACTGCAGCGCCTTCATTGCTTCAAGAAGCTCATTTGCATATTGACAAAAACAGCCGTATCTCATCAACTGAGTCATAAAATCACAAGGGGAAAACACCATTTAATTCAGGTAACTTTAAACAGTGATCTGGTGCATCAGAATGGTTAATGTCCACTATCAGAGAGGACTTTGATGGAGACATTGCCATTGGTGATAGCAGAGACCTGGTGGCTATGGCTATCTCTATGGTGCCATCTACAGTGGATATTGTCAAAGAGGAGCTAATCTGATACACAATATATCTTTGTGGGAAAAGTATAGCTTATCACTTGTTTATCTAAATGTCTGCTCATTGTGGGCTTTGGAGCTCAGTTGGTTCTCCTACTTAGTAATTGAAAGTCTTTCTTCCATAACTGGGCTATATAGATGTCAATCACTGAGTAGGACCAACCACCAAACTCTAAAGTCCAAAATAAGCGGACATTTAGGTCAATGAATGAGAAGTTATACTGAATATAGATGATTTTAAAAATATTCCATTTAATGCCTGCCTTTGCATTATTGAGGACTTTTTCCCTGCCAATAAGGATAAGGGAATTAGTGATATGAAACTGACTCAGAATTTGGGACTTACAATACAAACATCATTCAAGCATCAATCATAGAAAGGTCGTACTGTTCTTAAGAATCTATCTTCCTTTATTGTTATCGCAGATTCAAAAGATGAATAATTGTGATATCCATTCAGTGACTGAATTCTACCTAACCCCGTTCTCCACCTCCAGAATAAATTCTTATATTTTCTGGGTTTTTATTCATGTATCTGCTCGCAGTGTGGGAAATCTGCTTATCATTGCACTGGTCTGTGGTGTACCCCAACTTCACACCCCAATTTATTTCTTCTTGTGTAATCTTTCCTCTATTGACGTCATCTATGTTTCTGCCATTTTACCCAAAATGCTATCCATAATTTTAACAGAAGACACAATGATCACCTGCCACGGCTGCATCACTCAGCTGTTTCTATTCATATTCTGTGCAAATTCTGACATATATATTTTGTCCTCTATGGCTTATGATCGCTATGTAGTGGTTTGTTCTCCTTTACATTACTCTTTGATTATGACAAATAAAGTTTGTTTGATTGTATCGGCTTCCTACACACTTGTAAGTGCCGTGAATTCTGTAATGCTAACCTTAATGACATCTAAGTTATCGTTCTGTTCCTCTCACCAGATCAACCATTTCTTTTGTGAGATAATGCAATTAATAGTACTGTCTTCTAGTAACACCGAGAGTATGAAAATGATCCTCACCATGGAAGATATCTGTGTGGTATCTTTTATTTTTATGCTTATTTTGACCTCATATGTAAGAATTATCTTCACAGTTTCAAAGATGCGTTCCTCTAATGGGAAGTTTAAGGCTTTTTCTAGCTGCTCATCCCACATCATTACTGTCTTATTATTCTACGGACCTGCCATCTTCATGTACATTAAACCTGAGTCTGAAGATTCTAAGGAACAAGACAAAATTCTCTCCATGTTTTATGTGGCCGTGGTCCCATGTTAAATCCTTTCGTATATAGTCTAAGGAACAATGAAGTTCTGGGAGCTGCTAGAAAAACAGCTAAAGTAATATGGAACAGAATAGTTCTTGTTTCTATAAATTAAAATGTAGCAAAAAAAGTTCTTTGATCTGACATCTTTCATAATAGTTAGAGATGAGTGAGTTTTTCAAAAATTAGATTCGGCAGGTTCGCTGAATTTTCCGATACGATTCGATCCGATCCGAATTAATTTGCGGCGAATCGCATTAAAAATCAGCTATTTCCTGGCTGCAGAGAGCCTGTATAGTGTTTTAGAACACTGTGCCTTGCAGTGGTTTTTTGTGATGTCCCACTAGGGGACCTGAACCAACGATGCACTGATCGCTGGTTCAGCAGTATAGACTGCAATACACGTGTATTGTAGTCTATAGAGGAAGTCAGGCAGACGCATAGGCTGACTTCCTCACTTCTGGACAGGATCAACCAGGTAATGGGGTCACTGGCCAGACCCCGGGCTGCAGAAGATGCATATCGGCACCCCCCGATCTCGCCACTGGGGGGTGCTGAGGGGGACATATAGCATGGCAGAGCCCCTTGGATGCCGCGGTCATGTTTGACCACGGCATCCAAGGGATTAAAACCTACGATCGGAGCTGTGCTCCGACCGGGGGTTATGGAGCAGGTTGTTAGCTGTCAGTTACAGCTAACACCTGCTCCCTATGCTGTGGGCAGTCGTGAAGGAGTTAAAGGGCTGTGACATCACAGGGCTGGCTGTTGATTGGCCGCATGCATGGCATTGTGGGTGATCCTGCATTCCCAGAGTTCCTTGCCCCATGTCCTAATGTGCAGTAGCCATTTTATGAAAAAATGTGATTCGTTACCACGAAGAGTGAGGAAATCCGGATTCGATGCGAATTGAAAATTTCCTGAAATTCGGATCGAATTCCACTTCGTCAGCTTCAATTCACTCATCTCTAGTCACCTCCCTTGGATACGTCAAGAGTGATACAAAAGTCATGGGGACAGTGGTGCCAAAAGTTTGCTAGCAATGTAAAATAAGTATATTTTCTGAATCAAGACTTGCTGGAACCCGTGATGCCCCCAATGTTCTATTGATACGCAGTAAAAATTGATACTTTTGATCATATTGACTATATTCAGTCAGGGCACCAAATAGGTTGGAAAGAGAGGCAATATATCAGCTCTAGTACCCAGCTTATGATACAATTTAACTATTTTTTATTAATTCTTTCCTATCCATTCTTTGTTTTTTTTTTTTGTTTACATGTTTTATTCTCAATATCAATTATGTATTTCTATGGGTGATGTGCTGGGGCATTGAGCTTTTATTACATGAATAATGTATTTAGATTTTTGTATTTATTTCTGAAATTTTTGCATAGTTATACAGTGGTGGCATCACTTAGCAGGACTTTATGGAACAGGGGAAGGTAAAAATAGTAAACTTGATCTCAGTGTGACTGGTAGAAATATTACGCAATAAGTTGAACAATCCGTCTCCATTTAATCCAACTACCCAAACAACGGCAATCCGGAACTTTAGACATTTGGTATAACAGGATCTAGTCAACCTTGAAAAGTTAAGAAAAAATAAGGATATTGTTATTAAACAAGCTGTAAAGGAGGGAGATATCATTTTGAAAAAGAGATTGTATTAAAGGGTTTTTTCAGGCCAAAAATATTGATGACTTATCCTAAGTGTAGGTGATAGATATCACATCTGCGGGGGTCTGACATCTGGTACACCAACTGATCAGCTGATACACAGAGAATGGAGCAGGAAGCAGACAGCGCTGCATGCTGTAAAAATGATAGGTATGAGGGTGTTGCTCAGAAGAAAATGATGGCATATTGTTCTACAAAGGGGACCAAATACAGATTTGGAGATCTAAATTATTAGCTTTCCTAGACCAGACCTCCCTTAAAAACCCAGACCTCAGAACAGATACCTAAGCAGACCCTTAAATAAGTACATATCCCAGACAAGACATGCTAAGTAAATATAGACCCTCTAAATACAGACTTAGATCAACTAAATAAATTGAGAACCCAGAAGAAAAACCCCTAAAGTAATATCGACCTGTAGATATATACAGGCCCCAGACAAGTAATATCGACCTGTAAATATATACAGGCCCCAGACAAGTAATATAACACACCCTAAACACTTTCACACAGCTATTCACACTCTGAATAAGTGTAGCCTTACAGCTTTGGGTATTGGCTACAGGGCCTGCACTTATATGGTCATGTGACCTTATCTGTAAAGGTCCTTATATAGTACTTACAGTAAATCTGCACATATATGGTCATATTACTATATGAGTGCAGGTCCTTATACAATAACAGGTTCTGTACACAGCCGTGGCTTAAAGGATTAAAGGATCACTTCACATAGCAGTTTTGTCATACAATATAATTACAATGTGCAAAAAGTCTTTGAGCGCTTTGGGCAGCCATATCATAAGCCTTCATTGGCTCTAGTTCAAGTTATTTTAAGAAGGGATGTTGTCTTTTCAAAAGATGGCTCAATGTAAAATGGCGGCAGCCGTATAACATAACAACATTAACTTTCAGTAGTAGTACATGTGTCAGGATACAAATAATTTTTCTTGCACATTGCCTGAAGTCATGTCTTAAAAAATCATCTCCATTTGTCACCAGCCCATACACTCAGGGTCTCCCCATGATATGTTGTTCTGATTTGTCCCAAGGTTGAAGTCCTCTCAGTCCAATATAGCAAAACGCAGAAGACTCCCCACTACTAAGCTACATTCAGACGACCAAGGTGCAAAACGCCTGCAAAAAAACGTCCATTTTTCATGGCCATCTATCACCCGAGGGACACCCATTTTACACAGTACAGTGTATGGAGGGATCCATAAAAATGGACAAAAATAGGACATGACCTATATTTTAATGGTCCGTCACAAAACTGTCAAAATAACCCCCATTCACTGACATTGAATTTAAGCCTCACACTTGCCTCTGGGGCTAACCCCTGGTCCTGCTAATAGATCAGTACTGATAGTTGGCACCACCAGCTGCACAGCCACTTCGTAATACCACCTTCTTATAGGAATCTTTCCATAGGGGAGTATTTAATTTCTGAGGCTAAAGCGGTCTTGCCATGACTATTCTGAAACAATGCTACCTACTAGAAATGTGTGAACCTTGTGAAATTTGTTTCACGAATATTCTCAAGGCTCATCCGCCTGATTTGTTTCTGGTAAAGTAGTAAAAAAACAGGGTATGTATGAGCGCTACTTAATCAGCCAGACATGTATGACAGTGTCTGGCTGATTAAGTAGCGCTCATACATACCCTGTTTTTTTACTACTTTACTATTTGCACTACCACTGTCCTACAGACAGGTGGTCCCAGGGGGAGCAGCAACTTGCCAGACTCTTTCTCTCTTTTTACCATACTTAATCCTGAGGCATTACTATCCAGGTCCCCACAGGACCACCAGAGGCGCCAGTGTGGTAATAAAACCTTTTTCTTGTTATTATTGATTTGTTTCTGGACAAACTTGTTCTACCAGAACCAAAAGTGTTATTATTATACTCTGGGCCCAGAGAAGGTACAAAAATGTAATAAACATTTATACTGACCTCCAGTCTCCCTTTCAGCATCCAGTACTCTTTTTGACCAGGGGACTATTGTAGAGCACCCCATGTGACCACTGAGGTACATTTACAGGCCTCAGTGCTCCCCCAGGGCTCATAATGTCAGCCAAGAGGCCAAAAGAGGATGCCAGGGAACCACTGGATACCATGAGGGAGCAAGGAGAGGTGAGGCAAGGTGAGTATAAGTGTTTATTATGCTTCTGCACCTTCCCATTTATTATATTCTGTGGTCAGAAGATACCCAGAGAGCAATATTGGTTTGTGATTGGTAAACCATGAAGTTTTGGGTCTACAGAAACTTTGGGATGAATTTGGTTTGTTCCAAACCAGTTCACTCATCTTTAGTACCTACCACTTTGACTTATAACAGGGAGGGACATCAAGGGGAGGGGGTTGGGCACAAAATAGGCACTACACAAGTTTAATAAGTAGCACTATTTAACCTTTTAGCATTCATCTGACATATGTCACAAGCAGCAGAAAATGGTGACAAAAACAGTCTGCATTAAAACAGCTATAATCTGAGAATATAATGCAGTAAATAAACACCCTGGGTGAAAATTATTAAAAAAAAAAAGTGAAATGTAAAAAAGTAAAAATTAAAATTTAAAAAAAATATTAAAAAATAATAAAAAATGAAAACGCCATCATGTCTCCATTTTACACATTACAATAAATAAACATATTACCATAGGTATCACCACATCCAAAAATGTCTGAATTATTAAATGTAAAATGTTATTTTTTTCTTATAAATTCAAGAAAAGACTAAAATAGCCATATAAATTTGTCATTGCCATAAATGTACTGACCCTCAGAATAAAAATAATAAGTCATGTTTACAGCAACGTGAACACCGTAAACTAAGCCCCAAAATATAATGGCAGAATTGCATTTTTTTCTATTTTATCTCCATAAAAATGTTTTTAACTTTTCACAATACATAGGGAAAATTAAACGGTGTCATTAGAAAATACAACTAATTCTGCAAAAAAACAAGCCCTACATTGAGAAAAAATGACAGAAGTTAGGGCTATTGGAAGATGGATAGGAAGAAACGAAAATGAAAACACGGAAAATTGCTGTATCCTTAAAGGTTGTCCAGGCAAAAATGGACAACCCGGTTTATTTTTTAAATCAGCCGGGCAGTGAAAAATTGTTTTTAAAAATTCACGCTCACCTTTCCATGGTGTCACTACCTGTGATATCACGGGTCTCTTCCTGAGGCCTGCTGAGGTCGCTGATTGGAGCAGCAGGACTGGACCGTACTGGGAGGACACTGGAGCACCGGGGACAGATGAGTATGATTTTTTTTATTTTTTTTACCTCTTCCCGGCCTATAAAAAAAAAAAAATTATAATTTGCCTGGACAACCTCTTTAAGGGGTAAAAGGTTTTGTGTTACATGTGACTAACATGTACTCTCTTGCCTATCAATGAATTGGGCATTTTCTAAATATCTTAAGGATCAGATCATATACTTGATTCCTACAAGCATGGAACTGCTGACCCTTATTTTTGAAAATATCTCAATAATCTTCAGAGAAATGAATTTCCGTGCAGAATTTCTTGCCAAAATTTGTAGCTTTAATTAAGATATGAAGCCACAGGGGCAAAAAAAAATCTTGACATCTGTAAGGGATTTTACCATCTTTAAAACCGCGAGTAAGGAATCAATAAGCCTTTCTATTTATGACGCTGACACTCTGAACAGGGCTCTATGACATATTTCTTCCAACAATGGCTCCTTTTCGGTATCATTGATTTACTAATAATATTGCATATTTTAATCAAAAATAATATAATTTTCAGATTTCTTATGAAAAAGAATTGGTGATAAAACACAGATGTGTAGAAATCTATCGCAAAATTAGAATATTTAGAATGTTTACACATAGGAGATTTGTTGCTGAAATTTTTTGGAGTAAAATTCCTTTCCATTTCTCCAGTATGGACATGGATTTCTACAAGTTATTTTAGCAAAATTGGACAGTCTCAGAAATTTCTGAAACAAACCTGCTATGTGTGAATATATCCTTAGCAGAAATTCTTAATTTCAGCTTAAATACTCTTCAATTAAAGGTAGGCTTCATGCACATGATGGTTTCCATTTTTCATCCCTGAGAAGTGGATCTGTGTGTATGTTTATAACATCCATGTGGCCTCTTTTTTTAATGTCTGTTTTATTACCATCTTCCATTCGAGTGCAGTTTCTGCAGCGTTTTGCTTCTGTACTGAGAGCTGTTCCTGCCTCTCACTGAATGTTACTGTGTATGGAGTATGGGCTTTGAGTACGGGGCTGTGGGGAGGGTCACTCAAACAGTTATATAGGAGACATTCTAAAATGTACAAACTTGCTTTAGGTGTCATAGGAAAGAGGAGAAGGTTGCAGTGATATCTAAATTTCCAGGGAAATCACTGGTTGAAAACAAAGTACGGATTAGAATATTTATATGTAACAGTATAATATATATACTGTATATATATATTTAATTTTATTTATTATTTTTTTCAAGCAGCTTGAAAAGAGGCTCAAGTGCTTTGAGCTGAAACGTTGCTTGTAAGGGGCAATAAAACCCTAATTTTTTTCTCTTGGAGTGCCGTCTACTTTTGTATATTATTATTGGGATAACCTGTATCCCTGGGCTGCCATCCTCTCTGTAGCTGGTTCAGGCTTTATTTGGACATATACACACACAGTATATATATATATATATATATATATATACAAAAACATATAAATACACAAAATCCAGCTAGCCCTAACACCTGGAATATGACCTCTTTTTCTAACCCATTCGATACTGTAAATGATTATACTGTGTCAGTTGATACTGCCTATAACTAAACTCCAATTGATAATAATACTCTCACTTCAATTGATGTTATCAAATGTGCTGGTTAATCCTGCTTATAAATGGGACTCTACTCATTGACAACAATTCCACATTAACTGATATATCACACTGAAACTTCCAGCACTACTGTCTATATAGAAGTGTTAACCCTTCCAGCTGAGTTGCAGTTTCATGTACATGAATGATGTTTTACCCTTCTGTATATTTTTGTCACTTATACTAATAGTAGTGAATATACAGTATCCCCAGTATTGCAGGTAACCAGGAATGTCTTAGTTTTGTTAGCAACAGAACTGGAGATCTATTCACATGCAGTATCAGCCCTGGAAGGAGAGGACATTTACCAGTTCTTATAATTTTTACTATGCTTACAGGTTTTTTTTTTTTTATCAGTTTTATGAATTCTTTCCTATCCATTCTTTCTCCTCTGTTTACATGTTTTATTCTGATCATCAGTTATGTATTTATATGGATGATGTGCTTGGACATGGAGTCTGTATTTATTGTGTTAATCTATCTATCTATCTATCTATCTATCTATCTATCTATCTGTCTGTCTGTCTGTCTGTCTATCTATCATCTATCTATCTATCTATCTATCTATCTATCTATCTATCTATCATCTATCTATCATCTATCTATCTATCTATCTTATCTATCTATCTATCTATCTATCTATCATCTATCTATCTCATATCTATTCCTATCTATCTATCTATCTATCTATCTATCTATCTATCTATCTATCTATCTATCATCTATCTATCTATCATCTATCTATCTCATATCTATCTCCTATCTATCTATCTATCTATCTATCTATCTATCTATCTATCTATCCCCCTCTCTCCCTCTCTCTCATCATCATCATCTATCTATCTATCTATCATCTATATCTCTATCATCTATCTATCTATCTATCTATCTATATGCATTGAACTGTAATTTTTGTTTTATTGTTATTTATTGTATCTTTTTAGGATTCTCTAATAAACTGATGCTTTCAGAACCATTATAATTATATATTTCTGTTAACACTTTGGCAAATTTGGATAAGGGACATTTTTTTTTCTTGAGAATTTTCCATTGTGACGGGTGAGTCCTGCTATTATTTTATTAATAAATAAATCTCATCATTACTGTACAGTATGTCTTTCTCCTCTATTCTGCAATGTAAATATTGGGCGATGACCTTCGATTTCCCCCCGTCCTTCAGGACAAACATCCATACTCCTGTCTGCTGCTGCCTTCACCTTAAAAACACAAAATAATCAGATCTTTCCTCAAGCTTGAGTCAACAAAAATGCTTGTACATGCTCCTATGATAGAAGTAGAGACTCTCTCCCTAGCAACTGTAACATTCTTCTCTGTGCTCCTAACTTATCTATTTATTGGGTCGAGGTGATATGCCTGGTTGCGATGTCAGACACCCTTTAAATTATATGAATTCCAAGTCATAATCCTGAATTTGAACTAACTAAGAGATAAAAAGACAGCACCGCGCAACAAATAGTGTATTACCGTCGATGGAGCAAATATATGGTATTGAAAGAATGTTGCTCACCTTATGGGGTTGTGATTGAGTCACAACTCCCTAGAGTGCAGAGGCATAAATGTAGACACCATCTAGAGGGTAGCAGCTGGAGTTCCATCACTAGGATGTGTGTATCAATGTAGATATTATGGACCAGATCCACAAAGGTATTCAAATCCTTGGCAGGTAAAGGACTGCGCTTACCCAGATGTCTTCAATTAATGTCTTTATTAGTACCAGAAC
Organism: Leptodactylus fallax; assembly: GCA_947044405.1. Lineage (NCBI taxonomy): Eukaryota > Metazoa > Chordata > Amphibia > Anura > Leptodactylidae > Leptodactylus > Leptodactylus fallax. The sequence continues at coordinate 247,058 of CAMRHE010000484.1, forward strand.
AAACAACGCGTTTTGGAGCCAGGGGTTGCTCCTTAAACTCGTGTTACAGCATCCACGTGTTGTATTCTGTGCATGAGTATAGGAACAAGCGCCAAACATATAGCAGAGTCCAGGGCAGGGAGGGTAACCAAATTGAGGATCTGGTCCATAATCCTGAACTTAATCCAGTAGAAATGTTGTGGAAAGACCTGAAACAAGCAATTCATGGGAGGAAACCCACCAACAGAACAGAGTTAGGCTGGGATCCCACATGGGCAAACCATGGCGGAAATGCCTTGGAAAAAAATTTGTTTTTTTACAGTCACTGCAAGATGGATAGGATTATAGTGACTCCCATCCACACCTTGCAGAAAAATACGCGCAGCAGACATGCTGCAATTTCCAAAACATCCACGATCATACCTACGGAAACTCTGCCGGTTTTCCTATGGGTATAATGAAAGCAGGAAGCCCGCAGAGGTTTTCTGTAACAATCGCTGAGAGGAAAAACCACAATGCATTGCCGCCATGGTTTTTCCCGCAGCTCCTTTTTGCTGCAGCTCGCTACGTGCTGCTTTAGCCTTAAAGCTTTTTTGTATGGAGAAATAGGGCTAAAATTCCTCCAAGCCCATGTACAGGACCAAACAACAATTACCATAAATGTTTATATCCAGAATGGGCTCACATCAGATATTGAAAGCAAAGGGTCACATATTTTTGAAACTCACAGATATGAGATATTGGATCACTTTCTTCTATAAATAAATGAACAAGTCTAAAATTTTTTACTCATTTGTTTGATTTGGTTCTCTTTATCTACTTTTAGGGCTTGTGTGAAAATCTGATGTAGTTTGCTCAAATTTATGCAGAAATATAGAAAATTCTGAAAATTTCACAAACTGTCAAGCACCATTGTATAATCCTCTTTAATAAGATATAGATTAGTAATACTGGATTAGAATAAAACAGAGACTTTTGGACCTACAAGTCTCAACAGTGGAATGTTCCATACCATGCTTAAGAATCACTTCTTTTATCACAGTCAAGATGAATAACTGTAAAAATAGTTCAGTGACTGAATTCTACCTGACCCCGTTCTCCACCTCCAGAATAAATGCAATTCTTATATTTACCGGGTTTTTATTCATGTATCTGCTCGCAGTGGTGGGAAACCTGGTTATCATTGCACTGGTCTGTGGTGTACCCCAACTTCACACCCCCATGTATTTCTTATTGTGTAATCTTTCTTCTGTTGATATCATCAGTGTCTCTGCCATTATACCCAAGATGTTGTCCTCCATTATAACAGAAGACAAAAAAATCTCTTTCTATGGGTGTTTGACTCAGTTGCCCTTCTTCCTATTTTGTGGTAATGCAGACATTTATATTCTGACCTTTATGGCTTATGACCATTATGTGGCGATTTGTTCTCCTCTTCATTATTCTTTGATCATGACAAGAAAAGTTTGTTTTATTCTAGCAACTTCCTACATTATTTTAAGTATCTTAAATTCCATATTGTTTACCTTAATAATGTCTACATTATCATTCTGTTACTTGCACAAGATCAACCACTTCTTTTGCGAGATAATACCATTAATGGCGCTCTCTACTAGTAACACTGACAGTATAAAAGTGGCCATCTCAATAGAAGATATCTGTGTGGTAGGTTTTAGTTTGATGTTTATTTTGACCTCTTATGTAAGAATTATCTCCGCAATTTTGAAGATGCGTTCCTCTAGAGGACAGCTTAAGGCTTTTTCTAGCTGCTCATCCCACATTATTACTGTCTTATTGTTCTACGGACCTGCCATCTTCATGTACGTGAAACCTGAGTCTAAACATTCTAAAGAAGACAAAATTCTCTCCATGTTTTATGTGGCCGTGGTTCCCATGTTAAACCCATTTGTCTACAGTTTGAGGAACATCGAAGTTCTGGGAGCTGCAAGAAAAAGTGCCAAAGTAATATGGAATAGAATCACACATTTCTTTGAAAAAAAATAAAAATGTGTCAGAAATCTGTTAAAAAATGTGTGTCATGGTAGTCTGAAATATATTGTAATCCTGAAACAGAAAAATGTGTATAATATTCAAAACTGAAATGCAAAAGTTAGAACACAATTGGGGAACTCATAAAGACCAACATAGTAGTCCCCTGCACCAGCAGTGGATGCACTTATAGGGGTCACGAAGACAAAAAGTTGCAACAACCCTCTGCTAGCACCAAGACCATTACTGCTAATTTCTACTGTATATGAAAGTACATGAAAATAAGGTTCTTGGTTAACATTTTGGTTTCATTGTATAAGCCCATCTGCCAGTGACAAAGTGACCTTTTTTAGATGGGACCCTAAACTTTAATGACTGATCTCTTTTTTGGCTTTGTCTTCCAATGAATTAAGGGCAAGTGTATTGCAGTCATATTATACTTTGCATACACTACAACATCTCTTTTCTCTTGACCTGAGCCTCTAAATGGATGGAGTATATTTCAACCATATCATGATCTAATTAGAATCAGCCTTGGGAAGACCGGTGGTGTGTATAACCAAAATGAAGACAGCCACACCACCGAATGCACAATGCAATAAAGATATAGGAATGGTCCAGGATAGCAATAAATATTTGATGAGTGAGGGGTCATAAGGTGGTCCCCAAATTGATTAACTGGCCTATTCTGACACCCAAAAGCAGAAAGCTACAGTCCCTATTGTTTGCCAAGCTCCAATACTTCATCTCATCTTCTACTGAACTCAATGACAGCTAAGCTCCAGTACCGACTCCCAGCTACTATACAGGGATTTAAGCTAACTGCTTCCAGTCCCGTGTTATGTATAGTATGGGCATTGAAAGTAGCCACCTACAACTGATTGGTGGGGAACTGCCTAACAGCCCCCCACTGATCAGATATTTATGACCTAACCTAAGGATAGGTAATAAAAAACTCAATTCTCGACAATCCCTTTAAGAATGTCTCCTCTTGAGGTAGGCACGTAATACTACATCCTTGCACCTAAGGGAAAAACTATGTTAGCTCTGTGCTGGAGTAGACTTTGTTGTCATTGATGTCATAAAAGTGGCATACATAATTATGAATGTGGTATGGGTGATGGCCTGAGAGGAATGATGCAAAGTGGTCCATTGGTCCAGGTACAAAAGATAGACTTGAAGTTTTGGAGCTATTGCTAGATCAGTGTGGACTGTGGAGGCACCAGCCGAGAAAGAAAGAGAGACTAGTGAACAGTGACAGGACAGATATGCTGGAGGTACAAGGGTAGTGATGGGTGACTGTCACAAGATTCGTTTCGACAAATATTCTTGAGGTTCAGCCCTTCGGTTCGTTTTTAAACCTGAAGAACAATTATTCTACTCTGGAGTCTCCTTGGAGTTGAGAAAAAATAAACTGTTATACACACCTCTCCTGGGCATCTTCCTGGCATCTGGAAGCCCCCCAGCATCCTCTTCAGGCCTCTGGCTAACATCAGACTCCCAGGGCCCAATCATGTATGAGAAAGGGAAACTTAAGCTACTTGTGTTTACTGGTCTAGATGGTGTTCTAGTCAAATGGAGTGAGTCTACCCCTGATGGACACAAAAATCCAGTGCCTTATGTGCATTTTAACCCTTTAGCGATCTAATATTTTAGCCTTAAACCAATAACATTTTATCCCTCTTTGCATTCCCACATATGCTTCTGATTGATAATAGTGGAGTGATATCATGAACAAAAGTCCATGGTGTCCCCTTCCCTGGGGTTACCTGAAGTGACAGGAGAATAATAAAATCATTTTCTCCACTCCTAGCACTGTCAGCTGCTTGTGTTCTCCTGCACACTGGTTAAAGTGAGGTATGAGTATATACACCTACACTTTAACCAGTGATATCTCTAAATCTATGGGGGCTACAGGCAATTCTTGACTTTTAAACAAGACAAGACCAGAGTTAGAGCCATTTAAAGTTACAGTGTCTCTGAACGTGCTGTACTTGGGGTGATCGGTAATGCCCTTAGCTCAAGCCCTGAGCCCTGCTGGTTCAAAACTCTAGGGGAGTTAATACACTATGTTTTAACCCAATTTAAACTGTGATCCACAACAAATTTATTCAGTCAGAAATTAATCTTTGGACTGAACCACCTGAACCCGGAACAAAATGAATCTTCAGAGGTTCGTCCATCTCTGTCTATGAGTATGCTGACATTGTTTAATGATAAAAGCAGGTGTGACAACTAGGGATGAGCAAATTGAAGCTGAAGAAGTGGAATTCGATCCGAATTTCAGGAAATCTTCGATTCGCATAGATTCTGGATTTCCTCACGCTTCGATGTATCGAATCGCACATTTTCGATCGGGGGTTTTATCCCCTTGGATGCCGCAGTCAAACATGACTGCGGCATCCAAGGGGTTCCGCCATGCTACCTGTCCCCCTCGGCACCCCCCCGCGGTGATTAAAAATAAAAAAAATGCTGATACTCACCTGTCCTTGGCTCAGCAGTAACTCCGAGCTCTTCCTCCCCAGGCCTGATGTCCGGGGAGCAGGACTTCATTTGGAAGGAAGAAGAGGAGCGAGGAGGACACTCAGACAGCCGGGTTCCCAGGAGAGGCGAGGATAAGGTGAGTATAAGTGTTTGTTATTTTCCATCCCCTGGGCCTCTGATTATTATACTCTTATATTATATTATACTGAGGAGACCCCAGAGTATAATAATAGCACCAGCTCTAGGTGGGGGGGAATGAAGCAGCGATATCTGATTGCTGTTTCAATGGGGAAGGGGATGGATTGAAGCAGCGATATCTAATGTAGAGGAGGCAGAGGTGGAAGATGTGACTGTTGGTGGTGGAGTTAGTAGTGGCAGGGGGTGTGATACTGGTAATGGTGCTGGTAGGGGTACTAGAGGGAAATCTGGAGGTGGGAATTATCAGGAATTTAATTTCCATGATGAGGTAGAAATTCAGTGACAAAAATGATGAAATTACCAAATCCGATGATGATTCTATGGCAGATAAGACCTGGTATTCCAGTTATGGTGATAGGGTGAAATCGGAGGAAGAGGGTGGTGGCTGTTATAATAGTAACAATTCCATTTGATGCACAGCTCCAACATCAAAATAATTTGCCTGGGCTAGATCTAAGGCAAGTTTAGGTGGTGGTGTTGGAGATGGTGGCATTGGAGGCACTGGCAGACGCATTTCCAGGGACGCTAGTGTTGGCAGCAGCAGCAGCTACTTCCCATATGAGAATTTTTGTTTATACATTACCAAATGACAAATCCATGGCAAGGTGCAAGATCTGAAAGTAGAAAATTAGCCATTGCCGTGGTGGCACATGTGTAGCAATTAGGTCTCTTTTTAATCCCTTGAAATGGCGTCACCAGCTCAAATGGAGATTTGACCCCATTCTCCACCAACAAAATAAATGCAACTCTTATATTTATTGGGTTTTTATTCATGTATCTGCTCGCAGTGGTGGGGAATCTGATTATCATTGGACTAGTCTGTGTTTTATTCCAACTTCACAACCCCATGTATTTCTTCTTGTGTAATCTTTCTTCTTTTGACATCATCAATATATCTGATATACTCCCAAAGATGTTCACTATTATAACAGAGGATAATAAAATCTCTTTCTGTGGGTGTTGTCCTTCTTCATATTTGGAGATAATGCGGCCATTTATATTCTGACCTCTATGGCTTATGATTGCTATGTGGCTATGGTTTGTTCTCCTCAACATTATTCTTCAAGCATTGTTTTATTCTAGTGACTTCCTATAAAATATTAAGTGCCGCAAATTCCATCATGCTTACATTATTGACATCTACATTATCATTCTGTTCTCACAATATTAACCATCTCTTTTGTGAGATAATTCCACTCATAGTACTCCCTACTAGTGTGACACCAAGAGTATAAAAATGATCCTCACAACGGAAGATATGTTTGGTTCAAAATTTATTTTGACCTTATATGTAAGAATTGTCTCCACAGAATTCCATCGTCTGGGGGTCAGCTTAAGTTTTTTTTTTCTATCCGCTCATCCCACATCATTACTGTCTTATTATTCTATGGACCTCCCATATTCATGTACATGAAACCTGAATCTAAGCGTGCTAAGGATAAAGACAAAATTCTCTTCATGTTTTATGTGGCCGTGGTCCCAATGTTGAACCCATTTGTCTACAGTCTAAGAAACAAAAAAGTTCTGGGAGTGGCTAGGAGGAGGCCAACAAAGTAATACAGAATAAAATTATACTTTTTTTTAAAAAAAAACATAAAAATGTAATCAATCTTACATGTGCCTTAGTAGTCTGAAATATATTGTAACACAGAAATAGTCTTTAGTTTTCAAAAGTGGAATGCAAAGGTAAGAACACAATTGGGGGATTGATTGTACACCGATCTTTATGTCCCCTTCAGAAGAACACAAAACTTTTGGAAAGTTGTGTAGAATCCAGTACAATCCGAACTGGATCGCTTATCTCTAGTTGGCAGTCTCCCTTGAATGCCCCTGTGCCAGTATTGGTTGCTGTACTTCATACTATTCAGAAACACAGTGTACAACATCTCAACCAGCCTGTTCATCCATATAGAAACTGGATATATTACTTAAAAGGGTAACATTATTTAAAGGCTAAATAATTCATTAAAGATCAGCAGGAGTCAGACAGCCGGGCCCCTGATCGATCAGTTGGAAAAGGCTGCAGTATTCAGAGATGGCGAACCTCTCAAGTTTCTTTTCGCATTCAGTGGCTCGGGTCTCCAATTCCTTTTGGGTCGAACAAGTTTGGTATGAACCAGACTTTAAATTGACTTAAAACATATTGTAGAACACTCTTAGGACTCCTAGGAACCTATCTATAAAACATTGTGTAGAATACTCTTAGGGCTCCTAGGAACCTATCTATAAAACATATTGTAGAACACTCTCAGGGCTCCTAGGAACCTATCTATAAAACATAGTGTAGAACACTCTCAGGGCTCCTAGGAACTTATCTATAAAACATAGTGTAGAACACTCTTAGGGCATCTGGAACCTATCTTAAAACCTAGTGTAGAACACTGTTAGGGCTCCTAGGAACCTATCTATAAAACATAGTGTAGAACACTGTCAGGGCTCCTAGGAACCTATCCATAGAACACTGTCAGGACTCCTAAAAACCTATCTATCCAATTTCTAGGTCTCTGGAAAATACAGCCAAGTTATGTCAAAGTGAAAAGTGACATTATTATACTCTAAAGTCTCTTTAGACCCCAGAGTATAATAGATGGAGGTAAAGGGAAGGTGTAAAAAAAAAAAAAAAAAAAAAACATTGATACTCACCTTCTGTTACTTCTCTTGGGCTTCCTTGTGGTATCTGGTGCTCTTCTGTGAAGTTATTGGCCTGGGGGTCACAGCTGAGGCCAGTGATTGGGCCACCAGTAGTCACATGGACTCACCCAGCGTCATGACACTTGGCATGCTCAGGTCACTACTGAGGCCCAATCACAGGCCTCACTGCTGAACCCAGGTACATGACATCACAGAAGAACATCAGATGCACAAGGCCCAAGAGAGGTAACGGAAGGTGAGTATGAGTGTTTTTTTTACTTTTGTTACATCCCCTCGGCCTCCAACTATTATACTCTGGGTAGAGGTGTAGCTAGGGGTTCAGTACAGGAGGGGTCAACACGTCTAAGTGGGCCCCCAACTCAGGTATACCAATATTACCACTATACAATGTCCATATAGTGGTACAGGTGCATCTCAATAAAGTAGAATATCTTTGAAACATTTATTTATTTCAGTAAATAAATTAAAAAAGTGACCTCCTATATTTTCTAGATTCTTTACACACAGAGTGTTCTATTTCAAGTGTTTTATTTCTGTAAATGTTGATTATGGATTACAGGTAATGAAAACGGAAATCTAAGAAAATTAGAATATTGTAAGAAAAGTTCAGTATTGTAAATTCAGTGTGTCACCTGCCAAGGTTTCCTAAGCCTTTAAATGGTCCCTCAGTCTGGTTCAGTAGGACACACAATCATGGAAGACGCTGATTAGGAATTGTATTACTGAATTACTAAAATGAATGAACGTTTCAAAAGATATTCTAATTTATTAAGCTGCACCTGTACTGTATATACTGGCTCTATACCACTAGAAGTCCCAGAGAGGGGTCATTTAACATTTCTACCTTTGGAACCCAGAGACGGGCGAATGACCTGAAGGATTTTATCTAACATCCTATAATCACCGTCTTTTGTTCTGTAATTAAGGCCATTACTGTCACACCACAGGAGGTTGTTGTTTTCCATTGAGTTTAGCCATTTAGTGTCTAGTTAGTTCTATTCAGTTTATTGTATTTGATAATATAAAGACTATACATATTGTATTTAGTTTAGTTTTATTTGAGCAAAAAAGCACTGAAACAATTAATCATTTTTTATATATTTTAAATAGAATTAGAAATTTTAGAGCAAGGTACAGCTGTGAGTAATGACCAGAAGCATTTGTCTAAGGCAGGGGTAGGCAACCTTTTTGTTCGCGTCCGATTTTAATAAAAAAATCAAAGATGAGGTACTCGGAGTGCCGGCAATAATTGTAAGTCTGACGACCCCAAACTAAAGTCATATACCACAAACCAAACACAGAAGTGCTGCCACCAGATGCTTTAGGACACATGCGTACTGCTATTCCTGGGACACTCCTGTACTTTCTGATTAGAAGCAATGAAAGTCCATGTGCAGCCCCCAATAGTGGTAAATTATTGTGTCCAGGAGCCCCGTATGGCGGCATCCTATGGTGAATACACACTATGTATCTGGATGCAGCTATATTTGGAACTTTTCATCAATGTAAAACTGGTGCATTTGCACAAAAAAAAACAAACCGGAGTTTTCTGTGCAAAAACACATCCTAATATAGAAAACACACCGTTATACAGAATAATGTCCCAAGTGGTCCCTGCACACGGTATATGTCCCAAGCGGCCCCCAACATGGTATATGTCCCAAGCTGCCCTGCACACGGCATTTGTCCCATAGCGCCCTGCACACAGTATTTGTCCCAAGCAGTCCCTGCACACAGTATTTGTCCCATAGCGGCCCCTGCACACAGCAAATGTCCCAAACGGCCCCACACACTGAATGTCCCAAGCAGACCCTGCACACGGATATGTCCCACAGCGGCCCCTCACACGGTAATGCCTAAGTGGCCCCTGCACACAGAATGTCCCATAGCAGCCCTGCACACGGTATTTGTCCCAAGCGGCCCCTGCACACGGTATTATGTCCCAAGCGGCCCCACACACAGTATTTGTCCCATAGCTGCCCCTGCACACAGATTATGTCCCAAGCAGCCCTGCACACGGTATTTGTCCCATAGCGGCCCCTGCACACGGTATATGTCCCAAGCGGCCCCACACACAGTATTTGTCCCAAGCTGCCCCTGCACACAGTATGTCCCAAGCGGCCCCGCACACGGTATTATGCTCCATAGTGGCCCCTGCACACGGTATATGTCCCATACGGCCTCTGCACACAGTATTTGTCCCAAGCGGCCCCGCACATGGTAATGTCCCATAGCTGCCCCTGCACACAGAGTCCCAAGCGGCCCCGCACATGGTAATGTCCCAAGCGGCCCCGCACATGGTAATGCTCCACAGTGGCCCCGCACACGGAATGTCCCAAGCGGTCCCTCACACGGTAAGCTCCATAGTGGCCCCTGCACACGGTATATGCTCCATAGTGGCCCCGCACACGGTAAGCCCATAGTGGCCCCGCACACGGTATTATGCTCCATAGTGGCCCCGCACACGGTAATGTCCCAAGTGGTCCCGCACACGGTATTATGCCTATAGTGGCCCATGCACACGGTATTATGCCATAGTGGCCCCTGCACACGGTATATGTCCCATAGTGGTCCCTGCACACGGTATTATGCCTAAGGGCTCCGCGCACGGTATAGCCCCAAGTGGCCCCGCACACGGTATATGCCCATAGTGGCCCCGCACACGGTATATGTCCCATAGTGGCCCCGCACACGGTAAGCCCAACCCGAAGATCCCAAGTGGCCCCGCACACGGTATTAGCCCAAGGGCCCCCACACGGTAATGTCCCAAGTGGTCCCTGCACACGGTATTATGTTCTCATAGTGGCCCCTGCACACGGTATAGCTCCAAGTGGCCCCGCACACGGTATATGTCCCATAGTGGCCCCTGCACACGGTATATGTCCCATAGTGGCCCCTGCACACGGTAATGTCCCATAGTGGCCCCGCACACGGTATATGTCCCATAGTGGTCCCTGCACACGGTAATGCCATAGTGGCCCCTGCAGGCAGAAGCGCCCGAAGAGTACAGAGCCCGGAGCGTGGAATAGTGAGTACATGATGTGATCACTCCCCGGGGCCCGCAAACTCGGGGGTCTGAAGAGACCCCACAGTAAAAATAGCAGCGCGGCCGTGTTTGGCCGACGAAACTGCTGGGTGAGGAGTCCGCGCCGTGCCAGGGGAATAAGCCCGCGTGCCAAGAGTGGCACGCGTGCCACAGGTGCCGACCCCTGGTCCAAGGCCTCAAGCACACTAGCGAAAAAAATTCGCGAAAACGCACGCAATGCGATGCAATTTCTGCGATTTGCCAATGTATTTCAATGGCACCAAGCACACCTGCGATTTTTTCGTGCGATTTCATAGGTGCGATTTTCCCGATTTTTTTGTGCGATTTTTTTCGTGCAAAAAAATCCCACAGGAGTGATCTATATGACCAATGGGACAGATCACAAAAATATCGCAAGTAGCTGTGATTTTTTTGCGATTTTTTTTTCTGCACCCATTGACTTGAATCTAAATATACAAAAATGTAAATATACAAAAGAACAACTGTTATTTGTTTCTATGCTTTTTATTTTTGTTATGAAAATAATAAAAAAAATACAAGGAATAAAACAATCCACACATATTTACAATAGGCTGCTGTGGGGGCTGCGTGTGTGTGTGTGAGTGGCATGTCCTCTTGTGTACTAGCATTCAGCACCACTCAGCAGTCTGCTCCCTGTCGGAACATACCTGGCACTGCCTGGGTATGTCCCTGGACATTGCCACACGTGTATTTGTAGCAGTAAACACATCTCTCAGTTGCACAATTGTTCGTGCATCGATGGTTGACCTGACACCGCCCTTGCCAGGGCTGGGTGTGGAAGGTTGTTGCCGAAGGAGTTCTCCTGCGTGCCTTCTTCAGTCACATGAGAGCCACCTAACTCGCAAGCTCAACCAGGAAGTCCACCCACTCCCGCACCCCAGTGCATGCCTGATAAAGAACATGAGCATTCAGTGCTGCCATGTCAATCATGTTGTAGAACACGGCGACTGGCCATCTCTGTGTCCGCACGCACGCTGTACTCCCGCACCATTTGGTCCAACATCCACACCGCACTGTGTGGTTGTATTGTGTGACCGTGTTTGGCTTCCTTGTTGGTATCCCTAGTCCAACCACGCTGTGCATGCTGCTGAGAATGTAGACGGCCTTCTCGTTTGGGTGCATACACTGTCAGTGTGGCACCAGTGGTTGAAAACACCTGAGTGGTGAATTCAGTGCGGTCCATCTGTCTAGCGGATTGAGGAATTCCCGGCGACTCTTGTTGACTGTGCCGAGGATAGTGGTTTTCCCGCTAAGCAGTCATTGTGCAAGTGACAATGATGTAAAGAAATTGTCGTGGTACAGTCTGCCCTTGTCCAGAATGATCCACACCTCATCACTACAGTTCGAACAGCCCCCCGCGGGACGACTGGGGTCCGCCAAGATATGGGAGGACATACAGATGTACTGAATCAACGCAGACTACTTTGAGAAGCAGTCACATCCCCCACAGCACAAAAGGCTCATGCAAATGCTAAGGGTAGCAAAACCCACACAACAAGCAGCTGGGGGTGGGCAGACACCAGGAGCAGCTTACATCTCTTACACCCTACAAGACCTGAGGTGGATCAACACAATCCCCCTGCAGATCCCAGACAATGGCCACATTTACAAATGAAAGGAAATGCTAATTGGAGCCATCAGAGTTGTCAGTTTGGACTAAGGGTCATTTGACCCTCTTTCAGACTCAAGAAGGAGCGAAATTTCTGGGACTTCTAGTGATACAGGTCTGTGAAGATCATTTAGGTAAATACAGTACAAGAACAATATAGTGACTTACAGGTGACCTCTCTGACTGTGATTGTTCGTATTTCCTGTCTCTTCCTTCTGGACCGCCATAACCACTTCTTCTAGCTGTGACTTGACTCTGTAAAGTTTGCAGCACAGACATCTTTGGCTCCTCACTTTTCTAGACACCTGACTGACATTGTCCTCACCAACACAAAGTCCCAATCCTGCTGCTAGCCCCACTTTAAAATATGTAATATAAAAATCCCATGGAAATGAATAATACCCCCTTGTACCTTTTTAATGTAATAATGCTCCTATGTGCCCCCTTTAAATAATAGTGCCCCTCAATGAATAATTCCCCTAATTAATAATAACCTGTGTACCACCTTAAATCAATAATGCCCAAGCACAAAATAGGAGCAATGTATCAGAATTCAATAATAAATCATCCCACTATTCTTGAAAAGCTGGTATATATGAAAAAACGACATGAGTTTATATCATTATGACATGCCTGGTGCCTTAGTCAGATAAATGCTGATGAGACTTCGGTAAAGATTTGACCGGACGTTTAAATATTAATAAAGCTTTTGGAATTAAAAAAAGGGGAAATGGGCATTCGAGCCTTTTCTCGTAATCGCATAAGGGTCATTACAAAGGTGGTTTTAAAATTTGTGAACTCATGTTCAACAAAATGGAAGAACTGTAGAATGAATGTATTATTCAGTAACAAAATAATTCTCCATGAAAAATATCTTAACAAAATATTTCAGCTTCATTAAGATCTGATGCCAAGGGAGAGAAACTACATTTCTGTCTCTAAGGCACATCATTAAAATGAAAATCAATTAACATTGTGAGGAAAGATTGAGTAAACCTTTATATATCAGACCAGTGCTGTATGGGGCTTGTCCTCTATGACTGGCTCCTGATGTGACAGCTAACATGTAGCAGACTGTTCAGTAAGTATCAGAAGCTGCACATCCTAAGCTAAAGTATAGATAAAACGCCACAAAATCTGCAACAAAAAAGCAGATTTTCGCAACATGAGGCCTTAGCCTAAAATAAGAATTTTTATGACATGTTTATGAATGGCAGATTTGTTGGTGAAAATTCTACTTAAAACTCTTTTAATTCTTGTGAATGGGATATTTCTGAAATATTTGCATAGATTTCTGCCAGTCACTTCAGCTGAATTGGACACAAATTTATGAAATAAAAATGCTGCATGTGAATATACTCTTACCAGCACAGGGTAAATTTTAACTTAAATGTCCTAGTATCAAAATGAGAGTACTAGGAGAAAAAGTCAAAGCCACAAAGACTAGCCATACACATTAGATAAAAATCAGTCAGAATGATGTGGTTGATGGTTAGATAATGGGATCCTACCATCAATGTAAACATCTAAAATGCCTTATACAGATTTTTAAAATTTTAAAAAATGTGTCAATTCATTTTAATTTTTGCCAACCAATGGTCAAAAATTTCCAACACTTTTCCAATATTTTTGTCATTTTGGCTGACTAAAGTTTAATATGTAAGGTCACCTTTAGAGAGCATTATTATTTAGCTGCATTTAAAGTTCAGTAAAGTAAAGTGGTGGCCGTTGAAAAACCTTGTACCAATGGGGCGTCAATAAAATAAAAGGCAATCATTGTAGTGTAGTGAAGATCGTAGCGTAGATTCATCCTGTTTGCACTATTCACATTCACGTTCAACTTCTAGAACCATTCTAAAAGTCTGCAAAATATACATTTTCAAAAATGTGGCCACTATTCTATATACCAGGGGGCAGGGGGCAGCACCTGGCAACCCTCGGCACCCAGCTGCTGTGAAACTACAACTCCCAACATGCTTCATTCACTTCCATGGGTGTTTCAAGAACAGTAGAGCAAGTATGCATGCTGGGAGTTGTAGTTTTACAACAGCTGGAGTGCCAAAGGTTGCCTACCCTCCTGGTATATAGAATACCTTTATGACCATGACAAAAATCCAGCTAATGTATTAAATACAGCAAAACTCGCAGATTGTGCCTTTCATAACCAGGAATTAGCTGAGCCTGGATGTCCAGGTCATTTTCTTTTTATGTCTCGGGGTATACAAAACATTTTCTTTCTTATAGGGCAGATGGTACTTTTATTACTCCAGTATACACATGTCCACCCTTAACTAAGACTAAGTTCACATCTGTGTCGGGGTCTCTGTCGCAGAAATCGGTGAAAATCGGTGGAGAGAAAAAGTCCTCTGGTTTCAGTTTTGAAACAACGGAAATCCGGCAGACCCCATTAAAGGGGGGGGGGGGGGGGGGAAAATCACAGGCTACAGCTCACAACACAGACAATTCCGCAAATAGTGTTAAAATTAAAAATACCATATCTTATTTTGTATGCAGCTTCCATACAGACCTACAGATGCAGCCAGTGTCAGACTGGACCCACTAGATAAAATGCTATTGGGGGCCCACCCTTTGGCAACCCCTAGGAAATAGCAGAAATAGTAACCTTCAATTCTGCGTGAACTTCTGCTGCAGCATCATTGTGTTACAATGCAGCGAGGACTAACTTGTTTCTGATAACTTACTGCTGCATGATGAACCAAAAGCATTGAAATAATCAGGTTGAAGTACAGCAAACTCCAAAAGTTTCAATTTGAGTCGAACACGAAACTTCTGGAAAATTCTGGTCAAATCCAGTTTGTTCCGAACAGTTCGCAATAGGTGGAGATTTAAAATTTTGCATCAGAATTTTTGACTTATAGTAAAACCTTATTCAAGCATCAACCAAAGAAAGTTCCAGACCGCATATTAGAATCCAATTTCTTCTCTTTTATTACAGAAACTCAAGATGAATAATTGTGATGTCAGTGCAGTGACTGAATTCTACCTGACACCGTTCTCCACCTCCAGAATAAATGAAATTCTCATATTTACCGGGTTTTTATTCATGTATCTGCTTGGACTGTTGGGTAATCTGTTTATCATTGCACTGGTCTGTGGTGTACCCCAACTTCACACCCCCATGTATTTCTTTTTGTGTAATCTTTCTTTTGTTGACGTCGTCTATGTCTCTGCCATTATACCCAAGATGTTGTCTATCATTTTAACCAAAGACAAGACCATCTCCTTCTATGGGTGCATGACTCAGCTATCCTTCTTTGTAATCTGTGGTGACGCTGACATTTACATTCTGACCTCTATGGCTTATGACCGCTATGTGGCGATTTGTTTCCCTCTACATTATTCTTTGATCATGACAAGAAAAATTTGTTTGGTTATTGCGATTTCCTCCATTTTTTTTAAGTGCTGTGAATTCCCTTGTGTTTACATTGTTGATATCTACATTATCATTCTGTTCCTTTCACAAGATCAACCATTTCTTTTGTGAGATCCTACAATTGATAGTACTCTCTGCTAGTGACACTAGAAGTATAAATATGATCCTTACAGTGGAAGGTATATGTTTTGTAGCTTCCAGTTTCATGTTTATTTTGACCTCATATGTAAGAATTATCTCAACAATTTTAAAAATTCCTTCCTCTAGGGGGCAGCTTAAGGCTTTCTCTAGCTGCTCATCCCATATCATTACTGTCTTCTTATTCTATGGACCAAGCATCTTCATGTACATGAAACCTGAGTCTGAAGATTCTAATGACCAAGACAAAATTCTCTCCATGTTTTTTGTGGCAGTGGTCCCAACATTAAATCCTTTTGTCTACAGCCTGAGGAACAAAGAAGTTCTGGGTTCAGCTAGAAAAATAGTCAATGTAATATGGGACAGAATGAGAAACTAAAAATATAAACATTAATTCATCACTATAGCTCACAATGTATGAGAATCCAAAAATAGACTGTCTACAATATTCAAAAATGAAATCTTAAACTAAAAGTACAATAACTTAAGTTATAGGCAGTAAACATTCCTTGTGAGCATCAGTATAGTAAACTGAAGGAATCAGACATTGTAGTAAGCATAATTGGCGATCCAGATTTGTCTCTAATATTCGCAAAGTTGCCAGGTAGTCTAGTTTTGGACCGAACTTCACCCAAACTGGAGCAGCTATTATTACACTCTGGGGGCTCTTCTGGGCATGCCGAGGTCATGATGCTTAGACACAACTCCTATGATGCCGACAAGCCCAATGTGACTGATAATGCCAAGCACAGATCTCCAGCGGTCAACAGGTCGCTAACATTCAAGAAGCCATAAGAGGCCCAAAATAAAGGGAGACTTGCACCAGATGCCAGAGCCCAGGAGAGGTGGGTCACTTAATTAGTTAATAGAGTCCAGCTGTCTGCAATTTAGTCTCAGTATAAATACACCTGTTCTGTGAAGGCCTCATTGGTTTGTTAGAGAACACTAGTGAACAAACAGCATCATGAAGACCAAGGAATTCACCAGACAGGTCAGAGATAAAGTTTTGTAGAAGTTTAAAGCAGGGTTGATTAGCTTATAAAAATATATCCAAAACTATTTTAGCATTCCAAGGAGCACTGTTCAATCCATCATCCAAAAATGGAAAAAGTATTGTACAACTGCAAACCTACCAAAACATGGCCGTCCACCTAAACTGACAGATCAAGCAAAGAGAGCACTGGTCAGAGAAGCAGCAAAGAGGCCCATGGTCACTCTGGAGGAGCTGCAGAAATCCACAGCTCAGGTGGGAGAGTCTGTCCACAGAACAACTAGAAGTCGTGCACTCCACAAATCTGACCTTTATGGAAGAGTGTCAAGAAGAAAACCATTGTTGAATGAAAGACATAAGAAGTGCAGTTAGTAGTTTACCACAAGCCATATAGGGGACACAGCAAACATGTGGAAGAAGGTGCTCTGGTCAGAAGAGACCAAAGTTGAACTTTTTGGTCTAAATACAAAGCGCTATGTGTGGCAGAAAAGTAACACTGCTCATCACTCTGAAAACACCATCCCCACTGTGACACATGGTGGTGGCAGCATCATGCTGGGGGGAGGCTTTTATTCAGCAGGGACAGGGAAGCCGGTCAGAGTTGATGGGAAGATGGATGGAGCTAAATACAGGGCAATCCTGGAAGAAAACCTGTTGGAGGCTGCAAAAGACTTGAGACTGGGAAGGAGATTTACCTTCCAGCAAGACAATGACTCTAAACATACAGCCAGAGCTCCAGTGGAATGGTTTAGATCAAAGAATATTCATGTGTTAGAATGGCCCAGTCAAAATGCAGACCCAAATCCCATTGAGCATCTGTGGCAAGACATGAAAACTGCTGTTCACAGACGCTCCATCCAATCTGGCTGAGCTTGAGCTATTTTGGAAAGAAGAATGGGCAAAAATCTCAGTCTCTAGATGTGCAAAGCTGGTAGAGACATACCCCAAAAGACTGGCGGCTGTAATTGCAGCGAAAGGTGACTCTACAAAGTATTGATATAGGGGGGCTGAAGACTTTTGCACATCACACTCTTCAGATTTTTATTTGATTAAAATTCTGAAAACCATGTATCATTTTCCACTTCACAATTATCTGCTACTTTGTGTTGGTTATCACTTAACATCTCAATAAAATACATCTAAGTTTGTGGTTGTAAGGTGACAAAATGTGAAAAAGTTCAAGGGGTATGAATACTTTTGGAAGCCACTGTATATAGCAAAAACTCAATTACAACACAAAGGATTGATTGTACTAGGATATGACTTCTATACACTCTGGAATACTCTATAGCAGAGCAGTAATTTCTGGGCCTTCAATTGCACTGTTATACCGCTGATACTCCAATATATCTCTCTGGTTAAGACATTACCGCTCTGTTATCCTGAGAGTTCCAGGATGTCAGCTGTAGCCGCCTCCTTCTCCTCCTGCTTTCTGAAAGTTAAAGGGAGTCTGTCAGCACAAAGTAGCATATAAAGATACACACAGTACCTTGCAGAGCTTGAGATGCAGTTTAAAACGTCTTTTTTATTGCTGCCCGCAACTCTGTTGCAGGGAAATTCCGACTTTTAGGTGCGTTTAATCTGCAGTTTGGGTTTTGGTGAGCTCTGCAAATTACACGCCCCAAAATTTTCAGTAAGCTCAATACACACTAATGCAAATGCCCTATGACATCAGAGTCACCTGGAAGTGCCACACTCTGCGCTTTAGATCGAGGCTTCACCGAAAAAGAAGGAGTGATGCAGGTAAGATTCCTCCTCTCGGCAATCTTGAAACCAATAAGATGTTAAAATATGGCCAAGAGGTACTCCGTATTATTTCTCCACTGTTCACCAATGAAACAAATACTAAGCAAGAATCTTCTTGAGAAATTGCGATTTGGGCACATACAAGATAAAATAAGTTTATTGGTGTGATGTAAACAGTAAAAGATACTCTGACATCAATGGGCATGCGCAGTAGTGTGTACTGCACTTGCCGCAAATTTTCCAAAAGCTGAGCTAGGACAAAGGGCTGCCCTACTTCTTCATTCGGTGTGCAAACCTTGGAGGAAGTTAGGGGAGTGTAATCTACGGCGCTCACTAAAGGTCAAACTGCCCCTAATTGCCTTTTCACCTCATTTGCATAGTCGGAATTTCTCTGCAACAGAGCTACAGACAGCAATAAAGAAGACATTTTTCTAAAATGCAGCTTAAGCTCTGCAAGGTACTGTGTGTATCTTTCTATGCTATTTTGTGCTGACAGACTCTCTTTAATATGGAGAAAATGGACTTCATCATCTTCTTCCGACCTCACAAGGTCTCCCTACCTGACCGTTCTATCAAAGTTAATGTGGCAACACCTCACATCTTTGATTCTGCCTTGTCAAACTTCACAGCCAAGCCCTCAACACCTTCTGCTACCTCCAACTCAAAAACATTTACTGAATCCACTCTTTATTAGCCCACCCCTTCATCATCTCCTGCTTCAACTACTGCAATACCCTTTCCTGTGCCCTCCTAGGAAATTCTCTTGTTCCCCTTAAGTCCACCCTCAACTAAACCCCTCGCTTAATCCACCTCTCTCCTTGTTTTCATCAGCTGCTCCCTTTTTAGACTCCTTTTACTGGCTATCCATCACCCAGCAAATAGAGTTTAAAATGCTAAAGTTGACATACAAGGCTATCTACAACCTGTTCTCTCCATACATCTGTGATGTACGACTGTTCCACCTCCCCACACGTAATCTCTGATCCTCTCAAGACCACCTTCTTCACTTTGCTCTTGTCCACTCTTCCTCCAGCACATCTCCTATACTCTGGAGCTTATTGCCAAACTATATAAGACTGTCCCCCACAATCGCAACCTTCAAGAATGCTCTAAATACTCAGGAATCTCAGGAAATCTGGATGGCTGATCTGTGCGGGTCCTAGTTTCGGACTCTTGCAAAGAAGGTGAATAGCCCTTTTAAATAACAATGTGAGGATAATAGTTTTTCATTCATGTCTATGTTTTTCTTTACTGTATGACATATTCTTTAGTATTATTTATACTATGCTGTCTTTACTTTAGGTGAGCACATTAGAGATGGGCAAAACCCTCAGGATTTGTTTCACTTCGGGTTCGGTCGGTTCCGGTGCCTGATTAGTTTCGGGTTGAAAAAGATTGGTACCTTAAATTGGCTTAAAACATAGTGTAAGAACACTCTCAGGTCTACTAGAAACCTATCTATAAAACATAGTGTAGAATACTCTCAGGTCTACTAGAAACCTATCTATAAAACATAGTGTAGAATACTCTTAGGGCTCCTAGGAATATATCTATAAAACATAGTGTAGAATAATGTCAGGGCTTCTAAGAACCTATCTATAAAACATAGTGTAAGAACACTCTCAGGTCTACTATAAACCTATTTATAAAACATAGTGTAGAACACTCTTAGGACTCCTAGGAACCTATCTATAAAACATAGTGTAGAACACCCTCAGGTTTACTAGAAACCTATCTATAAAACATAATGTAGAACACGCTCAGGTCTACTAGAAACCTTGCGCTCCTGTGGGCCAATCACAGGAGAGCCACTGCCGCTAATTAATTCAATAGCAGAAGGCTCTTCTGTGATAGCAGGTAATATCGGCGGTGGTCCCGTTAGGATCTATCCCTGTGCTGTGACACTATGATGTCACAACACAGGGATAGTAAAATAAAAATAAAGAATCATAATAGTACCACTGCCGCCGTTATGATTTTTTTCTTTCATATCATAGTTGGACCACCGCTGCTATTATCAGCAGTGGTCCCGCCATCACAGAAGAACCACTATCGCTGAATTTATAGTGGCAGTGTCTCTTCTTTGATAACAGTACCACTGCTGATAATAGCAGCAATGGTCCCGCTATCATCTATTTGCGATGGCCATTTTAGTTTGTCCGAGACGAACTGTTCGATGAATAATTTGTAATATTTGGGTAGAATTTGGTTCATTAGAACCAGCTCACTCTAGAGCATATATATTTTAGACCTTGCAATGCCACAGTGATGCCACCAGGTTATAGATCATCTCCTATTCATTTCAATGAAAGCTAACCTTTAGTAGCGTTCCTGGGCCACTGCACAATGTATGTTCCCAACTGTTTCCTTAGTGTTAATTTGCCCCTGTTTTTATGTGAAGCTGGCATCCCTCTCATTTTGGTGAAACTTGGTGTCTTCCAGCCAATTATTGCCTGGACTTGGAGGAGATTGGAAGTCTTCAGAGTCAGATAGTCAGACTAGCATTCCATTCCTGAGAGACCACTCAGCCCCTGAGGGAAAAATGTTGGGCTCTTTTCAGAGCCAGTGCCCATGTTCCATTGCTATGGCCCTGAGACAGGAAAGATTTGCCATCAAGCCCCCTGAAGAGAGAGCAGTGCCATTTTGAAGTAGAAATCGAGGTTATAAGAGCCTCCCAGCCAGGACCCTGAAGTATACCGGTAGACAGGTATCCTTGGGACTTCATCATATCAGCTCCCATATACTCCAGATTTACTGGAGTGAAGATAAAAGACACTAAGATACAGTATCTTAGATACCATCTATTTTTGGGTATACCTCATTCCAAGTCCGGTACCAGTATCCCACAGTAGAACTCCGAACTACTATACCCTTCTAGGAAGTTACATTGGTTGCTTGTTACCTCAGTAAAGCTACATCATTGGTTTACCTGCACTGCTGCCTCCTTAGTCGTTCCTGCTCTTACTACCATCAGGCCCCTTCCAAACTACAATACATGGCTCAGGAAAGGTGAGGGCCCCTCTCCAAATGGAAGTGCTCCTAGGGAACTACCACTACCATCAAATACATTGCAGTACCCTTCAACACTGACCTACCTGGGTTGTGGGTTGGAGGAGTAGGTTGAGTGTTCTTATTCATATTGTTTGGCAGTTCTGACCAACTTTTCTGTGTTTGTTGCATTGTGTATTTGGAGGGTGTGGCTGACCTCCATTTTGATCCAAAGAGAGGAGGATATTTGTGGTGTATGCAGGACATGATATAGCTGAAAAACATAATTGTCCTTAATTCATGGGACAGCAGGGCCATAAGAGAAGTGACTCATTTTACAGTAGGGACCCACCTAATAGAGGGCTTATAGTTACAGTTTGGCCAAAATGTAAAGTACCAAGGACCTCATTTTCATGTATCCTTATATACAGTAGGTATTTTCAATAATGATCTTGGGTCTAGCAAAATGCTATTGCAACTTTTTGTTTTGGCCTACCAGTGACACCACAGCTTCCATATTTCCATTTTCCAGTTCCCTCCATAATGTTGAGGCACTTACCTGTCAATTTGCAGGCAAACAAAACAGCACCTTTTACAGACATGATGCAGGTCCTGCTACTGCGGTGTTTTCTTCCAATCAGCAACCTAAGGAAAGGGACATGGGATGTTAGAGAAAAGCAGCAGGACCGGACCACACTGGGAGACACCGGAGCACCGGGAACAGGTGAGTATGTTTTTATTTTTATTTTTTTAACCTTCCCCGGCCTAATAGGAAAAAAATGTTTATCAAGGACAACCTCTTTAAGAGTAATGCTGATGTATGGATGAGTGCAACAAACCCATGATCTCATCTGGCCTTCACAGACAAGTTGCTACCAGGGTGAGATTAAGCTGATGTTCACCATAAATCCATTATCTCAGAAGGCTTTGACAAACATGCAGCCAGCAGGACACTTACCACAGACAGACCCATTAGCTCACCATGTTTGTTTCTTTTGGGAAGCTTACCACAGATCTTCAGACTTTTACATGTATGCTGCTGACAGAATGGCTGACAGATCCGTTACCTTGCCAAGCTGCCAATGTGATGCTTACCATAGACCCATTACCTCATGGCCATTATGGCACTGACATGGGAAAACACGAACCGCTCTTTTCAGACCCCAGGGTATAATAGGTGGAAGCCTAGGGAAGGTGACAAAAATTAAAAAAAAACATTCATACTCACCTTCAGTTACCTTTTTTGGCATCTGGCACTCTCCTGTGACGAAATGCGCCCGGGGTCACTGCTGAGGCCTGTGATTGAACCACCAGTGGCATGTTGAGAATGATGACGTCATGATGCTTGGTGTGCTCATGTCACCGCTGAAGCCCAATCACAGGTCTCAGCAGTGATCCCGGACGCATGATATCACAGATGAGCACCAGACATCACCAAGGAGGTAGAGAGAGAGCACGGGATGCCGCAAGGAGGCCCAAAAGAGGTAACAGAAGGGTAGTATAAATGTTTTTTTTTATATTTGGAACCTCCCATGGGCCTCCACCTATTCTGAAGAGACCCCATAGTATAATAATGTCACTTTCATTTTGACATAGCTTCAGCTGTTTTTTCCTTAAAGAGCTAGAAATTGGATAGATAGGGTCCTAGGAGTCCAAGAGGGTTCTACACTATGTTTTATAGAGGTTCCTAGGAGCCCTGACAGTGTTCTACACTATGTTTTATAGATAGGTTCCTAGGAGCCCTATGAGTGTTCTACACTATGTTTTATAGATAGGTTCCTAGGAGCCCTAAGAGTGTTCTACACTATGTTTTATAGATAGGTTCCTAGGAGCTCTAAGAGTGTTATATATTGTGATATATTTAATGTTATATGTGACTGTGTATTTACATAGTGAAAAATAAGAGCTTTAAAATCATGGAAAAGTAAGGGCAGACATATATGTACTGTATGTAGGCCATTCCCTGTAGGATAATTATGTATTTGGGTTCTTTTTCTGAATCTAATAAGATCTATTACACATATGGCTTTTCAGTTCATATTTTCATATCTATGAAATGGAAGCATTGATCCTTATTATTGAAAAATGAATATAACTAGGGGAATGATTTTCCTTGGAGACTATATGACAAAGAACTGCTAAATTGAGATAAGATGCCACAGGGATTAAAAACATCTTTACTCTAAGGAATTTCTACACCTATAAAATCATGAGTAAAGAATAAGCAAGCCTTTACATACATATATCAGAGCGGGGCCGTTGTATTTCCTATACCATTGAATCTTGATGTGCCAAATATATCCTCTACCATTGACTCTTGATGTGCCAACTAAAATCAATCAAGCTGAACAGTAAGTATTATTGATTTACTATACACACTGCACATTTTAATTACTATATGCATTTTTTAAATGATTTTAATGAGTTAGTTGAGTTAGTTAGGAAGGGCTAGTAGTGGGCAGGCTAGGGAAACTGGGAGGGGGTGAGATAGGGAGGTGGTGTGAGTCAGCTCTGAGTGAAGCGCAAGGCATCATGGTAGCTGTAGGACAACAGAACAGGAAGATGCCCATGTAAACAAATGCAGAAGATGCCAGAAGCTCCCAGAGAAACCCATAAATCACTCAAAACATTGCTAAAGGTATTTGGTTGCACTTATTAACCTATTAATAGCAGCAACTGATTTTTTTTTTTTAAATAATTGTTTGCCTGGAAAACCCCTTTAAAGAGCACCTTTCATGTCCTCTGGCACTGGTGATATTATATACCGCTAGAATTCAGCACACTGTCAGCTTTTCCATTATACACCCTTGTACAAGGCTCCACAAAGGAGGAGATGCCCATAAGAAAAAAAAAAGTGTGTGCACATGTATGCATGTAGAAATCTCATTATCTGCTCTTAGTCTATATATGTACAGCACACAGTACCACGTCTCTTGTCCTGTATGATGGGTGCAATTCTCACTATCTGCTCTTAGTCTGTATGTATGGACCCTGCACAGTATGATTTTTCTCGTTATGTATGTAATTACCACTATCCGCTATTAGTCTGCAGTTTTGGACCCTTCACAGTACCGTTTCTTTTATCCTGTATGTTGAGTGTAATTCTCAGTATCTGCTCTTAGACTGTAATTATAGACAATGCACAGTACCACGTCTCTTGTCCTGTATACTGGTGTAATTCTCAGTATCTGCTCTTAAACTGTAAGTATAGACAATGCACAGACCGCCCTTGTCCTGTATTTGCTCTTATTTTATATATATATATATATATATATATATATATATATATATATATATATATATATATAAACAAAACAAACAGTACCACTTCCTGCGTAACTGGTGTAATCCAGTACTGCTCTTAGACTGTAAGTATAGACAATGCACAATACCGCTTCTCTTGTCCTCTTTTTGCCTATATATATATATATATATATATATATATATATATATATATATATATATATATACGACAGTACCGCCTCTGTCCTGTATTGCTCATTTATATATATATATATATATATATATATATATATATATATATATGGACAGTGCACAGTGCCACTTCTCTTGTTTTGTA
Organism: Leptodactylus fallax; assembly: GCA_947044405.1. Lineage (NCBI taxonomy): Eukaryota > Metazoa > Chordata > Amphibia > Anura > Leptodactylidae > Leptodactylus > Leptodactylus fallax. The sequence continues at coordinate 271,873 of CAMRHE010000484.1, forward strand.
TACTGGTGTAATTCTCAGTATCTGCTCTTAGTCTGTATATATGGACAGTGCACAGTACCACTTCTCTTGTCCTGTATTTGCTCTTATTTTATATATACTGTATATTTTTGGCACTGCCAGTGCCACTTCTCTTGTTAGGTGTACTGGTGTAATTCTCACTATCTGCCCTTATTCTGTATATATGGACAGTGCACAGTACCACTTCTCTAGTCCTGTATACTGGGTGTAATTTTCACTATCTGCTCTTAGTCTGTATATATGGACAGTGCACAGTACCACTTCTCCTGTCCTGTATGCTGGGTGTAATTCTCAGTATCTGCCCTTATTCTGTATATATGGACACTGCACAGTACCGCTTCTCTTGTCCTGTATACTGGTGTAATTCTCAGTATCTGCCCTTATTCTGTATATATGGACAGTGCACAGTACCGCTTCTCTTGTCATGTATACGGGGTGTAATTCTCAGTATCTGCTCTTATTCTGTATATATGGACACTGCACAGTACCACTTCCCCTGTCTGTATACTGGTGTAATTCTAAGTATCTGTTTTTATATATGTATGGTCACTGCACAGTACCACTTTTCGTGCTCTATACATTGGGAATAAGTATCTAATCCTTTATAGCATGTTTTGACATTGCACTCCAGTGTCCAGGGAAAATTGTGGTATTTTTTTACATGCGCTGCCAGGGTGTATGTCTATAAATTGTAGGTCCATCAATCTACATCTTTTTTTTTCAGCTTCAGAAACTGCATCAACAAAAAAACTAAAAGTGCGGCCTGTAACAGAGAGAAGCATCATCAGGGTCGGACTGGCCCATCGGGGGAACCGGTGAATCCACCGGTGGGCCCTGACTATTAGTCCTCATGTCATGGGGGCCCGATCGGGATCCTGACCATCCCGATCGGGCCCCTGACCAGAGGCGTAACGATCGCAGTCACAGGGGGTGCGACCGCGACCGGGCTCAGCGGGGTATGGGACTCGTGGCCAGGTGGAGATGACCAGGCCCCGGGCCACTATGATAGCGGTCGGGGGAAAGCCTGGTTCCCCGACCGCTATACATACTGTTATTGGAAAGGGGCCCTGGCATATTGTAGGCCCCTTTCCAATAGATGCAGCCCAGGGGAGGTGACTCAAAATAATAAACACATATTCTCACCTCTCCTGGGTGCAGCCTTCTCTCCGGCGCTCTTCTGTCATGTGACTGAAGCCTGTGATTAGGCTCTAGCGGTCACATGGGGCGCGGGCGCGTAATGACGTCAGTGCGCCCCCATGTGACCGCTGAGGCCTAATCACAGGCCTCAACAGCGACGTCGGAAAAGGGCCTGAAGACGCTGAAGACGGCAGGATGGAGCGAGGATGCCAAGGAAAGGTAAAGCAAGGTGAGTATGAATGTTTGTTATTTTTAATCACTTCCCCTGGGCCTCCGATTATTATACTCTGGGGTCTGAGGAGACCCCAGAGTATAATAATAGCACTGAAGCATAGGGGGGCTATTGGGCGCATATAATACTGTGTGGGGGCCACTGTGGAGCTTATAATACTGGATGGGGGCCCCTGTAGAGAGCATATAATACTGGGTGGGGGCCACTGTGGGGAGTATATAATACTGGGTGGGGGCCACTGTAGAGAGCATATAATACTGTGTGGGGGCCACTGTGGAGCTTATAATACTGGGTGGGGGCCACTGTGGAGCTTATAATACAGGGTGGGGGCCACTGTGGAGCTTATACTCCATACAGTGGCTCGTTCATTTTTTTTTTTTTAATTACGCCGGGGCAGGTGAAAAAAACAAAACTAAACAAAAAAAAAAACAAACTTTCTCTCCTGTCCCCAGTGTCTTCCAGCGCGGTTCGGTCCTGCAGTTCTGTTGTTTTCTTCCAGCTGAAGTTCCCCCTGCACATGACTACCTGTGACGTCACGTGACCCCTGAGGCCAATCAGCGGCCTAAGGGAAGGGACCTGGGACGTCACAGCCAGTGAGGACTTCCGGCAAAAAGAAGACAGCGAAGCTGCAGGACCGGACCGTGCTGAGAGGACACCGGAGCACCGGAGACAGGTGAATATGTTTAGTGTGGTTTTTTTTTTTTGGTTTTTTGGGGGGGGAGTAGGGGGGATTCACCTCCCCCGGACTAATTATTAAAAAAGAAAAAAATTATACTGGACAACCTCTTTAAAGTGTGGCGCATTAGGGGGGCCCTGGGGGGTATGTTAAAGGGGTTGTCCAGGCATAATTTGTTATGGTTTATCCTCAGGATAGGCCATAGATACCTGATCTGTACGGGGCTGACCCCGGACCAATCAGCTGTTCGGAGCCACTTCTGATGCCCGTCCTGTACACAATACAGGGCCAGAAGCAGAAAGCTCTGTCCACTGTATATTAGCCGGGCACCTCCACTGCATCTCAGCACTTATTGAAGTCAGTAGGAGCTAAGCTGCAGTGAAGGCGCTGGGCTGCTATACAGCGGATGGAGCTTTCTGCTTCCGGCCCTGTGTTGTGTACAGAACGGGCTCCGGAAGAGGCTCTGAACAGCTGATGGAGCCATGTGTCAGCCCCATACCGATCAGGTATTTATGGCCTATCCTGAGCATAGGCCATAAAAAAGATTAACCCTGGATAACCCCTTTAATATGCATCACACAGTTTAATGCCCCCCCCCCACAGGATGTTAGCCCCCATCACTTCTCCCACACAATATAATGACCACATCACTGTTCCCCATACAGTATGGGGGACCAGTGAAGAGGCCACTATGTGGGGGGACCAGTGAAGTGACCATAGAAATATTTGGCCCAGACAACCCCTTAAAATAGGTTGTCCATAAATTGGAGCGACCACTGTGTCGGTCGCCAGGAAGGTGTAAAAATAAGAAAATTTTAAAAAAAAAAAGCATACTCACCTGTCCCCAGCACCCCGATGTCCCCTACCTGTGTCTGTTCGGTCTCATGGCGGCGCCTCATTTCTGGAAATCCTGTACCTAATTGGTCTTAGCGATCACATGAGGTGCAGGACTCCCAGCAAGGAGTCGCCGGCACGAGACTGAATGGACACTGACAGCGGACAACGGAGCGCCGGGGACAGGTGAGTATGCTATTTAATTTACTTATTTTTTACTTTACACCTCCCGCCAGCTACATTGGTTGCTCCAATGCCTGGACAACCTCTTTAAAGGATTTATCCATCTTTCTAATATTGATGGCCTGTCCTTAGGATAGGCCATCAATATTATATCTGCGATGATACAACAGCCAGGACCTCTGCAGATCAGCTTTTCCAGGACAGTGCGGCTACAGGTAAAGGTAACAATTCTTGGAGCCACGCTGCTTACTTGCCATACAAGGTGTAGCAGTAGGTTTAGGTAGTGCAGTGGTGCACATGGTATAGTGGTTGAGCAGCGTTGCTCCCAACATGTTATTACTTTTAGCCGCCCTGTCTCGGTACCGCTGATCTGCAGGGGTCCTGATGGTGGGCCCCTAGAAACAATTCCACTGGTGGGCCCTAAACATCCCAGTCCGACACTGATCATCATCATTAGAAAGTGCCATGCCCCCTATAAGAATCTGTTTTCCTTTCTTTCATCTCAGATTCTCAAGATGAATGATTGTGAGAACACTACAGTGACTGAATTCTACCTGACCCTATTCTCCATCTCCGGAATAAATGTAAGCCTTGTATTTACCGGGTTTTTATTCATGTATCTGCTCGCAGTGGTGGGAAATCTGATTGTCATTGCACTGGTCTGTGGTGTACCCCAACTTCACACTCCCATGTATTTCTTCTTGTGCAATCTTTCTTCTTTTGATATCATCTGTGTCTTTGCTATTCTCCCGAAGACATTGTCCACCATTTTGCAAGAAGAGAAGACCATCTCTTTCTATGGCTCCATGACTCAACTATCCTTCTTCTTGTTCTTTGCTGATGCAGACATTTACATTCTGACCTCTATGGCTTATGACCGCTATGTGGCGATTTGTTTTCCTCTACGTTATTCTTTGATCATTACAAGGAAAGTTTGTTTTATTATAGCGACTTCCTACATGATTTTAAGCATCGTGAATTCCATAATGTTAACCTTCATGGTGTCTACATTATCATTCTGTTCCTCTCACAAGATCAACCATTTCTTTTGTGAGATAAAACCTTTAATGGAGCTGGCTACTAGTGACACTAAAAGTGTAAAAATGATCGTCACTATGGAAAATATCTTTTTGGCAGTGTTTAGTCTGATGTTCATTTTGATCTCATATATAAGAATTATCTCCGCAATTTTGAAGATGCATTCCTCTAGAGGACAGCTTAAGGCTTTTTCTAGCTGCTCATCCCACATCATTACAGTCTTGTTATTCTACGGACCTGCCATCTTCACGTACATGAAACCTGTGTCTAACGAGTCCAAGGAACAAGATAAAATTCTCTCCATGTTTTATGTGGCCATGGTCCCCATGTTAAACCCATTTGTATATAGCTTGAGGAACAAAGAAGTTCTGGGGGCTGCTAGAAGAACATCCAAAATAATATTGCAATTTTTCTCTGATAAAAATAAAAACTAAAAAAGTATATGCCCTTGCTTGTGTCATAATAGCCTGAAATGTATTATAATCTACAAACAGAATATTCTACAATTTTATAGACAGAAACTCAAAGCTAAGAGGATGATAACCACTAGGTTAGAGGCAGTAAGGGTCATTTGTGAGAAGCATGGTGTAAATGGAAAGAATCGGACATTATAGTCCAGGGGTCCCCAACCACCGGTCCACGGACAGGAACTGGGACCAGGCCGTTGGGGTTATTCTGCCGAATCACAGGGCGGCGGGCTGGCGGCGGTAAAGGCGGCTCCCGGCAGATTATGTGGGGCAGGTCGGCGATCTGGCCACAGTGTTGTGGCTCCTAGCATAGCTAATGGCGCGGGACCTCAGTATACAGCGCTGTAGACCAAGTCCCCGCCATTAGCTATGCTAGGAGCCACAACACTGTGGCCAGATCATTGACCTGTCTCGTCTAATGAATAACTCCGCCCCCATATGACCAAAGCCCCACCCCTAAACCTCTCTCCCCGCCCCCCCTGCTGGGCCGCGGCAAAGAAAAAGTTGGGGACTGCTGTTATAGTCAATAAAAGAGACAAGTTCATCTAGTTTAGAGTAGTTGTTTCATAAAGATAACCATGATTTAACTACAAGCCAACAATCAGCCAAATGCTGTGGGTCTGTCATCTCTATGCTCTGTCTACCCAGACATGGTGGGCTTTCATTGCATGGACAAACATGGTTCACCATAGTAGAAGCTCTCTATACTGGATCATGTTGACAGGGGTTGGGTTCATTGGGGTAACCCCTTTAAGATATTGCATTATCATGGACTACAAAACTTGTATGGTTTTTATCAATTGGGTTGGATGGTGTCGTGTGTGGCCCCCAACTATTGATGCCCTTCTACCCTTACGTTGTACCATATCCAATGTTTTTGTTATGGTTGTAACAAATTACACCTCAAAAGCATCTCTAGTATTGTCTCCTTCCTCACCCTGGAATCTACAAAAATTCTAGTCAATGCTCTTTCCATGGTCATGTGATAAACAGTCCATGGTCATGTGATATACAGTTAGATGGCAGATGTCTGATTACTGTTCTCTGACTATAACAAGCTGTGCACCTGTGTGTCCATCACATGACCATGGACTGTATATCACATGACCATGGACTGCACATGACCATGGACTCATATCACATGACCATGGACTGTATATCCATACCATGGACTGTATATCACATGACCATGGACTGCATATCACATGACCATGGACTGTATATCACATGACCATGGACTGCATATCACATGACCATGGACTGTATATCACATGACCATGGACTGTATATCACATGACTGTGGAATGATTTTTATCCACTGGGAGTAAACAATGAATGAATGAAAGCGGAGATCTAGAAAACTGTGAGGAATTGATACAGAATGTATATTGGAAAAGTGTAGAAGTTTTCATTATAAAAACCAATAACATAGGTCTCTTAATATTGCCCTGAAACTGGACAACCCTTTTAATCATAAAAAGTTCAAAGAAAGCCCTTTCTCTTTCACACAAAAAATAATGACAGAATTGTTCTCTTTTTCACTTGGACCCCACAAAAACATTATAAATAACAAAACTAACAACTATAATAATAATATTATAATTAAAGCTAATCCAAAAGCTGTATGTACCCAGAATGGTGCCAACTAAAAGAACAGCTCCTTGCGCACAGAATAAGCCCTTATATAGCTACTGTATGTTGACAGAAAAATTTAACAGTTATAATTTTTGGAAGGCAGAGAAAAAAGTCGCTAAGCCTTGACATCCAAAATATCCGAATCTTTAAAGAATTAATAAAGACTCATTGCAGCATCAGGCTGTTTTTATAGACCTGCTGCCAAAAGGATGCTTAACACAGACCCAATACTTCTTCAGGATTTTACAAACATGATGCAGACAGGATCTTATCACAGTTTCTTTTTATCATCCTTTAAATCAGGATTTTATTCTTATGCAAATTTGCTGAAAACGGCTTTAAGGGTGTTTCCTCTCATGCCAGGGCTTCTGTAACGTCTCTGCCTGTTCAGGTCTCTGCACCACCCTCCGCCCGCACGCGGCGGCGCAGGAGGCATGCTCAGTTTGATTCCTTGTTTAAGATTCTTGTTGCTCAGCCTGAACACTGTTCTAGACTATGTAATTGATTTTCTGCCACACCCGTCTCAGCACCTTGATTTTCCTCTGCTCCACTAATAGTTAATCTCAGCCTTGCCTGTGTGATTGACAGCCTGTCTACCAATCCAGTCTGGGGCAGGTCCTGACTTTCTATAAACAGGTCATCAGCCCTCACATGCTCGCTGGCTATTGATTCTGTCCCTGCTAGCTCCTTTTCTGCTATTCCCTGAATTCCTGTTTCTGACCTCTGGCTCTGTTTTTTGACTATTCTCTTGGATTGTGATTTTGTACTGCATTGCTCAACTGTTACCGACCCCTTGGCTTGTTCACTCTGCTTCTGTGTGTCACTTATATTAGGAAGGGACTGATCCACCGGTTGCTGGCTATCGCCTAGGACAGATCGAGCAAGTTAGCCAGGGACAGTGGGGGGTTCAGCTTTAGGGCTCACTGTCTTGTTGTGCCCCTCCCCCCAGGGTTCTGCAGCGGCACTGGGGAATTGCTCAACTGGCAATTCCCTTACAGTTTCACTCTGTAAATAATTGCTACTAACTGCCATCCAGCTCTGTTTCCTATTTCTTCAGTGACATCTCCAGCTTTGTCCCACTCAAATCCACTAATTGATAAGGCAGTTTCTGCACAGCCAGCGGCTTGTCCAGGTGCGAGTTAAGTTGTACAACCGCTGGATGACTGGGCACATATTGTTGTTTCCCTTAGGGATGACTGACATTGGTGTGGAAGAGGAGGAGCAGGAGAAACAGTTGGTGATGATGATGATAATGATGACCATGTGCTAGGTGTAGATGTAGGAAGATCACGGGGAGATCTCCTGTAACTGCCACTGCCATGTCTATTTTTACCAAATAAGCTGGTAAAAGCCGGTTGAGACGTAGTTACTACATTTATTCCTGCATGGCCACGGCTAAGTTTCTGCTTGTAGATCTTGCACTTCACCATGTATTTATCATTTGGTGAGGTACAAAAAACACAAGAGATGACCGCCCTGTAGATGTTGCCCCTAGCATCAGCAGTGGCAGAAACCTGTCTTCCAGTACCACCACCAGTACCACCAACCCACCCAGGCAGGTACTTTGGATGTTGGGCCTGTGCAATAAGTGGAGTTGTTACTATAACCACTTTAACCACCTTGTACATCTGATGTTGCCTTGTCATCCTGACACGGATGCCAGGTCCTATTCGCAAATGAATCATCATTGGCAATGTGATCAACATCTTCCCTGCTTTTTTCTGACACATCATGGACATGCACATCTTCAGAAATTCCATCTCCAGATTTCCTCATAGCTCCCCTACTGGAACAACTAGCAGTAGTAGTACCACTCCCCCTGTCACTACTATCTCCAACACCGACAGTCTCGTCATCTTCTTCTGCTTGCACACAATGTTGACTGTTCTCATCCAGCTCATCAAAAGGAGGAGGAAGACAACTCTGACTAGTGGAAGGTGCCACATCACTACAATGGATCAGTGTCAGTGAAGAATGCCGTAAATTCCGTGTTATGTAGGATGAGGAGAAACACACAGAAGCCTGACTCAAGATCCCATCACTCTAATCAAAAAATGTCATCTTCATTCTCAGGAAGTACAACAATCCTGTGGCTACTGCTGTTGCCACCAAGATCAGAAGATCTGACTGTATATTGGGTGAACAACAAATAACTGCTTAAAAAACAGTTTTTTTCAGATTTGTGCACGCTTGACTGTATATTGGGTGAGCTGAACACAACAAAAAAGCTAAAATAACAGCAAAGACTGAGATACTGTATATATTTGAAGCAAAAAACACTTAAGAAATGATTTGAATATTTTTTTCAGCGTGACATCACTCTTTCATGCTATGTGTTTGGTGGGGAACAGAGCAGAAAAAAAAATTAAACAAAAGTTATTTTTTTAGGTTAGTACAGGCTAGACTGTATATTAGGTGAACAACAAAAACCCGCCATTTTAGTTTGTCCAAGATGATTTGCCATTTGCTCGGTTTCCTTAAAAACCAAACAATGTGGAATATTTGGTCAAATCCCATTTGTGACAAAGTGGTTCGCCCATCTCTAATTATTACCAACCCTCTAGTATCTATGGTCACATAATATGACAAAATATATGTACCATAACTACAATAATGATACTAATAATACTAATACCAATGGTATCAGCTAATACAGGAGTGCAGTAAATAAAGTGAGCACACAGACCAAACAGCGCGACATGCCCTGATGCGCGTTTCACCAACGATATTTATTGTTATATTATTATGTGACTATAGATAGTAGGGGGTTTGCAACTTGAGCCGACAGCCCAGTATATGTATAGTATACTGTGGTTTCCCCATTGAGGGTGTTTCACCCACACTCAGGTGTTCTTATATTTTGAGCAATTTATGTCTGTTTATGTGATTTTATGAATTTCTAATAAAGATGCATAGTATAGTTTTTATTGTTCCTATGTGATGTATAATTATTCATGTCAGGTATAGTTTACACTATATGGGACTGTGTAGGGATGTGATTGTATAGAGAAAAATAAGGACCTAAAAACCATGGAAAGGTAAAGGTAGACACATCTGTATGTAAGTCCTTGCCTATAGGATAATTGTGTATTTGTTTTTTTTTCTAAATATAATAAGGGTCGACAATTCCTATATTTGATATCTATAAAATGGACGACCTCTATTATTAAAAAATAAATATAACCTTGGCTAGGGAAATGATCTTCCCTGCAGAATATCTGATAAACTGCTGATTGAGATAATATGCCACTGGGACTAAAAAAAAAAAACCTGGCCTCTAAGGCATTTTTACATCTTTAAAATCCTGAGTAAAGAATGAGCAAACCTATAGATGTCTATCAACGGGGCTGTAGTATTCCCTCTACCAGTGACTCTCAATGTGCCAGCTAATATCTATCAGACAGTTCAGTAAGTAACATTCATGTATTATTTATATTGCACATTGACCTGCTACATTGGAATTCTAATAAAATAATTAGTGCTAAAAGGCAAATGTGGAAATTAATTGTAAAATGAGAACATTTAGGTTTTTTTTTTAAATTTTTTTAAGACACAACAGATTTGTCGCAGAAATTGTCTGCTCTTTCAGGACTGCTGGGGAAAGATCAGGCTCCAGCCCCGACCCCTGCACATCCCTGTACACACTTTACTGATTACTGGGCATTGCAGTTTTGTAATTTTTTTGCAGTAAATTGTGTCAAAAATCATGACAAGACCACAATGTACAATATAATACCTAGGCACAGATGCATATGAAGACACAAGTATAGACACATATGCAGGACTTAAAAGAGCTGCACATATACAGAGCTCAAGCCTCTACCAAGGAGGAGAATCCTTTAAAAAAGTACTGTAAGTGTGTGTCTAGTCCATGTATATAGATGTAGAATTCTCATTATCTGCTATTAGTCTATATTTATATGGGTAGTGCACAGTACCACTTCTCTTGTCCTGTATACTGGGTGTAATTCTCATTATCTGCTATTAGTTTATATTTATATGGGTAGTGCACAGTACCAGTTCTCTAGTCCTGTACACTGGGTGTAATTCTCAGTATCTGCTCTTATTCTGTATATATGGACACTGTACAGTACCAGTAATGTGCAGTAATTCTCAGTGATGCTTTTATGCAGAATTGGACATCGTAGCATTCCAGACAAGATTTACAGTAGTTTACAGATGCTGCTGCCTGGGTTTATGCCTATAAAATGTTGGTCCATCAGTAAGTCTTGGTTAAACTGTTCAGGTAAAAAATCTTGGTATCTGCATTCTATTTATATGGACACCACACAGTACCACTTCTCTTGCCCTGTATAATGGTGTAATTCTCAGTACCTGCTCTTATTCTTTATATATATGAACAATACACAGCACCACTTCTTTTGTCTTGTTTACAGGATGTAATTCTCAGTACCTGCTCTTAGTCTATATGGTCACTGCACAGTACCACTTCTCTTATCTCCCGAATGCTGGGTGTAATTCTTAGTATCTGCTCTTATTCTTTATGTATATGAATACTACACAGTACCACTTCTTTTGTCCTGTTTACAAAATGTAATTCTCAGTATCTGCTCGTAGTCTGTGTATATGGACACTGCACAGTACCACTTCTCTTCTCTTATACTGTATGTTGGATGTAATTTTCAGTATCTGTTCGTAGTCTGTGTATATGGACACTGCACAGTACCACTTCTCTTCTCTTATATGTTGGATGTAATTCTCAGTTTCTGCTCGTAGTCTGTGTATATGGACACTGCACAGTACCGCTTCTCTTCTCTTATATGTTGGATGTAATTCTCAGTATCTGCTCGTAGTCTGTGTATATGGACACTGCACAGTACCGCTTCTCTTCTCCTATATGTTAGATGTAGTTCTCAGTATCTGCTCGTAGTCTGTGTATATGGACACTGCACAGTACCACTTCTCTTCTCTTATACTGTATGTTGGATGTAATTCTCAGTATATGCTCGTAGTCTGTGTATATGGACACTGCACAGTACCACTTCTCTTCTCTTATATGTTGGATGTAATTCTCAGTATCTGCTCGTAGTCTGTGTATATGGACACTGCACAGTACCGCTTCTCTTCTCTTATATGTTGGATGTAATTTTCAGTATCTGTTCGTAGTCTGTGTATATGGACACTGCACAGTACCGCTTCTCTTCTCTTATATGTTGGATGTAATTCTCAGTATATGCTCGTAGTCTGTGTATATGGACACTGCACAGTACCGCTTCTCTTCTCCTATATGTTAGATGTAATTCTCAGTATCTGCTCGTAGTCTGTGTATATGGACACTGCACAGTACCGCTTCTCTTCTCTTATATGTTGGATGCAATTCTCAGTATCTGATTCTTTTCTGCAGGTTCGGACACCGCACTGTTCCAGGCAAAGTGTGCTGCCACGTGTATGTCTATAAAATGTTGGTCCATCAGTAAGTCTTGGTTAAGCTGTTTAGGAAAACGTTAAAGAAGAGCAATTTTGGACTGAGGTCTGGTCCGGGGTCAGCATTTTGTGGTCTGTTTAGTGTTATGCCAGGGGTCTGTATTTATTCTGTGGTCTAAAAGCTGTACCTATTCTGTGATATGAATTTATTTTGGTCACTACTAACTTTAGAGTCTAGTCTGGATTTTGTATTAGTTTAAGGGGTCTGTATATTTTCTAGGGTTTATTTCTAAATACACTTTAGTATTTATTTCAATTTTCTCCTGTTATGACAACTCATGTACTACAAACGTTTAGTTCAGCAGTGTTTTCGGTGACATGGCCCACTGTATGTAAATGGACAGGTACATGTTTCCGTGTCACTTAACACACACAGGGACAAATTTATTAAGACTGGCGTATCATACGCCATAGGATAGAGGATACATATTTTATTGGTGAGGCCTGATCATTGTACTTCAGCTATCTCGAGTGCTCCCACTAAAGTGAATGGGAGCACGGATGTGCCCAGTGCAGCACGGGCACAACTGCATTCAACTAGTGGCTGGGGCAGTCTCAGTGCACAACATGGGTAATCCCTCTCTCTTATGGGACATGTAAACACAGTCAGAGGGGAGGGGGCACTAAGGGGTAAAGCAGAGGCTAGTGTCCATTGGGTGACAATATTCTGAGAGGTAAGACAAGCTGTAATTTTTAGGTGCGCAATACCATTTTAGGGTACATGTCATTTTTTCATCCATTGTTTTTTTTTGTTTTTTGTTTTTTTTATTTAATTATATTTGTATGGTATTCAACGCAGACAATAAAAAATTAAACATATTTTATTATTTTAAAAATAAATATGTGTTTTTTTATCACTAATAAAATCTTGAAAGGGGAAAAGACACTGGGGCAGATTTATTAAGACATTTGGACAAGGAAAGGAAATGTGCTCCACAGTATCATCCCTTTATGCCAGAAAACTGGTGTAGAGGGATTGATAAATCTCCCACTTTGTTCACTTCAATTTTTTTTTTCAAAATTTATTCTTAACTTTTTATTTTATGGCTCTTGAACATTTGTTGTCCAGATCACTGGTATTATATACTAAGGTATTATGTGTACTAACATTGAAAGATGGACGTTAAAAACAGATGTAATTTTTTCATAGATGTTGTCATGTGCATAAGGCCTAATATTTCTGTATTGCAGTGTTTTATACTGTTGCAAGAAAAAGTTAAGTTTTACAAGTAAAAGTAGATTTTTGCATTGAGTAATGTAATCAAAGTAAACTAATAAAATGCAAACAGTTGTAACCTTCAACTATCTATGTCACACCTTACATCGGCCATTTTTCACAGCCGTTTTTCACCCAATTGGTGTCTGTTTTCTCATCGGCCATTTTTCACAGCCGTTTTTCACCCAATTGGTGGCTGTTTTCTCATACATTACCGTGCATGGAAGATCCATGAAAATGGTAAAAAATAGAGCATGACCTATATGTTGACGGTCTGTTATAAGGAATCATTAAAATATCGGTCATGTAAATATCCCCCATTCACAGACAGTAAAATTAATGTGGCCGAATAACGGTCATTAAAAAAATGGCCATTAAAGAAACAGTCATCACATGGTCGATATTCACTATCATGTGAATAGAGGGTACTACACTCTAAGTTTGAGCTTTAGAACCTGCATCAAAACACCCAAACGTGGAAACACAACCAAAGGATAAGGACGGAAATTTTCAGAAATTTTGCTTTTGTTTATGCAGTTTTTTAATTTTTTTAAAACTGCAAAAACATGAAACCTGAAAGTTTGTCCTCTTTGTTGCAGTGAAAAGTATCATCAGTAGAAAGTGTCATGCCCTTTATAAGAATTTGTTTTCTGCTCCTTTATTACACATACTCGAGATGAATAATTGTGATTTCAGTACAGTGACCGAATTCTACCTGGCCCCGTTCTCCACCTCCAGAATTAATGAAATTCTTATATTTATCTGTTTTTTACTCATGTATCTGCTCGCAGTGGTGGGGAATCTGATTCTCATTGCACTGGTCTGTGGTGTACGCCAACTTCACACCCCCATGTATTTCTTCTTGTGTAATCTTTCTTCTTTCGATGTAATCTATGTCTCTGCTATTCTCCCAAAGATGTTGTCCACCATTCTGATAGAAGACAAGACCATCTCTTTCTATGGCTGTATGACTCAACTATCTTTCTTCTTGTTCTGTGGTAATGCTGACATTTACATTCTGACCTCTATGGCTTATGACCGCTATGTGGCGATTTGTTTTCCTCTACGTTATTCTTTGATCATTACAAGGAAAGTTTGTTTTATTATTGCGACTTCCTACATAATTTTAAGTGTCGTGAACTCCGTAATGTTACCCATAATAATGTCTACCTTATTATTCTGTTCTTCTCACAAGATCAACCATTTTTTTTGTGAGATTATACCATTAATGGTACTCTCTACCAGTGACACTAAGGTTGTAAAAATGATCATCACTATGGAAGATATTTTTTTGGCAGTGTTTAGTCTGATGTTCATTTTGATCTCATATGTAAGAATTTTCGCCACAATTTTGAAGATTCGTTCCTCTAGGGGGCAGCTTAAGGCTTTTTCCAGTTGCTCCTCACACATTGTTACAGTCTTGTTATTCTACGGGCCAAGCATCTTCATGTACATGAAACCTGAGTCTGAAGATTCTTACGAACAAGACAAAATTCTCTCCATGTTTTATGTGGCCGTGGTCCCCATGTTAAACCCATTTGTATATAGCTTGAGGAACAAAGAAGTTCTGGGAGCTGCTAGAAAAACATCCAAAATAATATTCCAATTTTTCTTTGACAAAAATAAAAACTGACAATGTATTTGACCCTGCTTGTGCCATAATAGTCTAAAATGTATTAGAATCAGCAAACAGAATGGTCTACAATTTTCAAAACAGGAACTCAAAGAGGAGAGGACGATAACCACTAGAGATGTTAATAGTGTATAATAAGTATAGTGTATAGTAATAAGTAATAGCGTATAATAAGTATAGTGTAATTGGAAAGAATCGGCCATTATATTTAGAGATGAGCGAACCCATTCAAATCGAACCAGATATGACCGAATTTTCCATAAGTTTCAGGTTTTCACCAATGAAACATTATTATACCATGGGGTCTCCTCAGTCCCCAGAGTATAATAAATGGAGGCCCAGAGTAGAAAATAACAGTTATACTCACCTTGCCTCCCTCTCCTGGGCATCCTACAGTCCCCCGACATCCTCCTTCGGGCTTCTTCTGGCCTCTGGCTAACACGGCTCTTTGACCTAGTCAAAACTAAACAAATCTTCAGAGATTCACCCATCTTTAATTCTAGTCAATTAAAGAGACATGTTCATCTACTTTTGAGTTGTTGCCTCATAAAGATAACTACTTTTTCACTATAGCCAATTTGCTATTGGTCTGTATTTTCTAAATTCTACCTGCCAGACAAGAGGAATTTAACATGGTGGGCTTTCAAATGAATGGATGTAATGTAATGTAACATAAGGTAATGTAGTGCATGGCTATACATTGTTCATGGTTCATGGTTCAGGGTTCAGGGTTGTGTTCATGGGACAACCCCTTTAACATTTTATCATGGATTATCAATCTTGTGAGGTCCTTTCCAACTGGGTTGGATTGTGTCCTGTGTAGCACTATCTACTAATGCCCCCTCACCCCTTAAAGCGTACCATATCCTGACCAATGACTTTGTTTATGTTTGTAACAATGCAGGTAAATTTCAACAAATTGCACATCAAAGTCGTCTCTAATATCCATTCCTTACTCGAGCCAAACTCTCTTATTATCTCATGTCTAGACTACTGCAGCATCCTTCCCTGTAGTTTCCCAGTTAACTCTCTTGCTCCCCTCCAATCCGCCCTTAACAGTGCTGCCCTGTTAATGCTAACCTTGCCTCATTTCTTAACTGCCGCACCCATCTGCCACTCCCTTCAGTGACTTCCTGTTGCCCAACAAATTCAATTCAAAATATTGGTTACGACATTCAAAGCCATCCACAACCTGTCCTCTCCACACATCTCTGACCTAATCTCCCGCTACCTCCCCACACATAATTTCCAGTCTGCACAAGACATTATTCTTCTCTCTGCTCTTATCTGCTCTTCACACAACCGCCTCCAAGACTTTTTTTGCACATCTGTTATATTTTGAACTTGTTCTCGCATTTCATAAGACTGTCTCTCACACTCAAAACCTTAAAATGCAAGCTGAAGACTCACCTCCTTAGAATAGGAGCCACGGAATCACGGGCCGCAAAATAGGATAGGAATAGGACATGTCCTATCTGATGCGGCCTGGACTGTCGGCCCAGGCATGGGACCGTCAAAATCATGGTCGTGTGTACGGGCCCATAGAAAAGAATGTGTCAGTGTGCTCTCCGTGAAATACACGGAAAGCACACTGACCCACAGCACGGTCATCTGCAACGTGCCTAACCGTCACCTATTGTCTCCACTTTCCTCCTGTTATAGATAGTAAGTCCTTGTGGGGGAGGGTCCTCTTTACTATTTGTATCAGGATAGTTTTGTGTTTATTGTAATTGTTATTGTCTTTGTACTATGTATGTAAACCCCTTAACAACTGTACACTGTCATGGAATTAATAGTGCAATATAAATAAATAATAATAAAAAATTAATGTGTCTTTACTGGATCAATTGTAAAAAATAACAAACATTATACAGAGTATATAAGGCAGTATGCTTGTGCAAGGATGATATAAAATGGTATCTTTAAGACCAGATTTAAAGTATATATGGCAACCATTCCATAGAGTTGATACTCTGCCTCTGTACTCACTCATACATTGTCCACCAATTCCTTTCCAGACCAAATTCTCTAAGCCATATCCTGTGTGGCATTGGTTAGACTGAGATTTGAAAACAAAAAGATCCTCTGTCCTTCACCTTTAACCCCAATAAATTGCTATGGATTTGCTGCAGAAAGATCCCAGGGTTACGATTCCACTAAAGGTCTCAGGGCAGTCATCCTCCCTCTACACACTGCTCACCAGGGCATCATAGTCACAGTTGTAGCCTCCACTTGTATTGGCTCACTTCCGAGCTGACACTTCTCAAAGCTCTAGCAAACCCCCCCAGAAAATACTCCTTTCAAGGCACACAGCCTACACCACTTCAACAACAGACCAAGTTGTCTTTTCACACAGCTAAGACTATTCAGGTACTCTTACAGGGGTTGCCAGTATTTTTCTTTAAATATATCATCAGTGAGGAGAAAACAGCCAACCTGGCATGGATCAGCTGTTTGGAGTTACTTCCAATGCCTGTATTATACAGTGCACAGAGCCAGAAGCAGATAACTCCAAAAGCTTAGTGCAGTTCAGCTCCCATTGACATCAATAGACACTGATGTGCAGTAACAGCACCTGGCCATTATACAAGGTACAAAGCTATCTGCTTCGACTGTATAGGGTGGACACCAGAAGCCACCCAGGACTGCTAATCCAAGCAGGGCTGGCTGTAGATCTCCTCATCGATCATATATTTATGGCCTATCCTAAAGCCATAAATCCTTTGGCAGAGATTCTACAGTCAGCTTAATGGCTCTCAGTGACTCTGCAGGGCATTGAAAGGTGGTACCAAACATTATGTCAGTTTCATGATGTGGCATACGATGAGCCAAAAATTGAATGAGAGAACACAATGAGATTAACGTCACATTTACAGCACTGCAACAGTTTTAGGCAGGTGTGGAAAAAATACTACAAAGTAAGAATACTTTCAGAAATAGAAGGGTTAATAGTTTATTTGTGTCAATTAATAAAATGAAGTGAATGAAGAAAAGAGAAATGTAAATCCCATCAATATTTTGTGTGACCTTTGCCCTTTGCCTTCCATCATTTCTTCTGGGTACACTTGCAGACAGTTGCTGAAGAAAATCGGCAGGGAGGTTGTTCCCATCATCTTGGACATCCAAGTATTCTGTGGATGTAGACTTGCTCAAATCCTTCTGTCTCTTCATGCAATCCCGAACAGATTGGATGATGTTAAGATCAGGGCTCTGTGGGGGCCATTTGGTATACTTTATAGGGTATTGGGATCATTGAGGCTCTCAGGATCCAGGGCCCAGTAGTGACTACTACCATTACACCCCATAGCTATACTCCTGACAGGCCCCAATGTCCAAGCCTTTACTGGCTTCCAGCACAAACCTCCCAGGTGGAACAGACATCAGGCCTAACTGTTTCACAACAACAAATAGACAGCGCACATGGACTACCGACACTCACCTTACTGGTATCAATCCTCCCCTTTTAACTCCTCCACAGGACTGGTAGCAGGTAGAATAGCTAGGGAGAGAGGGGGGTGTGAGAGAGGAAGGGGGAGGAAGTGAGAGGGAGGTAGTGTGAGTCAGGTCATGCATCATGGTAGTTGTAGGCTAAGACAGCAGGAAGCTACAGTCATGGCCAAAAGTTTTGAGAATGACACAAATATTATATTTTCACATGATCTGCTGCCCTCTGGTTTTTATGTGTGTTTGTCAGATGTTTTTATCACATACAGAAATATAATTGCATTCATATTATGAGTAACAGAAGCTTATATTGACAGTTAGAATGAGTTAATGCAGCAAGTCAATATTTGCAGTGTTGACCCTTCTTCTTCAGGACCTCTGCAATTCTCCCTGGCATGCTCTCAATCAACTTCTGGACCAAATCCTGACTGATAGCAGTCCATTCTTGCAGAATCAATGCTTTAATTTTGTCTGAATTTGTTGGTTTTTGTTTGTCCACCCGTCTCTTGATGATTGACCACAAGTTCTCAATGGGATTAAGATCTGGGGAGTTTCCAGGCCATGGACCCAAAATCTCTCTGTTTTGTTCCCTGAGCCATTTAGTTATCACCTTTGCTTTATGGCAAGGTGCTCCATCATGCTGGAAAAGGCATTGTTGAGCGCCAAACTGCTCTTGGACGGTTGGGAGAAGTTGCTCTTGGAGGACATTCTGGTACCATTCTTTATTCATGGCTGTGTTTTTAGGCAAGACTGTGAGAGAGCCGATTCCCTTGGCTGAGAAGCAACCCCACACATGAATGGTTTCAGGATGCTTTACAGTTGGCATGAGACAAGACTGGTGGTAGCGCTCACCTCTTCTTCTCCGAATAAGCTGTTTTCCAGATGTTCCAAACAATCGAAAAGGGGATTCATCAGAGAAAATGACTTTACCCCAGTCCTCAGCAGTCCACTCCCTGTACCTTTTGCAGAATATCAGTCTGTCCCTGATGTTTTTTCTGGAGAGAAGTGGCTTCTTTGCTGCCCTCCTTGAGACCAGGCCTTGCTCCAAGAGTCTCCGCCTCACAGTGCGTGCAGATGCACTCACACCTGCCTGCTGCCATTCCTCAGCAAGCTCTGCACTGCTGGTAGCCCGATCCCGCAGCTGAAACACTTTTAAGAGACGGTCCTGCCGCTTGCTGGTCTTTCTTGGGCGCCCTGGAGCCTTTTTGGCACCAATGGAACCTCTCTCCTTGAAGTTCTTGATGATGCGATAGATTGTTGACTGAGGTGCAATCTTTCTAGCTGCAATACTCTTCCCAGTTAGGCCATTTTTGTGCAGTGCAATGATGACTGCACGTGTTTCTTTAGAGATAACCATGGTTAACAGAAGAGAAACAATGATGGCAAACACCAGCCTCCTTTTAAAGTGTCCAGTGGTGTCATTCTTACTTAATCATGACAGATTGATCTCCAGCCCTGTCCTCATCAACACCCACACCTGTGTTAATGGAGCAATCACTGAAACGATGTTAGGTGGTCCTTTTAAGGCAGGGCTGCAATGATGTTGAAATGTGTTTTGGGGGATAAAGTTCATTTTCTAGGCAAATATTGACTTTGCAAGTAATTGCTGTTAAGCTGATCACTCTTTATAACATTCTGGAGTATATGCAAATTGCCATTAGAAAAACTGAAGCAGTAGACTTTGTAAAAATTAATATTTGTATCATTCTCAAAACTTTTGGCCATGACTGTACACCATGTAAACAAATTCAGAGGATGCCAGGAGCTCCCAGAGAAACACAGAAATCACTCAAAACACTGCTAAAGGTATTTGGGTGCACTAACAGTCCTTTTTTTTAAAAAAAAATATTTTTTGACTGGAAAACCCCTTTAACTTTGTATAGTGAAAAATCAGATTCTTAAAATCTTGGAAAGGTAAGGCTAGACACATCTGTATGTAGATTCTTGCCTATAGGAGAATTGTGTACTTGTTGACCACACACTGGTGGTCCTTGGTCTTTCAGGTCTTGAACTTATATTTTTGATTTCTATGAAATTGAATATCTTTCCCTTATTACTGACAAATGAATCTAGTCTTAACTAGATACATTACCTTCCCTGCAGAATATCTTGACAAAATTGTTAAGCAGAATTGTGATAAAATGCCACCGGGATTAAAAAAAAAATCTTTCCTCTAAGGCTTTTTCTACATCATTAAAATCATGAGCAAAGAAGGAGCAAACCTCAGTATACAGTATATATATATGAAGCTGAGACTTAGAGCACAGCTGGGTGAAATATCTCCTCTACCACTGACTCTTGATTTGCCAACTAAAATCCACCAGTTCTGGGGTATGTATGTATTTTGATGACTGTACTCGATTTGGGGTCTAGGCTGGGGCTTGTATAAGTTTTAACAGGTCTGTATATTTTCTAGGATTTAAGTCTGAATGCACATTTTAATTTCTCGTGTGATGAAGAGTCATATACACTACATGTGCTTAGGTTAGCAGTGTTTGGGTGATATTGCCTACTATATGTACCATAAATGGGCAGGCATATGTTAAAAATCGCACATTTTGTATTTTGGAATCTCCCTGACGTAACTTCTTAAAAGTAGTGCATTATGGTGTGTGTCAGTCTATTTGTGTGTGTACATACTTTTAGTGTGTGTGCTTGTTGCAATGAAGTGCGGCACTGAAATTTTTAAACCCCAAAAGGGGATAAAACTTAATGTTTATTAATATCTTTAAAATTTCCCAAGTTTAAAATAAAAGTCACCTGCTTATCTTGACTTCTATAGATGCTTAGGAGATCCTACAGAGTGATCATACATACCGTGTTGCCCACACATGTAAAGGGTATTAAAAGGAATCTCTGAGCAGAACTTTTAGTTGTCTATTCTATTGTCTTCACTATGAAACCTACTCACTGATGCTAATCCACTCTTTATTCTCTCTTTATTTTTATTGATTTATTATTAGTTATATTTTAGATTTATATATTTATATTATGTATTATTACCTTTTATTAGTTATATTTATTTAATTATATAATATTTTATTATTTTCATTAGTTATATTTTATATTTATTTATTTATATTATTTATTATTATTTTTATTTAATTTTTGTGTCTTCTCCTTCTCGGCTCTCTGCCTCCTGACAAAGCTGAAGCATTCCCTTGCTAGAGGGATAGCTTCCTGTAAGGTAGCAGAAGTAAGCCCACCAAGCCAAAGGTCATGTAATCCTTCTTCGTTGTCTTCTTCTAATCCGTAACATGGTGGCAGCAACTTATATGGGACAATTTATTAATCTGTAGTCACCTACATTTTTAATTTTTTTTTATTGATATCTTTATAGGGTACACGTGACTTTTTTAATCACTGTTATTCCGTTTTTGGTAGGTAAGGTGTCCAAAAAATATCAACTCTGGTAGCATGTACCACAAGGGATAAATAACATGATCAGTTTATAGTTTGGGTCATTAAGGATGCATGTCTCCCAATTTTTTTTCCTCCACTAATAAAGTTTTTGAAAAGAGAAAAAAACATTCTTACTTGAAATTTTATTTCTAAAATTATTTTTAACTTTTTAGATGATTTGATCATTTGATGATCATGGGTAATGTTCTGTACTGCAATGTTTTATACTGTTGCAAGAAAATATAAGTGAACCCTTTGTAATTACTTGGATTTCAGCACTATTATCTAATCCACAATTCTAGATAAACACATTATAAGTAAACTAATAACACACAAACAGTTGTAACATTCATGTCTTCCATTCATCACATTGAATAAACACCCACAATCTGTATTTCAGAGAAAGTGTCTGCCTTCATGAAACAACCCCTTTAAGTATGGTGGACATACTTAACCTGTGTTAGGATGGGGGTGGATATGCTGAAGGTGTTTCTTAATGTTTTTAAATTAATTATTTTAATAAAAGGCAATCAAAGTGTATCAGGATCAGCGTATTTTATACTATATTGATCCATCCAATTGTTATGTGATAACTGAGGTCAAATTCTTAATCAATATAAATGCAATCTATTATAAATTACATAATTCCAAAATTATTTACAGACTATTTTTATCTTTTTTTTTTTTTTCGAATAGCTGATACAGAGCTCCAAATTCCCTGCATGTACAGAGAGATAAATCATAAAATTCTGGCTGTCTGCAGTTACCACCAGAGAGAGTTTGGGAGATTGGAAAATGTAACAGGGTATTCCCATCCAGAGTTGAAACTTGAGATTTATGGGCCCAAATGCAAAATTTGTAATGGGGTCCCTACCTATCTTGTGTCATTTAGAATAGTGGTACATCGCATGTCGCAGAAGGACCTTTGGGGACCCCTCAGAGTCTAAGGCTCAGTAGTAACTGCTACCCCTGCACTTCCTATACCTACCCTCTGTTCTCATCCCCAAGATCATATTAGACTTTTAGCTTAAGATAAATCAAGTGTTTTACCCAATATGTTGCTTTATCTGTCTTGCTGCATTTGACTGATACTGCTATTGTTTACAGCTCATTGCCTAGGCTTTTGACCACCTCTGCTATGTAGCAGTGGTGTTCAGGCTATTTTCTCTGATCAATGGCTAATGGATCACTCTGTCAACTCTGAACACACTGCTAGACATCACACAGACTAAGCCTACCTCTAAAATGCTTTGAAAACCATGTGTATAAAAATCTGTTAATTTTCAGTTCTTGTATCACACCTTGTCTGATGAAGGGAGCGAGTACTCCTGAAAGCTTACTTATAAATATACTCAGTTAGCCTCTAAAAGGTATCGCCTGATTTCTTCACTCTTCCACTACTTTCAATGGCTAACACGGTACAACATCATACTACTATCAACTTGAAAGATACCACAATGTACCGCAAAAGAATGGAACTGAAAAACCGGCTTAAGAAACTTGCACAACTCAACAGCGACATCTTCTTCTTAACAAAATGCAAAAAGGAGAGACTCATCCCAAAAGGCTTCAATTTACGTAACCCAACCCGGAACACCTACAACAGCCGATATGCAGAACAACTATGTATTCGGACATCTGAAAGGCATGCGGAACAATATGATAAAAATTTCCTATAACAACAAAAAAAGAACACAGGATGAGATACAGGCCCTGAAATCATCATTGGCTAATGACACAGAGGAAATGAAGGCCAGACTCCACACATACTACTGGAAACTTCAGGATATGCTTATTAACAACAAAAAGAAAAAGCTCCACAGACTGAGACAAAAAGGCCTCATTACTACAACCGCAAGTACTAGCCCAGCTCAGCAAAGCTGTGTTGTGAATCTTTCCTCTTATGAGCCAAACAAACACGAAATGTCAGTTCTCTCCAAAGGTCTCTCCTTCTGCCCCTCGGCACACACTGACCATATCCAACTCTGCAATGATATGGAGGAGTTTTTCAGAAAAATGAGATTAAGGGAATATTTTTATGACAAAGACCTTCCATACAGCAGCGACTCTGAGATGGAACAGCCCATAAGGAATCCTACCAAAAAATCTACCTGGACCCCACGCCCTGGAGCTAATGCAGCACTGGATAAATATATTGACTGTTTCAGAAGCAAAGTAAAATCAGAAATACTGGAGAAACAAAAGAAACAGGTGCATAACCTAACCCTGCAGGAACAGAAGGCTATTACATCACTGAAAGAAAATCAGGATATAATAATAAAACCAGCTGACAAAGGGGGCGCAATAGTCATAATGAACACCTCAGACTATATCCAGGAAGCAAACAGGCAACTGTCAAATCCCATCCATTACTCCAAACTTGGAAGTGATCCCACAGAGGCCTATATGAAAGAACTAAAGAGTATGATCAAGAAGTTTCCAGTCCAGATCCAGAATCAGGTAAAAGGACTTATCCCCCAAGATCCCAGGCCGGGCTGCTTCTATATGCTCCCAAAGATACACAAAGATGGCAACCCTGGGAGGCCTATCATTTCTGGCATTGGGACACTGACAGAAAACATCTCAGGTTGGGTGGAAAATCTCCTAAAACCCCTTGTCAGGGATACTCCAAGCTATATCCAGGACACCACTGACCTTCTTAACAAACTGAATGCCCTGGGCCCTCTACCTGAGGGTACCATTTTGGCCACCATGGATGTGGAATCCCTGTATACCAACATTCCCCACAAGGATGGAGTTGCAGCATGTCGGGTACACCTGGCAAAACAAAACCTCCCAACAGAACCAGTAACGCAGCTCATACAATTCATCCTTAGCCACAACCATTTTACCTTTGGAGAGGATCTATATCTACAGCGAATGGGAACTTCAATGGGGACCAGATGTGCACCCCAATATGCAAATCTCTTTATGGCAGAAATGGAAGGAACATATTTATCAACATGCGCCACCAAACCTATGATTTACCTTCGTTATATCGATGATATCCTTGTCATCTGGACTGCAGGTGAGGAGGCCCTACTTCAATTCCATAATGACTTCAATGACTTTCACCCGACCATCAACCTTAAACTTAGCTATTCAGGGAGTGAAATTCACTTTCTGGATACCACAATATACATTAAAGACCACCGGCTACTCACATCGATATGTCACAAACCCACAGACAGAACGGCCTACCTGAGAAACGACAGCTTCCACCCCAAGCACACAAGACAATCTATAATCTACAGCCAGGCTATACGATACAATCGTATTTGCTCCGACAAAGCAGACCTGGACAAGCACCTCCTGGATCTGAGGATGAAATTTCTCAGATTGGGATACAAACCAAAAGTGACAGACAACCAATTAAACAAAGCAGCAGCCATTAACAGATGCAGTCTGCTCACATATAGAGAGACCCAGAAAGATGCCCGAGTGCCCCTAGTTGTCACCTACAACCCACAGCTGGAGATCCTACGAAGGATTGCCAAGGAGCTCCAACCTGTGCTACATAGGGACAACAGACTCAAGGACATATTTCCAGTCCCCCCTCTCCTCTCCTTTCGACAACCACCAAACCTGAGGCACATTATCGTCTGGAGTGCCCTGAAGGCCCCAACTGAAAATGGCACCTCACCTTGCCTACATAAAAGGTGCATGACCTGCAAGCACATCCACACTGCTGACAGTGTACCTATCCCACAGTCACAACAGGTGCACAGAATTAGGGGGACATTTTCCTGCAGGTCTTCCAATGTGGTGTACCTCATAATGTGTGTGCAATGTCCCACCATAGGCCTCTATGTGGGGGAAACAGGGCAGAGACTCAGTCAACGAATGAACTCACACAGATCCACCATTAATAACAGCAGAACAGATCTCCCAGTGGCCGCACATTTCTCCGGAGAAAACCACTCTATTGAAGATTTGCGGGTTGTGGTTTTAATGGGACATTTTAAGACACAGGAGAAAAGGAAAGAAATGGAGTACAAATTTATGCAAAAATTTCAAACTCTGCAATTTGGACTTAATATTCATGCCAGCTTCATGTCACACTATGTTTGAACCATGAACTGAACTCAATATTCATGCCAGCTTCAAATCAAACTATGTATGACCTGTGAGGGACACAAATCACCTCCTGATAGCAAACAGATAACAGCAAGAATTACTGATCCCTCCTTCACGCACCACAAGTTTCCAGACTGTTTTTTTGACCTGTTGTAAATAACTTCTCTACTTAGATTGCAATTTTTTTTTAAGGACTCTAAAATGCTTTGAAAACCATGTGTATAAAAATCTGTTAATTTTCAGTTCTTGTATCACACCTTGTCTGATGAAGGGAGCGAGTACTCCTGAAAGCTTACTTATAAATATACTCAGTTAGCCTCTAAAAGGTATCGCCTGATTTCTTCACTCTTCCACTACTTTCAATGGCTAACACGGTACAACATCATAAGCCTATCACTGTCACTGAAACCAGGAAATGGAGAGAGGAGAGCATGTGAAACCCTTAGTTGGGAAACCCACTTTAAACCTTTTAGCAGAAGACTTTTGGACATACAATACAATTTTAGACCTAGCCAGAATTTTGAGCCTACAATGCATAAAATATTCAAGCATCATAAGTAGAAAGATTCATGAAGCATATTACAATCTGTTTTCATTTCTTTTATCAGAGATACTGAAGATGGATGAATTTACCAACAGTACATTGACTGAATTCTACCTGACCCCGTTCTCCACCTCCAGAATAAATGCAATTCTTATATTTACCTGGTTTTTATTAATGTATCTGCTCGCAGTGGTGGGAAATCTGCTTATCATTGTACTGGTCTGTGGTGTACCCCAACTTCACACCCCCATGTATTTCTTCTTGTGTAATCTTTCTTCTGCTGACGTCATCTATGTTTCTGCTATTCTCCCAAAGATGTTGTCCACCATTCTGAGAGAAGACAAGGCCATCTCTTTCAATGGCTGCATGACTCAACTATTCTTTTTCATGTTCTGTGGTGAAGCTGACATTTATATTCTGACCTCTATGGCTTATGACCGCTATGTGGCGATTTGTTCTCCTCTACATTATTCTATGATCATGAGAGGGAAGGTTTGTGTTATTATAGTAACTTCCTGCATAATTGTAAGTTTAGTGAATTCCCTAATGTTCACCTTGATGACATCTAAGTTATCATTCTGCTCCTCTCACAAGATCGAACATTTCTTTTGCGAGCTATTGCAATTAATGGCTCTCTCTACTAGTAACATTGAGAGGATGAAAATGATCCTCACCATGGAAGATATCTGTGTGGTAGGTTTTAGTCTGATGTTTATTTTGACCTCCTATGTAAGAATTATCTTTACGGTTTCAAAGATTCGTTCCGCTAAAGGGAAGCTTAAGGCTTTTTCTAGCTGCTCATCCCACATCATTACTGTCTTATTATTTTTTGGACCTGCCATCTTCATGTACGTGAAACCTGAGTCTGAAGATTCTAAAGAGCAAGACAAAATTCTCTCGGTGTTGTATGTGGCCGTGGTCCCCATGTTAAACCCTTTTGTATATAGTCTGAGGAACAATGAAGTTCTCGGAGCTGCTAAAAAAACTGCAAAAATAATACTGTATAGAAACACACTTTTCTTTGACAAAAATAAAAAACTAAAAATGTATTTAACTTTGCATTTGTCATAATAGTAGGAAATATAATATAGAAGTTTATCGAGTTTACAGTAGTTGTCTGGTAAAGATAATAAGCTTTAACTAGAAGTCATCGTTCATCTGCGTCTTGCTGTGGCTCTTTCTCCTTTAAACTCTGCCCAGACATTTCTCCTGGCGTGGAATGTAACCCTGCAATATAGTCTTTCAAATGAAAGGTATAAATGTAAGACATGGACAGACATGGTTCACCAGAGTATAAGTGGCTCTCTATACTGGTTCATGAAGGGGACAGGAGACTCCTCTCTACTTTAGTGATGGATGAATCTCTCAAGTTTTGCTTTATTTCCATTTCTGCTGGTTCGGTCTCAAGATTTGTTTTGGTCCAAATTCCAATTTATTCCAAATCTGAGTTGAAATTGTCTTAAAAAACATCAGTGTATTACACTCTCAGGGGTTCTAGAATCCTATTTAACCCATTTCTTGCTCTCTTGGGAAAACGCAACCCATTCTTTAGGGCAGCTTCTGCCATCTTAAGATTCATTTATTAGGGCGACCATCATTCAGTCCCCTGCTGCAGTCATCATATAAGTCATGTGCCTGTGTTCTCCCTTTTCCATCCATACACATTAATACACATCACCTTTGTGGACCCTGTGCCCCCCAGAACTTCCCCATCTGTGCCCGAGGAGTGGTGGCTAGCAGCGCCTCCCCAGATCGCCTGTATTCAGTAATTCCATCTAAGTGATTGTGATATGACTGTGATTAACTACTTGCAGGGACCCATTCAGGAGGAGGAGTCCCTGCACTCTGGCGCATGAAGCCCTGGGGCTCCGTGCACCAAAAAAGGGAGATGACAAAGAACTTTAGTAAACCCTATCACATGATATAAGCCATCCAACGAGATATTGCCTGGAGACAAAAATATTGGTTCTATGTATTAGCTGAGAGAGACTGAGTTACAGTGCTGGCCAAAAGTATTGGCACCCCTGCAATTCTGTCAGATAATACTCAATTTCTTCCAGAAAATGATTGCAATCTCAAATGCTTTGGTAATAATATCTTCATTTATTTTGCTTGCAATGAAAAAACACAAAAGAGAATGAAAAAAAAGTCAAATCATTGATCATTTTACACAAAACTCCAAAAATGGGCCGGACAAAAGTATTGGCACCCTCAGCCTAATACTTGGTAGCACAACCTTTAGACAAAATAACTGCGAACAACCGCTTCCGGTAACCATCAATGAGTTTCTTACAATGCTCTGCTGGAATTTTAGACCATTCTTCTTTGGCAAATTTCTCCAGGTCCCTGAGATTTGAAGGGTGCCTTCTCCAAACTGCCATTTTGAGATCTCTCCACAGGTGTTCTATGGGATTCAGGTCTGGACTCATTGCTGGCCACTTTAGAAGTCTCCAGTGCTTTCTCTCAAACCATTTTCTAGTGCTTTTTGAAGTGTGTTTTGGGTCATTGTCCTGCTGGAAGACCCATGACCTCTGAGGGAGACCCAGCTTTCTCACACTGGGCCCTACATTATGCTGCAAAATTTGTTGGTAGTCTTCAAACTTCATAATGCCATGCACACGGTCAAGCAGTCCAGTGCCAGAGGCAGCAAAGCAAAACATCAGGGAACCTCCGCCATGTTTGACTGTAGGGACCGTGTTCTTTTCTTTGAAGGCCTCTTTTTTTTCCTGTAAACTCTATGTTGATGCCTTTTCCCAAAAAGCTCTACTTTTGTCTCATCTGACCAGAGAACATTCTTCCAAAAAGTTTTTGTTTTTCTCAGGTAAGTTTTGGCAAACTCCAGCCTGGCTTTTTTATGTCTCTGGGTCAGAAGTGGGGTCTTCCTGGGTATCCTACCATAGAGTCCCTTTTCATTCAGACGCCGACGGATAGTACGGGTTGACACTGTTGTACCCTCGGACTGCAGGGCAGCTAGAACTTGTTTGGATGTTAGTCGAGGTTCTTTAGCCACCATCCGCACAATCTTTCGTTGAAATCTCTCGTCAATTTTTCTTTTCCGTCCACATCTAGGGAGGTTAGCCACAGTGCCATGGGCTTTAAACTTCTTGATGACACTGCGCACGGTAGACACAGGAACATTCAGGTCTTTGGAGATGGACTTGTAGCCTTGAGATTGCTCATGCTTCCTCACAATTTTGCTTCTCAAGTCCCCAGACAGTTCTTTGGTCTTCTTTCTTTTCTCCATGCTCAATGTGGTACACACAAGGACACAGGACAGAGGTTGAGTCAACTTTAATCCATTTCAACTGGCTGCAAGTGTGATTTAGTTATTGCCACCACCTGTTATGTGCCACAGGTAAGTAACAGGTGCTGTTAATTACACAAATTAGAGAAGCATCACATGATTTTTCAAAGGGTGCCAATACTTTTGTCCACCCCCTTTTTTATGTTTGGTGTGGAATTATATCCAATTTGGCTTCTTGACAATTCTTTTTGTGGTTTTCCATTGACGACAAATTAAATGAAGATATTATTACCAAAGCATTTGTGATTGCAATCATTTTCTGGAAGAAATTGAGTATTATCTGACAGAATTGCAGAGGTGCCAATACTTTTGGCCAGCACTGTAAGTTATATTGGTGTTATCCATATAGAGTGGAAAAGAGTTTAAAAATTCTAAGAAACACCCCCTCCTATTGATATTAATGATGGACAGACACCTATGTCTTGGTCTGTGTTACTCTTGCTGTGACACTTACAAGATGCTGGGGGTCGAGGCATGTATGAAGAGGCACAGATGACCACCACACAGATGAACATCCAAGGGCCAAATGAAATTCCAGGCTGATAAACTCCATACTCCAAAGGAAAGCTAACTATGGACGTCTTCAATTACACCATTGACTGATATATCTACAGTATTATTCTGTAAGTTTTTCCTGTATTTACTTCCCATGAAGAATTCAATAAATTTCCATGTATTTATAAGAAGCCGAGTCCTCCAACCTTACCTTATGGGTCATGTGTGAGTAAGAATTATATAAACTATACCATCACCCAAGTATACCATATATTCCACTATATCATTTTACTCTTCTCACAAGATCAATCATTTCTTTTGTGATATAGTACTTTTAATGATACTCTCTACTAGTGACCGAGGATATGAAAATGGTCTTCTCACTAGAAGAAATAGTTGGTAGTTTTACCTTTATGCTTATTTTGTCCTTACACGTAAAAATCACCTCCACAGTTTTGAAGATTTATTCCTCCACAAGGAAGTGTACATTCTTTTCTAGCTGTTCATCCCACATCATTACTGTCTTATTATTATATGGACCAGCCATCTTCATGTACATGAGACCTGACTTGAAAGATTCTAAGGAACAAGACAAAAAACATCCATTATCCATATTGCATTGAAATAATATTAAAAATTGGAATGACTAATTACTTTATTAATTGTTATTTTTATTAATATCCCAATAACAGTAGTACAGTATGGAACAAGGCAGGAGGTTCTGGGTGTGGATAATGCTAGGTCTCATATTAACGTTCAGGTTTCTGTCATTCAGGTCCACTTTGGGACCCAAAAGACAGAGTCTCGTACTGAGACTTGAACACTAGTGTGAACGTAATGTAAGTCGTAAAAGGGGTGGTAGCATTGTAGAATAATTTTTAATAGAATTTTATCACTCTTCTGCCAAAGGTTTTTGGCAACAAAGGGGGCTAATTCTTGTATAGCAACTTCTTCAAGCTGGGACATTTCGTTCTTGGGTGGAATTTTCCCAATCAAATGGGCTAATAAATTCACAAAGATAATTTTACAGTTGAAACCAGAAGTTTACATACATTATATAAATAGACACATATGCATGTTTTTCATCTGACATGAAATCAGAATAAACCTTTCCCGTTTTAGGTCAATTAGGATTACCAAAATGACCAAATGCCAGAATAATAGAGAGAGAGAGAGAGAGAGAGAGAGAGAGAGAGAGAGAGAGAGAGAGAGAGAGAGAATTTTTAAGGCATTTTTATTACTTTCTGCAAAGTCAAAAGTATACATACATTTCATTAGTATTTTGTACCATTGCCCTTAAACTGTATGACTTGGGTCAAATGTTTTGGATCTCCTTCCACAAGCTTCTCACAATAGTTGGTAGGAATTTGGGCCCATTCCTCCTGGCAGAACTGGTGTCACTGAGCCATGTTTGTAGACGCCTTGCTCACACCTGCCTTTTCAGCCTTGCCCATAAATTTACAATAGGATTGAGATCAGGGCTTTGTGATGGCCACTCCAAAACATTGACTTTGTGGTCCTTAAGCCACTCTGTAACCAGTTTGGCAGTATGCTTCGGGTCATTGTCCATTTGGAAGACACATTTGTGCCCAAGCTTTAACTTCCTGGCTGATGTCTTGAGATGTTGCTTCAGTATTGCCACATTATGTTCTTTCCTCATGATGCCATCTATTTTGTGAAGTGCACCAGTCCCACCTGCAGCAAAACAACCCCACAACATGATGCGGCCACCCCTGTGTTTCACAGTTGGGATGGTGTTCTCAGACTTGGCCATAATGACCATTGTTACATTTGGAGTAAAAAGGGAGAAGCTTGCAAGCCTGAGAACACCATCTCAACTATGAAACAGAGATTAGTTTCAGAGAGGATTAAATGAAGATTTTGTTGTTTTTGGTTATAGGATGTTGGGTTTATTTCTGATCCAACTTCGAGTATGATATTTAAGAATTTTTCCATTTATTTAACAAACGACTGGAACAGATAAATGCAATATAAAATAATATACAGAATATTTCATTCCCCTAAATTTTTGTTTTTTAATAAAAAGTTGGGATACGGATTAGTGCCCTAAGTGCTTAGGTGAAAGAGCAAACTGGGTCCATATGTTCTGGCGCTGTCTTGTGTTAATAAAATATTGGAAAGCAGTGGTAACATCTATATCTAGCAAGTGGTGCATAGTCAGACCGTTCTGCCACTGAAAGTTCATAAACTGTTGCAATTTATAAAGGCACCATTTATGGCCATTTGCGGTAGTTGTAGTTAGTGGGGAGATGAGACATTGAGCTAGAAGTTTAAAGCTCAATGTACAGTCATGGCCAAAAGTTTTGAGAATGATACAAATATTAATTTTTACAAAGTCTACTGCTTCAGTTTTTCTAATGGCAATTTGCATATACTCCAGAATGTTATAAAGAGTGATCAGCTTAACAGCAATTACTTGCAAAGTCAATATTTGCCTAGAAAATGAACTTTATCCCCCAAAACACATTTCTCGTCTAATTCACTGGGGGACACAGCACCATGGGTATAGACCTGGTCACTAGGAGACAAGACACTAGGAAAAAGCAAAAGCTGTTGGCTCCACCTCCAGGCTATACCCTGCCATAACCACTGTGAATGAATCAGTTTGAAACCTAGTGTCATAGGAGGCAGACACGACCTGACTCAGGTCTTCTGTCTTGCATCGTTTTTATTTTTACCTTTCTTTCAGGTGCAGGGGGTCGTCAGCGTGTACGCCACACTAGTCGTACCCTCCTGCGGGCGCAGCGCTCTGCAAAAGAGCAGCCTCGCCGGTCACCCAGTCCCCACTCACCATTCGCCGCACCCCGAAAGCGGCCAGAGTACCGGTGACCCCACTCCCACGTGCGAGGTCCTACCGAGAGGGTGACCCTGCGGCGCCTGAAGACGCCAGACTGGTGAGTATGAGAAGAATAGAAGGCAGGTGAGTATGAAAGTTACCTCAGCCCCTCTCCATCTCCCCTTCAGGCCCTCTCCACCTCCCCTCAGCCCCTCTCAGCCCCTCAGTGCCAACAATAGCATGGGTCCTGTTTAGGGAGGGCATCACAGGGTTCCCCTGAACTGGGCCTTAAATCTTAGTAAATAAGCCCCTTTTTTCTGGGGCGTTTTTGGGTTTTCTGGTCGCTCCTACCGAGCGGCCCCCATGGGGGGGGGCACCCGGTTCCCCCCCCTGCTCGTGTGGGTACCTCCCTTTCCTGGCCCCCCGGTACCTTTTCCCAGGCCTCCGCGGAACCTCCGGAGTTCGCGGTCGCGCCGCGCCGCCGACGGTGCCTCGCGGTCGGCCACGTTCTACGCG
Organism: Leptodactylus fallax; assembly: GCA_947044405.1. Lineage (NCBI taxonomy): Eukaryota > Metazoa > Chordata > Amphibia > Anura > Leptodactylidae > Leptodactylus > Leptodactylus fallax. The sequence goes on from CAMRHE010000484.1 coordinate 304,966, forward strand.
TGTCCGAGGCCTGGCCGGGAACTAGGCCGCAACGGGCCTGTCCCTTTCCCGGGCTTTTCTGGTACCCAGACTCCGCCTAGGGCCTTCCATTGGCCAGGGGGCTGTCCTGGCAAGCCATCCAGCCTGCCCAGTAGCTACTGAGCCTGTATTTACCAGGGGAAGAGCTTGCTCTCCTCATATTCTCAATTTATTTATTTATTGGCTTATTTATTTATTTTTTGGCTTGCTGGGACAGCAGGGATTCTTCCCAGTTCCCTGGGAGACATTGCACCTGCGGAACCCTTGATGCAGCAGTTTGTGAGCGGCCATCTTTTGCAGTCTGGCAGGCTAACCCCCTGGGTTACCCCTAATTTCCTTGGGCTCCCTCTCTCACCCTCCGGCCCCTCTGGATGCATCACGTTTTTATACGTGCACCCTCTGTATCAAAAACAGCCATGCGGACAGCCCGAGCCCATGTGCTCTCTCTGCCTTCCGCCTCAGCCAGTCAGTAACCTCCTGGCCCCTCTCCGGTTCTTCCATCCCCCAGATTGGGTGGTCTCCCTAACCTTGGCCATGGTGTCCTTACCAGACTTAACTAATCAGTGCTGGAAACTTGGAATGGCTGCTTTCCCAGATCGCCGCTGAGTCGGCTGCTTCTTGGGATCTCCCTGGACACCCTCATAGTTCCCGTCGCAGCTCCAGGAGCCTCAAAAGGACCAGGAAGTCTTCCTACGGTTCACGGTCCACCACCCCTTCCTCTGGGTACTCCCCAGATAGGAACTCAGCTCACGGCTTCACTCCGACAGGCGGATACCTCCCTCCCTCTGCTCGGTCTACTTAACTGGGGACGCCTCTGACTCCGACTCGGAGCTTCAGCTAGGCTCATCTATATCTGCTGCTACGCAGGAGTCATCTATGCGATAGAGACCCTACAGATCTCTGAGGACCCGGACTCATCCTCTCAAGTGGACATCTCTTTCTGCCACTGGATGTTTGATATCATCTTGAGGGCACAGTGACTTCTCCCTGGACCATCCTCTGTCTTCGACTAGGAAATCGGACATCCCTTCCCTTGACCTGTGTGTCTCTAAGCGGAAGGTGAGCTCGGGCAGTTCTGCCAGGCTATGCTGTGACACACGTCTCTATCAGTAACTAGTGAGCGCTAGCTGGCCTGTCTTGACATTTTGTCAGCGAGCCGCCCCATGTGTCCCTTCCTATCACTAAGAGCCTCCCACGGTGGATCCCATGATAGCTAGGCTCTCCAAGGCTTCTAGTCTGCCTTCAGCGGACTTTGCCTACCTCAGTGATCCCTCGCAGTGAGATCGGATCGCATCTGTTGTATTGTTTGCAATGCAGAACTGATACATTGCATTGCCCTAAATGCTGGCTATTGTATTGCTGCAAGAAGGTGGCTTCCCTCACCAGGGTGGCCTTCGTAGTGGCTGGTTTCTCCCTGCGGCTCTCCTTCGCTGCCTCTTGGGTCAAGGCATTCTTTTCCTGGGCCAAACAGCTTCAGTCAAATCTCCATGATGCAGTTTCCCTCCATTCGCTCGTCTCTGAGATCCTGAACGCTTCCCAATAACTAGAGATGCGTCCCAAATCTGTTAAGGCAGCCGCCAATGCAGTGATTATCTGTCATACCGTTGGGATCCGTTGTGGAATACTGGGTCCGCCTCCAAGAAGGCAAACGCAGCCCTTCTCCCTTTCCAGGTCTTCCTGGGCCAAATTTTTTGTTAAGGGCGTCGAGAAGCTTATCCCTGAGGCCACGGGGGAATAGATTCTTCCTCCCTCAGAGGCGTCCTATGTGTCAGCCGTTCTCCTGCTCCAGAAAGCTTCTTTCAAGTCCAGGCCTCCCTGGCGGTTCTGCACCAGGTCGTCCAGGTCTTCCTCTTCCTAGCCTCCTTGGCATGAAGTTTTTTCCCCTCTCTGGGCATCTCAAATGGCGGGACGTCTGGAGCCTGGGCCTGAGAGGCGGTGTCGTCCGACTACTCCAGTTTTCGCTGGAGTCTCTTTGCCTTCCCTATGTCGGACAATCCAGACTGTCTCCAATCTCCAGCGGCAGGGAGTCAGCGTCCTTGTTCCCGTTTCAGAGTGTATCCGGGGTTACTATTCCTACCTGTTCTCCATTCGCCTAGAAGGACGGCTTCCTCTGTCCCATCATGGACCTGAAAGGGCTCCACAGGTTCTTCCATGCCTGCAGGCTCCGTTGTGGTCTATTCAGTCTGTGGTGGCATCCCTGGAGATGAGCGAATTCTTCGTCCATCTACATCATCGCGCTGTGCCGTCAGCGGTTCTTCGTTTTGCTGTGGATCCTTGACCTTTCCAGTTGTCTCTCTCCCCTTCAGGCTGGCCTCTGCCACCGGGAGTTTTTTTCCTCAGTGATGGCGTCTCTCATGGCCATCCTCTGCGTCAGAGGTGCTGCCGTGTTTCCAGACTTTGACGACCTCCTGGTGAAGCCCCTCCAGGTCAGACAATCTGACCAGCTTGTGGTTCACCTTGGTTGTTCTTCGCCGGTTCTGCTGGCTCATCAATGAGGATGTCTCGTGTCCTCTAAGCACATGGAATCCGGGACATGATCCTCTGCTCGCTTCAGGGTGTGATTCTCCCTCCGGAGGCCAAGATCCTGAGTGTCCCACCTTCGGAGGTACTCTCCTTGCTGTCTTTGAATCGGCATGTGGGTCTTGCGCACGATCGCCTAAACCTTCTAGGCTGTACCTTTCATTCACTCTGTCATTCTCTCCTCTTGAAGATTACGGCCTGCTGGGACAAATCTCCGGACAGCCTCATCTGCTTGGTTCTATTTCCACCTTGGTTCACTGAGAGATTCTTGAGTGTATCTCTTCCCCAGGAATTTCTCAAGGGAAGTCCTTCTTCCCCTCTGTTGGTAGGTGATTCCCACTGCCGCCAATTTCCCCGGTTGGGGAGTGGTCCTCGATGCTTTGATTGTTCAGGGCCTGTGGTCCAGGGCCGATTCCTCCCTCTGGTTCAACCTGCTGGATCCCAGGGCTATCTTATTTGCCCTTACTGCTTGGACCTCTCTTCTCCAAGGACATCTGTCACAGTCCAGACTGACCTCTCCTCCATGGTCGCCTACTTGAACCCTCAGCGGGGCACCAGGAGCCGTGCGGCCTTACTAGAAGCCTCACAATTTCTTCCTTGGGTGGAGCGCCTTGTTCCAGCTCTTTCGGTGGTCAACCTTTTTTCTGCGTGGACCACTGGGTGGCAGACTACTTGAGTCGAGAAAATATTGCTCCGGGCGAGGGTCGCTTTATCTGCAGATCTTCCATCCACTGTGCTCCCGCTGTGGTGTGACAAACGTCGACCTTTTTAGCCTCTGCCGGAACCACAAGGTCCCCGGCTAAATTGCCAGGCCTCTGGATCCTCGAGCCATCACCGCTGGCGCTCTTGTAAGTTCGGTTTTTCACTTCCTCTTCTCCCTTGGGTCCTCCAGAATCTCAAGACCAAGGGGGTTCAAGCTATCCTGGTGGCACCAGATCTATACCTATCCTGGTATGTGGATCTCATTTTCCTGTTGGCGGATGCTCCTGGCCTCTTCCTCTGCTGGTCGATCTTCTGTCTCAAGGACTGCTGTTCCACCCCACCTTGACTCAGCTGTGTTCACGGCGTGGCTGTTGAATCCGAGGTTTGAGGCGTCGTGGTTTTTTTTTCGGAGTTTGTTATTCTAACATACTCAAAGTCCGGAAGTTCCAGATAGCTTAGATCTGCCATCAAACGTGGAAGGCTTACGTCCACTGTTGGAAGAGTAACGATTCTCCTCGGATCTTCTCCAGTCTGGTCTGGATCAAGGTCTTAGTCTTCTTTCTTTTTAAAAGACTTTCCTACAGGAGTGCCACTCTGTGCTCCTTTGGAACCCTTGGATCCGTGGGATCTTAACCTCATCTTTAAGGTGCTTCAGGTTCTCCCCTTTGAGCCTATGATATCCCTTTTTTTGCCTTCTGTCCTGGTAGAATGAGTTTCTGGTGGCCATTACCTCCATCCGCAGGGGTCCTTAATTGGCTGCCCCTTTTTTTTTTTTTTCGGCAGCCTCCCTTTCTGGTCCTCCACAAGGATAAGGTTTTCCTCTGTCTGCCACAGTCTTTTTTTTCTCTTGTTCGGACGCTTTGCTCATTCTCCCTGAGTGCCCTTGCCAGGGCCTGCCTGCTTCCAGAGCTCCCATCTTCCGATGGCTTTGGTCTGAGATTAGGGAGACCTTTCGGTTTAAGAGTAATAATAATAATAATAATAATAATAATAATAATAGTCCTTTAATAGTCCCACAGTGGGGAAATTCAGTGTGTTACAGCAGCAAAGATAAGATAAGCAGATACAAATACAAATACAACATGTACAGGAATGTTCCAAGGTGAGAGGCATTACATTAATAGCAAACAGACAGATAGGAAGTAGCAGGGGGGGGGGGGATTTAACAGGCAGAGAGATACTTCAGTTCTCTGTATGTAATGATCTCCGCTTAGGTCGGTGCTAAGGCTCTGCCTTCCCGTGTGACGGCTCTCTCCTCTAGAGCTGTTGGAGTTCCCGGGGCCTCCGGCATCAGGCTTTTGCTTCCTAGGTCTGTAAGTATCCCACTGGGCCTCCATCCTCTTTCTCTAAGTTTCACCAGATCCATTCTGTGGCCTCTGCTGATGCCAATTTGGGTTGTAAGTTTCTGGAAGCGGTTGAGTATTACAGGTTTGCATGGCCGTGTTATTCCCACCCTCTGGGACTGCTTTAGGACATCCCATGGTGCTGTGTCCCCCAGTGAAGTAGACGAGAAAGTGGGATTTTTGTGTACTCACCGTAAAATCCTTTTCTCGTTGTATTCACTGGGGGACACAGATCCCTCCCTTGTTTTTTTCAGTGTTCCTGCCCGAACTGTGTTGGTTCCTTTTTGGGTTCGGGCATTGTTGGTGGTTGTTGGTTCCATGTTCCTTTGTGTCTCTCTCTCCTACTGCTACGGTACAAACTGATTCATGCACAGTGGTTGTGGCAGGGTATAGCCTGGAGGTGGAGCCAACAGCTTTTGCTTTTTCCTAGTGTCTTGTCTCCTAGTGACCAGGTCTATACCCATGGTGCTGTGTCCCCCAGTGAATACAACGAGAAAAGGATTTTACGGTGAGTACACAAAAATCCCACTTTCAACATCATTGCAGCCCTGCCTTAAAAGGACCATCTAACATCGTTTCAGTGATTGCTCCATTAACACAGGTGTGGGTGTTGATGAGGACAGGGCTGGAGATCAATCTGTCATGATTAAGTAAGAATGACACCACTGGACACTTTAAAAGGAGGCTGGTGCTTGCCATCATTGTTTCTCTTCTGTTAACCATGGTTATCTCTAAAGAAACACGTGCAGTCATCATTGCACTGCACAAAAATGGCCTAACTGGGAAGAGTATTGCAGCTAGAAAGATTGCACCTCAGTCAACAATCTATCGCATCATCAAGAACTTCAAGGAGAGAGGTTCCATTGGTGCCAAAAAGGCTCCAGGGCGCCCAAGAAAGACCAGCAAGCGGCAGGACCGTCTCTTAAAAGTGTTTCAGCTGCGGGATCGGGCTACCAGCAGTGCAGACCTTGCTGAGGAATGGCAGCAGGCAGGTGTGAGTGCATCTGCACGCACTGTGAGGCGGAGACTCTTGGAGCAAGGCCTGGTCTCAAGGAGGGCAGCAAAGAAGCCACTTCTCTGCAGAAAAAACATCAGGGACAGACTGATAGTCTGCAAAAGGTACAGGGAGTGGACTGCTGAGGACTGGGGTAAAGTCATTTTCTCTGATGAATCCCCTTTTCGATTGCTTGGAACATCTGGAAAACAGCTTATTCGGAGAAGAAGAGGTGAGCGCTACCACTAGTCTTGTCTCATGCCAACTGTAAAGCATCCTGAAACCATTCATGTGTGGGGTTGCTTCTCAGCCAAGGGAATCGGCTCTCTCACAGTCTTGCCTAAAAACACAGCCATGAATAAAGAATGGTACCAGAATGTCCTCCAAGAGCAACTTCTCCCAACCGTCCAAGAGCAGTTTGGCGCTCAACAATGCCTTTTCCAGCATGATGGAGCACCTTGCCATAAAGCAAAGGTGATAACTAAATGGCTCAGGGAACAAAACATAGAGATTTTGGGTCCATGGCCTGGAAACTCCCCAGATCTTAATCCCATTGAGAACTTGTGGTCAATCATCAAGAGACGGGTGGACAAACAAAAACCAACAAATTCAGACAAAATTAAAGCATTGATTCTGCAAGAATGGACTGCTATCAGTCAGGATTTGGTCCAGAAGTTGATTGAGAGCATGCCAGGGAGAATTGCAGAGGTCCTGAAGAAGAAGGGTCAACACTGCAAATATTGACTTGCTGCATTAACTCATTCTAACTGTCAATATAAGCTTCTGTTACTCATAATATGAATGCAATTCTATTTCTGTATGTGATAAAAAATATCTGACAAACACACATAAAAACCAGAGGGCAGCAGATCATGTGAAAATATAATATTTGTGTCATTCTCAAAACTTTTGGCCATGACTGTAGAGGAACAACTCCTCCTCTGTGTGGTTTCTCTCACCCAGGTTCAACAGCTATAAAACAGTATTGCAGTGCTTCAGTTGATACCATTAAATGTGGGAGTGGGAGTGGAAGCAACCCTGTGCTCTGTTGCTATTGGAAATGGGAAGGATAAGTATCACCTTGTGTCAGAATTGACCCTGCACAACCATGGAGGCATCACTAGCATCTGGCCTCAGAAAATATTGACACTGAGCCTTGAAAGACATGTACTGTCCCAAACAATCAGCTTATGGATGAGTGGCAGTGGAACAAAGGACAAGGAGGATGAGGAGAAGCAGATGATGATGATGATGACACAACGACTTTCAATGAAAATTTATTACCAAATATTTGTCATATCATGCTCTGGGGCACTGGAAAAGGTAATTTAGCCTGCCATCAGTATGACATGCTATCACTTCCGGTCCAAAAGGAGGCGGATTTATATTTCAGTGAAAAATTTTTTTTTAAAAAAGTTGTCACTTGTATGACCGAAGTGCAACCCCAATTCCAAAAAAGTTGGGACGCTGCGTAAAATGTACAGGAAACAGTGCAATGATTTAAAAATCTCATATAATCATATTCTATTTACAATAGAACATAGAACACATATCAGAAGGTGAAAGTTACACAATAACATAGAACACATATCAGAAGGTGAAAGTTACACAATAACATAGAACACATATCAGAAGGTGAAAGTTACACAATAACATAGAACACATATCAGAAGGTGAAAGTTACACAATAACATAGAACACATATCAGAAGGTGAAAGTTACACAATAGAACATTTATCAAAAGGTGAAAGTTACACGATAGAACACAGAACACATATCAGAAGGTGAAAGTTACACAATAACATAGAACACATATCAGAAGGTGAAAGTTACACAATAACATAGAACACATCAGAAGGTGAAAGTTACACAATAACATAGAACACACATCAGAAGGTGAAAGTTACACAATAACATAGAACACATATCAGAAGGTGAAAGTTACACAATAACATAGAACACATATCAGAAGGTGAAAGTTACACAATAACATAGAACACACATCAGAAGGTGAAAGTTACACAATAACATAGAACACATATCAGAAGGTGAAAGTTACACAATAGAACACTTATCAAAAGGTGAAAGTTACACGATAGAACACAGAACACATATCAGAAGGTGAAAGTTACACAATAACATAGAACACATATCAGAAGGTGAAAGTTACACAATAACATAGAACACATATCAGAAGGTGAAAGTTACACAATAGAACACTTATCAAAAGGTGAAAGTTACACGATAGAACACAGAACACATATCAGAAGGTGAAAGTTACACAATAACATAGAACACATATCAGAAGGTGAAAGTTACACAATAACATAGAACACATATCAGAAGGTGAAAGTTACACAATAGAACACTTATCAAAAGGTGAAAGTTACACGATAGAACACATATCAGAAGGTGAAAGTTACACAATAACATAGAACACATATCAGAAGGTGAAAGTTACACAATAACATAGAACACTTATCAAAAGGTGAAAGTTACACAATAACATAGAACACTTATCAAAAGGTAAAAGTTACACATATCGGGTAAAGATTAGACATTGTTGCATTTCATTTGAAAAAAGATACTCCTTTAGAAACTGATGGCAGCGACACAACTCAAAAAAGTTGGGACACCACCAATTTGGGGAGACACTCTATGTAAAACAAAGAAAAAGTGCTGTCACTTCACTTGGACACAATTTGAATGTGAGAATTGTGTTTGAGCAGCACTGATTGTAATGGCTGCTGTCCCTCCCTGCCTAATAAGTGTGTGACACTGACTTCTATGTCTATCCCTAAAATCTATCTAAATCCTGCTACCTATTCTCTTCTTCTCATGTATTGTTATCTATCTGTATCTTTATTTATTCGGCCTCTCTCTACTGGCTCAGTTCCCACAAAATGGCTGGTTCTGATTTTGCTCTTAAAATTGCGGCTATGATGTCATCAATGACCTCTCACACCCTCATGATTGGCTACCTGGTCCTGAAGATCATGTAATCTATCTACTCTCTACTTCTCTGCTTTCACAGAAGCAAACATATATCACAAAGGTTTCTGATTTGGGGATCCGAAACATTTGAAAAATTAGGGTCAAATCCAGTTTATTGCAAATGAGTTTGTTCATCCCTAATTATTAGTATTTTTCATTCTATGTAAGCCATAGTGAAAAAAAAATCCCCACTGAATATCTTCACTAAAATGCTTAATTAGATAAAATGTCAAGCGGCAAAATAATATATCAATCTCAAAGGATTTGTTCATCTATAAAATCATGAGTCAAGCGTCAGTAAACCTTTATGTATATGGAGCAGTGCTATATGAAGCATTCCCTCTTCATCTGAGACCTAAAATCTATCAAGTTGTTTAGTAGCAATGTGTATCTTAAAGGGAGTCTGTCAGCACAAAATAGCATATAAAGATATACACAGTATCTTGCAGGGCTTGAGATGTAATTTAGTAAAATGCATTTTTTTATTAATATGCAAATGAATTGAAAATGGGTTTTAGGGGCGTGTAATATGAAGTTGTCAATTCCTAGATCAATATCAAAGTTACCATCTACTGCAAATACAATAACCTGCAATCCCACTTAGAAAAAAAGAAAAAAACTTTTTAAGAAGTATGTTTTATAAGAGCCTCGTTTCCTTTCTTTTATTACAGAAACCTAAGATGAATAATTGTGATATCAGTGCAGTGACTGAATTCTACCTGACCCCGTTCTCCAGCTCCAGAATAATTGTAATTCTTATATTTACTGGGTTTTTATTCATGTATCTTCTGGCAGTGGTGGGAAATCTGGTTATCATTGCACTGGTCTGTGGTGTACCCCAACTTCACACCTCCATGTATTTCTTCTTGTGTAATCTTTCCTCTGTTGATGTCATCTATGTCTCTACCGTTTTACCCAAGATGTTGTCCACAATTATAAGAGAAGACAAGACCATCTCCTCCTATGGCTGTATCACTCAGTTGTCCTTCTTCCTATTTTGTGGTAATTCTGAGAATAACATTCTGGCCTCTATGGCTTATGACCGTTATGTGGCGATTTGTTCTCCTCTACATTATTCTTTGATCATGACAAGGAAAGTTTGTTCTATTATAGCGACGTCCTACATGACTTTCAGTGCTGTAAATTCCTTAGTGTTAACTTTAATAATGTCTAGATTATCATTCTGTTCCTCTCACAAGATCAACCATTTCTTTTGTGATTTAATACCATTGATGGTTCTCTCTACTGGTGACACTGAGAGTATGAAAATTGTCCTCTCAATAGATGATATATTTGTTGGTTTTGCTTTTATGCTTATTGTGACCTCATATGTAAGAATTATCTCCACAGTTTTGAAGATTCGTTCCTCTAGGGGGCAGTTTAAGGCTTTTTCTAGCTGTTCCTCCCACATCATTACTGTCTTATTATTCTATGGACCTGCTGTTTTTGTATACATGAAACCTGCGTCTGGAGAGTCTAAAGAAGAAGACAAAATTTTCTCAATGTTTTATGTGGCTGTGGTCCCGATGTTAAATCCATTTGTTTACAGCCTGAGGAACAAAGAAGTTGTAGGAGCTGCTAGAAAAATAGTCAAAGTTATGTGGAATAGGATTGATCTTTAGTCTTGTATAGATTTCCTACCGTGACCTCATCTACTATTACTCTTTGCTTTTTCCATCTGGGCTGCCGCAATAGAGGAGAGTATTGAATGGGGGATTGATTTCTTGATTCTCTTTTCTCTACGTTTTTTCAGGATTTGACTACTTTTTACATTCTATCAGGTTGCTGCCAAATTCTGTTAAGGAATGATACTAAACAATGATGTACATAGTACATGAACAGTAACAATGTGTCTGACAGACCTGACAATGTGCCAGATTGTGGTGGAAAGTGAAGAAACAATCGCATATTTTTGTTTTTTTATATTTTTTTAATCTTTTAATATGTCAATAAAAGCAGTACAGTATGGAACATGATTGAAAAAGCAGGAACTATCCAGCTGTGCAGGGGTAGTAGAATGGGCAGCAGCAGTACAATATAGAGCTTGATGGACAGCGGTAGTGGCATTATTGGGCTAGCCAATGGCATCAGCCAGACGTGTATAAAAATCCTCACGAATCCATGCCTGATGTTCTCCACACTCGAGGAGGACAATTTTGTTTGCTTCAGTTTGACGATACCACCTGCCATGCTTACAATACACTGGAGGCTGGATTATACAATGGTACCAAACTGGGGCAATTCCTGCAACTGGTCTAATCTGTTCACCCAGAAGTCCATGGATTTGCAAACTGTATTTAAGTTAAATTTAAATGTATCTAGTAAATTTTCTTTTTGACAAAGTCTGCTTCCTCGTACTTACTTGTAGTTCAACGTTCAGCCTTACACATTGCTCTGCTCATACAGATGGTCCAGCATATGAGAGGAGGAAGAACGCAGATCAAGCAGTGCAAAGGCAGACTATGTAGTTGTAACAAGTCCAGGAGGGCATTCTTAGCCTCATAACAATGGTTGAAATGCACAGACACTTTCCAGGCTATGACCAGCACCTTCTTCAAGCTATTACACATGTTTTAAAACCACCAAATATGTGACATGTACCATTAAGGGATAGTGTGTTATATTCTCCAACTGCAGTGTGGCTATAATGTTCCTGCCATTGTCTCTCACTTCACTGGATATTTGATGGGGAGATGAGTTATGCAGCTACAAATTTGCAGCTCGATGCAGAGGAACAACTCATCCTCTACACAACTTCTCTCACCCAGGCTCATCATCTGTAAGACAGCATGGCAGAGATTCAGCTTATACCATTAAAGGATGGAGGGAGAGTGGAAGCAATGTCCTGCTCTGTTGATGTTGGAGATGGGAAGGTGTCCATTAAGAAGGACGTGTAAGAGATGGAGAAGTATCACTTTGTGTCAAAGGAGGAAGAGGAGTCAGACTAGGAGAAGAGGAGAATGGTGATGATGACACAACAGCTTTCAATTAAAATTTATTCTAAAATATTTGTCATATTATTCTCTGTGGTACTAGATAAAAGTAAGCCAGCAGGCAGTGTGACATGCTATCAGTACCGGTCCTCGAGGAGGAGGATTTTTTGGGGTGGCCATTTTAGGCGGTTCCTTTAAAACAAATCACAAAGGTTTCTGATTTGGAGATGGAAACTTTTGAAAAAATTGGGTCACCTTGAGTTAAAGTTATTCCAGACTTCTTCTGGGATATTGATACTCAACAAAATGGATTTAGAAATATGAACCTGAACATTTGAGGTCAGACCAAACTTTTTTATAATCTCTAGGACTTCTTTTAGATATTTGTCCAATAATCTACCAACACACGTGGACAACATTGTTGGTACCCCTTGTTTAATGAAAGAAAAACCCACAATTGCCACAGAAATAACTTGAATCTGACAAAAGTAATAATATATAAAACTACATGTTGACAAGCCACAAAGCTTCTGGGAGAATGTCCTATGGATAGATGAGACAAAAATCTAAATGTTTGGCAAGGCAAATGGAAAAATGAAGCATATCTTGAAAAGAACACTGTCCCTACTGTGAAACATGGAGGAGGCTCTGTTATGTTCTGGGGCTGCTTTGCTGAATCTGGCACAGGGTGTCTTGAATCTGTGCAGGGTACAATGAAATCTCAAGACTATCAAGGGATTCTAGAGAGAAATGTGCTGCCCAGTGTCAGAAAACTTGGTCTCAGTCGCAGGTCATGGGTCTTGCAACAGGATAATGACCCAAAACACACAGCTAAAAACACCCAAGAATGGCTAAGAGGAAAACATTGGACTATTCTGAAGTGGCCTTCTATGAGCCCTGACCTAAATCCTATTGAGCGTCTTTGGAAGGAGTTGAAACATGCCGACTGGAAAAGGCACCCTTCAAACCCGAGACAACTGGAGCAGTTTGCTCATGAGGAGTGGCCAAAATACCTGCTGAGAGGTGCAGAAGTCTCATTGACAGTTACAGGAATCGTTTGATTGTAGTGATTGCCTCAAAAGGTTGTGAAACAAAATATTAAGTTAAGGGAACCATCATTTCTGTCCAGGCCTGTTTATGAGATTTCTTTTTTTAAAAATTCTGTTGAAGCCTGGTTGAAAAGCAATGTCTGACTTTCATTTGTTCATTTTCATAGAATTTTTATATATTATTACTTTTGTCAGATTCAAGTTATTTCTGTGACCATTGTGGGTTTTTCTTTCATTAAACGAGGGGCACCAACAATTTTGTCCACATGTGTATATTAGATTATAGAAAGGAGAACAAAGGATTACCTTGTCTAGTGCTATTTTATATTTAGAATTGGAGGGACAATGTGTAATTTATCTTAATCTTTGCCGTAAGAACATTGTATAGTGCGATAATCTTTTCTACTATTGGTTCTCGAAAACTAATATCTCCGTAAAAAAAAAAAAAAGAAAGCCACCTAACCCTAACAAAATCTTTCCCTATATCTGTAGACTGCAGAGCTATTGGAATGTTGTCTTTTTTTGGCAGCTTGTACGATGCTCACTATCCTAGTTGTATTGGCTTCTGTCTCTTTCCCAGGAGTGAAGGGAGTATATATTATCTTGGATTCTTTTTGTAATTACTTTGGCATGTAACTAAATATCATTACTTATCAGATTATTGGTCTGTAATTACAGCACTGTGTAGCATCCTTCACCTCTTCATGTATGATTCCATGTGTGCTACTCGGGATTCTCTCTTAACTAGTTCACTGCCTGTGACATACTATTACATTAGCGGCGGAAACCTGTCCCCGCAAGCTGACATAATAGCACCCTACAGAAAAAGGACTTCATCCCAAAAATAGTTTTAGTATACAAAATAGATAACTTGATTTATTAATAAAGATCAAAAACATTAGGATGAGAGTGGAATAGATGACATACCCAGTGCAGACACAAGTGTTAAAAGTAAAAACCTGCATGTATACTAGAAGTGTAACCAATGCAGTAACTATTCCTGGCATGCCTGAATATTGAAGTGATCAGAGATGCTAAACTTTTTGTTTTTTAATAACTGTATATGCTTAGCAATGTGTAATGGCAGAGATAACTTGTTTTCTTATGTTACCTTGTATCCCTGTTTTAGGCCCTATACTGATGCTCCCCCACTCCCCTTTGCCTTTGTATTAAAAAAAATAAAATATAATTTACAAAAAAAAGGTCAAATCCAGTTTATTACAAATCAATTTTCTCATCTCTAATTATTACATTTTCAATTCCAAGTAAACCATTGTGAAGAAAAGAAAAAAAAATTGAATTCCCCACTGAATATTTTGACTAAAATACTTAATAAGATAAAATGTCATGGGACAAAAGTAATATGTCTGTCTCTAAGGTGCTTGTTAATCTTTAATATAATGAGAGCCAGTAAACCCTTATATATATATATATATATATATATATATATATATATCAGAGCAGTGATGTATGAAGCATTCCATCTACTACTAGCTCTTGATCTGAGAACTATCAGGCTGTTCAGTAAGTATCATTAATTTACTATTAACACATAAATTAAATTTCATTTACCCTAAAAAGAAAATTGTATACTTACAAATTGTTCTATGCAAGGGAAATTTATCTGCAGCCTGTACATGGATTTCTACATGCCCTATCCAGACGATTGGGACAATTGCAGAAATCTCTGCAATAAATCTGCAGCTGGTGTATGTATACTTAGTAGCACAAAATAAATTTCAACTTAAAGGGGTTTTCCCATCTCCCTATCTGAGCAGTTTGTCTGCTGTCTCTTCTTCTCACTTCCTCCAGAGAGCACTGAGTCACATCATCTGCCCTGATATCAGATAACAGGCCAGGTATCTTGATAATGATGTGTAAAAAAATGGGAGGAATAATTTCACATATCAGGTAAACAAAGCAACATTGCTAAAACAATATATTTAGGATAGCTCTTGAATTTACATGACCTAGCAGTATATATAGGATCCTTGAGATGGAAATACCCCTTTAAATGCTCTTGTATCAAATTAAGAATATGGGGACTAGAAATAAGAGCTACTAAAGGGAAGTAAGTTACCATTTTAGCTCTTAACTGCAATCTCTGAATACATAGCTAAAGGATGTAGATATTGTAAATTACACTCCATGGATAACACAACAGAATCAAGTCCTGGTCTGAACTTCAGTTCCTGGGGGGTGCAGTTTGGCGAAATCTAATGTGAGGTCCCTGCTACACTCCTGATGTCAAACCAGTCCTGATGTCTTGCTGAGGCTACTTCCGTCGTCCAATCCATTTAATAACCAATAATATAATTACCATATGTATAAATAATTATTTGCAGGAAATGTTAAAATATTATCTCTGGACCATCTGTCACATTTATACAGATTTATCTGTTGTTTTATGTGATAGATCACATCAAACATTGCTTTCCTGGAATATTATAGTCACCATCACCAGCTGACCAAGAGAAACCAAAAAGGTAAGAAGAGACCTCAATATGTATGGGCAAGTACTTTTGCCTTACGGTGCTGGAGTCCTAGGTTTGAATCCAGCCAAGGACAACATCTGCAAGGAGTTTGTATGTTCTATCCATATTTGCGTGGGTTTCCTCCTGATTATCCAGTTTCCATCCACACTCCAAAGACATACTGATAGCGAATTTAGATTGTGAGCCCTATATGGGATGACGACTGTCAATGTCTGCAAAGCTGCTACTGACTTTTACCTCATTTGCTTATAAAATGTAAGGAGCAGGGTCCTTTCTCTTACTATAGCCCTTGTAAAACTCCCTTGAAGTTGGTAGTGCTGTAAAATAATGATTTACCAATTCTCATTGTCACCATTTTCTATTTTCCTGTTTTTGTTTTTTACTCCGCATTTTCCAAAGGCCTTAACTGTTCAATTTTTTCATTCACAGGGCTTATTTTTTGCAGGACACGTTGTACTTCCTAGTATCACCATTTAGTATTCTGTACAATATACTGGGAAACTCTAAATAAGTACTGAAAGGAGGGGTGTTGAAAAAAAAATGCAGCCGTGCCATTTTGATACAGGTTATGTTTCTACTTTATTAACTGGGCAGCATTATTACGGCAATACCAAATTTATAGTGTTTTTGTTATGTTTTAATACCTTTAAAAATGTTTAATTCTGAAAAAAAAAATGTCATGGCTTTATGCTCAACTTTTTTTTATATTTCTAACCACAGCTCTTTTTGTGATGCAAACTGTCATTTTTGGGGGATAACAATTTGGTGAATTAGAAAAAAATGGCAATTCAGGAATTTTAATTTTTTTCCCATTAAGACATTATCCATATGGGATAAATATTTTTTATGTTTTAATAGATGTGGCAATACCTAATTTGCTTTTTATTTTTAGTTTTTGTTTGCTCATTTTTACTTGAAGTGGGGGAAAGAAAGTGATTTTAATTTTTACACCTACGTGTTCTTTTTATAATTTTAAATTTTTTACCCCTAATAACACAATTATTAGATTTTGATATCTTAGACTACAATTTTGACTAACAAATGGTTTGTACTGACTTTCTGTATCTTACTATATTTGTATGTAATTGACTTTCTGTACCTCGCTGTATGTCATTATTAAAATATCTAAGTGTTCTTAAAGGAATAATAACAATCTATGGGGTGTTGGCCAACTAATGGTCTCACATCTAAAGGATTAGACCAAGAACTGAATGCCAGGCTTCACTAACAGGCATGGTCGTACCACATTTTTTAGGTATGTGGGTTCAGCTTTGTTTTTGTAACCCCTTTTTATTTTACCCTTATTTATATTGTTCTCTTGTAACTTGTATGCACTTCGTCACATACCAAGAGCTATAACTTTTTTATTTTTCCATCATTGTAAATGTATGAGACCTTGTTTTTTGCAGAAAAGCTGTAGTGTTTAATGGTATTATTTTGGGGTAGATATATGTCATTGATTAACTTTTATTAACTCTTTCTGGTAAGAAATAAAAGTATCAATTTTGCTACAGCCTTTTCATACTATAAGTTTTGCTGCGTTCATCCTGTGGTTTAAATTACCTGACAAATTCATTCATTGGGTTGATACGATGACACGTTGATATCTAATTTTTATAGTTTTTTTTAAAAACGTTTTGCTATTTTTGCACAGTGAAAACTTTTTTTTTTTCATTGCCACATTACAAGAACTATGCTACTAGAAAGCAATTGTGTGAGGACTTATTTTTTGTGGGAACACCTGACGTTTTTATTGGTACCCTTTTGAGAAACATAACAAACTTTGATCACTTTAGAATGTTTTTCTATGATAGATATAAAATGGCAATTCTGGCACTGTTTTATATTTGCATGTTTTTTACACCAATCGCCGTGCAGGGAAAATAACATGACAGTTGTATTGCCAAGTTCATTATGGAAGTGGAAATACTTAATATGTCTGCTATGTTTCAATTTTTTATTTTTTAATATTTTAATATTTTTTAAATTGCTTTCTCAGGGGTGTCGATGTCAAGTGCAGGTAGCTCCCTTACTCCAAAATCGTTTAAATGTTTTGGGTGCTATTGACCCTGGCATCTAAAGGGTTAAATGCCCACGTTACCCTGCCACATTCTTATGCAATTGACATGAAAAAGTCAATTGTATTGGAATAAGGCCCATTAATGAATGACATAGAAAGCCCATACATCGGTCACTAGTGCGTTAAATCATTAATTTAATAGGTATTGTGTTGCCCTGTTGGACTTATTCTACTGTGTGTATGCCAGTGTATTGGTTCATCTACTGGATACCAGTGTGGTGCCTTATGCAGTTGCTGCTCAGTGGGTGGGGAGATACTTCCAGCATAGGTGGGGGTTCCAGACAAATAAGGGTGGGGCCACATAGAGTATAGAGTACTGCGGCAGACTTTGAATAGCCTTAGGTAAGAGCAGCCCTCTGTATAGACATGAAGGGAGAGTGAGCTTAGGCCTAGCCAGCAGAAAATTTCCAGCTATAGCACCAGCTCAGTCCCTGAGCGGGTGCCAGCATTAACCACTTAAAGCATGACTAAACTTTTGAAGGACTTTTGATTTTCTGGCAGTATTTCAGTTAGTAACACATTTTGTAATATACTGAATTAATACCTTTTGGCTCCTTTTTGTGAAATCCTGGATTTTTTTTTATTCTATCCCTTGTTTCTGTATGGAGAGCTGTACCTTGTTTTCACTAGATGTATGGCTGTACATTATAATGCAAGGAAGCTGAGGCTGGGGGAAAGGTAATTTCAAACTGATACATTTTGGGTATTATAAAATCTAGTGTCATATGAAAGGTGAGATTGTCGGCTTTCGTATGATGTTAAGGTTTCAAGGTTGAAGTTCTATTATAAAATTTCTAGAGACACTATCAACTTAATACATAATTGGGATCTATTTATATGCAGCTGTTCCCAATGTGAACTGTGTTTGCAGCTGATGATATTCCTTGAAATAATACAGATGGAACTCTTATGAATTAGACTGATGAAAGTCTCATAGAATACCAAAAGCATTTAGGTTTTAGATATACAGTGGGGAAAAAAAAGTATTTAGTCAGCCACCAATTGTGCAAGTTCTCCCACTTAAAAAGATGAGGCCGGCCTGTAATTGACATCATAGGTAGACCTCTACTATGAGAGACAAAATGAGAAAACATATCTAGAAAATCACATTGTCTGATTTTTTAAGAATTTATTTGCAAATTATGGTGGAAAATAAGTATTTGGTCACCTACAAACAAGCAAGATTTCCGGCTCTCACAGAGCTGTAACTTCTTCTTTAAGATGCTCCTCTGTCCTCCACTCATTACCTGTAGTAATGGCACCTGTTTGACATTGTTATCAGCATAAAAGACACCTGTCCACAACCTCAAACACTCACACGCCAAACTCCACTATGATGAAGACCAAAGAGCTGTGGAAGGACACCAGAAACAAAATTGTAGACCTGCACCAGGCTGGGAAGACTGAATCTGCAATAGGCAAGCAGCTTGGTGTGAAGAAATCAATTGTGGGAGCAATAATTAGTAAATGGAAGACATACAAGACCACTGATAATCTCCCTCAATCAGGGGCTCCACGCAAGTTCTCACCCCGTGGGGTCAAAATGATCACAAGAACGGTGAGCAAAAATCCCAGAACCACACGGGGGGACCTAGTGAATGACCTGCAGAAAGCTGGGACTAACGTAACAAAGGCTACCATCAGTAACACACTACGCCGCCAGGGACTCAGATCCTGTAGTGCCAGACGTGTCCCTCTGCTTAAGCCAGTACATATCCGGGCCTGTCAGAAGTTTGCTAGAGAGCATTTGGATGTTCCAGAAGATTATTGGGAGAATGCCATATGGTCAGATGAAACCAAAGTAGAACTGTTTGGTAGAAACACAACTCGTGGTGTTTGGAGGAGAGTGAATGCTGAGTTGCATCCAAAGAATACCATACCTACTGTGAAGCATGAGGGTGGCAACATCATGCTTTGGGGCTGTTTCTCTGCAAAGGGACCAGGGCGACTGATCAGTGTACATGAAAGAATGAATGGGGCCATGTATCGTGAGATTTTGAGTGCAAACCTCCTTCCATCAGCAAGAGCATTGAAGCTGAAACGTGGCTGGGTCTTTCAGCATGACAATGATCCCAAGCATGCCGCCAGGGCAACGAAGGAGCTGCTTCGTAAAAAGCATTTCAAGGTCCTGGAGTGGCTTAGCATCCAGATCTCAACCCCATAGAAAACCTTTGCAGTCCGTGTTGCCCAGCGACAGCCCCAAAACATCACTGCTCTAGAGGAGATCTGCATCTAGGAATGGGCAAACATACCAGCAATAGTGTGTGCCAACCTTGTGAAGACTTACAGAAAACGTTTGACCTCTGTCATTACCAACAAAGGATATATAACAAAGTATTGAAATGAACTTTTGTTATTGATCAAATACTTATTTTCCACCATAATTTGCAAATAAATTCTTAGAAAATCAGACAATGTGATTTTCTGAATTTATTTTCTCATTTTATCTCTCATAGTTGAGGTCTACCTATGATGTCAATTACAGGCCGGCCTCATCTTTTTAAGTGGGAGAACTTGCACAATTGGTGGCTGACTAAATACTTTTTTTCCCCACTGTAACTGTTTGAAGTGACCCCCTCCCAGTCTCAGCTTCTCTGCGTTACACATTGGCCCACTCCTCCTACCTAGTGAAAGCAGATTCCAGCTCTCAGTAGAGAAATTACTCTAGGTTCACACTAGCGTTCGGGTTTCCACCCTTCGTGTCCACATGGTTATCTAGAAGATGGAAACCCTGTCTGCCTAAAAAGCGGTTACATGTGGAAACCTGCAGACCCCATAGACTATAATGGGGTATGTCCATTTTCGCTATATTTATACTGAAACCGATGGAGAGAAAAGTCCTACTTGCAGGACTTTTCTCTCTGACGATTTTAAGAGTAATCTTGGATGGAGTCTTGAACCTAGCATTCGAGAAAAAAAAAAGAAGCACAGTATTTCACAGAAAGGAGCCAAAATTCATTACTTAGGTTATCCAAAGCTGTTATATTACAAAATGTATTAATGACATAAATGCTGTCAGAAAATCAAAAATTGTTCAAATATTTAGTTATGGTTTAAAGATCACAATACATATATACGTAAACATCTCACTAAGGGGATTTAACCTTTGTATAGTATTTTGCGCCATTGCTCCATAGGCACTGGGTTTCTGTTGTTTCATACTGCAAGGACCTGGCAGCAACCCCTTGGATAGGTTTTCAGTATGAAAAATCATTTTAGAGTATGACAACCCTGTTCAATGCCATGATCAATTGAGACCATGTCATCTGAGATGTGACTTTTACTTTGTCCCCTGTTATGGAATAGCTATCC
Source organism: Leptodactylus fallax (assembly GCA_947044405.1). Lineage (NCBI taxonomy): Eukaryota > Metazoa > Chordata > Amphibia > Anura > Leptodactylidae > Leptodactylus > Leptodactylus fallax. The sequence continues at coordinate 325,406 of CAMRHE010000484.1, forward strand.
CAGCAGGGATATTGTGGGGGCTGTTCTACTTCTATGGCAGCCGGGAGACTTCTGCTGCCTCTCAGGCTTGCCAATGCTACATTACTTTTCAGACCTGCCTGTGGCATTGCTTAATAGTAGCACAGAGATTTTACCATAGACTGCAATACTGTATTATTACTGTATATCTATGGTATAAGCAATCTGGTGGAGTGAGAGCTAAAAAAAAGCAAACGTACATTTTTTTTTTTTTTTTACTTTAACAAAAATACACAAATAAATAAAAATTCAAACCCATATAATTAAAATATTTTGAAATATTTATTTCATTCAATAAGGATAAGTCAAATTATTATTTCATGACATTATGATTTTTCTCCAGCTTCCCAGTACATCATGCAGAATATTAAATGGTGGCTTTAGCAAATACAATTTGTTAAGCTCTCAAAAAACTCTGTGAATGGAATAATACACAACTTAACATTGAAATTACAACACCAAGAAGGAAAAGTGGAAATCACCGGATCAATAGACATGTTAATGATATGCAAATAGTAAAAACTGGAAAAAAATTGCAAAACATTGTGATTTATTCATTATAAAGTATGAGTGCCATGAGCAGAAATACACACACTTACACACCTTGGCATGCTAACACGGAGGTTATTAATGGCTGCTGGCCAGCCAATGATGTCCCAAATGTGCGTGATGGAAGACAAGTCCAGAAATGCTGCAGGTCATGGTAACCCATTTAGGCCATGCAACCTGCTCAAAATAGCATGCCAGTATGTGGCCTGGCATTGTCCGATTGAAAAACGGCTCCTGGTAAACTTTGGAGAAATGGCCGTACCACTTGGTTCACAATAACATCGATATAACACTAAGTTTTGAGTGTACCAGAAATGAAGACTTGAGAAGATGGCTGCCATACATTATGCCACCCACACCATAATATCTTGGAGTAGAATCAGCGTGACATTCCTTTATGAAGGTCTCTTCATGATGTTTCCCATGTGATCTCTAAACCAACTCCAACTATCATTGCATAAAAGACAAATGTGGGACTCATCTCTGAAGAGGATAGATGCATTCCTTCTTCCAATGCTTTTTTGCTGTGCACCATGATAGTGGTGGCATGAGGTCAATGGAACACCTGTATCTGGACATCTGGCTTGTAGCTTCTAATGGTTTGTGTCAACTTTGTTTGCCACCCCAAGCTTGGGATGTAATGTCCAATTTTACTTGCAGTACACAATGGATCACTATGCACCATTCTTCCAATCAGATAATACATCCTTGCAGAGGCACAACTCTTGCTGTCATTCCAGTTCATAGTTGTTCTCCCAACCGCCTGGAAAGACAACATTGAGGAGCGTTGACATCTCAGCCTAGGCGTGTAGTGATCTGCCACATTGGAAAACCAAGGTCTCTCAGTTCAAGGTTTCTGTCATGCTCAGTTTGTGATGAGTGGTGATAACTGGCACGTCGATAAACAAGAGGTATCACATAATCATCCCTTACCACTGGATCTGATTTTGAGACTTCATGTGGCTAAAAAACTTTGCTTTTAATCTGGATTTTATAGTCCTCCCATATGCCATAGATTTGAGTAGGTGCTTGAAAATTTGATCATTCGCTGATCATAGTGATACCGACTACTTCCTCGGATTGCAGAACCTTATGGCTTGTCCTTCTTGGTTTTACAATTTCAATGATTCGTCATGTAAAAAAGTTCTGGTTTTTGGAAGGCAGGAATTAAAAAATGAAAACACAAAAAAATTGAAAAATATCACATAGTAATATTACATATCCTCATATCTTGTGATAACATGTACTAAAAGGATATCATTTTTGTCACATTCAACCAGTTACTTTTTGGATAGATTGATCAATTCAATTACAGTGTAACTCCATATTTCCAAAATTTCTTAAAAGGTATACGTTCACATTATGAACCAAAACAGTTCCAAAATTCTCTGGTGAAAGTAAGGAGTGTGATTTCCTCTCTTTTATTACAGAAACTCAAGATGAATAATTGTGATATCAGTACAGTGACCGAATTTTACCTGACCCCGTTCTCCACCTCCAGAATAAATGCAATTCTTGTATTTACCGGGTTTTTATTCATGTATCTGCTCGCAGCGGTGGGAAATCTGGTTATAATTGCACTGGTCTGTGGTGCACCCCAACTTCACACCCCCATGTATTTCTTCTTGTGTAATCTTTCTTCTGTTGACGCCATTTATGTCTCTGCTATTATACCCAAGATGTTGTCCACCATTTTAACAGAAGACAAGACCATCTCCTCCTATGGCTGCATCACTCAGCTATCTTTCTTCATATTTTGTGGTAATATTGAGAGTAATATTCTGACCTCTATGGCTTATGACCGCTATGTGGCAGTTTGTTTTCCTCTACATTATTCTTTGATCATGACAAGGAAAGTTTGTTTTATTATAGCGACCTCCTACATGACTTTCAGTGTCGTGAATTCACTACTGTTGACCACAATGATGTCTACTTTATCATTTTGTTCGTCTCACAAGATCAACCATTTCTTTTGTGATATAATACCTTTAATGGTACTCTCTACTAGTGACACTGAGAGTATGAAAATTATCGTGTCGGTAGATGATATAATTGTTAGTTTAACTTTTTTGCTTATTGTGACCTCATATGTAAGAATTATCTCCACGGTTTTAAAGATTCGTTCCTCTAGGGATCAACTTAAGGCTTTTTCTAGCTGTTCATCCCACATCATTACTGTCTTATTATTCTATGGACCTGCCATTTTCGTATATATGAAACCTAAGTCTGTAGATTCTAAAGAAGAAGACAAAATTCTTTCAATGTTTTATGTGGCCGTGGTCCCCATGTTAAATCCATTTGTCTACAGCCTGAGGAACAAAGAAGTTCTGGGAGCAGCTAGAAAAATAGTCAAAGTAACATGGGATAGAACTGTAGGAAAATAAAAATGTTGCAAAAAGTTTTCTGATATGATATCTGATCTGTCATAATAGTACTAAATACTCTTATAACAATGATGGCCATGGGTCCACCTTCTTAAAGTATTGTTTACCCAGACAATTCTCCTGAAGTTGCCACTAGAAGGGAATTGCAGCATTGCATGGTTCTTACTTAAAATAAATGGGCATCCAGGTATCCACATAATGAATGAATAAATGAGGGAGACTGTCAGAACCAGAGAATACTGACTGACCCCCAAGGATAGCCATCAGAAACCTCAGCACCTACCCAGTGTTGCCCCAAGATTGTGCCTCCATTGCTGTGGAAGATTGTTATTTTATTGTTCAAGTGCCTTTCTGAATATACAGCAAACTGTTGAGTTGCTTGAACTGTTGATTGTCTCCTGAGTCCTCATTCCCACACCCAAAACATGGACATCCCAACCACCGTCATATTCAGGGAGACTTTTCTACGAGGAACCTCTTATTAAAACCATGTTCTATTCTGAAGACCCCCTCTTAACTGCACCAGCCCTGAGGACTGCAAGAGATATTGGTAGAGACCATCCCAGCCACCATTAACCCACTGTGACAAGTTACTACCACTGTCTTCCTTTCCACACTTCTTTACTGGGTTCCTGCAACATCACCAAATGGCCATAATTATAGTGGAGTTGGGGGAGATTGTGTTGACTAAATTAATGTTTGAAGAAATCAGGCGATACCTTTTAGAGGCTAACTGAATATATTTGATAAGTAAGCTTTCAGAAGACTAGCTTCCTTCATCAGACATGGTGTTATACAAGAACTGAAAATTCACAGATTTTTTATATACCCTATACACGTGGTTTTCAAAGGATTTTAGAATCCTTAAAAAAACCAAAACAAAATGCAATCTAAGTAGAGAAGTTATTTACAACCGGTCAAAAAACAATCTGGAAAGTTGTGGTGCGTGACAGAGGGATCTGTTATCTGTTTGCTATCAGGTGGTGATTTGTGACTCTCACAGTTCATACATAGTGTGACATGAAGCTGGCATGAATATTAAGTCCAAATTGCAGAGTTTTAAATTTTTGCATAAACTTGTACTCCCATTGTTTTCTCTCCTCCTGCGTCTTAAACTGTCCCATTAAAACCACAACCCGCAAATCTTCAATAGAGTGTTTTCTGAAAGCTTATTTATCAAATATACTCAGTTAGCCTCTAAAAGGTATCGCCTGATTTCTTCACTCTTCCACTACTTTCAATGGCTAACACGGTACAACATTACACTACTTAAATTAATGTTTGGCATGCTATACTTCTTACACTTGTATCTTCCACCTAGTTGTCTCTCTAGGTCTATATATAATTCCTACCAGTACCTGCAAACAACATTTTGGTGTTAAACAGAGCAAGTCATACTCTTCTCCTCTATGGAGAAGCTACACTAGCTTGTGGACCTAAACAGATATCAACATGTGACCGCATCTGCTCAAGTCCTTCAACAGTTTTATTGCAGTATTGCTGGGATTCATAGCAAAAATGAAAACAAGCAGTAGACAGCAAGTTACAGGGAAAGGGAATATCTAGTGAGTTGCAATTGGTAAAAAAAAAAAAAAAACATTTTATTAGCAGGCTGTATTAGTTAGCTGTATGATACATACAGTATGACTGGTTTCCCTGGATATCTCTAGGAAATGTGATGTAATAAAACCCTTTTGGTGACATTGTATTTGACCTTTATACAAAGGTCAGGGCCCGCTCGATCGCGCCTCCCTCTCAATTCCTCTCTCCTGTCAGTTCTCCCAGGTAAGATCTCCGCTGTGAAGTAAGATCTCCACTGTGAAGTAAGATCTCCGCTGTAAAGTAAAATCTCCTGTGGCACTTTCTCACAGCTGCCTGATCGATCATCCTAGACATTGGCATACTACTGCTACTCCCACCTTTAGGGAGTTGCTCCAGAATATTTCTCACACAATGGGAGGATGGAAGCCCTGGTGGAAGAAGATTCCCCAAGCTCCTCCAGCAGGGAGGCACTCTGACAGCCATGGATACTGTTTAGGGAATCTGAAGAATTTGCAAACTTCTTCTCTTGATGGCCTCTATAAGGAACCCCTAGGGATGTACCCGTGGTACCACTTGTCCTTGGGCCTTCTTTCTGTTTTCCCTTATCTCCCTCTAATGCCTCTCAAGTCTTGTCACTGTTCATTGCCACCCCCCCCCCCTTGTAAAGTTTTTGCTTGCAACTTCTGTTAGCATTCAGGGCGGCCGGCTCGGGCCATCACTCGCAACATCCCTTTCGGGTCTCATGGTGGCTGGCTCCTTGACTGGGACCGGCTTAGAACTTGCATCCTCTCTTTTTCATCTCTCACTGCTACCCTATTGAATATGTTATTTGTTATTGTTTTCAAAAATTTGCTTCAATAAACTTTAATTAAACATAATTGGTTTCCCTGGGAGTTGCCATACAGGTTTAGGGAATTACTAAGAGTTACCTAGAGAAATATTACTAGCAATAAATACCCTACAGCATATTACGCCTCATCACCTTGGGTTTGTGGACGCTTCAGTAGCATGTCTTGATAATCTTAATATATGTTTGTTTCATATGTGAATTTTTAGAATTTGAGTGAAAAGTAGCCCTGACCTCTATATCAAAGTATTTTATAAGGTAGGAATAGCCTTGTAAGATTTAGTGCATTTAGAATAGATCTTTACCACAAAAATTTTTTTTCAAAAAAGTTAAAAATGAGACATTATATTAAAGAATTAGCAATTAAGGCATAACTAAATTTTTGAACACCTTTTGATTTTCTGGCAACATTTTTGTCATTAATAAATTATGTAATATACTTTATTATACAGATTTTGGCTCCTTTCTGTGAAATCCTACATATCTTTATACTTTCCCTTGCTTTTCTTTTGAGAGCTGTATCCTGCTTCTCATTGTGTATGGCTTGTGTGTAATGCAGGGAAGATGAGGGTTGGAGCGGGTCTCTTGGAACAGTTATATCTTGGGCATTATAAAATATGGAGTTTTGCTTTGAGTGTCGTGTGATAGAAGAGTTTCTCAACTAAGGTTCCAGTGTCACCTATACTATTTCTACCTATAAGTAAGTGCTCTCATTGACATCCTTTTTACCATGGAAGAACTCTTGGAAATAATGTTCTCTTCCTGGTGAGTTCTTAATATAATGTCATGCCGACTGTAAAAATAGTATCTTGGCTGTCCTTAGAGGAACCACGAATACGAATTCCAGTGGTCTATTGAACCCTGGTTCTGAAAAAAACTTTATGGGGAAAAATATCTAAATATTTTCCACCGTATGACACATTTGTCATATAATCTTTTTTGGTGACTTTACTGTACTGTTTTTTGGCATTATGATGATGTATCAATATAATAACACCGTAGAGTTCTTCATAATTGGATTTTCAGATATTCCCAATGTTCGGTTTCCGCTCTTTATATTTTTTATGCTGGTCTATATACTGACAATTTTTGGGAACTTGATCCTTATAATATTAATAAGTTCCAGCTCTTCATTAAACACCCCCATGTACTTCTTCTTATGCAACCTGTCTTCTCTTGACATTGTCTACACATCGGTGACATCTCCAAAGTTGATCCACATATTCGCCAGCAACAATGGAAGAATTTCCTTTCTGGACTGTATAGTTCAGCTTTACTTTTTTGTTGCTTTTTGGAATACGGAATATTTCCTTCTCACTGTGATGTCTTATGACCGATATGTGGCCATTTGTAAGCCACTACATTATACAATGATTATGAACAGGACATTGTGTAGAGTTGCTGCTGCAGGGACCTGGATTGGCGGGATGTTGGGGTCAATTACTCCAACAGCTTCCACCGCCATGGCAACATATCAATCATTTAATATCCTCAATCATTTCTTTTGTGACATCAAAGCATTGGAACAAGTGGCCATAAGTAATGCTTCATATATACGTAACGCAATCCTAATTCATGGTCTTCTGTTCGTAACAACTGCTTTCATTTTCACACTAATTTCTTACATGTATATAATTACTACTATACTCACAATTCGTTCCAAAAAGGGAAAATACAAGGCCTTCTCCACTTGTGCCGCCCATCTCAGCATGGTGAGCCTTTTCTATACTTTATTGTTTGATTTGTACTTCAGGCCTAAGTCAACAGTTTCACTAAACCAAGGAAAAATACTGACAGTCCTTTATGTCTGCATTATTCCTCTATTAAATCCTGTGGTCTATAGTTTCAGGAACAGAGATTTTAAGGAAGCATGTAGAAAAATCCTTCAAACTTTTTTGAAAACATCTTAGAACTCACCTGACTGAGCTCTCGTCATTCGCATTCTAGATCTGGAGTTTCTCTGTACTTTCTTCTCCAACAATGACATCCCAACACAGACATGAGATCATTGCATAACCTTTTGATACAATTCTAATGCCTGCTTCCAAAAACCTTTCACTTTAGAGCAATTCCAAAGCATATAATATTATAAGTGACAGCATGGTTTTAATAAGACAGAAGTTGTCAGACTAACCTGATACATTTTTATGAAGAGGTGAGTAGAAGTCTGGATAAAGGGAAAGCTGTGGATATAGTGGACAGAGGGGAGGCTGTGGATATAGTGGACAGAGGGGAGGCTGTGGATATAGTGGACAGAGTGGAGGCTGTGGATATAGTGTTCCTGGACTTTGCAAAGGCGTTTAACACTATCCCTCATAGACATTTAATGGGTAAAATCAGGTCTATTGGCTTTGAAAATATAGATTGTAATTATATTGAAAACTGGTTGAAGGATCTTCATATCCAGAGAGTTGTGGTCAATGACTGCAGCTCAGACTGTTCCTCTGTTATAAGTGGTGTACCCCAGGGTCAGTGCTGGGTCCTCTGTTATAAGTGATGTACCCCAGGGTCAGTGCTGGGTCCTCTGTTATAAGTGGTATACCCCAGGGGTCAGTGCTTGGTCCTCTGGTATAAGTGGTGTATCCCAGGGTTCAGTGCTGAGTCCTCTGTTATAAGTGGGGTACCCCAGGGCTCAGTGCTGGGTCTGCTGTTATATAACTTATTTATTAATTATATAAAAGATGGGATTAATAACACTGTCTCTATTTTTGCAGATAACACCAAGCTATGTAGTACATTTTAGTCTATGGAGGATCCTCCAATCCTCCAAAGACCTCCTACTCCGCTCTGCTCTTATCCACTCTTCACACAAACATCTCCAAGACTTCTCCCGTACATCCCTAATACTCTGGAACTCACTACCAAGACATATCAGACTGTCCCCCACCGTCACAAACTTCAAGAAGGTCCTGAAGACTCACCTATTCAGGAAGGCCTACAACCTTCAAAAACACTACTGTCTCCATACCACCACCTGTACAGCCTCTACCCCCACCTTCTGTCTCTGTCCCTCTTCCCTCATAGACTATAAGCCCTTGCGGGCAGGACCCTCTATCCCACTGTGCCAGTTGGTCACTGTTAGCATTATCTGTTTTGTATATCTGGTGTACTGTATGTAAATCCCCATGGAATTAATGGTGCTATATAAATAAACAATAATAATAATAAATAAACAATAATAATGTACGTAGGTTACAAGCAGAATTTGACAGACTGAGTGTTTGGGCATCCACATGGTAAATGAGGTTAAATGTGGATAAATGTAAAGTTATACATCTGGGTAAAAATAATCTGCATGTGACATATGTCCTAGGGGGAGTAAAGCTGTGAGAGTCACTGGTGGAGAAGGACCTGGGTGTACTTGTAGATCATAGATTAAATTACAGCATGCAATGTCAGTAAGCTGCTTCTAAGGCCAGTAGGGTATTGTCTTGTATTAAAAGGGGTATGGACTCACGTGATAGGGATGTAATATTACAACTTTATAAGTCATTGCTGTGGCCCCATCTGGAATATGAAATTCAATTCTGGGCACCAGTTCATAGAAAGGATGTCCTAGAGTCGAAAAAGGTTCAATGAAGGGCCACAAAACTGATAAGTGGCATGGAGGACCTGAGGTATGAGGAGAGACTAAAGGAGTTAAATCTGTTTAGTCTGTAGAAGAGGAGTTTAAGGGGAGACATGATAAACCTGTATAAGTATATAAATGGCCCATGCAAGAAATATGGGGAAAAGCTGTCACATGTAAAATCCCCTCAAAGGCACTCCCTTCGTCTAAAGACAAAAATGGTTTAATCTCCAGAGGCGACAAGGCTTCTTCACTGTAAGGACTGTGAATCTGTGGAATAGCCTACCCCAATATGGAGGTGTTGTGATGAGTGCTTCAATCCTTTGCTATGCTACTGCTTTTGCTACTGCTCCAACTGCTGTGTGATAATCTGTAGAGCCATTGCATATAACAGTCGATCACCCCTAATAGTGATAAAAGGGACACTAACAGCTATGTACTGCGGCCACGTGTGTTGCATCTCATGGCTTTCGCAGCCTCATTCATTGGGACCGGACAGGAATAGGACTTGCCCTGAATTTGGCTGATGGACACCTGTGGTTCTTAGTATACATATTGATCAATGTGCATAAGCCCACTAGCCACTTCACGGCGACCTCTGTATAGTGGGTCCTTACTTTACTGGGTGCGGCACTGCCTTTTTTTTTTTTTACTCCCCGAAATGTGCCATACACCCGTAGATTAGGACAGGTTACACAAATGCTGAGGAGATCAGCCCATTGGGGCTGAGCTTCAGAGCAAGTATCCTGTCTTCAAACACAAGGAAGCTACTGACAGTATCTGAGGCACCATTTTTGTGAGCTGCTGTTTACCAGTGTGAGAGTCCAGTTAGACAATGCCACCATTATGACCTATATCAATTGGCAGAAAGAAACAATGTTTCAGCCGCGTCCCAACCATACAATTTATCAGCCTTTACATTTCCCATTTCTTCTTTGTCTAGGCCTAGACCACCTTGAAATTTTGTCTGTGCACACAAGATTCCCATCATTCCCATCCCTTGTCAGTGGCCCCACAAACAGTATTAGTGCCCCCACTAGAGATAGGCAAATCGGTTTGTAATGAGCCGGGTTTGTCCTGAATATCCCAAATTGTTTGGTTATTAATGAAACCGAACAAATGTCAATTGGCTTCGGATGAACAAAAATGGCCGCTCTACAAGTAAATGGCCACCGATACGCATTAGACCAGGAAATGCAGAGTAGACAATGTCATGTGTGCAGTGACTCACATGATAGCAACATCTGACAGTTTCAGTCTCTGACAATCAATAGACAGTGGCAGGTAGACCTTAAAGTGCTGATGTCATATAGGACTATATAGGCTTGAACACTCGTGACCCAGCCTTTATTTGCTGTAATGGTGGACATGCACACACATCTGTGTTCTGTCTCACTGCATCTCATAGCTATTATCTAGGCTATAGGCAGCACAAGTCAGAAAACTGAACAATAGTTATAGGAGGACTTAGAGAATAAAGCAATATACACAGACAGATTAGTAGTGCTCGAATAGATTTGAATAGACAGACTTAGATAGGACAGGTTCAGTGAGTGAGTCTACTGCAGACAGTTAACCCTTTTACTGCCAGGCAATAATCTATATTGTCTGACAGTACTGGCTGCTGGCAAAAGAGCAATTTCATCTCTATACACATTCTTTAAATATAATTTTGTACTGAAGAAGACAATCCTGTTAGTGAAAAATATTTTGTTAATGACTTTTGGGGAAGAGTTAACATTTTTTCATCAACAAACATTGTTGTTAATCTGAACAAAATATTTTAAGCATTTCTCTGTTATGCCCTACTGCACTGCCACACATGTTGCCACAGCTGCCTACTGCCTACCACCATTGCCACAACTCAGGCAGACATTTCCTGCAGCCTGGTCCATCATGTTAGTCCCTGCCACAATGCCACACATGTTGCCACAGCTGTCTAGTGCCTACCACAATTGCCCCCTGTCAGGCAGGCATGTCCTGCAGCCTGTTCCATCATACTATGCCCTGCTGTACTGCCACACATGTTGCCACAACTTCCACAACTCAGGCAGACATGTCTAGTTATTTGGTCCATCAAATTAGTCCCTGCCGCATTGCCACACATGTTGCCTCAGCTACAATCGCTCAACCAGACATGTCCTGTGGCCTGGTCCACCATCACATTCCACTATAGTAGACTGTTGTTGACACTACCATAGTGATGGTATAAAAAAAAAAAATAAATAAATAATAATAATTTCACTTCTGCTCCCAACAAGGGATAATTTTTGGTGGTTTTTTAAAATAAATAAATAAATAAATCTTCTTCACTTTTCAAGTGGCTCACAAATAACAATAAGCCTTTGTAGCACTTACAAGCCATCAAAATGGGCTATTTTTTTCTACAAAACCATTGCTTTTTGTAAAACAAAAACAAAACAAAAAAAACGGCATGCACATTTCCCTAATAAATGGGTTATTTTCAGAGCATTTTAAATGTTAAATGCGTAAAAGTAAGTGTCATCGCATGTATGGTTAAACTCTGAGTTTGTATCTTCTGCTTACCATCCGTTTTCCCATAGACATACAGGTCACATTCACTTTGACATAATTTCAGCTGTGTTTTGCCTTAGAGAGATACAAATTGGATAAATAGGTTCCTAGGAGCCCTAAGAGTATTCTACACTATGTTTTATAGATGGGTTCCTAGGAGCCCTAAGAGTATTCTACACTATGTTTCTGTAACGTCTCTGCCTGTTCGGGTCTCTGCGCCACCCTCTGCTCGCACGCTGCGGCGAAGGAGGCGTGTTCAGTTTGATTCCTTGCGTAGGTTTCTTGTTGCTCAGTCTGAACACTGTCTTAATACCTCCTGTCTTTAATTGAATTTCAGCCACACCCGTCTCTTGCATCTTTATTTCTCTCTGCTCCTCTAATAGTTAATCTAAGCCTTGCCTGTGTGATTGACAGCCTCTCTACCAATCCAGTCTGGGGCAGGTCCTGTCTTTCTATAAACAGGTTGTCAGCCCTCACATGGTCGTTGGTTATTGCTTCGTGCGTACTGGCTATAACTCCTTGCTGTTTTTGTTACCTGTATTCTTATTCCTGACCTCTGGCCTTGACTTTTGACTATTCTCTTGGATTTTGATTCTGTACTGCATTGCTCATCTGTTACCGAACCCTTGACTTTCTGACCTCCCTTTTTGTCGTTTGTTCCGTCTGCGTTCTGTGTTGTCACTTATTCAGTGTAGGGAACGGCTCCGAGTTGTCGGCTGTCACCTAGGACAGTCAGGGAAGAGGCAGGGCCAGTGGGGATTTTCAGCTTTAGGGCTCACTGTCTTGTTGTACCCTTCCCCCCAGGGTTCTCCAGCAGCTACTGGGGAATCACTCCTCTAGTGATTTCCTTACAGTTTCATAGAAAGGTTCCTAGGAGCCCTAAATATATTCTACACTATGTTTTATAGATAGGTTCCTAGGAGCCCTAAGAGTATTCTACACTATGTTTTATAGATAGGTTACTAGGAGCCCTAAGAGTGTTCTACACTATGTTTTATAAATAGGTTCCTAGGAGCCCTAAGACTCTTCCACACTATGTTTTAAGCCAATCTAAAGTGTAGTTCATACCTAACTTGTTCGTCCTGAGATGAACAAGGAATCTGAGACGTCAAACCCAAACACGAAACAAAGCTTGTGAGGTTCACACATCTACAGCCCCCACACAAGTGCATGCAACACTGTATTTGCCACCATAGGCTGAGCTTCTGGGCTAGGAAGAACATTTTATTTGGTCATTCAGTTGTATTTGTTGAAATTTCCTACCTTCAAGAAATCATTATACATTCCCATATGTCCAGAAAAGGCTGGATTTATGCCATTCTGATTACCCGCAGTGCATACAGAAGCATAAGTTAGCATCCCTCACAATAAAATGTAACTTTTTAACAATATGGTAGTATTTTTGTATGATCCCACTTATGTGACCTATCCAGGCACTGAGCGGAGGGATAAATTCACATATGCTTGTGCTGCTGTATAGACTATAGGGAAATGGAATTATATGAATAGATTCAGCCTTTCTTTCCAAAGCAGCTGAAAATTTCACAGATTCACCTACAGTATAGGATAAAGGAATAGTATTTAGTAGATTCAGCCTTTTCCTGTAATAGAGTAGTAACCTCAGCTGATTCAGTCTCAAGGAAGTATTCATATAATTAACTAATGAATAATCGGGCAATTACACAGAAGAAACATGTAATGCATAAGAAGTCATTAAAGACACATGTCCCAGAAGTCCTATATATGAGGGAACCTTAGTAGCAATGAGTGCTCTATGGGAATGTGTCTTGTTATTCTCTAGCCAGGTGAACATATAAATATGTGTAATAGAGCTCGACCTACATTTTTAATGGTAATGAGAATTTGTCTTGCAGCTTTAAACACACCAAGATATTCACATATTGACTACTAAGGGTAAGAAGATTCATCCCTACACTGTCTATCCCTTGGTTATCAAACAGATTTCTATATATCCATTCAGACCTTCATTGTTTAACATGGATTGCGGTTTTCATAGAATATAAACAGAAGGTCGTCTTAGTTTTGTCTGTTTTTCAGACAAAATGTACTCATGTAAGTCAATAGGTTTGTGAAAAAAAAATCTGGATTCCAACAGTGCGCTGTATGTATTTCACAGATCTTGCAGTCTACCATTTGGTTAAATAAATACAAAAACATAATGACATATAGCTCAAAGATCACTCACACAAGGACATAAACCCCATAAAAAACAAAACATTGTCAAGGATAAAAACAAACAAAAAAAACAACGCTTAAATACGGAGGAAAAAAATGGATACAAATGTGTGAATAAAGTCTTAAAGAGAACTCACATCAACTTCAGGATGGACTTGCGTGCATTGTCCAGACTGGTCGAAAGCAACTGAAATTATTGTAGACTTGTAGCTCTTGTCCTATAAAGACAGGTCAATGGTCATGCCATGTTTTTGTCAAAGAGTATGGTTGCTATCATTCCAAAAAGAAATTTTGGAAAGTCACATAAACGAAGAATATATTACCTAGTAGTGTCTCTACCACCATCAGCCAACTATTCTCCTCTTTTCTAATTCTTCTTGTCTAGTTTCCACATCCAGAGCAGATACTTATTATGTTATATATCACCTTCATACACTCTGTTCCTTGAGTCTAAATGTTTTTGGATACCTTATATCACAATGTTACGGAACAGAACCAAAACAGTTGAGTTTTTTATTGTTGGGTTCTCCGATGCCCCAGATTTACAAATTCAGCTCTTTCTGTTTTTTCTATTAGTCTATTTACTGACTTCATGGGGAATCTGATTCTTATTATTCTGATATCTTCTAGCCCTACACTAAAAACACCAATGTACTTTTTCTTGTGTAACCTCTCCTCCTTAGACATTGTCTACACAACCGTCACCTCTCCCAAGTTGATCTACATATTTGCCACCAACAATGGAAGGATTACTTATGCGGGGTGTATCACACAGCTCTTCTTTTTTGTCTCTTTTTGGAATACTGAATATTTCCTGTTGACTGTGATGTCTTATGACCGATATATGGCCATCTGTAGACCGCTACATTACACAATGATTATGAACTGGAGGTTGTGTACGATCGCTGCCATTGGAACTTGGATAGGTGGCATGGTGGGTGCAATCTCACCAACCACTGTCTCAGCTATGGCAACTTCTAATTCATCTAGTGACATTAATCATTTCTTTTGTGATATCAAAGCCTTAGAAAAAGTTGCTATTAGCAATACCACAAGTATACGGAGTGTAATTCTGGTCCAAGGTACTCTGCTGGTTATGACCGCATTCATACTCACCCTAGTGTCATATATCTACATCATTTCTACCATTTTGAAGATTCGGTCAAGAATGGGGAAATACAAGGCCTTCTCCACCTGCGCCTCTCACCTAACAGTGGTCAGTTGTTTCTACATCTTAATATTTGACTTGTATTTTAGACCCAAATCATCTGTATTAATGAATCAGGGCAAAATGCTAACGGTCCTGTTCGCATACATCATCCCAGTGCTGAACCCTGTGATTTACAGTTTTAGGAATAAAGACGTGAAGACGGCATTTAAAAAGATGTGCGAAAAAAAAATAATGGATGTGTAGACAAAGTGTTGTTTCAATTTACGGCATGATATACAGTGAGGTGCAAAAGTTTAGGCAGGTGTGGAAGAATGCCACAAAGTAAGAATTCTTTCAAAAATAGAAGGGTCAATAGTTTATTTTTGTGAATGAAGTGAATGAACAAAAGAGAAACGTAAATCCCATCAATATATGGTGTGAGATTTTTGCCTGCCATCAATTCTTCTTGGTACACTTGCAGACAGTCTTCATCTGGGAGCTTGTTCCTGCCATCTTGGAGAACTAAGCACAGATCTTCTGCTTGCTCCAATTCTTCTACCTCTTTATGCAATTCCAGACAGACTGGATGCTGTTGAGATCAGGTCTGAGGGCCAAATCATCAATTCCAGGACTCCTCCTCCAAAGGGCAAAGGTCACACCAAATATTGATGGGATTTAGATCTTCACAGATTTTCACTTTGCATTTTAATAACTGACAAAATTTACTATTAACATTTCTGTTTCGGAAAGCATTCTTACTTTGCAGCATTTTTTCTGCACCTGTTTAAAACTTTTGTACAATACTGTATTTATCACAGTTGAAAGAACTTATATTTCTAGAAGATCTTAAGGAATATATTATTGCAAAGCAACTGTTCAGTTGAATTGGTTTTAACGCAAGCTTTTTTGATTTTCATGGGATTATCCGTATTAAGAATGTGAAATATTTCAGTTTCAGACAGCCAATAAGATAACACTTCCTGCTTTATATAGATCACTTTGCAGCTTCGCCATGTAGTCTGGGACAGCAGAGTCATCTCAATATCATTAGGGGTCATGAGATTGAATGAAAATAACTGTATTTTACTGCTGGAGGCCAAATATTGGCAGGATAGCAACACTATATATTATGCACAAGTGCTATTTCATGTCCCTGAGGTCTCCACCACTTTTTGTAGGCTATATAATTTGTTTTAAATGTTTTGCATAAGAATGTCTCTTAAAGGGAAAGTATTATCAGAAAAATGATCTATCTTTAAATCATGTTTTCTATGTTATGTTTTATATTTATGTTATGTATTGCTCAGCAGTCATTTCATCATCCCTATAAGAAGGGTTACAATGAAAGGTAACATCTCCATACAAGCAACACAGGATCCACGACTGAAAATAGATGATGTTCACAGTTCAACTCCCTTCACAGTGACCTCTACACAGGTCACAGAGCATGCCCACAACATGTCAGAACCAGAACCACGCCTATCAAACCAGATCCACAGTTAGATGGCTTAGACCTGAATTACTGTTCTAAATATACCTCTGTTTATCTGATATGTAAAAAAAGCTCTTCAGAGCAACAAAGGTTTCAAAAAAGCTCAGCCTCCCATCGTGCAGTACTGCCCTCCATCCCCCCTGCTATGGTTGTCAGGGGCAAGACAATAAATACATAATCTCGTCTGGCCATGAGTTCTTGCACATTCTCCGCTGCTGTGATTCTCAGTGCACTACTGCAGTAGATATGTGTTGGCCCTGGAAAGCCAGACAGTCGAACTGTGCATATGCCAAGAATTAGGGAATGGGTGAGAACTAAGGAACAGGCAAGGTTTCATCTACTTTGCCTGGCCTTGTCAATCATAGCGAAAAGGTATGAAGGGTGGTATTGTATGATGGGAGGTTGAGCTCTTCAGTGTGATGATAGCATCGGTGATGCTCCAAAGAGCTCATTTGCATATTTAGACAAACTGAGATATTTCGGCAGTAGAGGCACCAATTCACAACTGTTAAATTCAGATGGAGCTTGATAGGCATAGTTCAGGTGACAGACTTGCTTTTAAAAAATGGAGAGAACATGTTAATTATTAATATTAAAAGTCTGAACTATTAAAATATAATGCTAGTTATCCCGGAGAATGAACGAGGTTAAAAAACAAAATGCAGTGCAAGAATTGTTTTCTGATCATACCATATCCTACAAAAAATGAATAAAAGTGATCAAAAGTCATATAGACCGCAAAATGGTACCAATAAAAACTTCAGCTCCTCCCCTCCCAACAAAGCTCTTACATAGCTACAGGGGCATACACAAGGAGGCTGTAGGGGGAATATTAATTATCTGCCAATGAGATCAGCGGCCATGATAAAATAATTCACATGGCTACTCAAGTAAGTAGTCATGCTAGCTCTCATTCTCTGCCAATCTCAGCAACAGGTGATACATTTTTTTTCCTGTGCATGTTCTACCAGTCTCAGGAGAATGGCGGCAGAGGGGTAGGGATGGTTACGTTTCTTTTGGGGATGGGAGAAGGACAGGGGGCATGGTTAACTTTCTACTGTGGGCAGTCCCCACCCCGACAAATCCTGAATATACCGCTGTATAGCTAAATGTTATAGGTGTCAGAATACGGTGCCCCAAAAGAATTTTTTTTTTTACAAACATTTTTGTCAATTTTGTAAAAATGTTAAAACCTAATGTAAATAATGTATTGTTGTAAAAAAGAAAAAGTACCATGGGCCAATAAAATGAATAAAATAAACCTTATTTTTTGTGGAAAGTCTTTTTAATTAAACCCATTTCTGTCCAGGTGTCCAGTAGGGGGACAAATCCCCAGGTTTGTGCTACTGTATGGCCTATAGGATAAAAGAATAGTATGCAGTAGATTCAGCCTTTTTCTCTAATAGAGTAGTAATAGTAACCTCAGCTGATTCAGTCTCAAGAAAGTATCCCTATAATTAAGGGAGGATAATTGGGCAGTACACAGAAGTAACATTTACTGTAGGAAGTCCCTATAGACACATGACCCAGAAGTCTTGTATGGGACAGAACCTTAGTAGCAATGAGTGCTCTATGGGGAAATGTCTTGTTATTCTCCAGCCAAGTAAACATATAAATATGTGTAATGGAGCTTGACATACATTTTAATGGTAATGAGAATTCTCTTGCAGCTATAAAGATGTTAAGATATTCACGTGGACTACTAAAGCTGAGAGGATTTAGGGTTTATTCACACATCAGTGATTTTCATCTCTGTACTGTCAGTGCTTTCCATGGACAGCACACAGACCTGCTGATTTTTATATGTCTATTCCAGAAGTACACGAGTGCTTGAAAGTTTGTGAACCATTGAGATTTTTCAAACTTTTTGCATAAATTTGACCTAAAACTGCATCAGCTCTTCACATAAGTCAGAACGGTAGATAAAGAGAACAAAATCAAACAAACAAATAAAAAATATTAAACTTGGCCATTTATTTATAGAAGAAAATCTATAAATAGATTTGTGAAGGGCAAAGTATGTTTAAGATTAGCAGATCATTTGAAGGTAAAATTAGTCAATCAATGGGATGACAATCAGATGTATGTAGGCAATCTGTTTTAATTTAAGAAAAAGAATCTATCAAAGTCTGATCTTCACAACATGTTATTGGAAGTCTATCATGAGATGAACAAAGGAGATTTCTGAGGACCTCAGAAGGAGAGTTGTTGATGCTCATCAGGCTGGAAAAGGTTACAAAACCACCTATAAAGAGTTTGAATTCCACCAATCTACAGACAGATTGTATACAAATAAAAGAAATTCATGATCATTACTAATCTACCCAGGAGTGATCGACCAACAAAGATTACAATAAGAGCAGAGCATATAATAGTTTATGAGAACTAGCCTATAAACAACTTTCTCACATTAACTAATGTTAATGCTCATGAGTCCACCATAAGGCGGACACTGAACAACAATGGTCTGTATGGCAGGATTACAAGGATACAGGCACTGAAAGAAAGGACATTGCTGTTCATCTGCAGTTTGTGAAAGATCATCTGGGCAAGCCAGAAAACTTATTGGAACAGTGTTTAGTGGACTGATGAGATCAAAATAGAACTTTCTGTTTTACATGAGAATAGCTTTATTTGGAGAAAGGAAAACACTACATTCCAGCATAAAAACCTAGTAGTAGAATGATTTGGGCCTGTTTGACGGCTAGCTATCATTGATGGAACAATGAATTCAGAATTTTACCATGAAATTCTACAGGAAACTATCCAAACATCTGCTTGTGTGCGGACTCTCAAGAAAATGTGCCCACAAGTCATTTTACCAAAGAACACTTAAAGAAGTCATGACCTTAATCCAATAGAAATATTGTGGAAGAACATGAAGTGAGAAGTACATAGAAGGAATCTCAATCTCACCAACCACTGTCACAGCTATGGCAACTTATAATTCATCTAGTGGCATTAATCATTTCTTTTGTGATATCAAAGTCTTAGAAAAAGTTGCTATCAGCGATACAACAAGTATACGGAGTGTAATGACTGCTAGTAACGACCGCATTCATGCTCACCCTAGTGTCATATATCTACATCATTTTTACCATTTTGAATTTTGAAACGGGGAAATACAAAGCCTTCTCCACATGTGCTTCTCACATAACGGTTGTCAGTTGTTTGATATTTCACTTGCATTTTAGGCACAAATCAGCTGTATCGATGAATCAGGTATTAACAGTTCTGTTCGCATACAGGTGCATCTCAATAAATTACAATATTTTTGAAACGTTCATTCAGTAATCAATTCATAATCAAGTTCAATTTCAGTAATTCAGTAATTTGATTCATAATCAGCGTCTTCCATGATTGTGTGTCCTACTGAACCAGACTGAGGCTTAGGAAACCTTGGCAGGTGACACACTGAATTTACAATACTGAACTTTTTCACAATATTCTAATTTTCTTAGATTTGCATTTTCATTACCTGTAATCCATAATCAACATTTACAGAAATTAAACACTTGAAATAGAACACTCTATGTGTAAAGAATCTAAAAAATATAGGAGGTCACTTTTTTAGTAATAGAACGACGGATGCCGGGTGCTTAAATATGGTGGCCGCTCGGCACCCGATCAGCCGCCATAGTCGCGGGGTTTCTGTTGTATTATACAGTAGACACCCGGAGCTAATGCCCGTGATCGGTGCCCGCAATGATCGCGGACATTAACCCCTCTGGCACCTTGGTCAAAGCTGACCGAGGCGCAATTTTATGGGCGACACGCGGGCGCCGCCATTTTGCCAGGTCCAGGTCCAGCGTCCCATTGCTATGACAGCTGGGAGCTTTGTGAAGGCTTCCAGGCCTGTCTTTCATTAACTTCTATTGCAGGCTACTCTATGTAGCCTACAATAGAAGCGCTGTTGTTTTGCAATGCATTGCAATGCATAAGCATTGTAATGCATTGCATTAGTGATCAGACCCCCTGGGGTTCAAAACCCCTAGGGGGTCTAATAAATGCAAAATAAAAAATAAAAAAAAACAGTACAAAAAATATAAAAAATATTAAAAGTTCAAATCACCCCCCCTTTCCCTAGAACACATATAAAAGTAGTTAAATACTGTGAAACACATACACATTAGGTATCCCTGTGTCCGAAAATTCCCGGTCTACAAATCTATAAAAAATATTTTTCCCATACAGTAAACGCCGTAGTGGGAAAAAAAAATCAAAAGTGCCAAACCGCCATTTTTTCACTGTTTTGCCTCTGAAAAAAATTTGAATAAAAAGTGATCAAAGTAATAGACATTCCCCAAAATGGTATAACTAAAAAGTACACCTGGCCCCGCAAAAAAAGACCCCTATGCATTCCCGTACACGGAAGTATAAAAAAAGTTACATATATCAGAATATGGCGACTTTTTAAAAAATATATATTTTTGCACAGTTTGGGAGTTTTGTTAAGGGGTTAAAATGTAAATAAAACCATATAAATTTGGTATCCCCGGAATCATACCGAAACATAGAATACAGATGACATGTCATTTTGGCTGTAGAGCAAACGCCGTAAAAACAAAGCCCGTAAGAAAGTAACACAAATTCACTTTTTCTTCAAATCCACCCCATTCAGAATTTTTTTCCAGCTTTCCAGTACATTATACAGAATAATAAATGGTAGCATCATGAAAAAAAAAATTGTCCTGCAAACATTAAGACCTCATATGGCTCTGAGAATGGAAGAATAAAAAGTTATTGGGTTTGGAAGGGGGAGAGTCAAAAAAATGAAAATCGAAAAATGGCACCAGCGGGAAGGGGTTAATTACTGAAATAAATAAATGTTTCAAAAATATTCAAATTTATTGATATTGACCTGTATATTATTCCGTTGTTGAACCCTGTGATGTACAATTTTAGGAATAAAGATGTGAAGATGGTGTTTAAAAAAATGTGCGAAAAGAAATAGTTTTCAACAGTGCTGTGCAAAAGTTTTAGACAGTAGTGGAAAAATGTGCCATAGTAAAAATACTTTCAAAAATAGAAGTGTTAATAGTTTATTTTGTCAATTAACAAAATGCAAATTGAATGAACTAAAGATAAATCTAAGTCCATCAATATTTGGAATTTGGAATTAATGGTGCTATATAAATAATAATAATAATAATAATAATAATAATAATATTTTGTGTGAACGCCTTTTGGAGGAGAAGTCCTGAAAGTGATGATATGGCCTCCACAGGGCCCTGATTACAACATAATCCAGTCTGTCTGGGTTTGCATGAAAATACAGAAGGATTTAAGCAAGCCGTAATATTTTCGTCAATTAACAAAAAGCAAATTGAATAAACTAAAGAAAAATCTAAATCCAGAAGGATTGGAGCAAGTCTACATCCACAGAAGACTGTGGTTGGTTCTGAAAGATGTTCGGAAAAATCTCCCTGCCGAGTTCCTTCAAAAACTGCCTGCAAGTGTACCGAGAAGAATTGATGCTGTTTTGATGGCAAAGGGCACTCACATCAAATATTGATGGGATTTAGATCTCTCTTTTGGTAATTCACTTCAATTCATTAATTGACAAAAATAAACTATTAACACTATTTTTCAAGCATTCTTACTTTGTAACATTTCTTTCACTGTACTATATATTTTAAAGTTGAAAGAACTTATATTTCCGAAGATATTTATTATTAGAAAATGACTCATTAATTTAAGTGGCCTTTTTATTGTAAACATTTTAGTTTTTTTATGGGATTATTCGTATTGAGAATGTAAAATATTCCAATTTTCACCACTTAATAAAGCTGGCATTAGTAAAAGAAATTGTCACCTTCATTTTGTTTTAATTCTTGTGAAATGCTTAAAGGGTTAAAAAGCTTCCTAAATGTTGTTTCAAATTATTTCAGGGGTTCAGTTTTGAAAATATGTTGATTTTTGGGGGTTTCTATTGGCCTTTCAAAGCCACTTGAATTGGTCTCTTTAAAAATGAGTTTTGGAAATTTTCTTGAAAATTGCTGTTGGAATTGTAACACTTATAATGTAAAAAAAAAAAGATTAAAGGGTGTTTAAAGTTTAACACCAGTGTAAATCAGAGGCATGGTAAATTATATTTATGAATTCACTTGGGTGGTATGGCTATATGAAAAGCAGATAATTTCAAATTTTGAAAATTGCATATTTTTACAAATGTTCACCAAATTTTCTATTCTTTTCATAATTAAACACATATTGAACAAAATTTAATACTAAACACAAGTACAGTGTGTCACAAAAAAACAATCTCTAAATCTTTTTGGTAAGTTAAACCTTTCCATAAAGTGACACATGTCCGATTTCACAAAATAGGTTGTGTCCTTAACCACATAAAGACACAGGGTTAGTTTGTACATTAATGCTTAGTGACTTTTTTTCATATTTTCCTTCCCCGTCTTCCAAAATCATAGCTTTTTTATTTTTCTGTCGACATAGCTATGTGAGGGCTTACTCTTTGCATGATGAGTTGTACTTTCGTTTTGCACATTTTGTTTTTACAGTGTTCATTCTTAATTAACCCCCTTCCCGCTCTGCACCATACTATTACGTCGTTCTGAGCATATAGTTAACGCTCAACCTCATAATAGTATGGAACTGTAATGCTGCAGGCACAGAAGCTGCTCTCGGCTGGGGCCAGGCCTGAAACCAGCCGCCGGAGTCAGATGATACAGGTCAAGGTCACCAAACCCCGTGTCACCCATCGGACCCCTGTGATAAGATTGCATGTTCCAAGGAGTTTCCATGAAAGCCAGGAGGCCGGGCCATGGCCTCCTGAATGCCTATACATAGTTCCCATAGGAATTAATGTTAGATTGTACTGGGGATCCAAGATCCCACTTCAAGTTTGCTTGTGCGACATGTAAAAAGTAAAAAAAAAAAAAAACACACACATAGTTTACAATACGCACTAATAAATAAAAAAAATAAAAAGTAAAAAAACACCTTTATATAAAAAAATATATAATGTAAACAAAAATAAATAAACTAATATGTTAGGTATCCCACGTGTGTATAAAACCCCACTAAATAGCATTATTTATCTCGTATGGTGAATGTCGTAAAAAAAATATACCGTATTTCACAAATTAACATATTTTGGTCACTTTGCTTTCCCCAAAAAATAGCAATAAAAAGTGATCAAAAAGTAATATATACCAAACATTGGTACTAATAGAAAGCCCTTGCAAATAAAGAGCCCTGACATATCTCCGTCAACAGCAAAAAAGTTTTAGGCATCAGTATACGATAACCCAGTCGCTCATTTTCAAAAAGTGACGTTTTATTTGTAAAAGTGGTAAAACGTAATAAAAACCAATACAAATATGGTATCGCCGTAATCGTAATGACCTGCCAGACGAATCTGCCATGTCATTTTTACTGCAGAGTGAACGCTGTAAAGATTGCTTTTATTGCTATTTTTTGGGGAAAGTGAGATGACCAAAACACATTAAATTGCGCATTGCGGTATATTTTTTTTTACTGCGTTCACCATACAGGATAAATAACACTAGTTTTGGTTAGTGGGGACTTTTACGCACATGGGGATACCTAACATGTTTGTTTGTTTTTTTTACATTATATGTTTTTTAAATGAAACCATGTTTTTTTAAACTTTTTATTTGTTTTATTTTTAACAGTTTTTCTTTTTTCTTTTTTTTTTACCTGTCCCACAAGGGGACTTGAACCTGGGAGCTTTAATCCCCAGTGCAATGTGCTGCAATACATATTGCAGCACATCTCACATAGGCAGACTGTGTGATGGGCCTAGGCATTTGGCTGCCATGGCAACCTCTCAGATAAGATCACAGGGGATCCAAGGAGTGGCGCGGGTCAATCTTCTCCCCAAGCCCCCTGGATGCTGTGATCATTATTGATCATGGCATCTGGAGGTTAATCTGACTCTGGTGGCTAGTTTCAGGCCTCAGTTGTGCAATATAGTTCCTGTGCTGGCAGCATTACAGCGCCGTACTAATAGTATGGCGCAGAGCAAAAAGGATTAAGGCTGTGTCCTCAAGGTTTTTATAAATGCCCTTGACTAGGCAGTGCTGAGGTTTGCACCAGATTCAGTTTCTTCAGATTGATTCTTTTTTTAATTTCAATAATCTTTATTATATTTCTTTTTAACAGTACAACCATTAAATATTATCATATAATCCAGTCACATTACATATTTCCCTTATTATTCCCTTTCTCCCCCACCCCATCATCTTTCTCGATAATTTTATGGCCCTCCATAAGATGCCACATACAGGCAGAACTGAAGTCATTCAAGCAGACAGACAGGCATCAAGCTTACGTTGCCCGCTTCAGTGACAGTGAAGTATATACTAATGAAATGGGTAAAACCAAGCAAGGAGAGAGTCAGAACTGACAGCAGTGCAGTCTGAAACAAGTAATTGATGACTTCCTAATATATTGTATTGCAGTTTATATTTTATTCCTAACATTTTCATACATGTACTTTTTACTAAGTTCCTTTCAAGAATGTTCACCTATAATCTAATTACTTAGAACCTACCAAGTACAGAAATCTTGGGTGACAGATTGTTTTGGGATCATTTAGTCTAAATATTACATAGCACTGCTTTGACGAGAGAAAAAGCCTAATATTTAGGCCAAATAATACGTTTTTTCAGGTTACATAGATGTCACATTTAGAATTATGGCAATTGTCCTCCAAGAGTGATGTTGGTTGTAAGGGGACATTCTGATGGCTGGTGGCCTGAAATTTGACATAAGCAGCCCTGTTTTGGGGGCATAAGCCAGATTTCTCTACCTCTTCAGAGACCGTCTGTGCCCATGTTTTCCCATTTCAATGATTTCGTAAATAACCTCTAAATCTCTTTCTGCTGTAACCTCATTTCTAAATAATCTTTTATCTCCTATATCCACATGAGAGATGGTTTTCTACAAAAATGTTCTATAACCATATTTAACAAAGGTTGAGGTTAGAAATTCTGAAATAAAATCTAAAAATGTATATATTATAATCATACATATTCAATATGTAATTGCCATTGTCTTTATGTCTTTAGTTACTTTCGTGATCGCTCCCAAGACCTCATTATTCCTCAAAGTATAGACAACTGGATTCAGCATGGGAACCACAGTCATATAGATGAATGAGAGCAACTTGTCCTGGTCCTTAGAACGTTCAGATCTTGGGTCACCATACACGAGGATGATTGAACCATACAATAATATGACAGTGGTGAGATGTGAGGTGCAGCTGGAGAAGGCTTTGACACGTCCCTTTGAAGAACGTATCTTCAGTATGGAGGAGATAACATATGCATAGGAGGTTATAATAAGAGACAAGGTCAAAAATGTAAAAATGATAGTCCCAAACAACATGAACTGTTCTCTACTTGTGGTGTCACTAGAGGTTATCAAATATAAAGATTTTATGTCACAATAAATTTGATCAATTTCATGTGAATCGCAGAACATGAGCAAGGATGTAAGAACTGCACATAATACTGAATTTATAGCTGCTGTAAGCCAAGAGACCATAGCCATTCTTATGTAGACTTGCTTGTTCATAATGCGATGATATTGCAAGGACATGCAGATGGCTACATATCGGTCATAAGACATAAAGGTCAGAATAAGAAGTTCACTGACAGAGCATAACATATAAAAACCAATTTGAGTAATACAAGAGGAAAACCATATTCTGTTGTCTCCTGTTGCCGTTATGAATAGCAGCTTTGGAAGAGTAGAGGATACATAGATGATATCTGCCACCGAGAGATTTCCAAGAAAGAAGTACATTGGCGTGTGCAGCCGAGCTTCCACACATATAAGAACAGTAATAAGTAAGTTTCCACTCACTGTCAATAGATACATAAGTAACACGCCAATGAAAAAGAAATATCTTCCAGTTTCCGAGGTAGATATTGATAAGATATAAAATTCTGTTACTGTACCGTTTCGACATTTCTCCATTTTTCTTATCTGGAACAGAAGGTAATAAAAAAAAAAAAATTGGTTATGTGGCAACTATTTTGGTGCAAAGTTCTTTTCCTCATATACTTGTAGATCTTTGCTCCTTTCTTACTGTAGTTAAAGTATACAGCAGGATACTGCAGCAATTGAAAAAGTCTATGAAGAGGCAAAAATGCATTCTAAGCTAAGTAATACAACAGTGCCAAAGTCAGGTGACGCAATTGAATTTGTAAAATTATTTTTCTTCAGCTTTGTTTTTTGAATTTGTAAAATAATGTGGAAAATGTTGACATTATATAAATAAAATTTAATAATAATAAAAATTATTATTATCGATATAACAGAGAATTATAGACTGATAATAGTGAACTCTTCAAACAAAACTGCAAAAATTCTACAAAGCATATAAGTTACCAAATTGTCTCACATACAGTATGGAACAGTATGTTATTCAGTTTGTGCTTGAATTTTAGCAAAAAATTGTACAAGCTAAAAAGTTGCATCTAAAATTGTGAAAGTTTCAATATTTGTCTTCTCATTTCAATGCATGAAATGTAAATGAAGTTTTAGGTTACTTTACCAATGGCAGAGCTTAAAAAGGCACAAATAGTGGCAATTCTGAGTAAATTATACAGCATTCTAACCAATTTGAAGAGTAACTCTCCTTTCATTTTTTCCAGAAATCAATCATGTAAACCATTACCAAATAATAAGAAAGTTTGCAATACTGTATAGTGTATTATACAAAAATGCCTATTTCTCCACTTATCAACCACCTATTTCCTTCTCCCTGCCTTCAGCATATATAAATCTCTTGAAATTTACCAGATGAAATCTGCCTGCAGAGATCCATACACTGAGAGATTACAGCTGTGAGAGGAGGTGAGAGGAGAGACCTGCTGGAGAGAGATGAAAGATGAGAGATACAGAAATGCAGCTGCAGCATCTAGTAAGTATTTTAACTCTTCCAAGTGCTAGATTCACAGTTACAAGGATAAGTAATGCTATACAATGTCCTGAAAGTGGGCTACACATAGGGGAGCAGGGTCTCCTCTATTAGGTGTACATTGAATGGATGACCTTGGAGACATCATACTGTTGCAGTTAGGCTAGGTTCACATCTGCGCTGGAAACCGACGATAACTAGCAGAGAGAATAGTCCTGCATGGAGAACTTTTCTCTCTGCCAGTTTCATTATAAAAACGGCGTACACCCGACGGACCACATTATAGACAATGAGGTCCGAAGTTGTCTGCGGGTAACTACTGTTTTAGTGGTCAAGCTCTCCGTCTTTCAAGTCCCCCCACAAACTTGAACAACGGAGACCCATGCGTAGATGTGAACCTAGCATAATAAATTAATACAAACAGAATATCAGGTCTCATTATCCTAAGTATATATCAAAAACAAAGAGAACACCAAAAAACTGTAATAGAAAACCAATAATAGTTCTCAAGACCAATAAATCATATATAATCCAAAATTTATCTTTATTAAACAATTAATCCATTTCATAATGTTGCAAGAAAAATTAAAAACAATTAAGAAAAACTAATGTGGAACAGTGGGGTACACAGGGATGGCAAGACTCAATTACAACAAGATTTAACAATTACACATAAATGCACACTATAGAATTTGATCATATATTACAGCCCATTGAAATTCATGAATAAATAAATAAATAAATATATATGTCAAAATAAAAAAAACACCAAAGTAAAAAAAAAATCATATAAATAAATAATAAATGAATAAATTCACAAGCTAAATGCATCCATTTAACAGCAAATCATGACAGACAATAAAAGTGCACAAGTGCAACGTGCAAAAAAGTGCAAAAAGTTGTAATAATGGGTTCCTCACATATAATTCATTATACAGGTGAATCTCAATAAATTAGAATATCTTTGAAGCGTTCATTCATTTCAGTAATTCAGTAATACAATCCATAATCAGCGTCTTCCATGATTGTGTGTCCTACTGAACCAGACTGAGGGACCATATAAAGGCTTAGGAAACCTTGGTAGGTGACACACTGAATTTACAATACTGAACTGAACTTACAATATTCTAATTTTCTTAGATTTGTGTTTTCATTACCTGTAACCCATAATCAACATTTACAGAAATAAAACACTTGACATAGAGCACTCTGTGTGTAAAGAATCTAGAAAATATAGGAGGTCATTTTTTTCATTTAATTACTGAAAGAAATAAACGTTTCAAAGATATTCTAATTTATTGAGATACACCTGTAGATCAAATTTTAAGGTAAGCACCAACCAGCCATCAAACCAGAAATCCTGTGACCACACTGACCAACACCCCAACGCATAAATCTGTGCACATTGTTCCCCAAAGCTGAGCTCATGGAGAACTAACATTGAGAGATGAAACTTGCAGAGGTGAAAAGTCATATAATGTTCAGATAAAGCGTTACCCCTCATGTACACACATGACAGCATAATATGAAAAGCCAGTTGAAAATGGTTGGTACATAGTAAGTAAACACATTATTATTAATGCTCAAAACTATCCTATTGTTGATTCATGGTAGGTAAATGCTAAAGCAATGTAATGGTGATATCACAGTTTCCCACTTAGTGGAAATGCTCTATAACCATCATTATAGCCAATAGACACAATGCGTTAGGGTGAATTTATACATTCAGGTATTTCCATTCAGTTTAAGAAAGCATAAACAGAACAGGATTGAAAAAAAAGAGCAGAAGAAAAACCTGTCCTTTAAAACCGCATGCAAAAACCTGAACCTGTAAATGTATCCTTACAACCTTTGGGCCATGTTAACAAGGAGTGATTCTATTTTAGGGATAAAATAAAATGTCAAAACATAAAAAATCTCAAGCAAGCATTCTCAGGTATGGACATTTACATTGTATCACCAACCAATAATATTAATCCTCCCCAATGATTGTTTTGGGGATCTACATGGATAATTATTATTACCAATTCTTTTTGGAATCCTATTGATAAATCTTTAAAAAGGATACCTTCTATCAGGCCATAGTAACATCATAGGTTTCAGATTCCGAGAACCCTTCATAAAGAATATAAATGACTTAATACAAAAGAATTTTTCACATTTTTATTTTAATCTTTAGATCATTTACAGCATTTCACTAAAAATTTAATTTTCAAAAATGTTGTTTTCCGATTCCCTTCTATTTGAACACCATTATACTGTACTGAATACCATTATCACACACAATCAAAATTATTTATACATTTAGAATATGACACAATATTTTTTTTCTAAAATGTACTATGTAAAATTGATTCTGAAAAACAGAAAGAGTTGTTACTCAAACATACAGTAGATAGAAGACATTATAAAAAGAGAATAACAAAGAGCTGTGAAGATTTTACCATACCAGGGAATATCTTGTGATTTCCCAATATTAAATGTAGAAGGGAGTATATAAAGGGTTTGGAGCCACTTAGGGACCAACCAGGTGGGAAATTACAGTAGATCAGACTGATCTATTATGTAAGCAATTAGTGAAATCCAAATAGGAATTGTATTCTGAAAATATTACAAAATATATTTATAAGAAGCATATGCAGAAAATATGGGATCAATAATATCCATTGTAAAAAGGTATAAAAATGAATAATATGGATTACTTTTCATAGATAAATAATTACATAAGAAGGCACTTGTACACAAATTGTTATTGGCTAGCGCTTTAACCTGTAGAGACACTATTGATGGCCATGTCTTATTGTTAGAGATCTGGATGTTTTGTCTTCTGCTTTAACTCCCATCTTCTTCTTGCTCTCCTGCTCAGTCTGCACAGACATATTAGGATGCTAAAGCAACCAGTGTTGAATAGAGATGGGCGAACATAGATTTCTTTTCTGAATATTCTTGAGGTTCACCCACAAGTATAATTTTGAAAGAGTTTGTTCGGTCTGAACTGAAGTGCTATTATTAACTCTGTGGTCTCTTCAGACCCAAGAGTATAATATGCAAAGGCCTGGGGGAGATGTGGAAACAAATAGACAGATAAGGCCTATGATTGGGCTTCATCATTAAAATGGGACAAATCAATGTCATGATTAGAGATGGGTGAACCTTTGAAGATTCTTTTTGGATTCTGGTGCTTTGGTCCAGATTTGCTTTGCTCAAATAAGCTTGTCATAAATTACAGATTAAATTGGCATAAAATACTGTCAGGGCTCCTAGAACTCTATCTATGAAACATAGTTTGTAACACTGTCAGGGCTCCTAGGAACCTATCTATAAAACATAGTGTATAACACTGTCAGGGCTCCTAGGAACATACAATATCTATAAAACATAGTGTAGAACACTGTCAGGCTTCCTAGGAACATAGCTATAAAACATTCATGGGCCCATAGAAATGAATAGGTCAGTATGCTATCCGTAAAATACACGGATAGCGCACTGAACACGGCCACGGTCATCTACAAGGGTCCTAAAACATAGTGTAGAACACTGTCAGGGCTCCTAGAACTCTATCTATAAAACATAGTGTAGAACACTCTTAGGGCTCCTAGGAACCTATTTATAAAACATAGTGTAGAACACTGTCAGGGCTCCTAGGAGCCTATCTATAAAACATAGTGTAGAATAGTCTTATGGCTTCTGGGAACCTATCTATAAAACATAGTGTATGATTTTGTCAGGGCTCCTAGGAACTGTATAAATAAATTGCAAAACAAAGATTTGTTTCAAGTTGAATAAGTTTGTCACAATCAGAGTTTAAAACATTGTGTAGAATACTCTTAGGGCTCCAAAGAACCTATCTATAAAACATAGTGTAGAACACTGTCAGGGCTCCTAGGAACCTATCTATAAAACATAGTGTAGAACACTCTTAGGGCTCCTAGGAACCTATCTATAAAACATAGTGTAGAACACTCTTAGGGCTCCTAGGAACCGATCTATAAAACATAGTGTAGAACACTCTTAGGGCTCCTAGGAACCTATCTATAAAACATAGTGTAGAACACTCATAGGGCTTCTAGGAACCTATCTATAAAACATAGTGTAGAATACTCTTAGGGCTCCTAGGAACCTATCTATAAAACATAGCGTACGACACTGTCGGGGCTCCTAGAACTCTATCTAGCACATTTCTAGAGGCACAGCTGAAGTAATTTAAAAGTGACAATAATATGTATGTCTATAGGGAAATGAATGGTTCGCAGAAGATGCAAACCATACACTACACTATCACTTTTTTTTTTTTTTTTACATTTAAAGAGGTTGTTCAGTTTCAGACAAATATCGAAAGACAAATGTTATTTTTTGTATAATGAAAAATTATCCAATTTTCCATTATACTTTCTGTTTCAATTTCTCACGGTTTTCTAGATCTCTGCTTGCTGTCATTCATTCTATTTACTTTCAATGGATTAAAATCAGTCCATGGTCATGTGATATACAGTCCATAGTGTAAAACATCTGAAACTTGACAATCCCATTAAAGCGTTCCAAAGATTATCCAGTTTTGGGGAAGATGCTTGTCATTGTTTTTTTCATACAACAGTTATATTGAAAAAAGGAATGGTTTTATTTTATTGTTATTATGCCAACAATGTAGCAGTGGCAACTATATAATTTGAAGAAAATTTGAGGTAGACTGTCAGTGTGCCTCTCAGTTGAAAAGTGATGGAGAATTGGCTTTTTTAACAAAAAAAGAAGAAACACCAAAAATGTTCCCTTTATGGGACCATAATGCTACACCAACATAGTGTTGGATGATGCAATGGTGTTTTTAATTTTTTTTTTTTTTTTCATTAAAAGTTTTATTCAATTTTTCATGTCATAAAATACAACGAGGCCAAGATGCGGTTATCTGGGGTTAGCGGTAGAGGAGATGAGAGTCGAAAACGTGATAGGGGAGCGATCAGTGGGCCTGGAGAGAAAAGGGGGATGTAAAACAGTGGGGAAGTCCGGGTTCCCCAAAACAAGCGTCAGTGGTCCGTCATTGGTGAAGAGCAGTGTGGCCACATGATACAGGTGGCACGTAAACCTGACAAGCTATATAAGGGAAAGCGAGGAAAGTTCTGACCAGTGGCATTTATGTAGCCAAGGGAGAGATGTGAGTGTTTGAGTTTGAGTTTGAGTTGGAGTTGGAGTTGGAAGGGACCTCAAGGGCCATCGAGTCCAACCCCCTGCAAAAGCAGGAATTCCTAAAACATCCCAGCTATATACCTATCCAGTTTCCGCTTGAAGATTTCAATTGATGAAGAACTCACCACCTCCCGTGGCAGCCTATTCCACTCTCTCACTACCCTTACTGTTAGAAAGTTTTTCCTAATGTCTAATCTGAATCTCCTTCCCCTTAGTTTCATCCCATTACTTCTCGTGCTTCCTTCTGCTAATGAGAAAAGGGTAGATCCCTCTGCACTGTGACAACCTTTCAGATATTTAAATACCGCTATTAAGTCTCCCCTTAGCCTTCTCTTCTGCAAACTAAGCAGTCCCAATTCTTTTAGCCTCTCCTCGTAGGACATGGTTTGTAGACCGTCCACCATTTTGGTTGCTCTTCTCTGGACCTGCTCCAATAAATCGATGTCTTTCTTAAACTGGGGAGCCCAGAACAGTACACAGTATTCCAGGTGGGGTCTGACCAGGGCAGAGTACAGCGGAATAATTACCTCTCTTGATCTAGCTTCAATGCTCGTCTTGATACATCCTAGAATTTTATTAGCCTTTTTAGCCACCGCACCGCACTGTTGACTCATGTTGAATTTGCGATCTATTATTATGCCCAGATCCTTTTCCCCTGTACTCTCACTTAGTACTATTCCTCCCATACTATATATGCTTCTTGCATTTCTGTTACCCAGATGTAGAACTTTGCATTTGTCCCTGTTGAATACCATTTTGTTCACCTCAGCCCATTGTTCCAGTGTGTCCAAGTCCTTTTGGATGCATTCTCTCTCCTCTCTAGTGTTGGCCATTCCTCCTATCTTTGTATCATCTGCAAATTTTATTAGTTCCCCATTAACCCCATCATCCAGATCATTTATAAAAATATTAAAAAGTACTGGGCCCAGGACAGAGCCCTGCGGCACCCCGCTTTTTACTTTCTTCCAGTTTGATGTATAGCCATTTAGAATTACTCGTTGTGCCCGATCATTAAGCCAATTGTGAACCCACCTCACTGATATTTTATCAAAGCCATACTCGATCATTTTTTCAATAAGAATGTTATGTGATACTTTATCAAAGGCCTTACTAAAGTCAAGATATACTATGTCCACTGCATTTCCCTGGTCCAACCATTCAGTGACTTTATTATAGAAGGAAATAAGATTAGTCTGACAAGATTTATTAGGCATAAAGCCGTGCTGGCTCTGATTAATTAAAGCCTTCCCATCCAGGTACCTAAGAGGGAAATCCAAATCTTAGAGTAAGGAGAGCGGTGCCAATCAAGGATTCTAGCAGTGACTGCAACTATGTAATAGTGCATGAAATCAGGGACAGCCCCCCACCCATCCCATGTAATTTGGGTCTGGTTATGGTCAGTTTGGAGATTTTGGGGGGTTTCGAGGCCTATATAAATTTAGTAATGGACTACTAGATGGTGGAAAAAAATGTTTTGGGGAGAGTGATGGGGATTGTCTGAAATAGGTAGAGGAGTCTAGGGACAACATTCATTTTAAGGAGGTTGATGCGTCCCATCCATGAAAATCCTTTGGTGTCCCATCTAGCAAGGTTGAACTGGAACGTTCGTACAAGGGGAAACAAGTTAAGAGAGTAAGTGTTGAATAAAGAGGCAGAAAGATATGCTCCTAAGTATCTAATGGACCTGAATGACCAGGTGAAAGAGAAGGAGGAGCAGAGTGAGCACACCAGGGAGTTGGGTAGAGATATGTTAAGTGCTGTGCATTTAGGTAGGTTAAGTTTATAGTTCCTTCAATAGCTATAGGTGGCTATTTCCTGTGGGAGGGATGGGAGCATGGTCATGGGTTGAGTAATGAAAAGCAGAACATTATATGCAAAGGCCGAAATCTTAAGATGCAGATCCCCTGCACACAGACCCTTGATGTCGGGTTGTGTCTGAAGGTTACTAGTAAATGCTCCATAACGAGAGCGTACAAAAGTTGCGAGAGGGGCATCCTTGGTGGGTGCCATTGGAAATAGTTAATGGGATTGACAGAGTGCCATTCACCTGAATTTGAACTTGTTGGAAGGAGTACAATGCCTGTTTATGAGCGAGCATAGTGTGTCCCAGACCCAGTTGTAGGAGAATCGCTTTGAGAAAGCTCCAATCCACTCTATCAAAGGTCTTCTCCGCATCCAGGGATAGTAATAACATTGGTGTTTGTGGGTGCTTCACATAGTGAATAGCAGAGAAAGCCTTCAGAGTGTTGTCCTGGGTCTCCCTTTAAGGGACGAAGCCAACTTGATCAGGGTGTACAAAATTGGACATATGGATACTCAATCTGTTGGCTATAAGTTTGGCAAATAGTTTTGCATTAGTATTGATCAGGGATATTGGCCTATAGCTGGGGCAGAGTTGCTGGTCTTCACCCTCCTTGGGGAGGACTGTAATGTGAGCATGGAGGAATGAATAGGGGAAGGGTGTCGGTTGATACTGCATTGAAGGCTTTAAGCATGAGAAGGGTGAGTTCCAATCATAGTGCCTTGTAAAAATGAGCAGTAAAGCCATCTGTGTCCAGGCTCTTGGCCATGGAGTGGTTGGAAATCCTTAACTTCAATTCCTGCGGCAAGAATGGAGAGTCTAATTGGACGGCTTTGTCCACCTATAGGGAAGGCAGAGTGGTGTCAGTGATGTATTGAGAGAGGGATAGTGGGGGGTCCTTTAGAGAAAAAGGAATAGTCCTTCATATCTGGGTAGAGAATACGCCAAGTGTCACACAGCAGCATGGAATGGAGGACCTTGAGCAGTTTGTTGAGAGCAGCATAGAAAATGTGGGACTTTCCCGTGGAGGAATCAAGAAGGGGGTTAAGAGCAATATTGAGGTTACCACAGAGGATAAGTTGGCCTTGAGTGAAGGATTGGAATGTTTGGATTGTGAAGAGGAGGAATGGGTTTTGTACAGTGTTAGGGAGTAAATGTTAGCAATGGTGTAAGTGACCCTGTAAAGTTCACAAATCCCAAAGAGATAGCGGGCATCAGGATCTGAAAGGGAGTTAATAATCTTGAGAGGGAGGCTCTTGTGGAAGAAAATAGCCTCCCCCTTGGCCTTGCCCTCCGTGCTACTGCAGTGCACCCAAGTGGGGTATTAAGAGTTCTTGATTGGGGGCAAGGAAATGGGGTTCTTGAAGGCACAGGATGTGAGCTTTATGTTTGTGCGCATCATAGAGAATCTGAAAACGCTTTTCAGGAATATTGAGTCCTTTAACATTAAAGGATGAGATGGACACATCTGCCATCTGGGGAGGAGGAGAGGAGGGACAAGGGGAGAATGGGAGAGTGGGAGGAAAGAGCTAAGAGTCGGTCAGAAAATTAGAAAAGAGGGCAGGATAGCTGCTCGCAAGGGGTTAAAGGAATCGAGCTCGAGTCTCGAAGTGGACCAAGGATGTGGAACATTTAGCTATTTGGGAATGTGGTCGGCACTACTAGAGATGAGATGAATAGGGAGAGGGCAATAGAAATATAACATAAGCAGTCTAGGCCCTAACTGAAGCAGTAAGTACAGTATAAACATTATCAATAACAGGAGAAAACAGGCAATATGCATAGTGTGCTCATCTCAGGCTTGAGTCCCACGGTCGGACGTGAGGCATGTTCTGCGGCGAGGTCTTTGGGGGCACAATCAGTGTTGTTCAAGGCAGGATTAGTGTCAGGGATCTCAGTGTCGCCCAGCAGTTGGTCCCAACCCGGGAGTCAGAAGGAAG
Organism: Leptodactylus fallax; assembly: GCA_947044405.1. Lineage (NCBI taxonomy): Eukaryota > Metazoa > Chordata > Amphibia > Anura > Leptodactylidae > Leptodactylus > Leptodactylus fallax. The sequence goes on from CAMRHE010000484.1 coordinate 361,521, forward strand.
GTAGATCCAAGGCTTGAAGGAAGGCTGGGAAGTCCAATGAGTCTATCCTTTGGCAAACCTGAAGGGAAAATGGGAAGCTCCAGCAGTACGGGATTTTGTGTTCAGGAGGGCTAGTAGGGGTATCAAGGCAGCCCTCTGTTGCAGAGTTTGGCAGGAGAGGTCCAGGAACAGGGGTTCCCTGTCATTTTCCATAATTTCCTCCTTTATCACATAATAGTGTACACTGCAGATGACCTTGTGAGGTCTTGCCATGTCTGAGATGCAAGATCTGAGTCCACGATGGGTATCGGCAGCATGACCCAGAAGCATATTGAAGATGCCTGTGATATTAGGAATGAGAACAACTGTTTGGGTGGCTTTTGGAAGGCCTCTGACCCTGATATTGTTGTGACAGTTGTGGTTTTGTACGTTGTTGATGTGGGCTGACAGCTTGTGGTACTAGGTGGTAGCTGCGGTAGAGGATTTCTGCAGGGCTCGGATAGAAGTTGTTACAGAGGTCTGGAAAAGTCCGGTGTCATCAATCTTATTTTTTTATTTTATTGTTATTATGCCAACAGTGTGTCAGTGGCAAGTGACAAGTACAGAATTTGAAGAAAAATTTGTAAAAGACTGTCACGGTGCCTGGATTATCTGCCAGCCGAAAAAGGAAGAATTGTTATTAAAAAAAAATAATAATAAAAAAAAGAAATAAATAAATAAAAAGCCACCAAAAGAGATCCCATTATGGTAGCAGATGCCACACAACTACAGAATTTCAGGAAAAAATTGTGGCACACTGTCATTGTGTCTACCAGTTGAAAAGTTCTAAAGGCATTTATTGACTTATTAAAAAAAAATAGCACCAAAATTATCCCTTTATGGGGACAGATCCAACACAAAAATGACATTGATATTGGAAGAAGCAATGGCTTTGTATTTACTTTGCCATCACTGTGGCATCAACAGTATGGGATAGTAGACCGTAATTTACCAGGCTGAAGAAGATGTCTGGGGTGATGGTAGCAAGATGAGTAGCAGTACATTATGGAAAAGAAAGCGACAATGTGTATTACCGTAATCTTACTGATCCATAGAATAAAGGTGACATACCGGTGCATTTCAATAAATTAGAATATTTTTGAAATGTTCATTAATTTCAGTAATTCAGTAATAAAGACAAATTCTGAAAAGAAATGTGCAAGTGAAATAATCCCAAGCTTCCCTTATAGGTGGAAAATTACCTTGAGGTGTTGTGTGATACACAACAACTTTTGCATCTTATTAGAGAGGCTTTGTGGGGGTTCTGCAGTGATGGTGTCCCAGTCCTGAACTCCAAAATAGAGAGACCGGGAGAAAGATAAATAATATGGGTGTGTGACTCTTCACAAAAAACACAAAGCTGGACCCAATTTTCCTGCGCTCCCTTGTAGGCACCACTGTGGCCGTGATTCCTCCAGATTAAATGGAATTAATTCCGAATATGGTTGTCCAAGGATGGATTTTTTTATTTGGTGTATACAGATAGTAATAAATGCAACAAAATAACAAAATAAAAAACAAAAAAAGAAAAAACAGGTAGTAACGCGTTTCGGAGCCTACTGCTCCTTCCTCAGACTTCACTGGTATACTGATAGCCATTGTTTAGTGCAGTCTTATATAGTAGAAAGCACTGACATGTGACCAATTAGGTTAAAAAAAAAAAAAGAACACTTCAAAACAATCATGCACAATAATTTTAAAAGAATAATACTGTGTCTGGTGTATGCACATATTAATTGATATCTTAGCATCCTTAAAAACCCAAAAATACACATTTCCTGCAAAAGTTACACACATGGTACTCAAAATTGGCAGCAAGTTATGTAAACACAGCTTACTCTCGTTAGGGATGTAATCACACTCACTTTCAACCATATGATCACACTATTGTTTATCTAAAGAGCACATGTTGTGGGTCAATATTGACATCTAGCAGCCAATCCGATTCCATTAGGTGTGTTCATCCTGAATCAGCTGGATGCCGGGGCCAAGTTCTAGTCTCCAGCCCACATCACTAGTCTGCTGCACAGATTATGCTAATAGTCGGCTGATTAAAACCGTAATTGGTTGTCTATTATAAAATAAAAACCATGTAGTGGGGTTATGAAATATACAAACTGAGCTCTAATTACACAGCTACAAAGTCATGGGCTACGTATTCTGCGCTCTAAAATACTGCAACTGGGTTTATAGTCAGTCATATATAGCTATATTAGAGATTGTCCTAAATATTGTTATACATATACATATATACACATACACACACACACACACATATATATATATATATATATATATATATATATATATAGATACATACATACAAACAACATATATAAATAAATAAATTGTACATAATACATAAATATTTATGAAAAGATATGAAAAGTATAAAATGTATCTAGCTATAAAAATAAGGAGTATAAACATAAATGCAAGTTGTAAATATATATGACAATATAAAAAATAAAAATATAAAATACCTATATACATATTATAAATATATGATCATAAAAGTATAAATGTAATAGGTATCACCATATTTACATACAGATATTCCATACAACAAAGCAAATAAAATCAATAAATATCACCATAGATATATATGAGTTAGAGGATTTTTTTTTTTTTTTTTAAATATCAGTATACATTTTCCAGGGATTCATTAACCCTAACGGAGATAGAGTGTTTAACTTAAATATCCAGTACATCTCACGTCTCTGTAACCGATCATGTCTTTCCCATACATCTGAGGGTATTTGCTCTATAGGTGTAATGAAAAAATCTCTGGGCTCACAATTATGTAACAGGGCCGCGTGTCTTGAGACACTATGTTTTACGTAGCCTTTTGCTATGTTGTGTCTGTGGTTGTTTAGTCGTACTCTCAGACACATTGATGTTCTTCCTATATATTGTAACCCACACGTACGTTCTAGTAAATAGATTACGAAATCTGAGGCACAAGTCATATAGGATTGGATTTCAAATATTTCTCCAGTGGTGTTACTATTGAAGAAAGTTCTCCTATGCTTAATAGTTAAGCATTTACATCTAGCCTTATTGCATCTGTAACTCCCTTTCACAGTGATGGATACAGGAATTTTTCCATTCTTATGTGGTTGACGGAGTTTACTTGGGGCTACAATCTCTTTGATGGTACGGGCCCTTCTAAAAGTAACCCTAGGATGTTCTGGTATCCTTCCCTTCAAATGAAGGTCATTTAAAAGAATGGGCCATTGTTTCTCTAATACATCTTTAATGACCTTATGAGATTGGTTATAAGTAGTTATAAAACTATGTCGATATGTTTCATCTTTACGATTTTTACTCCGGGTTTGTAAACACTCTGCTTGTGTTAAAACTCCTGCTCTGTCACTAGCAGATTTTATAAGGCCCTGTGGATAGCCTTTATTTTTAAAACGGGCTTGTAATATCTTGCTCTGAATTTTACAATCTTTAATCATAGAGCAATTCCGCCTTATTCTCTTAAACTGGCTGAATGGGACATTCGTTTTCTATTTTTTGTAATGGTTGCTTCTAAAATTGAGAAGACTATTACAATCCACTTGTTTGAAATGGGTCTTAGTGATTATACAATCCTTCTCCTTACTTAGACTCAGATCCAGGAATTCAATATTATTGGATGAAAATGTCATGGTAAATGAAAGGCCCCAATCAGTGCTATTCAGCTCAGATTCGAATTTCTGTACAGTGCTGGCCAAAAGTATTGGCACCCCTGCAATTCTGTCAGATAATGCTCAATTTCTTCCAGAAAATGATTGCAATCACAAATGCTTTGGTAATAATATCTTCATTTAATTTGTCTTCAATGGAAAACCACAAAAAGAATTGTCAAAAAGCCAAATTGGATATAATTCCACACCAAACATAAAAAAGGGGGTGGACAAAAGTATTGGCACCCTTTGAAAAATCAGGTGATGCTTCTCTAATTTGTGTAATTAACAGCACCTGTTACTTACCTGTGGCACATAACAGGTGATGGCAATAACTAAATCACACTTGCAGCCAGTTGAAATGGATTAAAGTTGACTCAACCTCTGTCCTGTGTCCTTGTGTGTACCACATTGAGCATGGAGAAAAGAAAGAAGACCAAAGAACTGTCTGAGGACTTGAGAAGCAAAATTGTGAGGAAGCATGAGCAATCTCAAGGCTACAAGTCCATCTCCAAAGACCTGAATGTTCCTGTGTCTACCGTGCGCAGTGTCATCAAGAAGTTTAAAGCCCATGGCACTGTGGCTAACCTCCCTAGATGTGGACGGAAAAGAAAAATTGACGAGAGATTTCAACGAAAGATTGTGCGGATGGTGGCTAAAGAACCTCGACTAACATCCAAACAAGTTCTAGCTGCCCTGCAGTCCGAGGGTACAACAGTGTCAACCCGTACTATCCGTCGGCATCTGAATGAAAAGGGACTCTATGGTAGGATACCCAGGAAGACCCCACTTCTGACCCAGAGACATAAAAAAGCCAGGCTGGAGTTTGCCAAAACTTACCTGAGAAAGCCAAAAACTTTTTGGAAGAATGTTCTCTGGTCAGATGAGACAAAAGTAGAGCTTTTTGGGAAAAGGCATCAACATAGAGTTTACAGGAAAAAAAAAGAGGCCTTCAAAGAAAAGAACACGGTCCCTACAGTCAAACATGGCGGAGGTTCCCTGATGTTTTGCTTTGCTGCCTCTGGCACTGGACTGCTTGACCGTGTGCATGGCATTATGAAGTTTGAAGACTACCAACAAATTTTGCAGCATAATGTAGGGCCCAGTGTGAGAAAGCTGGGTCTCCCTCAGAGGTCATGGGTCTTCCAGCAGGACAATGACCCAAAACACACTTCAAAAAGCACTAGAAAATGGTTTGAGAGAAAGCACTGGAGACTTCTAAAGTGGCCAGCAATGAGTCCAGACCTGAATCCCATAGAACACCTGTGGAGAGATCTCAAAATGGCAGTTTGGAGAAGGCACCCTTCAAATCTCAGGGACCTGGAGAAATTTGCCAAAGAAGAATGGTCTAAAATTCCAGCAGAGCATTGTAAGAAACTCATTGATGGTTACCGGAAGCGGTTGTTCGCAGTTATTTTGTCTAAAGGTTGTGCTACCAAGTATTAGGCTGAGGGTGCCAATACTTTTGTCCGGCCCATTTTTGGCGTTTTGTGTAAAATGATCAATGATTTGACTTTTTTTTTCATTCTCTTTTGTGTTTTTTCATTGCAAGCAAAATAAATGAAGATATTATTACCAAAGCATTTGTGATTGCAATCATTTTCTGGAAGAAATTGAGTATTATCTGACAGAATTGCAGGGGTGCAAATACTTTTGGCCAGCACTGTAAGTCCGTTTGTGTTCCACACCAAATAAAAATCAGGTCGTCATTATAACGACGGTAAAATATAATACTTTCAAACCACCAATGAGTGTTAAATATAAAATGACTTTCAAATTCACCCATAAAAAGATTTGCAAAACTTGGTTTGAAACTCATGCCCATTGCGGTGCCGCATTTCTGCAAATAAATTGCACCCTCAAACATAAAAACATTGTGTGTTAGAATAAAATGTATACTGGATATAATAAAATCTCTCTGTGCATAGGGCATTTTGTTGCATTTATTGCTATCTGTATACTCCAAATAAAAAATCCATCCTTGGACAACCATATTCAGAGTTAATTCCATTTAATCTGGAGGAATCACGGCCACAGCGGTGCCTACGAGGGAGCGCAGGAAAATTGGGTCCAGCTTTGTGTTTTTTGTGAAGATTCACACACCCATAGTAATTCAGTAATACAATCCATAATCAGCGTCTTCCATGATTGTGTGTCCTACTGAACCAGACTGAGGAAACCTTGGCAGGTGACACACTGAATTTACAATACTGAACTTTTTCACAATATTCAAATTTTCTTAGATTTGGGTTTTCATTACCTGTAATCCATAATCAACATTTACAAAAATTAGACACTTGAAATAGAAGACTCTGTGTGTAAAGAAACTAGAAAATATAGGAGGTCACGTTTTTAATTCAATTACGGAAAGAAAGGAGTGCTATTTGGTATTTGGAGCACAGATTTAGACGGTTTGGTTTTTGGAGACCATGTCACTTTTTCAGAGCCTCTGAAATGCCAGTAAAGTGGAATCCCGTGACATGTGACCCCATTTTGGAAACTACACCCCTGAAGGAATTTATCAAATGGCATAGTGGGCATTTTTAATCTTTGAGTGTTACATTAATTTCATTTCCAGAAATGAATACACAGTTGATGGTGAAATTTTTCCAGAAATACATAATTTCATGCGTCACGAACGAGACAAATGCTCCAAAAATTGTTGTGCCCGGGATACCCCTTCACAGTTTTTGGACTGTTTTTCTCTGTTGACACAAGCTGGGTGCAACATATTGGGCAGTGAAATGGCGTATCTCTGGAAAAAAAAATTAATTTTCACTGTCAGCTGCGCATTCATTTCTGGAAACTAAATTAATGCAACACTCAAAAGTTAAAAATGTCCACTATGCCACTTGATAAATTCATTCAGGGGTGTAGTTTCCAAAATGGGGTCATATGTCTGCAGATTCCCCTTTACTGGCAATTCAGAGGCTCTGCAGAAGTGGCATGATGTCCATAAAACAAACTGTCCTTCAAAAACCACATAGCACTGCTTCCCTTCTGTGCCCGGCTGTGCCCAAACAGCAGTTTATACCCACATATGGCATTAAGTACGTTATCCTGGGTACACCAGTGTCATACATGTGGGCATAAATTGCAGTTTGGATACAGCAGGGTGCAGATGTCAAGGATTACTATGTGGCTTTTGAAGCTCAAATTTAGATTGTTTGGTTTTTGGACACCATGTCAAGTATGCAGAAATCATAAAGTGGCCCCAACAAAATTTGGGTATTCCTTGGGGAATTCCAATTTACTGGAACCTTTCGGGCTCCGCAAAAACAATACGACATCCAAAAACCAGTCCTTCTAAATCTATACTCCAAAAGCTAAAACGCGTAGTCCCTTCTGTGTGCCCAAGCAGCAGTTTACATCCACACCTAAAACTTTTTTGTACCCAGGATAGCCCACTTAAAAGTTTTAGGAGTGCATGTCTCTGATGACACTGTGTTTACTCTTTCACTTCTGTTCCCTGTCATATTTCCAGACAAAAGATTAGGGTCACATATAGGGTGTCTCCAAAATCAGGAAACAGAGCATAATAACTGGAGGTCTGACCTTTCACAGTGTCACAAGCTGGGCATGACTTATCGGGCACTGAAATAGCAGATATATCTGGGAACATTTCAATTTTCATTTTCTATCATCCACTGTACTTTTCTTTTTGTAAACCATTTCTTGGATCAAAATCCTTATTATATCATTTAATAAATTCTATAAGTGGTGTAGTTTCCAAAATGGGTCATTTTTGGGGGGTTTCCATTGAACTGGTACTTTTGGAGCTGTGGAAATTCAACATGGCACCCAAAAACTATTCCAGCAAAATTTGCCATCCAAAAGCCAAAGAGAGATCTTTCCATTCCATGACCTGCCATGTACCCCTGTTCAGCAGAAATGGTATAACAAACTGTGGGGTGCCTTTTCTCCTTTAACTCCTTGTGAAAATGAAAAATTTGGAGATAAAGTGACATTTTAGTAATTTTTCATTTTTGCATTCCAATATCAATAAAATCTGTGAAACAGCTGTGGGGTCCAAATGCTCCCTATACCCCTTGATAAATTCCTTGAGGGGTGTTGTTTTCAAAATGGGGTCACTTTTGGTTTCCATTGTACTGGTACTTTAGGATCTCTGCAAAGGAGTCTTGGTACCTGTGTCACCCAGTGTCACTCCTTCCCTTCCGCATGCTGCCATGCACCCAAACATCAGTTCATATCCACATGTTGGTGGAATGCATTTTCTCCTTTAACCCTTTGTGAACATGTAAATTTTAGGGCTAAATGAACATATTATTGAAAAAAATATTGTTTTAATTCCTGTGAAATACTTACATTGTCATTGTCAACTTTTTTCTGACTCAATATTACTATGGGATTTTTACAAACCCTCCTAATTTCCACATCAAGATTTCACCCTAGTGCCCTTACCAGCATGGCTACCAATACCACACCCCTGCCACTATTACCTCCACCAACAACAGTCATGTATTCCTTTATTGCATATCTATACCTGACATGGACTGGGATTAGGTTAGCTAGTACTCTCATGTAATATCCAAACACCTCAAATAGCCTTGACTGTACTTTTCTCATTCTGAAGCCAAGGTGATTTTTGCCCAGCACTTGCTAATGCATCACCACTACTGGAAGCTTCAGACCTCAGAGAATGCAACATTCCTTATAACTTGTGCTTCTAAATTGAGGACAGATATGACTTGAACATGCTCTTAGATGACCACTACAATATTCTTGGGTAACAAGGAAATCTAATGGTTACTGTTATATGTGTCATTCAAGAACTTTACCTTGAATCCTTCCTTGGTCTCGACACCTTTTGTTACATACACACGTGGACAAAATTGATCGTAACCCTCGTTTAATGAAAGAAAAACTCATGTGACCCCACAATGGTCACAGAAATTTCTATGAAAATGAACAAATGAAAGTCAGACATTGCTTTTCAACCATGCTTCAACAGAATTTTTAAAAAAAGAAAACTCATGAAACAGGACTGGACAGAAATGATGGTTCCCTTAACTTAATATTTTGTTGCACAACCTTTTGAGGCAATCACTGCAATCAAATGATTCCTGTAACTGTCAATGAGACTTCTGCACCTCTCAGCAGGTATTTTGGCCACTCCTCATGAGCAAACTGCTCCAGTTGTCTCGGGTTTGAAGGATGCCTTTTCCAGACGGCATGTTTCAGCTCCTTCCAAAGATGCTCAATAGGATTTAGGTCAGGGCTCATAGAAGGCCACTTCAGAATAGTCCAATGTTTTCCTCTTAGCCATTCTTGGGTGTTTTTAGCTGTGTATTTTGGGTCATTATCCTGTTGCAAGACCCATGACCTGCGACTGAGACCAAGCTTGAGAGATGAGGAATGGTGAAGGAGGTCCAGAGAGTGACACCAGTGATGCACTAGTGAATGCTCGGGCAAAAATCAGCTTAAGGTTGAGGCCCCACATTGCGGAAACGCAGCTTTTTTTGTTGCAGATTTTTTGAGCCAAAGCCAAGAATGGCTACAAAAGGAATGGCAAATATATAGGAAGTTCTTATACTTCTACCTTCTGCTCAATCCACTCCTGACTTTGGCTCAAAAAAACACAGCAAAATCTTCAACAAAAAAAGCTGCATTTCTGCAAAGTGGCATCTTAGCCTAAGTCTCTGAGTAAGATCTGGGGATTTTATAAGAGTTCTGGCTAACCTAAACCCAGTCTGATAACATCTTCGACTGTTACAGATATGGAAGAAATCACATGTCCTTAACTGAACTCTAGATTCCTGGGACTGACGGGAAGACTGGTTTGCAGTCCACTTGCTGGCAAGAAGTCAATTTGTCAGAAATGTTAGGTGATTACTAACACATTCTCATAAGGAAAGCTCAGAGAGTGAAGTAGGGATACCAGTAGTGGCAATGCACTAGCAAATTAATGTTTGTGCCAAAAATAACCTCAAGCTTTGTGCGATTATCATGGCAGTCGGAGTCCTGATCATGGCTTCTGGCTCTAGCAAATATGGTAGCCTATTGGGAGTGGACATGGAATGGGTATAATAAGCTGAATCTCATGTATAATACTCTGCAATATAGAAGCATTGCAGAGTATTATAGAAGTGATCAAGAGATTGTAGGTTCAAGTCCCACAGTGGAACTTAAAAAAAAAGTTTAATAAAATGTTAAAAATATTTTTCAAAAAGTAAAAAAAAAAGAAATCATATAAAAATCACAATTTTTCCAAACACGTAGCTTTATTACAATAAAAAAACAAAAAACAAAACAGCACTTAATTGTGGCTGTGAAAGCCATGTTTAGTCCCTGACCATAATCGCTGCTCCACGTGTCGACGGTGGTTTGCGCCTTTCCCCAAATAAATATATCCAAGGACAGTATATGTCCAAATGTATATATTATAATAATATATATTCAATATGTAACTAGCAATATTTTTATGTCTCTAGTTACTTTCCTGAATGCTCCCAAGACCTCATGATTCCTCAAAGTATAGACAACTGGATTCAACATTGGAACCACGACCACGTACATGAATGAGAGCAACTTGCCCTGATCCTTAGAACGTCTTGGGTCACCATATAAAAAGATGATCGGACCATAGAATAATATGACAGTGGTGAGATGAGAGGAGCAGCTGGAGAAGGCTTTGGCACGTCCCTTTGAAGAACGTATCTTCAGTATGGATGAGATAACATATGCATAGGAGGTTACAATAAGAGACAAAGACAAAATGATAAAAATAATAGTCCCCGTATGCATGAATAATTCTCTACTTGAGGTGTCACTAGAGGATATCAAATATAAAGATTTTACGTCACAATATAATTGATCAATTTCATGTGAATTACAGAAAGTTAGCTTAGATGTAAAAAATGCATATAAAAATGAGTTTATTGCTCCTGTAAGCCAAGAGACCATAGCCATTCTTATGTAGACTTGCTTGTTCATAATGCGATGATATTGTAAGGACATGCAGATGGCTACATATCGGTCATAAGACATAAAGGTCAGAATAAGAAAATCACAGACTGCAGTAAACATATAAAAATAAATCTGAGCAATACAGGAGGAAAACCATATTCTGTTATCTTGTGTTGCAGTTATGAATAGCAGCTTTGGAAGAAAAGTGGATACATAGATGATATCTGCCACGGAGAAATTTCCAAGAAAAAAAGTACATAGGCGTGTGCAGCCGAGCTTCCAAACATATTAGAACTGTAATAAGTAAATTTCCACTCACGGTTAAGAGATACATGAGTAACACGCCACTGAAAAAGAAATATCTTCCTATTTCAGAGGTGGATATTGATAAGATATAAAATTCTGTGACTGTACCATTTTGACATTCCTCCATCTGTTACAATTGAAAAATGCTTTGAACAGGCCAAAATGTTTTCTATGTTATACTATAAACTAATAAGTAACTACAATGGTACGATTCAGAACTTTCAGTTTAGGGTTACATGATGTCTTTGACCATGACTCCTTTCGTGCGACCAAAGAGTATCATGGCCCTAACTCATTCACAAATGTAAGTGAATGGAGTTGCATTGCGACCCTGGGATTGTTATGACTGTAACTTCAAGTGGCAAAAAGATTGAGCATTAAGACCTCAGGCTCACAATTCGACCCCATTCACTTACATTAGTTAAAGAGTTGCGGGGTGATACAGTGATCGTTGGTTGCACAATGGAATTCTCAGTCAACGTCCAACGCTCTAGTCTTATAGGCAAAAACCTATCCATGAGCACCACCATAACAGAGCGCTGTGCATTCTAAATTGGGTGCAACTTAGTGCAACACCATCGTTTTTGCTTTAGTGCTATACATCTTCGTGTCATTCTGCTATGTGATGGTTTAATGAAAATTTCTTGTATGGGAGAATACGTCTGTAATTTCTCTAGGGTGAAAGAGTGATTAGAAAAACCGCCACATCACTTTAACCCCATGGCACATCATGCCCTAATAGTATGGCATGGAAAGTTGCTAATTACTGCACCATGCTGTAATATTATGGAAGGAACATGGCGCCCGGTCAGGATCTGGGTAGGCGCCATAAATAATAGGTTTCAGCTGTAACATAGGGACTAGTTTTTGGATACCATGTCGCTTTCGTAGAGTTCCAGAGGTGCCAGTAAAGTGAAATTCTCCAAGAAGTTACCACATTTTGTAACCTGCACCCCTCAAGGAATTTATGCAGGGGTGTAGTGAGCATTTTACCCCCAAAGTGTTGGATTAATTTATTTTCCAAAAATGAATACGCAGCTGATGGTGAAAAGTGAAAAATGCAATTGATTGGAGAACCCTATTAATAGTTTTTGCAGTGTGTGTCTCTGCTGATACAAGCCGGGCACAACATATTACGCAGCCAAATGGTATATCTCTGGAAAAATTGCAATTTTAACTTTCAGCTGCGCATTCATTTCTTAGAAGTAAATTAATGCAAAAATCAAGGGTTAAAACTACTCACTACACCCCCTGATAAGGTCTTTGAGGGATGTAGTTTACAAAATGTGGTCAATTCTTCAGGAATTTCACCTTACTGGCACCTCCAGGACCCTATGAAATTGACATGGCATCTAAAAACCAGTCCCTTTAAATCTATACTCCAAAAGCCAAAATGCTCAGCTCTCCTTACCCAGAATAATCCACATAAAATTATAGGGGTGCATGTCTCTGTTGAGACAAAGTGGCACAACATATTGGGCATATTGAAACAGTATATTTTTTTAAAAAAACAATTGCAAGCTTCACTTTGCACTTTCATTTTTGGGAAACCCTCTTGGGCTCAAAATACTCACCATAACCCTGGATATATTCCTTGAGGGGTGTAGTTTGTAGAATGGGGTCATACATAGGCTCTGCAATTGCCCACCAATGCAGTGTAAATAACTTTTTCACTTCCTGTTGTATTTCCAGCCATACCAGAAGTGCATGTAGGGTGCTTCCAAATTAACCATCAACCAGAGTTTACCACTAACATGAAGTCCAATGTGTCGTGAATAAATAAACTCAGAATCATTTGGACATGTTAAATCATCCAAAATGTATTATCATATACAGTGAAACATGTCAATTTAAAAAAAAAAAAAGGACCGTGTTCTTAAGGTATTTTTTGGCCATGACTTTAAGCCCCTTGTCTGCTCCTACCTGACACTGCTCACCTGACAGTACAGAGTCTAAATAGCATATAAGGTACCAAAACTAACAGCACCTATTAATCAGGATTGGTGTGTATAGTGAAGTGTAGCAAAAAAAAAAACACTGCGTTTTTTTCCCACAGCATTTTTTACAGAAAGTCAGCAGAGTTTACCTCTGTGGACTTTCTGCCCTGATTCTACCTATATGGAAAACGCTAGCGTTTCCCCAGATATAATTGACTAGCATTTACGCTGCAGATTTTTTTCTGCAATGTGTGGATAGGATTAGACAGAATCCCACTATAAAACTCTGCCTAGCAATGACTCCTTCCATCAGAGCATATGAATGTCATAAAGGGTGATCCCAGTTGGAGACTCTATATGTTAGTTAGAATGAAGAGCAATTACTTAATAGAATAGAATTTTTCACATGTTATATTTTAATATTTTTGCTATAATATATATATTTACAGTATTTGAGTAAATTCAAAAATGTTATTTTCCCATCCCTTTCAATAGTTTTCCATTGTCGCATCCCATTAATATTATTTATACATTTATAATATGACACAATAACCTTTCCTAATATCAACCATGTAAATTTGATTCTTTAAAATAGAAACAAGTAGATATAAGACATTCTAAAGAGTATAACAGAAAGCTTTACCACAGCAGGGAATATCTTGTAACTTCCCAATGTTAACTGTATAAGGTAGTATATAAAGATGCTGGGAGCACTTGGGGACCAACCAAGTGAGAATTTACAGTAGATCAGACTGATGCAATTGGGTAAGCAATTAGCATTAATGAAAATTAATGAAATCAAATCAGGAAATGTTTAAATATATTACAAAACAAAGATTTCTTTCAAGTAGAATAAGTTTGTCACAATCAAAGTTTAAAACATAGTGTAGAATACTGTTAGGGCTCCTAGGAACCCATCTATAAAACATAGTGTAGAACACTCTTAGGGCTCCTAGGAACCTATCTATAAAACATAGTATAGAATACTGTCAGGGCTCCTAGGAACCTATCTATACTACATAGTGTAGAACACTGTCAGGGCTCTTAGGAATCTATCTATAAAACGTAGTGTAGAACACTGCCAGGGCTTCTAGGAACCTATCTATAAAACATAGTGTAGAACACTGTCAGGGCTCCTAGGAATCTATCTATAAAACAGAGTGTGGAACACTCTTAGGGCTCCTAGGAACCTATCTATAAAACATAGTGTAGAACACTCTTAGGGCTCCTAGGAACCTATCTATACAACATAGTGTAGAACACTCTTAGGGTTCCTAGGAACCTATCTATAAAACATAGTGTAGAATACTGTCAGGGCTCCTAGGAACCTATCTATACAACATAGTGTAGAAAACTCATGGTTTTCTCTTGGTTTCCGTTACCATTGCTATGCTGACGACACTCAAATATATCTCTCTGGACCAGACATTACCTCTCTGCTGTCCAGAGATCCAGGGTGTATTGCAGCCATAGCCTCCTTTCTCTCCTCCCGCTTTCTCAAACTCAACCTGGAGAAAACGGAGTTCATCATCTTCGCCTCACCTCACACGGCCCCTCTACCTGACCCATCTATCAAAGTTAATGGAACCACCCTCACCCCAGTCCCACAGGTCCGCTACCTCGGGATAAGCTTGGACTCTGACCTATCCTTCAAGCCGTATATTCAAACCCTCAACACCACCTGCTGCCTCCAACTCAAGAACATCCATCGAATTTGCTCCTTCCTCACCCCTGAAACTACAAAGATGCTAGTCCATGCTCTCATAATCTCCCGCTTAGACTACTGTAACACCCTTCTCCATGGCCTCCCAGCAATTACTCTCGACCCCTCCAGTCCACCTTAAACTGTGCTGCTCGCTTAATACACCTCTCCCCCCCCCCGTTCTTCATCGGTTGCTCCCCTCTTCCAATCCCTTCACTGGCTACCCATCGCCCAGCGAATAGAGTTCAAATTACTAACGCTGACATACAAAGTTATCCATAACCTGTCCCCTCCATATATCTCCAACCTAATCTCCCGCTACCTGCCCACATGTAACCTCCGATCCTCCTAAGACCTCCTACTCCGCTCTGCTCTTATCCGCTCTTCACACAAACGTCTCCATGACTTCTCATGTGCATCCCCCATACTCTGGAACTCATTATCAAGACACATAAGACTGACCCTCACAATCACAAGCTTCAAGAAGGCCATGAAGACTCACCTATTCAGGAAGGTCTACAACCTCCAATAACACTACTGTCACCACACCACCACCTGTACAGCCTCTACCCCCACCTTCTGTCTCTATCCCTATTCTCTCATAGATTGTAAGCCCTTGGGGGAAGGACCCTCTATCCCACTGTGCCAGTTGGTCACTGTTAGTTTTGTATTTGTTTTGTATATTTTAAACCCTCAAGTAAGTAAGTAAACCCTCAAATGTACAGCATCATGGAATTAATATAATAATGTACAGCACCATGGATAACACCTGCACCTACAGTGCCTTGTGAAAGTATTCGGCCCCCTTGAACTTTTCAACCTTTTGCCACATTTCAGGCTTCAAACATAAGATATAAAATTTTAATTTTTTGGTGAAGAATGAACAACAAGTGGGACACAATTGTGAAGTGGAACGAAATTTATTGGTTATTTTAAACTTTTGTGAAAAATAAAAAACTGAAAAGTGGGGCGTGCAATATTATTCGGCCCTTTACTTTCAGTGCAGCAAACTCACTCCAGAAGTTCAGTGAGGATCTCTGAATGATCCAATGTTGTTCTAAATGACTGATGATGATAAATATAATCCACTTGTGTGTAATCAAGTCTCCGTATAAATGCACCTGCTCTGTGATAGTCTCAGGGTTCTGTTTAAAGCGCAGAGAGCATCATGAAGACCAAGGAACACACCAGGCAGGTCGATGTTACTGTTGTGGAGAAGGTTAAAGACAGATTTGGATTCAAAAAGATTTCCCAAACTTTAAACATCCCAAGGAGCACTGTGCAAGCGATCATATTGAAATGGAAGGAGTATCACACCACTGCAAATCTACCAAGACCCGGCCGTCCCTCTAAACTTTCATCTCAAACAAGGAGAAGACTGATCAGAGATGCAGCTAAGAGGCCCATGATTACTCTGGATGAACTGCAGAGATCTACAGCTGAGGTGGGAGAGTCTGTCCATAGGACAACAATCAGTCGTACACTGCACAAATCTGGCCTTTATGGAAGAGTGCCAAGAAGAAAGCCATTTCTCAAAGATATACATAAAAAGTCTTGTTTAAAGTTTGCCACAAGCCACCTGGGAGACACACCAAACATGTGGAAGAAGGTGCTCTGGTCAGATGAAACCAAAATCCAACTTTTTGGCCACAATGCAAAATGATATGTTTGGCGTAAAAGCAACACAGCTCATCACCCTGAACACACCATCCCCACTGTCAAACATGGTGGTGGCAGTATCATGGTTTGGGCCTGCTTTTCTTCAGCAGGGACAGGGAAGATGGTTAAAATTGATGGGAAGATGGATGGAGCCAAATACAGGACCATTCTGGAATAAAACCTGTTGGAGTCTGCAAAAGACCTGAGACTGGGACGGAGATTTATCTTCCAACAAGACAATGATCCCAAACATAAAGCAAAATCTACAATGGAATGGTTCACAAATAAACGTATCCAGGTGTTAGAATGGCCAAGTCAAAGTCCAGACCTGAATCCAATCGAGAATCTGTGGAAAGAGCTGGAAACTGCTGTTCACAAACGCTCTCCATCCAACCTCACTGAGCTCCAGCTGTTTTCCCAGGAAGAATGGGCAAGAATTTCAGTCTCTCGATGTGCAAAACTGATAGAGACATACCCCAAGCGACTTGCAGCTGTAATGGCAGCAAAAGGTGGCGCTACAAAGTATTAACTTAAGGGGGCTGAATAATTTTGCACGCCACACTTTTCAGTTTTTTATTTTTTACAAAAGTTTAAAATAACCAATATATTTCGTTCCACTTCACAATTGTGTCCCACTTGTTGTCGATTCTTCACCCAAAAATTAAAATTTTATATCCTTATGTTTGAAGCCTGAAATGTGGCAAAAGGTTGAAAAGTTCAAGGGGGCCGAATACTTTCGCAAGGCACTGTAGGTACAGGTGTAGAATGCAGCCAGGTATCCTACTGTATATGGGACATTGTACTGGATAGGGCACATGTCATCAGAACAGTCAGTTTGTCAAGGATCGAACGGTGCATTGTAATAAAAAGGGAAAGATAAGGGAGAACAATTCAGTTGGATTGAGTGAAACCATAATACCCAGATATTTCAAAGCTTAGAATGTTAGATGCCTTTTAAAATTTTGTGGAAAGTCCATCCAGGCCGGACTCTAGTTACTTACAATTTCATCAGCTGTGACAGGCGTGTAATGTCCGTGGCTGCAAAGAGTGCAACTTTGACTGGGCTCGGAGGGGTATGGGGCCTGTGGCCAGCTCAAGATCGCCGGGGCCACAGACCACCATGATAGCGGTCGGGGAAAGCCTGGTTCCCTGACTGCTATATATATATTGTTAATGGAAATTGATGCCTGCTCAGGGCTTCTCAGCATCCTTTCCGGGCCTCTTCTGGCCTGTGACTGAGGTAACGCGGTCACGTGACATCAATGCACCCCATGTGACCACTGAGGCCCAATCACAGGCTCCAGCAGTGAAGTTTGGGGCGTGTCACCTCAGTCACAGGCAGAAGAGGACCAAAGAATATGCTGAAGAGAGCCCGACAGAGCGAGGATGCCCAGGAGAGGTGAGGCAAGATGAGTATAAGTGTTTGTTATTTTTAAATCACTTCTCGTGGGTCTGTACATATACTCTGGGGTCTGAGGACCCCATAACCATAACAGCAACAATGACAGTGACAATGTCCATTCTTTGGTTCCCTCTGAAAACACGTACCGTTTCTCCTACCAACACAGAAATAAGTTGGAAAAAGTGGGCACAGCCAGGATCCTCATTGCGATCCCGACCAACTGGAGAAAGAAATTGCCTTCAACGAGGAAATATTTAGGCATCAAGATAAACTGTAGAAGATCCATGACAAATTGGTTGCGTAATGCAAACTGGTTCCTTCTGGATTATAAGAAGTGTCTAATAGCTTCATACCCTTTGATAATTGATATGGAGCTATAGAGCACTTCTACATCCAGACTAGCAGTACCACTGGGAAAATGGACGCCATCCAGATGAAGTAAGACGTCTAACATGTCACGGACGTAGGACATTAGCACAATGACAAAGGGTCTGTAGATGATGTCAATATAGGTTCTAATGCCTGTTAATAGGCTATCAATCCCAGATACAATTGGTCTGCCTCTCAGAGGTTCAACACCCTTGTGTTTTTTGAGTAGGCAGTAAAACATGGGGATCTGTGGTCCACTGGGTCTCAGATAAAGCCACTCTTTTCTGTTAATTAAATACTCTGTCTAGAATATCATTACTCTCTTTTTAAAAAGTGTCTGTCGGGTCTGAATCAAATATACGATATGAACTGTTCTGCAGGAGAATATCAAAGCACAATTGCTTGCATTAAGTGCGAACCATTAGTACAATATTACCCCCTTTGTCCGAGGGTTATATGACCGCTAAGTACAATATTACCCCCTCTGTTCGAGGGTTTTATGACCCCTAGGTACAATATTACCCACTTTGTCCAAGGGTTTTATGACCCCTAGGTACAATATTACCCCCTTTGTCCAAGAGTTTTATGACCACTGAGGTATCCTTTTTTAGATCCCATAAGACAACAATTTGAGCATTACCAATTTTTACTATGCAGACCATCGTCTTATTTTACACAACTTCTCCTTTCTCTGTAAATGTTGTTTTTCTTCTGTTGTTTGTTTCTCCTCCCAGCGTAATGTCTGATTCAGGGTATTCCACACATAAGCACCATATATTTAGTGCATGCATTCCTCATATGGTTTAACAATACTGATTACCAGCAACATCGAAAAACATCATTCCCATTGGATGGAGCTAGCGACTAGCGAACTGATTTGTAACAAACTGGTTTTGACCCGAATTTTCCAAAAGTTTTGGTTTTCACCATGGGTGAACTAAAATGACCACTTCTACATGTAATGTGCAGTTAAACTACAGAGGAGAAGGAGGATCACATGGTCTCTATCATGTAGGCTGGGCAGGTAGTAAAATAATAGAGAGAATTTCTGTACTTTGCTGTGAGCCTGAGACTGCAGATTTCACATATACTGGACAGTTCACCCTTTCACTTCTAATAATATCTTTTTGTTAAAGGGGTATTCCCATGAACATAACCATTTTTAAATTTGTAGATAATTAAAAGTTAAACATTTTTGCAAGTATAAGTAATTAAACATTTTGCAGAGTTTTAAAGATTTTCTTTAAATATCTTGTGGTCACAGTCTTGTTGTCTTGATCAGTTGCCAATGGATACGACCATGAATGCAGGATCTTTCTAAGGTCAGAAAATCAGCAATGGTTTCCTTATCGTGGCCGGGATATCTTCTCATACATGTAGTGTCCCTGCCTGATAACCCAGCTACAATAAGAAAATCATGGCTGGGTTTTTGACAAGTCCCAGACCATAGAAAGTTTCTGCATTTGTGGTCGTATCCATTGGCAACCGATCAAGACAATAGATGTCAACACTAAGATATCTAAGAGAAAATCTGTAAAACTCTGCAGAATTTTTAACTACTTATATTTGCAAAAATGTTTACCTTTTAATTATCTACAAATATAGATATGGTTATGATCATGGGAAAACCCCTTTAAGTCTTTTTTCAACAGAGCAATTTTTTTGTGTAATACAAGGTCAGATGCGCCATTACTACTATTAGTGTAGCTTACTGCACTATAATATGACTGTCCACACAGTGTATTACATAGTTTGCATAGTTTACATATTACATTGTAAAGAACATGCACGTCTTGGTCTAATTAATTCCCCTACCGGGATGGACTTTAAGGTGT
The DNA here is from genome assembly GCA_947044405.1 of Leptodactylus fallax. Classification (NCBI taxonomy): domain Eukaryota; kingdom Metazoa; phylum Chordata; class Amphibia; order Anura; family Leptodactylidae; genus Leptodactylus; species Leptodactylus fallax. Next base: position 381,350 of record CAMRHE010000484.1, read on the forward strand.
GTTTAGGGTGATTGCTAGTCGCACATACAATAGTGTTGCGTGCTGACGGTTTCCTATACAGAGAGGTATCGACCCTTCCCGTCTCACTATTGCCTGTTAACGAAATGTCCAAAAAGCACATATTTACCCTATCGAAGCCGTGGGTTAATTGTTCTACACTATGTTTATAGGTTCCTAGGAGCCCTGACAGTGTTCTACACTATTTTAAATATTATATCGATATGGTTCCTAGGTGCCCTAAGAGTATTCTACACTATGTTTTATAGTAGAAGACACAAGGTCAAACAGGTAACAGAGTAATATATTATATAACAGAAGGCACAAGGCCAAACAGGTAACAGAGTAGTATATTATATAATAGAAGGCACAAGGCCAAACAGGTAACAGAGTAATATATTATATAACAGAAGGCACAAGGCCAAACAAGTAACAGAGTAATATATTATATAGCAGAAGGCACAAGGCCAAACAGGTAACTGTAATATATTATATAACAGAAGGTACAAGACCAAACAGGTAACAGAGTAATATATTATATAGTAGAAGGGACAAGACCAAACAGGTAACAGAGTAATATATTATATAGTAGAAGGGACAAGACCAAACAGGTAACAGAGTAATATATTATATAGCAGAAGACACAAGACCAAACAGGTAACAGAGTAATATATTATATAGCAGAAGGCACAAGGCCAAACAAGTAACAGAGTAATATATTATATAGCAGAAAGCACAAGGCCAAACAGGTAACAGAGTAATATATTATATAACAGAAGGCACAAGGCCAAACAGCTAACAGAGTAATATATTATCTAGTAGAAGACACAAGGCCAAACAGATAACAGAGTAATATATTATATACAGTAGCAGAAGACACAAGACCAAACAGGTAACAGAGTAATATATTAAAATAACAGAAAGCACAAGAACAAACAGGTAGCAGAGTAATATATTATATAGCAGAAGGCAAAAGGCCAAACAGGTAACAGAGTAATATATTATATAGTAGAAGGGACAAGACCAAACAGGTAACAGAGTAATATATTATATAGCAGAAGGCACAAGGCCAAACAGGTAACAGAGTAATATATTATATAGCAGAAGGCACAAGGCCAAACAGGTAACAGAGTAATATATTATATAGCAGAAGGCACAAGGCCAAACAGGTAACAGAGTAATATATTATATAGCAGAAAGCACAAGGCCAAACAGGTAACAGAGTAATATATTATATAACAGAAGGCACAAGGCCAAACAGCTAACAGAGTAATATATTATCTAGTAGAAGACACAAGGCCAAACAGATAACAGAGTAATATATTATATAGCAGAAGGCACAAGGCCAAACAGATAACAGAGTAATATATTATATAGCAGAAGACACAAGACCAAACAGGTAACAGAGTAATATATTAAAATAACAGAAAGCACAAGAACAAACAGGTAGCAGAATAATATATTATATAGCAGAAGACACAAGGCCAAACAGGTAACATAGTAATATATTATATAGTAAAAGGCACAAGGCCAAACAGGTAACAGAGTAATATATTATATAACAGAAGGCACAAGGCCAAACAAGTATCAGAGTAATATATTATATAACAGAAGGCACAAGGCCAAACAGGTAACAGAGTAATATATTATATAGCAGAAGGCACAAGGCCAAACAGGTAACAGAGTAATATATTAAAATAACAGAAAGCACAAGAACAAACAGGTAACAGAGTAATATATTATATAGCACAAGGCCAAGCAGGTAACAGAGCAATATATTATATAGCAGAAAGCACAAGGCCAAACAGGTAACATAGTAATATATTATATAGTAAAAGGCACAAGGCCAAACAGGTAACAGAGTAATATATTATATAACAGAAGGCACAAGACCAAACAGGTAACAGAGTAATATATTATATAGCAGAAGGCACAAGACCAAACAGGTAACAGAGTAATATATTAAAATAACAGAAAGCACAAGAACAAACAGGTAACAGAGTAATATATTATATAGCAGAAGGCACAAGGCCAAACAGGTAACAGAGTAATATATTATATAGCAGAAGGCACAAGGCCAAACAGATAACAGAGTAATATATTATATAGCAGAAGGCACAAGACCAAACAGGTAATAGAGTAATACAGTGCCTTGCGAAAGTATTTGGCCCCCTTGAACTTTTCAACCTTTTGCCACATTTCAGGCTTCAAACATAAGGATATAAAATTTTTATTTTTTTGGTGAAGAATGAACAACAAGTGGGACACAATTGTGAAGTGGAACAAAATTTATTGGTTATTTTAAACTTTTGTAAAAAATAAAAAACTGAAAAGTGGGGCGTGCAATATTATTCGGCCCCTTTACTTTCAGTGCAGCAAACTCACTTCAGAAGTTCAGTGAGGATCTCTGAATGATCCAATGTTGTCCTAAATGACTGATGATGATAAATATAATCTACCTGTGTGTAATCAAGTCTCCGTATAAATGCACCTGCTCTGTGATACTCTCAGGGTTCTGTTTAAAGCGCAGAGAGCATCATGAAAACAAAGGAACACACCAGGCAGGTCCGTGATACTGTTGTGGAGAAGGTTAAAGCTGGATTTGGATACAAAAAGATTTCCCAAACTTTAAACATCCCAAGGAGCACTGTGCAAGCGATCATATTGAAATAGAACAGGTATCAGACCACTGCAAATCTACCAAAACCCGGCCGTCCCTCTAAACTTTCATCTCAAACAAGGAGAAGACTGATCAGAGATGCAGCTAAGAGGCCCATGATCACTCTGGATGAACTGCAGAGATCTACAGCTGAGGTGGGAGAGTCTGTCCATAGGACAACAATCAGTCGTACACTGCACAAATCTGGCCTTTATGGAAGAGTGGCAAGAAGAAAGCCATTTCTCAAAGATATCCATAAAAAGTCTCGTTTAAAGTTTGCCACAAGCCACCTGGGAGACACCAAACATGTGGAAGAAGGTGCTCTGGTCAGATGAAACCAAAATCCAACTTTTTGGCCACAATGCAAAACGATATGTTTGGCGTAAAAGCAACACAGCTCATCACCCTGAACACACCATCCCCACTGTCACACATGGTGGTGGCAGTATCATGGTTTGGGCCTGCTTTTCTTCAGCAGGGACAGGGAAGATGGTTAAAATTGATGGGAAGATGGATGGAGCCAAATACAGGACCATTCTGGAAGAAAACCTGATGGAGTCTGCAAAAGACCTGAGACTGGAACGGAGATTTATCTTCCAACAAGACAATGATCCCAAACATAAAGCAAAATCTACAATGGAATGGTTCACAAATAAACGTATCCAGGTGTTAGAATGGCCAAGTCAAAGTCCAGACCTGAATCCAATCGAGAATCTGTGGAAAGAGCTGAAAACTGCTGTTCACAAACGCTCTCCATCCAACCTCACTGAGCTCCAGCTGTTTTCCAAGGAAGAATGGGCAAGAATTTCAGTCTCTCGATGTGCAAAACTGATAGAGACATACCCCAAGCGACTTGCAGCTGTAATCGCAGCAAAAGGTGGGGCTGCAAAGTATTAACTTAAGGGGGCTGAATAATTTGGCACGCCCCACTTTTCAGTTTTTTGTTTTTTACAAAAGTTTAAAATATCCAATAAATTTCGTTCCACTTCACAATTGTGTCCCACTTGTTGTTGATTCTTCACCAAAAGATTAAAATTTTATATCCTTATGTTTGAAGCCTGAAATGTGGCAAAAGGTTGAAAAGTTAAAGGGGGCCGAATACTTTCGCAAGGCACTGTATGTTATATAGTAGAAGGCACAAGGCCAAACAGGTAACATAGTAATATATTATATAGTAAAAAGCACAAGGCCAAACAGGTAACAAAGTAATATATTATATAACAGAAGGCACAAGACCAAACAGGTAACAGAGTAATATATTAAAATAACAGAAAGCACAAGAACAAACAGGTAACAGAGTAATATATTATAGAGCAGAAGGCACAAGGCCAAACAGGTAACAGAGTAATATATTATATAGTAGAAGGGACAAGTCCTAACAGGTAACAGAGTATTATATTATATAGCAGAAGAGCAGAAGACACAAGGCCAAACAGATAACAGAGTAATATATTATATAGCAGAAGGCACAAGACCAAACATGAAAAATTAATATATTATATAAGTAGTAGGCACAAGGCCAAACAGGTAATAGAGTAATCTCTTATATATATATAAAAATGAGTTTCTGACTGTCTGTCTGTCTGTTCTTTATGCGCGACCAAACGACTGGAACGATCCTTACCAAATTTGGCACTCATGTACTTCAGGTGTCCGGGAATATTTTAGACTGGGTCTCAGCTCTAATGTATGTACCGTTCCTGAGATACAGTATTCCCAAAAAATGACCAGCATTAGCTAATACAAGCCTGCAAGTCTTTCACTCATTTTCCAACTGTCATACACACGGTCACATGTCCCTTATCAGCCAATAGAAGCTCGCAGGCGCTTAGTCTCCTCAGGCACACAGGTTTCCATAGCAACCAAGCTATTTATGACCTGTATTAGTCAATAGCAGTTCGCAGGTCCTTAAATATTCAGTCATATCATGTGTATCAGCCAATATAAGTTCACATTTAATTTACCAGGTTTCCATAACAACACAGCCATAAATAGACTGTACCTATACTGGACTCAGTGGCATAACTAGGAATAACTGGGTCCCAAGGCAAACATCTGACATGGGACCCCCACGGCAATCCCCCCCCCTCACACACTGCGTTCCTGCATACACTATTATGCCCCATAGTGGCCCCTGCACACACTATTATGCCCCATAGTGGCCCTTGCACACAGTATTCCGCCCCATAGTGGCCCCTGCACACAGTATTATGCCCCATAGTGGCACCTTCATATAGTATTATGTGCACTTCCCACTACCTCTTCAATGTTGGACCAAATGTCACGTGAGCCAGGCATGCATCGCGATGCATAATGACGTTGGACTGGCCCACCGACGTTTGGGACGTCACCAAGGAGGCCCGAAGCCTGCTGGAGCACAGCAGAGGTAAGTAACAGTGGTTTTTATGTTCCCTCAACTCCTCGGGGCCTCCGATCATTATACTCTGGCATCTGAAAAGACCCCAGAGTATAATGATAGCAGTGTTTGTGTGGTTCACGGCCCGCAGGTCTTACTTACCGATCCCCGCTCCTGCTCACAGTCGCCTCCGTAGAAGGTGTAGCGCAGCAGGCGGCCGTGAGCAGGAGCGGGAATCGGTAAGTAAATAGGGCCCGTTACCTGCTGGTGTTACACCAGCAGATAACGGCCTATTAAAAAAAAACAAAAAAACATCAGGGGCCTACTGAGACCCCTGATGTCCCGGGCCCTGTGGCAGCCACTACCACTGCTACCCTGGTATTTACGCCACTGACTAGACTGCCATACTGGTTTTCAGCATTCTTATAAATTGAAACGTTTTTAAACTACTCATGCCCCCTGCAGCAAAATGCATGGCTGCTGCTCGAGCTAATGAAAACTCTCAGCAGACCCAAGCCCATCTCCAATCTCAAAAGGTATGTCACACACAACAGCAAGCTTCTGAAACAACCCAGCAGACCCAAGCCCATCTCCAATCTGACAAGGCATTGTCAGCCACATGCACACAGCTGCACTCCATGTTTCCATAACAACCCAGCCATTTTTCTTCACTGCTGTGGGTCAGCTTTAAAGGGGCAGGGCGCTGTGGATGAAACTGTTACACAAGGTCACATACACACAGCTTTACTCCAGGTTTTCCATAACAACCGATCACAGGTCTTTCACTGATATCCAAACTGAGATACACATGATCACATGACGCTTATGGACCAATGGAAAATCGCAAGTTCTTCAGTCTTGACATACACACAGTTTTACACCAGGTTTCCATAGCAACCAAGCTATTTATGACCTGTATGAGTCAATAGCAGTTTGCAGGTTTTTAAATATTCAGTCATATGCATCAGCCAATATAAGTTCACATTTCATTTACCAAGTTTCCATAGCAACACAGCCATAAATAGACTATATCTATACTGGACTGCCATACTAGGTGTCAAGTGCAAGACTGGCCAATTCTTATGGGGCCACTACACAAACAAAAAATTAAATGTACCTGTGCAAAGCCGGGTCCCTCTGCTAGTATATTATATAGTAGAAGGCACAAGACCAAGCAGATAACAGAGTGATATATTATATAGCAGAAGGCACAAGGCCAAACAAGTAACTGAGAAATATATTATATAGCAGAAGGCACAAAACCAAACAGATAAAGTAATATACTGTATTGTATAGCAGAAGACACAAGGCCAAACAGATAACAGAGTAATATATTATATAGCAGAGGGCAAAGGCCAAACAGGTAATAGAGTAATATGTCATATAGTAGAAGGCACAAGACCAAACAGGTAACAGAGTAATATATTATATAGTAGAAGGCACAAGGCCAAACAGATAACAGAGTAATATATTATATAACAGATGGCACAAGGCCAAACAGGTAACAGGGTAATATATTATATAGTAGAAGGCACAAGGCCAAACAGGTAACAGAGTAATATATTATATAACAGATGACACAAGGCCAAACAGGTAACAGAGTAATATATTATATAGCAGAAGGCACAAAACCAAACAGATAAAGTAATATACTGTATTGTATAGCAGAAGACACAAGGCCAAACAGATAACAGAGTAATATATTATATAGCAGAGGGCAAAGGCCAAACAGGTAATAGACTAATATGTCATATAGTAGAAGGCACAAGACCAAACAGGTAACAGAGTAATATATTATATAGTAGAAGGCACAAGGCCAAACAGATAACAGAGTAATATATTATATAACAGATGGCACAAGGCCAAACAGGTAACAGGGTAATATATTATATAGTAGAAGGCACAAGGCCAAACAGGTAACAGAGTAATATATTATATAACAGATGACACAAGGCCAAACAGGTAACAGAGTAATATATTATATAGTAGAAGGGACAAGTCCTAACAGATAAAAGAGTAATATATTATATACTAGAAGGGACAAGGCCAAACAGGTAACAGAGTAATATATTACAGTGCCTTGCGAAAGTATTCGGCCCCCTTGAACTTTTCAACCTTTTACCACATTTCAGGCTTCAAACATAAAGATGTAAAATTTTAATTTTTTGGTGAAGAATCAACAACAAGTGGGACACAATTGTGAAGTGGAACGAAATTTATTGGTTATTTTAAACTTTTGTAAAAAATAAAAAACTGAAAAGTGGGGCGTTCAATATTATTCGGCCCCTTTACTTTCAGTGCAGCAAACTCACTCCAGAAGTTCAGTGAGGATCTCTGAATGATCCAATGTTGTCCTAAATGACTGATGATGATAAATATAATCCACCTGTGTGTAATCAAGTCTCTGTATAAACTCACCTGCTCTGTGATAGTCTCAGGGTTCTGTTTAAAGCGCAGAGAGCATCATGAAGACCAAGGAACACACCAGGCAGGTCCGTGATACTGTTGTGGAGAAGTTTAAAGACAGATTTGGATTCAAAAAGATTTCCCAAACTTTAAACATCCCAAGGAGCACTGTGCAAGCGATCATATTGAAATGGAAGGAGTATCACACCACTGCAAATCTACCAAGACCCGGCCTGCCCTCTAAACTTTCATCTCAAACAAGGAGAAGATTGATCAGAGATGCAGCTAAGAGGCCCATGATCACTCTGGATGAACTGCAGAGATCTACAGCTGAGGTGGGAGAGTCTGTCCATAGGACAACAATCAGTCGTACACTGCACAAATTTGGCCTTTATGGAAGAGTGGTAAGAAGAAAGCCATTTCTCAAAGATATCCATAAAAAGTCTCATTTAAACTTTGCCACAAGCCACCTGGGAGACACACCAAACATGTGGAAGAAGGTGCTCTGGTCAGATGAAACCAAAATCCAACTTTTTGGCCACAATGCAAAACGATATGTTTGGCGTAAAAGCAACACAGCTCATCACCCTGAACACACCATCCCCACTGTCAAACATGGTATTGGCAGCATCATGGCTTGGGCCTGCTTTTCTTCAGCAGGGACAGGGAAGATGGTTAAAATTGATGGGAAGATGGATGGAGCCAAATACAGGACCATTCTGGAATAAAACCTGTTGGAGTCTGCAAAAGACCTGAGACTGGGACGGAGATTTATCTTCCAACAAGACAATGATCCCAAACACAAAGCAAAATCTACAATGGAATGGTTCACAAATAAACGTATCCAGGTGTTAGAATGGCCAAGTCAAAGTCCAGACCTGAATCCAATCGAGAATCTGTGGAAAGAGCTGAAAACTGCTGTTCACAAACGCCCTCCATCCAACCTCACTGAGCTCGAGCTGTTTTCCAAGGAAGAATGGGCAAGAATTTCAGTCTCTCAATGTGCAAAACTGATAGAAACATACCCCAAGCGACTTGCAGCTGTAATCGCAGCAAAAGGTGGCGCTACAAAGTATTAACTTAAGGGGGCCGAATAATTTGGCACGGCCCACTTTTCAGTTTTTTATTTTTTACAAAAGTTTAAAATATCCAATAAATTTCGTTCCACTTCACGATTGTGTCCCACTTGTTGTTGATTCTTCACCAAAAAATTAAAATTTTATATCCTTATGTTTGAAGCCTGAAATGTGGCAAAAGGTTGAAAAGTTCAAGGGGGCCGAATACTTTCGCAAGGCACTGTATATAGCAGAAGGCACAGGGTCAAACAGGTAACAGAGTAATATATTATATAGCAGAAGGCAGAGAGCCAAAGGTAGGAAAGTTATAACACAGATAAAAGAGACAACAAAACTTGTAAAAACAGGGCAGGCAGGGACTCTGGCATCAGACAACTAGAAGTATACATGCAACCGATCTGGAAAAAAAACACAAGCAAGAACTGAACACATTGTAACCCAGCCAGTGAAGACAGGTTACTAGCATTACAGTGGCTTTGAAGAAAAGTGGGGGGCTGCGTAGAGTTCAGAAGTGTATCTATAAAGAGAATATAACATGGCAGCTGAGGAGGAATGCCAGACAGAGAAGGTGGGGAAAACTGACAATGTCAAACTTAGTTCACAGGTGAGACTGAGGATCAGCAGGAACAGAGATCACTTTGTGTAGCCTTTCAGTAAGATTCAGCCCTGTATCTATCATTATGTGCGACAATGTTTTTTTCTTGTTGGTCTATTATATTTTTTGGTCTTATTATTTTATTATTACCCTTATTAAGATTTAATTTTGTTAAAGTTGGTTATCAAAAGTCATCGTTATAAATTGTGAAATAAAATGTATATATTATAATCATACATATTCAGTATGTAACTAGCAATATTTTTATGTCTCTAGTTACTTTCGTGATCGCTCCCAAGACCTCATTATTCCTCAAAGTATAGACAAATGGATTCAGCATGGGAACCACAGTGATATAGACAAGCGAGAACAGCTTGTCCTGGTCATTAGAACGTCCAGACCTTGGGTTACCATAAACAAAGATGACGGGACCATAAAATAACATGACAGTGGTGAGATGAGAGGAGCAGCTGGAGAAGGCTTTGAAACGTCCCTTTGAAGAACGTATCTTCAGTATGGAGGAGATAACATATGCATAGGAGGTTACGATAAGAGACAAAGACAGAAAGGTAAAACTTATAGTCCCAACCAGGGTGAATAATTCTCTACTTGAGGTGTCACTAGAGGTTATCAAATATAAAGATTTTATGTCACAATATATTTGATCAATTTCACGTGAATCACAGAAAGTTAGCTTAGATGTAAGAACTGCATTTAATACTGAGTTTACAACTCCTGTAAGCCAGGAGGAGATAGCCATTCTTATGTAGACTTGCTTGTTCATAATGCGATGATATTGTAAGGACATGCAGATGGCTACATATCGGTCATAAGACATAAAGGTCAAAATAAGAATTTCACAGATCCCGAATAACATATAGAAACAAATTTGAGTAATACAGGAGGAAAACCATATTCTATTGTCTCGTGTTGCAGTTATGAGCAAAAGCTTTGGAAGAAAAGTAGATACATAGATGATATCTGCCAAGGAGAGATTTCCAAGAAAGAAGTACATAGGCGTGTGCAGCCGAGCTTCCAAACATATAAGAACAGTAATAAGTAAGTTTCCACTCACAGTCCATAGATACATAAATAACACGCACATGAAGAACAAATATCTTCCTGTTTCCGATGTGGATATTGATAAGATATAAAATTCTGTTACTGTACCATTTCGACATTTCTCCATTTTTGTTATCTGGAACAGAATGTCATATAGAAATTGGTTATGTGACATATTGTTTGTTGCACTCATATATACAGTAGGATAGTGTTACAATCGATAAAAGCTTTAAAAAGGTCAAAATGTACTCTATTCTATACTATAAACCAATAAAGAAGTGACTAACTACAAATATAGTAAAGTAACTATCCTTTCATATTTTCCATATATCAATAGCATAAACTATTACCTATAAGACAATAAACTTGTAATACTGTATATCTTATTAGAGAAAAATGCCTCTTTATCGTCTTATCTGCCACATCTTTCCTTTTCCCTGCCTCCTTTACGTATGACTCTCTCTAAATTCACCAGATGAAATCTGCCTACAGAAATTAGAGATTTGGTTACAGCTGCAGCCCATAAAAGTCTGTGGAGAGAGGAGGAAAGAGGAGGGAGATGCTGGAGGGAAATGGGGGAAGAGAGACACAGAGATGCAGCATCTAGTAGGAATTAAACTCACCCAAGTGCTGAAAACTCGGAAATTGTTGAAAAGGTTTTTTAAATATATATCATCCCAGCCAATAGTCACAGCATTTGAGGGAGCATTTATACGTTCAGGTTTTTGAAGACAAAAATAAGACTGGATTGAAAAAGAGAGATTAGGAGTAGCACCAGTCCTTTAAAAAAAGGGATCTATCAAAGTTCCATATTTACAACACATGTTTGTGAAAACGTACCATGACACAAGCAAAGGTGATTTCTGAGTACCTCAAAAGAAGAGTTGTTAAATCTTATCAGGTGGGAATAGGTTACAAAAACATCTTTAAAGAGTCTGGACTCCACCAATCCACATTCAGACAGATTGTGTACAAATGGAGAAAATCAAGTTCATTATTACACTCCCCAGGAGTGGTTGACAAGCAAAGATAATGCCTAGAGAAGGGAAGCCTCTAAGCAATGAAAGGCCTTTCTCACATTAGCTTATGTTACTGTTCACGAGCCCACCATTAGGAGACAGCGAACAACAATGGTATGCATGGAACAGTCAAACTTTGCACTCTGAATCCCATTTGTAGTTTTAGACATATTTATGAATCTGTCATACAGAACTTCATAAATATGGAGAGTTTCTAGAAGCTCCAAAATTCTGACTCAAATACCATCCAACTACAAACTTCACCTCAAAAAACTGTTTGGCTTAAGACATGTACACAAAATGCTTAAATTGTAGGCTGTAAGGAACAAATATTTGGCACATGCAGCAAAAACCCTACAATTTTTGGCACAAAATAAGCAGACTCAAATCAGGAGTTCATTGAGGAGACAAATATGGAGCACACGATGGGAATTTATGGCACACAAAATAAATTGTTGTAAATTCATAAGTTTGCATAATTTTAAACTTGGTCTACATTGCACAAAAAAATCTTCATCATATTAATTTTCTTTTTTGTTTGATAAATGTGTTGTACACTTAGAATGCACATTCCGGGGCACATTTTTTCTAAATTGTCGAGGCTGTCGTATTTTTCTGTTCTTTCTGATGCACACTGTTCATAAATATGTCGTAAATGCTGAGCACCTTAAATTTTGGCACAGATGTACACAGAAAAGTGTTGGACTTCTATTGATAAATATGCCCCAATGTCTTGTGGATGGATGAGAGCAAAAAAGAACTTACTATCAATGAGTAGCATTATGCTTGGAGAAAAGAAAACCTCAAACCACCTGTGAAGCATGCTGGCGGTAAGATAAGGGTTTGGTCCTTTTTTGCTACATCTGGGTCAGGATGGCTTGCCACCTGGGTCATGCAGCAAGACAACAACCCTAAGCACACCAGTCATTTTTAGAAATAATGGTTACAATTAATAAAGTTAAAGTTCTGAATTGACCAAGTCAAAATCCTGAACTTAATCCAATAGAAATATTGTAAAAAAGGACCTGAGGCAAGGAGTTCATGGGAGGAAACCCAACAACGTAATAGAGTTGAAGCTGTTTTGTATACAGGAATGGGCTGCAGCATCTAGTAAGTATTAAACTTCACATCACATCTAGATTCAGATTCACATCTGCTATACAATGTCCTCCATGCTGTTGCTGAAAGTGGACTACAGATAGGGGAAAAACAAAAAAAACCAAGCTAACGATCAATTTTTTTTTCCATACTCAGGTATTGTAATTATTATTACCAATGCTCAGAATTAGAATAGAATTTTTTACATTTTTTATTTTAATCTGTCTTTTCATTTCTTTCTTTTTAGATCTTTTACAGTACTGACTAAATCCAAAAATGTAATTTTCCCCTCCCTTATAATTGTATGCCAATATCACATACTCTCAATATAATGTATGGAGTTATAATATAACACAATAATTTTTTTCTATGTACATTGCAAATTTGATTATTAAAAAACTGAAATAAATATTATTCAAGCATACAGCAGATATAAGACATTATAAAAAGAGAATAACAAATATCCTTGTACATCTTACCATTGTAGGGAATATCTTGCGATTTCCAATTGTTAAATGTATAAGGGAGTATATAAAGAGGTTGAAAGCACTAGAGGACCAACCAGGTGGGAATTTACAGTCAAAATAGGAATTGTATTAAAAAATATATTTTGCAAAATGCTAAATATATTGGCTGGAATTATATATAGAAAATATGGGGTCAATAATATCCATTGTAAGAAGGTATCGAAATTAATAATAGTGATAAATAATGACATAGAAGGCACTTTCTGGTTTTAGTGTTTCTAACTGGAAAGGCCCAATTGATGGCCAAATCCGATTGTTAGGTAACTGGATATTTCACCATTCAGGATACTAAGGCTACCCGTGCTGAATAGACATGGGCGACCCTCACAAAATTCGATTTGTGAACATTCATGAGGTTTGCCCACAAGTTTCAGTTTGAAATAAACTTGTTTGGTTGGAACTTATTGTTGGGGCTCTTCAGACTTCAGGACTCCGATGAAGTGTCCGGTTCTCTCTTGTGTCGTCTTCCGGTCTCCCAGCAGGGTGTTTTTAGCTCCATATGAATGACTTAAATTCACGGACACATTTCTGGACATATAAAATAAAGTGGCACACTACCAAATTTAGCACATGCACCATACAGGGACAATGGGGCACATTTATCAATACTGTCTATCTTTGCACTCCCATTTGTAGATTTAGACATATTTATGAATCTGTTGTACGGACCTTCATAAATATGGAGTGTTTCTAGAAGCTCCAAAATTCTGGCTCACCATGAGACAAATATTTGGCGCAAAAATGGAGACAAATATGTGGCACAAAAATGGAGACAAAATCTGTAGACAAATCTTAAGGATGTAAGGAACAAATATTTGGTGCACACATCAAAAAAGACCCTACAATTTTTAACATAACATAACATAACAGAAACAAATCATCTCTCACCGACTGAGACAAATATGTGGAGCACGATGGGAATTTGTCGTAAAATTCTTTACACCATTTTAAAGTTGGTCTACTTTGCACAGGAAATCTGCGCCATATTCGTTCTTTTCTGTTTCATAAATGTGTTGTAAAGTGAGATACTTCTAAACCATGCCCATTCTGGGGCACATTTTTCAAAAGTGTCTAGCCTGTTGTATTTTTATATTCTTTCTGGTGCACACTGTTCATAAATATGTCGGAAATTCTGTGCACTATAAATTTTGGCGCAAATGTAGACAGAAAAGTGTTGGACTTGGTTTGATAGATAAATTTGCCCCAATGTGTTATTCTACCCAGCCACAGCGCTGCAGAAATATTGGTGACATTGTCACTGGCAACACTGCCCAGTTGTAGTTGACAAGGAGCCATACAGCGTAAAACTTGCTGCAGGATACAGAGTAGCATCTCCTCTACTGTGTGGCTCCTCTGTTCCTGGCTCATTACTTTTAACACCCCATGACAGCGCTCCTCATTACTCCCATGAAACGAGAGTGGAGGAGGAGTAAGAGGAGTGGAAGTAACGCCCATTTTAGGATTTTTCTCCTCTATTCCTGTCGTCAGATTGTTATAAAACACAAATTATGATACAGGTGGCTTTGAAGTTATCTTTTAGTTTGTTCCATACACAGAGTTTTGGCCCCGCATCTTGGAGTTTAGTTACCTGGATGTGCAATGGACTTGACAATATGCATGACAAAAGTTGCTTACAACAGTTCCTAACTACTAACAATCCTTCTATTTTTTTAAATGCTTGTGAAAAATACACGACATACAGATGGAAACAAAGGTGCAAATAAGGCCTTAGATAGAACTCCCATCAACTTCAGGTGAACTTGCAATTTTCAAACTGATAGAGAGCAATGAAAGTGACTGTAAACTTGTAGCTCTGTATTGTCTTAAAAAGACATAGTGATGTGACACCATGTTTTTCTTAATGTGTAGCAAATCTTAGAAAACCACATAAACACAGAAAGCATTACCTATCGGCAGAAAAATCATGTTATATCTCTGATTGTGGTGTCTCTATCTCCATCAGACACCAGTTCTCTTCTATTTTACTTCTTCTTGCCCAGCTTCCACATCCAGAGTAGATACTTGACTTATGCTCTATATCGCCATTATATTGTATATTACTTGTATCTTAACAATTTCAGATACTTTATAGGACAATGTCGCAGAACAGAACCAACACTGCTGAAATTTTCATTGTTATGCTCTATTCCCCAGATTCACAAACTCTGCTCCTTTTCTTTTTCCATAGATCTATAAGGTATAATATATTATATAGCAGAAGGCACAAGACCAAACAGGTAACAGAGTAATATATATAATACAGAAGACACAAGGCCACAGGTAGCAAAGTTATATTTGTAGGAAAGTTGTAACACAGACATGAGAGACAACAGGACTTGCAAAAAACAGGCAAGGCAGGGACTCTGGCATCAGACAACTAGAAGTATACATGCAACAGATCTTGATAAAAACACAAGCAATAAGTGAACAAATTGTAACCATACATGAAACTAAGGAAGCTGAATTAACCCTGCTGTTCTGTTCGGTCAAAAATGACCGAATTTGAAATTTTATATTTTTTAAAATATTCATTATGCGGTTCTGAAACTTGTGGTTCATTGACTTTTCCTCATTTGAGGGGTTCTTACTAATAGCAGTTTTTATTTATTTATTTTTTGTTTACTTTTTGCTTCACGTCTTTTTTTACACTTGTACTGTTCAGTCAAAAATGACCGATAGCCTTTTATACTAATCTCCAGCCATTTTTTAAAAAAAATAAAGGAGTTATAATCTCATTTTGGTCTATATAGTTCATCTACTACTATTTATCAATTTATCTAGGCCTTTTTGGTCCATGCAGAGTTACACATACATACATTTTCAAATTATGATACTGTAGATGGATTCCTTTCCAGTATAGTTATGTGCATTTCCTATAGAAATGGTTCAATTCAGTTGTCAATTTTTTCACATCACACCAACTGGGGCAGATGTTGCTGAAAAGAAAAAAGACCATGCTGGGTACTGTTAGAAAAATAAGCCAGAACTGCCGCAAGGTATCCTCAGTAAGAGAGACGTTTATAGTTCTACGTTTTATTTTACTGAGGATACAACAGTAGTTTCTTACGTTCCCAAAAAACACAAACAGGTCATTCTGATGAGCACAATGCACCATGATAATGCAATCAGTAACCGAGACGACAGAAAGCCAGACATGATTTTACATTACAATGCCACAAAAGGGGCAGTTGATACTCTAGATCAACTTATAGGCACTTACACCTGTAAACGCAAAACTAATCGGTGGCCAATGGTTGTTTTTTACAACATTCTTGATGTGTCGGCGTACAATGCATTTGTGTTATGGTGTGAAATAGACCCAAATTGGAACAAAAATAAACTATATAAAAGAAGAATTTTTTTTAGAGTTGGGAAAATCACTGGTTAGCCCATATATTGAACAAAGAAAAGTAACACCCAGAGATGATGGATCTGCAGCCATTGTCCAGAGGATCCAACATCATGCTGAAGAAAGTGAACCAAGGGCTTCCGCTAGCACTGCGACGATACCCACGGCCTCCACCAGCAGTGCAACCAGCCTAAAACGGAAACGATGCACCTTCTGTCCAACATCAAGTAATCACAAATCAAATGTGATATGTTGCAAATGTGCAAAGTACTTATGCAAAAGACATGTAAATTATACTTGTGACGAATGCAAACAGTAAATTTAGCACCTTGAACCTTATTTCACATTTTATATAGAAAAAACTAGACTTTTTATTTTTTTGTTTGTTTTTTTTGAAAAAAAGTATATTTACATACAGTTTGATGTTATTAGTTATAGTTTACAGTTTTATAAAGATTTTTTTTTTGTGCAAATGTGAAATATGCATGAATAATGCAATAAGGCCATGTAACATTTTTTGACACAAAAAAAAATAAAAATTAAGTTTTTTATTTCATTTTTCATTTGTTTATGAACAACCATGTTCACATACAGTATAATAATGCAAAAGAAATTCAAATAAAACACTTAAATTAGTTAAAATCCAGACTTTAACCCCTTAACGAAGCAGGGCGTAATAGTACGTCCTGAGTCGCATGACGATGTATGGAGAGCGCTCAGGAGCTGAGCGCTCTCCATACACCGCGGGTGCTGGCTGTATAATACAGCCAGGACCCGCAGCTAACAGCAGCGATCGGTGCCTGCACCGATCACGGCTGTTAACCCTTTAGATGCCGCAGTCAAACGCGACCGCGGCGTCTAAATTGCGGAGCCGACAAGGGCGCCGCCATTTTTACCTCATCGCCGCCCTCCGGAACGTCATCGGACGGCGGCGCTTGGTTGCCATGACAGCCGGGAGCCTATTGAAGGCTCCCAGGCCTGTCATTACATTACAGCTATTACACGATGCCAGAGGCATTGTCTAATAGCAGTGAAGGCATTTTGCTATTCACTGCGATACAGTAGTATCGCAGTGAATAGTATGATCGATCAGACTCCCTAGGTTTCAAGGTCCCTAGGGAGTCTGATCATACAAGTAAAAGTATAAAAAAAAAAAGTTTTTAAAAGTATGTAAAAATTTAAAAAAACACAAAAGTTCAAATCACCCCCCTTTCCCTAGATCAGATATAAAAGTAAATAAACAAAAGTAAACATAAACACATTAGGTATCCCCGCGCTCCAAAATGCCCGAACTATTAAAATATTAAAATATTTATCCCATACGGTGAACGGCGTAGCGGGGACAAAAATCAAAATGGCCAAATAGCGTTTTTTTCAACACTTTGTCTCCTATAAAAAATTTAATAAAAAGTGATCAAACCATCAGATCTTTCCCCAAGTGGTATCAATAAAAACGTCATGTTGTCCCGCATAAAAAGACGCCTTACCCAGCTCCATACATGTAAATATGAAAAAGTTACAGGTGACACAATATGGCGATGCAAAATTTTTTTTTCTATTTAGCAAAGTTTTTAATTTTTTAAAAGGTATCAAAACATTAAAAAATACTATATAAATTTGGTATCGCCGTGTTCGTACTGACCCACAGAATACAGGTAACATGTCATTTTTACCACACAGTGAATGGTGTAAAAATTAAACCCATATGAATTTGGCACAAATGCAGTTTTTCTCCAATTGCACCTCATTCTGAATTTTTTTCCAGCTTCCCAGTACATTGCACAGAATATTGAATAGTGACATTACAAAGTACAATTTGTTTCGCAAACAATAAGCCATCATGTGACTCTGTGAACTGAAAAATGAAAAAGTTATGGCTCTTGGAATGTGGGGAGGGAAAAACGAAAATGCAAAAACAAAAAATGGCCCGGTCATTAAGGGGTTAATAGGCCCGGTCAAAAATGACCGGAACATTATATGTGTATAGTAGAACCGAACAGAACAGCAGGGTTAAATACATACAGGCAGACAAGGATTGGCAGGAGAAAGTTTAGCAGGTGAAAACAATGTGTCTTACAGAGACAGGTGAAGAAATCAGGCGATACCTTTTAGAGGCTAACTGAGTATATTTATAAGTAAGCTTTCAAGAGTACTAACTCTCTTCTTCAGACATGGTGTTAAGAGAGCTAGTACTCTTGAAAGCTTACTTATAAATATACTCAGTTAGCCTCTAAAAGGTATCGCCTGATTTCTTCACTCTTCCACTACTTTCAATGGCTAACACGGTACAACATTATACTACTTACAGAGACAGGAGCACACACGGAGGTAGCCAGGCATCTAGGTCAGCTGGGAAGACAGCACGCCAGTGAACACAGGTTACTAGCATTACAGTGGCTTTGATTAAAAGTGGGGGGCTGGCTTGTGTTCGTAAGTGATCTATAAAGAGAGTGTAACATGGCAGCTGAGGAGGATTGTCAGGCAGATGGGGAAAAATGGCATTGTCAAACTTAGTTTAAAAGTGAGGATGAGGATCAGCAGGGACAGAGATCACTTTGTGATATTTAGAGATGAGCGAATCGAAGCTGCAGAAGTGGAATTAGATCCTAATTTCAGGAAATCTTCGATTTGCCACGATTCCAGATTTCCTCACGCTTCGATGCATCGAATCGCATTTTTTTTATAAAATGGCCACCACACGTTAGGACAAGGAGCAAGGGACTATGGGAGCATGGGATCACCCACAATTCCAAGCGTGCAGCTAACCAGCAGCCAGCCAGACCTATGATGTCACAGCCCTATAAAAACCCTCGGCCATTTTAGGTACAGTCATTCCACATCGCTCTTACTGTAGGGACAGACGTTGGCAGGAGCTAGGGAAAGACTTAGAAAACATATAGAAGTTCAGGGAAAGAGGATTACAAGTGTTGGGGAAGGATAGAGAGGAATTAAGAGAAGAATTTGGGGTGGTTACAGGGTCATTTACAGCAAGAATTTGCAGCATAATTCACATTGCAGCACTCACTGCCGTTATACTGCTGCTCATTACTCATATGTGTCTTCAAGGTGGAACACAACAAGCCTTTTGCAGTGCAGTACAGCAAAAAACTGTGAATTATCATAAAGTAATATCTGCACATATCTGTAAAAAACGCCTTTTTAAAGGTGTTTATTATAAGGGGCTTATTCACTGTTCTTCCAAGGCATAACATTAGTTAGTACTATAGTGCCAAAGACAACTGAATTATCATACAATAATATCTGCACTTATCTGTAATAAACACCTTTAACGTGGGGAAAGACATAACGATCATATTCGTCATTTTGTTACCAGTATAAAGTTGCAGGCCATTTATCAAAACAGTATTGTCAATAATAATTCAATAATTCTTAGTGGTTATCATCACTTATTTAAAGGTGTTTATTAGTGTCTAAACCCATAAGGAGGACCATATTCACCATTTTATTACCAGTATAAAGTTGCATGCCATTTTTAAAAACAGTATTGTCAATAATAATTCAATAATTCTTAGCGGTTATCACTTATTTAAAGGTGTTATATTAGTGTGGAAACCCATAAGGAGGGCCATATTCGCCATTGTTTTACCAGTTCAAAGTTGCAGGCCATTTATCAAAACAGTATTGTCAATAATAATTCAATAATTCTTAGCGGTTATCATTTATTTAAAGGTGTTTATTAGTGTGGAAACCCATAAGGAGGACAATATTCGCCATTTTGTTACCAGTATAAAGTTGCAGGCCATTTATCAATACAGTAGTGTCAATAATTCAATAATTCTGAGCCACAAATCTCTGCCTTTATCACACTTTTTTATTGGTGTTCATTAGTGGGGGAAGAAATAAGGGGCATATTTGCCGTTCTCTTCAAAGTAGAAAATAACAGGTCTTTTTGCCCTTTGCAATTAAGTTTTTTTATCGATTAGTATGTCAGACAGAGAAGCAAGAGGCCATACACAGGGAAGGGCCGCAGATCTAAATGTTTCTGAACTACTCTATGCTGTGGGCTCAGATCCACTGTATCGTGTGGAGGAGGTACTAGAGGACAGTCAGCAGCTACTGCTCAGCCAAGATGTGGAGGAGACATCTGCTGCTTCCTGCGGTAGGCGGGCAAGTAGTGATGAGGAGAGTGGCATGGGAGCTGCTATTAAGGAGGACATCAGTGACCTGCAGACAGTAGTGGATGACATAGTTACATAGTTACATAGTAGATGTGGTTGGATGAAGACATCAGTCCATCAAGTCCAACCTATAACCCAACAGTCCCCTACAGTGTTGATCCAGAGGAAGGCAAAAAAAAAAACCATGAGGCTTATGCCAATTGCCCCATTTCATGGGAAAAAAATTCCTTCCCGACTCCAATCTGGCAATCAGTATAAAACCCTGGATCAACGTGCCCTTAAAATCTAAAACCCATAACCCATAATGTTGTTCTGTTCAAGAAAGGCATCCAGGCCCTCTTTGAACTTGTTCAATGAATCCACCATCACCACCTCCTGGGGCAGAGAGTTCCATAGCCTTGTTATTCTTACTGTAAAGAATCCTCTTCTATGTTGCTGGTGAAACTTTCACTCCTCCAGTCATAGAGGATGTCCCCTTGTCACTGTCACTGGCCTAGGAATAAAAAGATCATTAGAAAGTTCTTTGTGCTGTCCCTTCATGTATTTGTACATTGTTATTAGATCTCCCTGTAGACGTCTTTTCTCTAAACTGAATAACCCCAAGTTTGATAATCTATTGTTGTACTCCAATCCACCCATTCCCCTAATAATTTTGGTTGCCCTTCCTTGCACTCTTTCTAGTTCGATTTTGTCTTTCTTGTATACTGGGGCCCAGAATTGCGCACAATAGTCTAAGTGTGGCCGTACCAGTGATTTGTATAGAGGCATAACTATGTTCTTGTCATGAGAATCTAGACCTCTTTTGATGCATCCCATAATTTTATTTGCCTTGGCAGCCACTGCCTGGCACTGGTCACTAAAGGTAAGCTTATTGTCCACCACAATCCCCAAGTCTTTTTCATTGGCAGTTTTACCCAGTAATTTACTATTAAGTACATAATCATACATTTTATTTCGTCGTCCAAAATGCATAACCTTACATTTGTCAATATTAAACTTCATTTGCCAAGTCTCGGCCCATGCTTCCAGCTTCCTTAGATCCCCTTGTAATATTCTACTATCCTCCTCATGTTTGATTACCTTACAAAGTTTAGTATCATCTGCAAATATGGACACCCTGCTTTGCAAACTGTCTACCAGGTCATTAATAAAAATATTAAACAGGAGAGGGCCCAATACTGACCCCTGTGGCACCCCACTGGTGACTGTTACCCAGTCTGAATATTTACCATTAATAAGCACCCTCTGTCTCCTATCAGTGAGCCAGTTGCAAACCCAAATGCATATGTTTTCCCCCAGTCCCAACATTCTCATTTTGCATACCAACCTTTTATGTGGTACAGTATCAAAAGCCTTTGAAAAGTCCAGATACACCACGTCCACTGCATTACCCATGTCTAGTCTTGAACTTACCTCTTCATAGAAGCTGATCAGATTAGTCCGACAGGACCGATTCCTCATAAAACCATGCTGATTGGGTGTCATAAGATTATTTACATTGAGGTACTCTAGGATAGCATCTCTTAGAAAGCTCTCAAATATCTTACCCACCACAGAAGTCAAACTTACTGGCCTATAGTTTCCAGGCTCACTTTTAGACCCCTTTTTGAAAATTGGCACCACATTTGCTATGCGCCAATCAAGTGGAACAGACCCAGTCATTACTGAATCCTTAAATATTAGATATAAGGGTCTGTCTATCCGAGCATAATTCCCTCAGAACTCGGGGGTGTATGCCATCTGGACCTGGTGATTTATCTATTTTAGTGTTGTGAAGGCGGCACCGCACTTCCTCCTGGGTTAAACAGGTGACATTTAATGGAGAGTTAACATTACCTCTAATCATGTTGCTGGCCATTGAATTTTCTTGTGTAAACACCGTAGAGAAGAAGGCATTTAATAGTTGTGGTTTTTCCTCATCCTCCTCCACCATTACACCCAGATTATTTTTGAGAGGGCCCACATTGTCAGTTTTTATTCTCTCGTTATTTATGTAATTGAAGAATACTTCTGGATTATTTTTACTTTCCTTGGCAATTTTTCTCTCAGCCGATGTAGCCAATTGTAATTGGGAGCCGGGTGACGAAGGGGCCTTATTGTCATCAGGATAAGAGGGTTGCAGCTTGCGCATGAGGCATGAGGTTGGGACCTAAACATGCCCGTGGTAGACCACCTGGTTCGCAGCAGCCTACCTGCCTGGAAAGTAGTGGTGCAGGGGTTCACGGAGGCAGTGGCAGTAGCAGTCAGTTATTGCAGAGTGTTGGGGGTAAAATCACCTACTCGGTGGTGTGGCAGTTTTTTGTAAAGCCGCCGGGGTAGGTGAACATGGTTGTAGGGAACTGCCATTTCTACTAGTATATAATGTATCTGGCTTCTTTGCCCCTGCAGTTTGGCTTCAGAGACCCCAGGCATTTAGTGCAAGTTTTGTTTTGTAAATACAGTGAGTCAGACACATGTGAGGCAGAGCTGCTGGGGGGAGAGATGTGAGCAGAGCTGCTGAGACAGACATGTTGTGTCTGGGGGAGTCTAAGAGCCACTTGTTCCTCTTTACTTCACAGTATATAGTTAGGTATGTGTTACCCCCTATATACTCACAGGACCTAGCTAGTAACCGTAGTTAGGGATCCATATATATATATATAGTTCAGGGCAGTGATAGGTTAGGCTTCCGAAGGCCAACTAGCTAGTTAGAGGCCCGGTGGCACTAGTAGTTTAGCTGGCAGGTTAAGGACTCAGTGTTAGGGTAGTCAGGCCTGCATCTACTGCCGTCACCGTCGCCCTGTTTGCTGCCTGTGAAGAATCTCACCATCATCATCATCTCCTGATCGGCTGTCTGTCATCTCCTGGAAGAATCCGAGGATCCACAGTCATCCACAGGGGCCCCTGCATCTCTTCTGTTGCCTGGAGGTATTGTGCACTGGACTCTTGCTATATATTTATATATATACCCGGGTATATAACCTAAGACGGTTGAGGACTTGCTGGTTGTTGTAGTATTGCTGTGTTCTGAGTATATTTTATGTATGTATTATTACCCTGTTGATTCTTATAAAGCTACTGTTATAACCTTATGTGGTATCTGTATGTATTCTTCAGACTGTGAGATTAGTACAGTGATCCTTGTTAAGGCTACTAACTGTACTTCATGGGTAAGTCCCAGGAAGAGATCCTCCCTGTAATACAGAGGCTCTATCCTGGGTGTTGGCACTGATATATTTCATATATGTTCCCACTCTTCCCTTCAGCGAAGGCTTCAGGTCCCATTATACACACAGGTCAGCGCCAGAGTCTGTTGCGGGAGGGATAATACTCATACCCCCCCCCAAATAGGGCTACATTTGGAGGCACTGCTGAGATTTAGAAGTGGGAATAGTCATTGATATGGAGAAGCGATATAGCTCAGAGGGGAACCTCCCACTAGCTACTACATGGGATTACCGACCTCCTGTTCCTCCCCTGGTTCAGGTAAAGGAAGAACCCCGCTCAGCCAGTTACCCCCCCAGTATGGCCGTCGCTAGCAGTTCCTCTAGTGACAGTGCTATTAGCACTTTAGCCAGGCTGACTGAAATGTTAGCTCAGGGCCTGCAGGCCACTCACTACAAGAAACTAAAAGTATTCTCTGGTAATGTCCCACTACCACAAGGGGAGGAAAACTTTGAGATATGGAAAGAACATACTCTCCAATGCCTGAAGGAATGGTCTTGCTCTGAAGAAGGCAAGCGGCAGCGTATCAGTGAAAGTTTGCGGTCTCCTGCTGCAGAATTGATCCGCTTGTACAGAGACTCTCATGAAGCAGTGAGTGCATTGGACTATATACAAGTACTGTCTGATCACTTTGAGCCATACTATGACCTTGCCCAGATGGTTGCTGATTACCGAATGGTTCGTCAAAAAGAAGGGGAAAATGTCTCTACTTTTATTAACCGTTTACAGCTACTTCTTTCACGTCTGGTGTACCACGCAGCTATATCTACTTCAGAGGTAGACGCTATGAGAACCAGTCAGTTGGTGAGAGGGTTACAACCTCATCATCCTCTTGCTCAAGTACTCAAGGTCTTACTATCTGATAGAGTCCTTCCATTTCCTGACTTAATGAAGTTAGTGAAGAAACAAGAAGCTGACATTAGTTTTAGTACCCCTAAGAAAGCGAAAAGCATCTCTAAAGAAGATGTTGTTCCTAATTCAAACAAGGACAAACCAGCGGAGCGGTCAGAACTTAGACAGTCCGCCACTCCACCCACTGCCACTCAATGGAGGAAGGATGCTAGAACCTGTTATAAATGTGGTCAGACGGGCCATAGTGCCAGACAGTGTACGGAGGACAGTGAGGGATTGAGACACAGTGCTGTCTTCTCTATTCAGAATCAAAGACACCGAAGGAAGGCGGGCCGAGTAAATACCAGAGGCGCTATCGCGGGCTCCAGGTCCGTTGTCAAAGTCACTGTCAATGGTCATGCCGCTCCTGCCCTGTTTGATACAGGATCTCAAGTGACCCTGATTTATCGCTCGTTCTACCAAAAGTATCTGAGGGATATACCTCTTCAGTCTACAGGACAAATGAAATTGTGGGGGCTTAATTCAGGATCATATCCTGTAGATGGCAGCCTACAAGTAGTTATAGCTGTCCCTGAATTAGAAGATCAGAGTGTCGCTCCCATGAAGATTACGGCTCTTGTCTGTCCTGATACAGGGGATTCTTGTGCAGCTCCTGTGATACTTGGCACTAATTGTCCCGCAGTGCATTATGCTTTTCAGAAGTTTCTTGGAAGAGATTGGAACCCTGCAGCTCAGCCGGTGAATATATCTTCTGATCTTAGAGAACTCTGTGATGCCCTGTCTACTGGCTATCGACATGGAATGGTATATCATATCGGTGAGAGAACCGTGGAAGTTCCTGCCGGCGGGGAGAGAATTCTGAGAGTAGCCTCCAGCATTGCTCCCGATTTGCTTGAAGGGGGGAGTTATGTCCTTATGGAAACCCCTGAAGAAATGATTAACCAAAATGGCTGGATGGTGATCCCAGAGAGAAAGGACTGGAGAAATAAAGTGGAGTTATCTACCTGTGTGACAGTGAGGAACTGTTCACCGCATCCGATTGTAATTGGACCATACCAGAATGTGGCCCACTGCTACCCTGTGCTTGGAGTAAATCCATACGCTGAAGTGTGCAGGATTCAAATCCGAGATGCAATCCCTAATCTCAATCTTGACTTGAGTGATCCACATTTACCAGAGGCCTGGAATCAGCGACTGACACAGAAGTTGTCTGAATTATCGGAAGTGTTCTCCATGGATGATATGGATGTAGGTTGTGCTAAAAGTGCTCAACACACTTTCCGATTGACCGATTCTACTCCCTTCCGGGAGCGACCACGGAGAGTTGCTCCAAAGGATGTTGATGAGTTAAGACAGACTCTACAGCAAATGAAAGGTCAGGGGATCATTGTGGACAGTAAGAGCCCCTATGCCTCACCTATTGTGGTGGTAAGAAAAAAATCTGGAGCAATTCGCCTATGTGTGGATTACAGAACTCTGAACCGGAGAACCTTACCTGATCAGTATACACTGCCGAGAATTGAAGAAGCTCTGGAAGCTCTGAATGGAAACTGTTGGTTCACAGTGCTGGACCTAAGATCGGGATACTATCAAGTCCCAATGGCACCTGAGGATCAGGAAAAGACAGCCTTCATATGCCCCTTGGGTTTCTTTCAGTTCACTCGTATGCCGCAAGGTACAAAAGGTGCGCCAGCAACGTTCCAAAGGTTGATGGAAAGAGTGTTAGGTGATTTAGTGCCCCGGGAATGCCTTGTATATCTTGATGACATTATTGTGTTTGGAAAGACGCTGGAAGAACATGAAGAACGACTCATGAGAGTACTCCATCGCTTAAAAGAAGAGGGGCTGAAGTTGTCGGCTGACAAATGCAAATTTTGTAGATCTTCGGTCACTTATGTAGGTCATATTGTTTCTGCTGAAGGAGTTGCTACCGATCCTGGTAAGATTGAAGCTGTGGTGAATTGGCCCCGACCGCAAAATATTACGGAGTTGCAATCTTTCTTGGGGTTTTGTGGATTCTATCGACGATTTGTGGAAGGATATTCAAAAATTGCTCGAGCCCTCCTCGACCTGTTGAAGAGTGATGCAGGAGATCCGGGAAAGAAGAAAGGGTCTTCCAAAAGCCTTTTTGGCGATAGGTGGACTGCGGATTGTGAAGAAGCATTTAAGTTGTTGAAGAAGAAATTGACAGAAGCTCCCGTTCTGGCTTATGCTGATGCACATAAGCCATATGTGCTACATGTAGATGCCAGCTTTGAAGGATTAGGTGGCGTGCTGCACCAAGAATACCCGGCCGGGTTACGGCCCATAGCTTTCATAAGTCGAAGTCTTTCTCCCAGCGAGAAAAATTATCCAGTACATAAATTGGAGTTTTTGGCGCTCAAGTGGGCCATTGTTGATAAATTACATGACTATTTATACGGAGCCACGTTTGAAGTAAGAACAGACAACAATCCACTGACATACGTTTTGTCAACCGCTAAACTCGATGCTACAGGACATCGCTGGTTGGCAGCTTTATCCAACTACCAATTCACACTCAAGTATAAATCGGGGCCTAAGAACATTGGGGCAGATGCTCTATCAAGACGGCCTGGATTACCTAGTCCGGAAGTAGTGGATGAATGGGAAGAAGTGCCAAGTCCTGGAGTAGGAGCTTTGTGTGCCATGGCTGCTGTAGTTGAAGACCGAGTAGCCTTTTCTGAAACTCGGCTTATTGACTCTATTGGGGGAGGTCCCGAAGCTGTACCAGACATGTTTGCCTACCCTGCCGCTTTAGGATCCTTTGAGAGTTGTTCTATATCTTCAAAGCGAATGATCTGGAGTCAAAAGACTGATCCTTTAATTGGACCTCTTTATCAAGCAGTGAGTTCTCAAGACAGAGAAATGTTAAAGACATCCCTACCCTCTGAATGCAGTCAACTTCTACGAGATTGGGAGAAGTTTGAAATAGACAATGGCCTACTTTATCGTGTGGTGCTGTATCATGATCACCCTGGAAGGCGCCAACTAGTTATTCCAAGCTGCTTTCAGAAGATGATTTTCCGAAGTCTGCATGATTATCATGGTCATTTGGGACCTGAGAAGACTTATGGCCTAATACAAGACCGATTCTACTGGCCCAAAATGAGAGATACCGTGACTCGTCTGTGTAGGTGCTGTCGCAGATGTTTGCAGAGGAAGACTGTCCCGGTTCGAGCGGCCTTCATGGGACACTTGAAGAGTTCGGGCCCCATGGATCTTGTCTGCATAGACTTCCTTTGTATTGACAACGACTCCAGAGGATTTGGAAATGTATTGGTGGTGACTGATCACTTCACACGATATGCTCAAGCCTTTCCGACTAAGGATCAAAAAGCAGTCACTGTTGCAAGAGTGCTTTGGGAAAAGTATTTTATCCATTATGGCTTACCACACCGGTTGCATTCTGATCAAGGCCGGGATTTTGAGAGTAACCTGATCAAAGAGTTACTTCAGTTGTTGAACATCCGCAAAAGTCGGACGACGCCTTACCATCCAGAGGGAGATGCCCTTCCTGAAAGATTTAACAGGACTTTACTTGATATGCTTGGTACCTTACGAATTGAGGATAAGCGATCCTGGAGTAGAAAAGTGGAGGCTATGGTGCATGCCTATAATAGTACAAGGCACGAGAGCACAGGATATTCACCATACTTTCTGATGTTTGGAAGAGAGCCTAGGCTACCTATTGACATCTTGTTGGGAGTCTCTACCGATGGTATCAGTCATTGAGATCATTACCGATACGTGGCACGTTTGAAAGAAACGCTTAAGAGTGCTTATCAGCTGGCTGAGGAAAATGCGGCCAAAGTGAATGAAGGAAATAAAAGGAGATTTGATCTTCGAGTAAGATACCGAGAATTGAACCCTGGGGACCATGTTCTGCTACGGAATTTGGGAGCATCTGCAAAACATAAGCTGGCTGATCGATGGCGGAGTGAACTCTTTACAGTGGTAGATCGGTTGCCTGGAATACCAGTCTACAAGATAAAAGGACGGGACGGGAGGATCAGGACTTGGCATAGAAATCATTTGTTGCCTGTACCTCAGATTGATGGTATGGATATCTCCAATGATGGCTCGGCCTGCGATTCTCCACAGTCCTTAGCCGATATTCTACCTGACCTTCCTGAAACTCCTGAGAGTGATTGGACTGTGGCTCCTGAAGTTCCTAGATCACCAGTATCTTCTCCTTCAGGGAGACCTATGAACCCTCAAACTCCAGAATTCGTACCTAGATCTGTGTCTACAGATGAGCAGGGATCTAGCTCTCCTACGCCACCAGCACCATCCCCTCCCATGGCAGACAACCCTAGTTTAGGGCCTGGACATGCTAGTTTACCTCAGAGAGAGGTACGGAGAGGAGAGAGAATTAGACACCCTCCACCTATGCTGACATATGATAGTTTGGGGGACCCCAGATTTACTACTCAGCCTCATTTATACCATGCTTGGGTGGGTGCAGTGTCCACTTTGGTCAATATGTTACCAATTTTCGCTCCTGCTGGCATGTATACCTATTAACCTGTTGTGACTCTGTAAATGCAAAAGCAACCATATTGATATTGTCATTGGTAATGTTGACTGTATACTATGACTTTGTATGTCTTTGACGTGACGTAAAGATTTCACCAGAGGGAGAGTGTAGGGAACTGCCATTTCTACTAGTATATAATGTATCTGGCTTCTTTGCCCCTGCAGTTTGGCTTCAGAGACCCCAGGCATTTAGTGCAAGTTTTGTTTTGTAAATACAGTGAGTCAGACACATGTGAGGCAGAGCTGCTGGGGGGAGAGATGTGAGCAGAGCTGCTGAGACAGGCATGTTGTGTCTGGGGGAGTCTAAGAGCCACTTGTTCCTCTTTACTTCACAGTATATAGTTAGGTACGTGTTACCCCCTATATACTCACAGGACCTAGCTAGTAACCATAGTTAGGGATCCATATATATATATATAGTTCAGGGCAGTGATAGGTTAGGCTTCCGAAGGCCAACTAGCTAGTTAGAGGCCCGGTGGCACTAGTAGTTTAGCTGGCAGGTTAAGGACTCAGTGTTAGGGTAGTCAGGCCTGCATCTACTGCCGTCACCGTCGCCCTGTTTGCTGCCTGTGAAGAATCTCACCATCATCATCATCTCCTGATCGGCTGTCTGTCATCTCCTGGAAGAATCCGAGGATCCACAGTCATCCACAGGGGCCCCTGCATCTCTTCTGTTGCCTGGAGGTATTGTGCACTGGACTCTTGCTATATATTTATATATATACCCGGGTATATAACCTAAGACGGTTGAGGACTTGCTGGTTGTTGTAGTATTGCTGTGTTCTGAGTATATTTTATGTATGTATTATTACCCTGTTGATTCTTATAAAGCTACTGTTATAACCTTATGTGGTATCTGTATGTATTCTTTAGACTGTGAGATTAGTACAGTGATCCTTGTTAAGGCTACTAACTGTACTTCATGGGTAAGTCCCAGGAAGAGATCCTCCCTGTAATACAGAGGCTCTATCCTGGGTGGAGGCACTGATATATTTCATATATGTTCCCACTCTTCCCTTCAGCGAAGGCTTCAGGTCCCATTATACACACAGGTCAGCGCCAGAGTCTGTTGCGGGAGGGATAATACTCATACCCCCCCCCCCAAATAGGGCTACATGGTTATATGTTCAATCTGTGGGCAGAAGGTGAAGCGTGGCCAGGGTGCCATTGTTGGTACCACAGCCTTGCGCCAACATACGCAGCGTCACCATAAAGTGGCCTGGGAGAGCCGTGGCTCCAATATGGTAGTCCAGCCTGCCGCAGCAACAGCTGCAGCACCCAGTGGCACGCACCCCATTTCAGGCAGTCAAGGCTCTACCACCTCAGCTGAAGGAAGCTGTGTGTCCTTGCCATCATCTGCTGGTTGTGATGCTCCTGCTCCTCCTCCTCCTCCTAGTCAGTTATTGCGTCAGCGATCGATCACAGAATCTATATTTAAGAGACAACAGTATACTTGCACTCATCCAACAATGCAGAAGCTGAACGTGCTCCTGTCCAAGTTGCTGGTGCTGCAGTCACTCCCTTTCTACTTGGTGGACTCTGCACCTTTCAGAGAACTGATGACTTGCGCCTAGCCAAGGTGGAGAGTCCCAAGCCGTCATTTCTTTGCCAAGAAGGCAGTACCAGCCCTGCACAAATATGTAGATGAGAAGGTGGGCCAGTCCTTGAGCCAAAGTGCACAGCAGCGCCGACTTGTGGAGCTGTAACTACGGTCAAGGACAATATATGTCATTTACGGCCCACTGGGTTAATGTGGTGCCTGCCCAGACACAGAAAGCAACTTGGACAGGTGATGCAGCTTCTGCCTCCATATTCTCACGCCGTTGGTCCTGCAACAATGTCTGCCTCATCCTCCACTGTCTCCTCAGCCTCCACTGCAGGGACAATTCCCAGTGCTCCTCCAGCATACCACATGTGCAGGGCGCAGCGGTGTCACGCTTTTCTACACCTACATCTACAATTGAATCCTGGCTTTCTCCAAGAGAACTTAAAATCGGAAGAGTGGTGACCAACAATGGGAAGAACTTGGTGTCGGCGCTGCATCAAGGAGGGCTGAACTATGCGCCCTGCATGGCGCATGTGTTCAATCTGGTTGTCAAGTGTTTCCTTAAGTGTTCCACCCATAAGCAAGACATCCTAAAAATGTCAAGGAAACTTTGCATGCACTTCAGCCACTCGCACACCGCCAATCACACCCTCCTTGAGCTGCAGCAGCAGAACGGCCTCTCACAACATAGGCTGATATGCAATGTTTCCACCCGTTGGAATTCAACCTTCCATATGTTGGATCGACTATATGAACAGAGAAAAGCCATAAACGATTTATTGATGATCCAAGCGGACAGAGGCACTCCCCTGTGTAACTTTTACGTTAGCCAGTGGCAGCTCATGCGTGACACCTGCCGTTTGCTAGTTCCCTTTGAGAAGGCCACTTTGTTAGTCAGTTGCCAGGACTACGGGATGAACAACGTCATTCCACTGATTCACATCCTGGAAAAGATGCTTTTCAATCTGGCTGGTCAGTGGACTGGAGATGTGGCGTCTACATCTCAAGGCCACATGAGCCCTGTGGGGGCTGAACTGGAGGAGGAGGATGAGGAGGACATCGGAGCACAAACAGTGTGTAGCCAAATGGGTGGAGAGGTGGAGCAGGAGCAACCAGAACAGCCAGAGGGAGATGAGGAGGATGAGGCAGATGACCCAGACACACCGTGGCTGCATGCAGTGGAGATGGATGCAGGGAGTCCCTCGGAGTCGCTTGCGCAAATGGCCCGATACATGCTGACTTCCTTGCACAGTGACAGCCGAATTGTCACCATTCAGCAGAGGGATGACTACTGGCTCTCCACCATGTTAGACCCTCGCTACCAGGGAAAAATGGGGTCCTTTTTTACACTCGCTGAGTGGGACGACAAACTGAACTACTATAGAGACATGCTATGTAGCAAGTTGGCCGCTGCCTATCTACACCGTCGTCCATCCTCTCGCATGTCCAACCGGCGGATTCCTGAGCGCTCACCTTGCACTGGCATGGCAGCTGTGGGAGGGGATGGGGGTGGAAGGAGCAGTATCAGCTCCATCAGCAGCAGCCTGAGCCTAGAGTTGCTGATGAGCAGCTTTCTTCAGCCGCATATAGAAGAAGCTGCTCATCAGCAGCTAGACACAGAACCAGCAGGTGGTGGCATACTTAGAGAGCACCCTGCCACCCGTCATCAAATATCCGCTGGACTACTGGACAGCCAAACTGGATTTTTGGCCGCAACTGGCTTAGTTTGCCCTAGAAAAGCTATCTTGCCTGTCCAGTAGTGTGGCATCAGAGCGGGTGTTTAGTGAGGCGGGGGCTATAGTTACCCCAAGGAGAACTCGCCTGTCCACCCAAAATTTGGAGAGACTGACCTTTGTGAACATGAATCAGGCATGGATCAGCCAGGATTTCCACCCACCAATGCCTGATGCAGCAGATTAACCACTTCCATACCAGATGCTTTACCCCCTTCCAGACCAGGCACATTTTCAAGTTTTAGCCATGTTCCAGTTTAACGGAAAATTGCTTTTCTATTACTGTGCCAACCTACATGTATTTGGTCTCCTTTTTCTCGGAACATAATGGGCTTTCACATTTTATAACAAAATAAGCAATACATTTTACTTTTTACAAAAATATAGAGGGAAAAGGGCAAAAAAAGTTTTAAAAAAATGCTTTTTCCTACATTTAAACACATGATAACCTCAAAAAAATAAATTATAATAAATATATATATTCTAAAATATATTTTCTTATTTCTGCTGTTTGTACAGATAGCACATTTGAGTATTTTCTCCATTATGTGGGCCTACAGCAGAGTCTGCAATGAATGGTGCGCAAACTGGCTTTTAAAGGCCAAATTTTTCATAGCTGGTTTGCTGACACCATACTATCATTACAGCTGCTGTGAAGGCCCAAAACAGTATGAACACCCCCAAAATGACTCCATTCAATAAATTAGACCCCCCAAAGTATTCAATAAAGGAAATATAAAAGATATTGGACCTCTGGTTTTTTCCAGACTTTTCAATGAATTTGGTGGAAAAAAAATGAAAACAACATTTTTTCCCAAATATGTGAATTCAGGTGACAATTTTTTAAAATATGGTGAGTGCTACTTGAGAAACACACCTGATAATATATTTAGCAAATTATGCCGTTTTCATAGATGCCAAATGTAGGTGCATTCCTTACTTGCTGGGCCTTCAGCAGAGCCTGCAATGAATGGTGCGCAAACTGGCTTCCGGAGGCCAAATTCTCCATAGCTGGTTTGCTGACACTATACAATAACAATAATGATAATAACCTTCATGTATTTAGCACAAAAAAATCTGCCTTTGTATGACAAATGTATTTTAGACTGCAGATACATGCAGTGGCTCTGACCGCACGACGAGTAACACGTTGTAGACAATAATCAATACATTTCTTCCCTATACTATGTGTGCCCAGAGCCACTGCATGTCTGCACCCTAAAAGTATGACAATAACCTTCATGTACATAGCACAAAAAAATCTGCTTTTATATGACAAATGTATTTTAGGGTGCAGATACATGCAGCGACTCTGACCGCACGCCGCACAGCCAGTAACAAGTTGTAGATAATAAATTTTGTACCGCCAGAACCGCTGCATGTCTGCATCCTAAAAGTGGAATAATAATAATAATCTTTATTTATGGGTCACAAAAAATATGAATTTATGTAGATGGATAAAAAATAGATAAAAGATAGATAGATATGAGAGAGATAGATAGATAGATAGATAGATAGATAGATAGATAGATAGATAGATAGACAGATATGAGATTGATATGAGATAGATGATAGATAGATATGGGAGACAGAAGAGAGTGGGGGGCACTCAGCGGGGGAGTAGTGTGTGTGTGTGTGTGTGTGTGTGTGTGTGTGTGTGTGTGTGTAGTGATTTTTACTTACCAATCTCCCTCTGTCAGGATCTGAGGAGAAGGAGATTGGAAGCCACTTTTTATCTTTTTATTACTTACTTTATGAGAGCCTTGTACAGGCTGTCACAGTGCTCACATGCCCCAGAGACCACTATGCCCAATCAGGGTGGTCTCTGGGCAAAACTTCATGATCATAGCTGTCTTCTGACAGCTGACCACGGAGTATTGCTGGGGGTGGAGGCAGAAGTGCCGATCTCCCTCTCTGCTAGGCTAAGGAGAGGTAGATCGGCGTTCAGCCATTTTGATCGCTGTGACTGGCTGTTACAGCGATCTCATGCCCGGAGACCACACAGAGTGGTCTCCGAGCAAAGCTCTGACATCCCTGATGTCTATTGACAGCAGAGATTTCGGAGCTGTGTGCAAGGGGGATGGAGGGAAGGGGGAGAGGTGCAGAGGAGCATATTCTGCTCATGCACCAGTCAATGTGATCGCTGTGACTGGCTGTCACAGTGATCTCATGCCCTGAAGCCACACAGAGTGGTCTCCAGGCAAAGCTCTGAGCTCCCTATTGTCTGTTAACAGCGGGACTTTAGAGCTAAGTACAGGAGGGGGGTGGGGGCACAGAGGAGCAATCGGCTCATGCACCGACTGTCATTGCGATCACTGTGACAGTGTGTCACAGCTATCACAGACCTGGAGACCACACAGAGTGGTCTCTGGGCAAAGATTTAAGGTCTCCGCTGTCTATTGACAGAGGGACCTCAGAGATCAGTACAGTGGGGGGGGACGCACTAGAGCTAGTTCTGCTGGACCTACCGGTACTAGCAGAACTAGACAACCACCACTTAGACGTATTAATTTTTGTGTGGACAACACAGTACCCACAAAAGTGGTGAGGTGCTTTTCCAACAACAAACCAGGGATTAATTCTGATATAAAAACACTACTTAAGGAGAAAAAGATGGCATTCAGGACAAGAGATAAGGAGGGGCTGAGGGAAGTTCAAAAGGAGCTGAGGCATCAAATCAGGCAGGGAAAAGCAAGTTATAAGGAACAAATGGAAAAACAAATGGAAAGGAAAAACATAAGGGGTGTCTGGGAGGGGCTTAAGTCAATTTCGGGTCATAAACAGTCTGTCTGCCAGATTGATGCAGATGTTAATTGGCTTAATGAACTAAACCTATTCTTCAACAGATTTGATCACACACCAGCTCCTCCCACCCCAGCATGTCCTTCAGCTTCCCCCACCACAATGACTTCACCCCATGCGGCTACTCCCCAACAGACCAGTAAATCCAGAAATCCGTCTATATCTGACCACAGTCTGACCTTCACAAGGGCCCAGGTGAGGAAGGAGATGAAAAAGATCAAGGCGAGGAAAGCCGCAGGGCCAGATGACATCAGTGCAAGGCTAATTAAGACTTGTGGGGACCAGCTGTGTGGTATAATTACATACATGTTTAATATGAGCCTGAGGCAGGAAATAGTCCCTGAATTATGGAAATCTTCTTGTGTGGTACCAGTTCCAAAGAAACCTCACCCTATGGACCTCAACGACTACAGACCTGTAGCACTGACATCCCACCTGATGAAGATCTTAGAGAGATTGGTTCTCACACATCTCCACCCTCTAGTGAGCCCCGCTATGGACCCTCTCCAGTTTGCTTATCGGCCGGGCATTGGGGTAGATGATGCCATCATCCACCTTCTGCATAGGGCTCTGTCTCACCTGGAGAAACCAGGGAACACGGTGAGAATAATGTTATTTGATTTCTCCAGTGCTCTCCATACACCCCGGGTTACTGAGGGACAAGCTGGGCCTTGCTGGAGTGGACCACCACCTCTCCAACTGGATCCTAGACTACCTCACAAATCGACCTCAATACGTGAGAGCCCAAGACTGTGTGTCAGATACTGTGATATGTAATACGGGGGGCACCTCAGGGTACAGTTCTTGCCCTTTTCCTCTTCACACTGTACACTGCAGATTTTAGGTGCAACTCATCTAGCTGCTACCTACAGAAGTATTCTAACGACTCTGCAATAGTAGGTCTCATCACAATGATGATGACAGGGAGTACAAGGAACTGAACCGGGATTTTGTGGACTGGTGCCAGAGGAACCACCTGAAGATTAACGCGGTGAAGACCAAGGAGATGGTGGTGGACTTCAGTAAATGCAGATGCCCTCCTAAACCAGTGGACATCCTGGGGATGGGCATCGAGATTGTGAACACCTATAAGTACCTGGGTTTGCTCCTTAATAATAAGCTGTTTGTTTGTTTGAGTTGGAAGGGACCTCAAGGGCCATCAAGTCCAACCCCCTGCAAAAGCAGGAATTCCTAAATCATCCCAGCTATATACCTATCCAGTTTCCGCTTGAAGATTTCAATTGATGAAGAACTCACCACCTCCCGTGGCAGCCTATTCCACTCCCTCACTACCCTTACTGTTAGAAAGTTTTTCCTAATGTCTAATCTGAATCTCCTTCCCTTTAGTTTCATCCCATTACTTCTCGTGCTTCCTTCTGCTAATGAGAATAGGGTAGATCCCTCTGCACTGTGACAACCTTTCAGATATTTAAATACCGCTATTAAGTCTCCCCTTAGCCTTCTCTTCTGCAAATTAAGCAGTCCCAATTCTTTTAGCCTTTCTTCGTAGGACATGGTTTGTAGACCTTCCACCATTTTGGTTGCTCTTCTCTGGACCTGCTCCAATGAATCGATGTCTTTCTTAAACTGGGGCACCCAGAACTGTACACAGTATTCCAGGTGGGGTCTGACCAGGGCAGAGTACAGCGGAATAATTACCTCTCTTGATCTAGCTTCAATGCTCGTCTTGACACATCCTAGAATTTTATTAGCCTTTTTAGCCACTGCACCGCACTGTTGACTCATGTTGAATTTGTGATCTACTATTATGCCCAGATCCTTTTCCCCTGTACTCTCACTTAGTTCTATTCCTCCCATACTATATATGCTTCTTGCATTTCTGTTACCCAGATGTAGGACTTTGCATTTGTCCCTGTTGAATACCATTTTGTTCACCTCAGCCCATTGTTCCAGTGTGTCTAAGTCCTTTTGGATGCACTCTCTCTCCTCTCTAGTGTTGACTATTCCTCCTATCTTTGTATCATCTGCAAATTTTATTAGTTCCCCATTAATCCCATCATCCAGATCATTTATAAAAATATTAAAAAGTACTGGGCCCAGGACAGAGCCCTGCAGCACCCCGCTTTTTACTTTCTTCCAGTTTGATGTATAGCCATTTAGAATTACTCGTTGTGCCCGATCATTAAGCCAGTTGTGAACCCACCTCACTGATATTTTATCAAAGCCATACTTGATCATTTTTTCAATAAGAATATTATGTGATACTTTATCAAAGGCCTTACTAAAGTCAAGATATACTATGTCCACTGCATTCCCCTGGTCCAACCATTCAGTGATTTTATTGTAGAAGGAAATCAGGTTAGTCTGACAAGATTTATTAGGCATAAAGCCGTGCTGGCTCTGATTAATTAAAGCCTTCCCATCCAGGTGCCTAATTAAATGTTCTTTAACGATCTGTTCAAAGATTTTTCCTTCTATCGAGGTCAGACTTACCGGCCTATAATTTCCTGGGTCGTCCCTATTCCCCTTTTTGTAGATGGGGACCACATTTGCCCTTTTCCAATCTAGAGGGACCACTCCTGTTTCCCATGACTTATTAAAGATTATTGCAAGGGGTTCTGTTATTTCCTCTGCTAATTCTTTTAAAACTCTAGGGTGTAAATCATCCGGTCCTGGGGACTTGGTTTCCTTAATCTTAGCTAAATGTTCTCTTACCAAACCTTCACTAATAATCGGCTTGGAGTCCTCTTTCCCCTCACCACTATCACCATTAATGTTGATATTTCCATCCATTTCTTGGGACTGGGCTGGGCAGATCACATGGAGGTCCTGTACAGGAAGGGCCACAGCAGGCTCTATCTGCTTAGGAGGCTGAGAGCCTTTGGAATCCGGGGGGCACTTCTTAGGACTTTCTTCAACTCGGTAGTGGCATCACTGGGGGAGCAGTATATCAACCAGGGACAGAAAGAAACTTGACAAGCTGATTAGAAGGGCCAGCTCTGGACCCAGTGCAGGTGGTGAGTGACAGAAGGATACTGTCCGTGGTGAGCTCCATGTGGGAGAAGAAGGCCCATCCCATGCATGAGACCGTGATCGCGCTGGGCAGTACTGTCAGTGATCGACTGCTCCACCCTAAGTGTGAGAAGGAGCGTTATCGGATGTCTTTCCTCCCCACCGCGGTTAGGCTGTACAACCAACACCGAGCTAAGCGGAGATCAATACACACAGAGAACTGAAATATCTTTCTCCCTGTTAAATACTCCCCCCCCTCCTCTGCTAATTCCTATCTATCTGTCTACTATCAATGTAATGCCTCTTACCTTGGAACATTCCTGTTCATGTTGCATTTGTATTTGTATCTGCTTATCTTTGCTGCTGAAACACACTGAATTTCCCCATTGTGGGACTATTTAAGGACTATTATTATTATTATTATTATTATTATTAGCGGTACGGAAGTGGTTAAATGATCCATGCTGCCTCACCACACTCTGCCACTGGGTCACTGTATGGCTTCCTAAGGCTGTTGCTATCTACACATTACATCACCTTGCCACTCTGTGGCCTACTAACGCTGCTGCCACCTCTGCACTCTTCCATTGGGTGACTGTATGGCCTCCTCACTCTGCTGCCACCTCCGCACTCTGCCACTGGGAGACTGTATGCCCTTCTCATGCCGCAACCACTGGGTCACTGTATGACCTCCTCATACTGCTGCCACTGGGTCACTGTATGGCCTCCTCATGTTGCTGCCACTGGGTCATTGTATGGCCTCCTCATGTTGCTGCCACTTGGTCACTATATGGCCTCATCATGTTACTGCCACTGGGTCACTGTATGGCCTCCTCATACCACTCCCACTGGATTACTGTATGCCCTCCTCATGTTGCAGCCACTGGGTCACTGTATGCCCTCCTCATGCCGCTGCCACTGGGTCACTGTTTGCCCTCCTCATGCCGCTGCCACTTGGTCACTTTATGCCCTCCTAAGGCTGCTACTACCTCCACTTCTGCCACTGGTTCACTGTATGCCCTCCTCATGCCACTGCCACCGGGTCACTGTATGGCCTCCTCATGCTGCTGCCACTGGGTCACTGTTTGGCCTCCTCATGCCTCTGCCACTGGGTCACTGTATGCCATCCTAAGGCTGCTACTACCTCCATTTCTGCCACTGGGTCACTGTATGCCCTCCTCATGCCGTAGCCTCTGCTGGGTCACTGTATGTCCTCCTCATGCCGCAACCACTTGGTCACTGTATGCCCTCCTCATGCCGCAGCCACTGGGTCACTGTATGCCCTCCTCATGTTGTTGCCAACTTCACATTGTCACCAGCAACTTGGCCAGGTGTCGCCACTTCCGCCTCCATGTTCTCACGCCGTTGGTCCTGCTACAATGTCCACCTCACCCTCCACTGTTTCCTCAGCCTCCACTGCAGGGACAATTCACAGTGCTCCTCCAGCAAACCACATGTTCAGGGCACAGCGGTGTCACACTGTTCTACCTGTTCTACACCTCGTTTGCCTGGGCGAACAAAGTCATACAGGGGAGGAATTGGGTCACTGTATGTCCTCCTCATGCCGCAGTCACTCGGTCACTGTATGCCCTCCTCATGCTGCTGCCACTGGGTCACTGTATGCCCTCCTCATGCTGCTGCCACTGGGTCACTACAGTATATGACCTCCTCATGCTGCAGCCACTGGGTCACTGTATTCCCTCTTAAGGCTGCTACTACCTCCACTTCTTCCACTGGGTCACTGTATGGCCTCCTCATGCCGCTTCCACTGGGTCACTGAATGCCCTCCTCATGCTGTAACCACTGGGCCACTGTATGGCCTCCTCATACTGCTGCCACTGGGTCACTGTATGGCCTCCTCATGTTGCTGCCACTGGGTCATTGTATGGCCTCCTCATGCCACTGACATTGTGTCATTATATGGCCTCCTCATGTTGCTGCCACTTGGTCACTGTATGGCCTCCTCATGTTTCTGCCACTGGGTCACTGTATGCCCTACTCATGCTGCTGCCACTGGGTCACTGTATGCCCTCCTCATGCTGCAACCACTGGGTCACTGTTTGCCCTTCTAAGGCTGCTACTACCTCCACTTCTGCCACTGGGTCACTGTATGCCCTCCTCATGTTGCTGCCACCGGGTCACTGTATGGCCTGCTCAGGTTGCTGCCACTGGGTTACTGTATGGCCTCCTCATGCCGCTACCACTGGGTCACTGAATGCCCTCCTCATGCTGCAACCACTGGGTCACTGTATGGCCTCCTCATACCGCTGCCACTGGGTCACTGTATGGCCTCCTCATGCTGCTGCCACTGGGTCATTGTATGGCCTCCTCATGCCACTGCCATTGGGTCATTGTATGGCCTCCTCATGTTGCTGCCACTTGGTCACTGTATGGCCTCCTCATGTTTCTGCCACTGGGTCACTGTATGCCCTCCTCATGCTGCTGCCACTGGGTCACTGTATGCCCTCCTCATGCTGTTGCCACTGGGTCACTGTTTGCCCTCCTAAGGCTGCTAATACCTCCACTTCTGCCACTAGTTCACTGTATGCCCTCCTCATGCCGCCGCCACTGGGCCACTGAATGGCCTCCTCATGCCACAATCACTGGGTCACTGTATGCCCTCCTCATGCCGCTACCACTGGGTCACTGTATGGCCTCCTCATGCTGCAACTACCTCCACTTCTGCCACTGGGTCACTGTATGTCCTCCTCAAGCTGCAGCCACTGGGTCACTGTATGGCCTACTCATGCTGCTGCCACCTCCGCATTTTGCTACTTGCCCCTCTGTAGACATCTATGTGGAATCAGCAGATGACGGTGTAAAAGGAGTGCGCTCTTTCACTCTACAGTAGGATGTTGGGCTTCTGCACGGTTCTTTCTACCTGGCACTAACATGGACCTGTAAGGCTGGGTTCACACTTAAGTTAGTTGGTCATTTTTGACCCCGTAACTGTCCAAATAATGAGGTGTTCAGTGGTTCTAAGAGCAACGCCTGTCATGTGCGGGTCAGACTGACTCACAGTATTGTTTCACTACCACAGTAGGCTCCCTATGCGTGTTACTGCAAGGTACAGTGTTCTACACCACTATACAGGCTCTCTGAAGCTAGGAAATAGGTGTTTTTTGGCAATATTTGCTGCAAATTAATTCAGATTGAAACAAATTTTTTTGGATCGAACTTTTGAGAAATTCACTCATCTCTAGTGATATTCTATAGGACCAAAAAGGATTCAACCACCTCTACAGCTTTATATTATCTCATTGATGGTCTACTAATTCTACTAATCTAGTACAGAATAGGGACAAGAGGGAGTTATGTTCCAACACTGAGTCATTCTTTTCAGGGCGTATGTCCCACAATGTGTT
Organism: Leptodactylus fallax; assembly: GCA_947044405.1. Classification (NCBI taxonomy): domain Eukaryota; kingdom Metazoa; phylum Chordata; class Amphibia; order Anura; family Leptodactylidae; genus Leptodactylus; species Leptodactylus fallax. The sequence goes on from CAMRHE010000484.1 coordinate 422,665, forward strand.
AGGGCTGATTGCTTAGGGTGAAATATAAGAAAATACCCATTACAATGGATTTATTTCCCAACCTACTTTTTATTGTCTATTATATTTTTTGGTCTTAAAATTTTATTATAGCCCTTATTAAGATTTAATTTTTGTTAAAGTTGGTTACCAGAGGTCAATGTTATAAATTGTAAAATAAAATGTATATATTATAATCACACATATTCAGAACCTAACTAGCAATATCTTTATGTCTCTAGTTACTTTATGGATTGCTTCCAAGACTTCATTGTTCCTCAAACTGTAGACAATTGGATTCAGCATGGGAACTACAGTGATAAAGATGAGCGAGAACAGCTTGTCCTGGTTATCAGAATGTCCAGTTCTTGGGTCACCATACACGAGGATGAATGGACCATAGAATAATATGACAATGGTGAGATGAGAGGAACAGCTGGAGAAGGCTTTGGCACGTCCCTTTGAAGAACGTATCTTCAGTATGGAGGAGATAACATATGCATAGGAGGTTACAATAAGAGACAAAGTCAATAATGTATAAACAAAAGTCCCAATCACCAAGAATATTTTTCTACTTTTGGTGTCAGTAGAGGATATTAAATATAAAGCTTTTATGTCACAATATATCTGATCAATTTCATGTGAATCACAGAAAGTTAACTGGGATGTAAGAACTGCATTTATTCCTGAGTTCATTGCTCCTGAAAGCCAAGAGACCATAGCCATTCTTATGTAGACTTGACTGTTCATTATGCGATGATATTGTAAGGACTTGCAGATGGCTGCATATCGGTCATAAGACATAAAGGTCAAAATAAGAATTTCACACACACCGAATAACACATATGCAGTAATTTGAGCGATACAGGAGGAAAACCATATTCCGTTTTCTCCTGTTGCAGTTATGAGCAAAAGCTTTGGAAGAAAAGTAGATACATAGAGGACATCTGCCACACAGAGATTTCCAAGAAAGAAGTACATTGGTGTGTGCAGCCGAGCTTCTAAACATATAAGAACAGTGATAAGTAAGTTTCCACTCACAATCCATAGATACATAAGTAACACACAGATGAAAAACAAATATCTTCCAGTTTCCGAGGTTGATATTGATAAGATATAAAATTCTGTTACTGTACCGTTTTGACATTTCACCATTTTTGTTGTCTGGAACAGAATGTCATAAAGAAATTGTTTGGTGCACTCATATATTTGTAGATCTTTGCTTCTTTATTAGTTTATAGTATTCTGCAGGATAGTGTTACAATTGATTTAAAAAGGTCAAAATGTATTCTATTCTATACTATAAACCAATAAAGAAGTGACTAGCTACAAATATAGTAAAGTAACTATCCTTTCATATTTTCCATATATCAGTAGCATAAACCATGAGCTATAAGACAATAAACTTGTAATACTGTATATCTTATTAGAGAAAAATGCCTCTTTCTCCACTTATCGATCACATCTTTCTTTCTTTCTCACTGCCTCCTGCACGTATCAATCTCTCTAAATTCACCAGATGAGATCTGCATACAGAAATGAGAGATTTGGTTACATAAAAGTCTGTGGAGAGAGGAGGTAAGAGGAGGGAGATGGGGGAAGAGAGACACAGAGATGCAGCATCTAGTAGGCATTAAACTCACACAAGCACTACATTTAGAGCTGTACTGCTTAGTAATGCTATACAATCTATACAATGTCTTCCATGCTTCTGCATCTACAGATAAGATAATGTGCTACTATTTGCACAGTGTATGGTCATTGGAGACATCACACTGGTGCTGTCATTCTTTTCACCTTGTTCCCTGAAGCTGAGCTCAGGGAGCCCAGATAATGAGAGATAAAACTTGGAGAGGTTAAAAACTCGTCAGCCAATAGTCATAGTGTTTGAGGGAACATTTATGCTTTCAGGTTTTTGCATGCAGTTTTTGAAGACAAAAACAAGACTGGATTGAAAAAGAGAGTAGGATATCACCAGTCTTTTCAATTACAGGAATCTATCAAAGTTCGATCTACACAACACATGTTGTATCGGCACAAACTAAGGGGATCTCTGAGGACCTCAGAACAAGAGTTATTAAATCTCATCAGGTTGGAAAAGGTTAAAAAAAAAATCTTCAAAGAGTCTGGACTCCACCAATCCACATTCAGACAGATTGTGTACAAATCAAGATCAGTATTACACTCCCCAGCAATGGTTGACAAGCAAAGATATTGCTTAGAGCAAGGCGTATAATAGTCTGCGAGGTCACAAAGGAACCCAGGGAAACCTCTAAGCAATGAAAGGCCTTTCTCACATTAGCTAATTTCACTGTTCATGAGCCCACTATTAGGAGACAGTGATCAACAATGGTGGGCATGGCAGGATTCCAAAGAAAAAGGCAGTGCTCTCCAAAAAACATGTCTGCCTGCCTGCAATGTGCTAAAGATCACCTGGACAAGTCATAAGGCTATGGGAACAGTGGGGCACATTTATCAATACTGTCAAACTTTGCACTTATCTTAAACTCTGAATTCCATACATAGTTTTAAACACATGTATGAATCTGATGTACTGACCTTCATAAATATGGAAAGTTTCTAAAATCTCCAAAATTGTGACTCAAATACCATCCATCTAAAAGTATCGAGCTTCCCACGAGAAATATTTGGCATAAAACGTCAACAAAATTTTGACAAAATACATAACTCGTAGGCTGTAAGGAAAAAATATTTGGCGTACGCAGCAAAAACCCTACAATTTTTTGACACAAAATAGGTAGACACAAATCATCTCTCGCTTATAGAGGAGACAAATATGTGGCACATGATGGGAATTTATGGCGTACAAAGTAAACTGTCATAAACTCATAAGTTTACACCATTTTAAACTTGGTCTACTTTGTACAAAAATTCAGCATCATGTTCCTTCTTTTCTGTTTTATAAATGTGTTGTAAATTTAGACACTTCTAAACCACGCCCATTTGGGGGCACATTTTTTCAAAATTGTCGAACCTGTCATATTTTTCTGTTCTTTCTGGTGAACACTGTTCATAAATATGTGGTAAATGTCGTGCACCATACATTTTGACAGAGATGTAGACAGAAAGTGTCGGACTTCTGTTGATAAATATGCCCCAATGTCTTGTGGATGGATGAGAGCACTAAAGAACTTACTATAAATGAGAAGCATTATACTTGGAGAAAAGAAAACCTCAAAGCACCTGTGAAACATGCTGGCAGTAAAATAATGGTTTGGTCTTTTTTTGCTGCATCTAGGTCAGGATGACTTTCCACCTGGGTCATGCAGCAAAACAACAACCCTAAGCACACCAGGCAATATACTAAATAATGGTTACAGTTAATAAAATTAAAGTTCTGAAATGATCAAGTCAAAATCCTGCATTTAATCCAATAGAAATTGTGAAAGTATCTGAGGCAAGGAGTTCATGGGAGGAAACCCAACAATGTGACAAAGTTGAAGCTGTTTTGTACAGAGGAATAGGCCAAAATTCCTCCAAACCGATTTGCAGGACTAACCAATAATTACCGGAAATTTAGGTGCAGTTATTGCTGACAAGGAGATCTCAACAGATACGGAAAGGATCACATACTTTTTCCACTCATAGTTTTGTGATATTGGACCATTTTCTATGAATACATGATCAAGTCTAATAAGGTTAAAAAGGCACAAGGTAAATAAGACAGAATTATAACCAATTTGAATAGTAACTATCCTTTCATATCATCCATAAATGAATGCATAAACCATTAGCTATAAAACAAGAAATACTGTATGTCTTATTACACAAAAATTCCTCTTTCTCCACTTAGAGATACAAGGATGCAGCTGCAGCATCTAGTAAGTATTAAACTTACCCAAGTGCTAGATTCACATCTGCTGTGGTTAGTAATGCTATACAATGTCCTCCCTGCTGCTGCTGAAAGTGGACTACAGATAGGAGAACAGGATCACTTCTACTATTTTCACAGTATAGGGGTGACATTGGAAACATTAGTCTTTGTACCTTGCCGTCTAAAACTGCATGTAATAACATGAGCGTGGAAATGCTCCAAACATCTGTTAGGTCATGTTAACACTGTGACTGTGCCATGGTTTCCAAAAAGATTGTTTTTTAGAGATACAATGAAATGACAAAATAGCCTTACATTACATAATAAAACAAAAAAAAATCAAGCAAACGATCAATTTTTTTCCATACTAAGGTATTGTAATTATTATTACCAATTCTCAGAATTAGAACAGAATTTTTTACATTTTTTATTTTAACCTGTATTTTGTTTTCTTTCTTTCTTTTTAGCTCTTTTACAGTATTTGACTAAATCCAAAAATGTAATTTTCCCCTCCCTTATAATTGTATTCCAATATCACATCCTCTCAGTATAATTTATGCAGTTATAATATGACACAATCATTTTTTCTATGTACATTGCAAATTTGATTCTTTAAAAGGGAAATAATTATTATTCAAGCATACAGCACATATAAGACATTATAAAAAGAGAATAACAAATATCCTTGTACATCTTACCACTGTAGGGAATATCTTGCGATTTCCAAATGTTCAATATAGAAGGGAGTATATAAAGAGGTTGGAAGCACTTGGGGACCAACCAGGTGGGAATTTGCAGTAGATGACATTGATCCATTATGTAAGCAATTAGCATTAGTGAAATCAAAATAAGAATTGTATTAAAAAATATATTATTTTGCAAAATGCTAAATATATTGGCTGGAATTGTAAATAGAAAATATGGGTCAATAAAATCCATTGTAAGAAGGTAAAAGTATGAATATTAGTGATAAATAATGAAAAAAATCAATAATTCACTTTCTGCTTTGAGCGTTTCTACCAATTGATGGCCATATCCGAATATTTAGTTTCAATATTTTTTATTCAAATTTTCAAAATACAAAAACAAAGAACAAAATGGGTAGATATTGCGATGTACAGTTAATATACATTGTAATACAGTTTCAAGATACATTCTGAGAACCGCATATCTTTAAAACCAAATATAAAGATTACTTATAAAGTGAACATTAAAAATAACAATTAGGCACATTTACTAGGCTGTGGATATCTATATCTAGGGTGTTTTCTCCGTGAACATTTTTCTCTTCTACATGAGATGTTTAGTTGAGCAGAGGACATTTGAGTCGTATCCGCGGCATTGGCTATTCCTCCCCAGTTCCCCTTTCGACGGGGTTGGCGAGCCCCATATCCATCCCTATTTCTGTCACAGCCACCTCAATTGGGTTTCATATACCATTCCAGGTCTTATTACGTGACAAATCTAGAATGTATCCACGCATCCCAAAGTAATTCGAATCTATGAAAAGAGTAGTTACCCATTGCAATCACCCTTTCATAGGAATATGTGTTATTAATGGCTAGTAACAGGGCCGACATAGGCGGGGAGGCTGTTGCCTTCCATCTCTGTACCAACATTAGTTTAGCCATCGTTAGTATTTTACAAATAAGTTGCTTATGCCTATTCAGTTCTTCGGGAATTCCAAGTAGCAAAATCGCCATATGTGCAGTAGGGGAGAGACGTATATCAAACAGTTCTGAGAGCATTTCAAAGACACTATCCCAGTAACCACGAATTATAGGGCAGGTTCCCAGAATGTGAAGAAGGGTTCCTCTGTCTCCACAACCCCTCTAACAATTCCCAGGCATGGAAGGATACGCTAACTGCAAAGTAGATGGAGTTCTATATCACCGTAAAATGACCTTCATTGCCGTCTCTATGTGAGTGCTACATTTTAAAGACAGATGGATCAGTTTAATCGTTTGTTGCCATTCATCTGAAGTAATGACCATTCCTAAGTCTCTCTCCCAACAACGGAACGGAGTGGATCTAGTAAAAGTTGAAATTCCATCCATTTTATCATAAAGAAATCGTAATCCCCTCACATTGGTCGACAACCAAGCAAAAAGTGAACCGTTATGAAGGAAGGTCGTCACAGGGTGTTTAGATATGAAGTGCCATATCTGAAAGTATTTAAGGAAATCGCCTACGTGGATTCCGTATTTTTGTCTAAGATCCACAAACGGAATAGGCTGTTTAGAGTCAGAGTATAGTTGAGAAATCTGCGTGATCCCCCTCAATTCCCAACCCGAGACCCCCATGCCATCAATCATCCAGGCCATCAATGACAGAGGCATTTCTGCAATATGAAAATGTTTCACTGTGTTTGCTTTCCCATGAATTAGCTTCCATGCCATTAGCAAAGCGCACATGACTGGTGAGAAAGATCCCGGAGCCGGAATGTTCCAGAAGGGCAACCACAGCGCATCCTCCAGCTTTAGGGGAGATATAAACGCCTGCTCTATATGTAGCCATGGAACCGAGGTGTCCATTGACTTCCACCTTGCACACTGAGTGACCAATGATGCTATATAATAATTCCTCACCACTGGTACTCCCAGCTTTCCTGCCTCTCGTTGCTTAATTAAAAAGCTTTTATTGATTCTAGGTCTCCTACCATTCCACACATATTTTGAAATCACCCTTTGTGCTGTCTCAAAAAAGGAAACAGGAATGGATATTGGGAGCGTACGGAACAAGTACAATAGTCTAGGCAATAGCAACATCTTAAAAGCCGCTACCCGTCCTATCCAAGAAACATCCATGTTAGACATTCGCTCAGTCTCTTCTTGCAATATTTTTAACATTGGGATATAATTACTTTTGTAGAGGGTTCCTAATGATGTTGTCACCTGTATCCCCAAATACTGAACACTGTCCTTCCTTCAATCAAAATCATAAGTCGATTGTAGATGTTGGAGCAAGGGTGGAGGGACATTGAAAGGCAATGCCTGCGATTTGGCCATGTTTAATTTATAAAATGATAATTGCCCAAAAGTACTAATAGTGTCCATAAGATGAGGAATAGATATTTGCGGATTGGACAGAGTGAGAATAATATCATCAGCATATAATGATATAAGATGAGATTTATCTCCTATGTCAATGCCTCCCACTCTCGGATCTAGTCTAAGTATCTGGGCTAAAGGCTCTATAGAAAGAACAAATATCAGGGGCGATAAGGGGCACCCCTGTCTGGTCCCATTTGTAATGAGGAATGGGTCCGATACTACTCCGTTAGTGAACACTTTCACAGAAGGTGCTGAGTATAACGCTTCAATCGCTCTTAAGATAGCTCCAGAAAACCCCATACTTCTAAGCACCGAAAAGGCATACGACCAGCAAATGCGGTCGAATGCCTTCTCTGCGTCCAATGCAAGGATCACCGCCTTTTCTTTTCTAGAGTCGATATGGTGTATTATATTTAATATACGTCTAGTATTATCATATGATTGTCTCCCTTTAACAAACCCCACTTGATCATAATTTATCAAGCTTGGGAGACAGACTGCCAGCCTGCTTGCTATTAGTTAAGCATAGATTTTTAAATCTGTGTTCAATAATGATATTGGTCTAAAGTTCTGGGGGCTGGTGGCGGGTTTGCCAGGCTTTGGCAACGTAACTATTAGGGCTTCTTGATTTTCCTTTGGGATGACACCAGAATCCACCACGGCCGTCAGAAATGACAGCAGTGGGCTCATCAGGGCTGGGAAAAAACATTTATAATATTCATTAGTAAGGCTGTCAGGGCCCGGAGACTTGTGTGATGGCAGTGATTTAATGATGGATAGTAATTCTGCTGAGGTAATAGGCGCGTTCAAGGAGTCCAGCTGTGACTCCGTGAGTGCGGGTAGTTGAGCCGCCTTGAGGAATCGCTCAATATCCTGGGTTGTCGGGGGAACTGTCGAAGAGTTGTCTGCTAGGTTGTAAAGGCCTTCATAAAAATGTTTAAAGGCGTTAGCGATGCCATTGGGGTCATAAATTTTGTATGTACCATCCTTGCTATACATAAATGGGATCCTGGATTTTGCATGCTTTTGTTTAAGCTTGGATGCTAGAAGTTTGCCCGCTTTGTTAGATTGAGAGTAATATGTAGCTCTAACCTTTTTCAGGTTTTTCTCATATTTGTGCAATAAACAAGCGGTTAACTGTTGGCGTAAAGCTATTAATTTCGTTGCACGTGAGGGAGACGGAGATTGTTTATTGCTGGTGTCTATAGTTCTTATCTGACGGAGCAGACAATCTATTTCTGCCATCCTATTTTTCTTTTCAATATGCCCTAAGCGAATAAACGTTCCCCTAATAAAGGCCTTGTGAGAATTCCACAGTATCTCAGGGCCAGGAGCAGAAGGGGTATTAATCTGAAAGAATTCCTTCAATTCATTCTCTAACGTTACTTTAAACTTTGGCTGTGACATTAAAAAGTCACTACACCTCCACACATATGCTCTAGCAGATTCATATTTTTCAGCTATGGACAAGGTTATCGCTGCATGGTCCGACCAAGTTATTTGAGATATCTCGGACTGCTTAGCAAGGGGAATGCTAGATTGCTCGATTAGGAACAAGTCTATTTGTGAATAGCTATTATGTACCGTGGAATGATACGTATAATCTCTTTCAGAATTATGCAGGATACGCCAGACATCAAATAATTCATAGCGCCATATACCCTGTGATAATGAGGGGTGACGTGTTAGTATACCAGAAGTGGTATCTACTAGCGGGTCCGGGGCCATATTGAAGTCTCCCATTAATATTAAACATCCCTGCTTCCTCTTTCCTACCGCCCTCACTAGTCTCCCTAGGAACGCCACCTGCTTCCTATTTGGGGCATAAACTGATACCAGCGTATAGGTGACATTGTTGATAATACACACTAATATAACAAATCGCCCTCCCGGGTCAGCGTATTGAGATAACAATTGAAACGCTACCGAGTCCTTAATCCCGATCAATGTGCCCCTACGTTTTGAGGAGTAGTGAGCATGAAACACATGTGGGTATGCTGGGTGATTAATACGAAAAGCGTCTGCCTTTAAAAGATGTGTCTCTTGTAGTGCAAGAATGTCACAGTTCTGCCCTCGGGCCTCACACCATAAATTGGCTCTTTTCTGAGGGGAGTTCAAGCCTCTGACATTCATGGACATAATCTTAAGTACCATGATACACAGTTAGAAATGCTTTGAGATTCTTACCACAACCACTTATACCAGTAGGTGTCACTGTTGGTTTGAAGAGAAACTGTTTCCACCCTTCATATTCACTACGCCCAATGTGCCAGAACCAATAAAAAAGAAAACAAACCATGCAAATTACATAACCAATGGATAAATCTTCGTGGCAAAACCAAACAAAGAGAAAAAAAAAAAGAGTATGGTACAGCGGACCAACGGCTGTCGTAATCCTGGGGGGATAAGTTCAACGACAGTGGACATACGAAATCCAAGAAAAGGTGAGTCTTTAGCTTTGTAGCCCTTTGCGTGGACGTCTTTGGGCCCTCACTTGGTGCCAACCATCCAACACAGGACCAGGTGGTTGTTTGGGTGGTATCTCGACAATCGGAATGTTCCATTTGTGAAGCAGACGATTTCCTTCTTCCAAAGTTTTAACGACATGCACCGTGTTGTCTCGGGTAATGATCACACGGACCGGAAATCCCCACTTGTACAAAATGTGGTGCTGGCGTAGAGCTGCTGTAATAGGGATGAATTGTCGCCGCAATTGCAATGTCGTGGCTGATAGATCCGAGTAAATAGATATTTTGTGATATGGTTCAGGTAGGTGACCCACCTTTCGGGAAGTCATCAGAACCAGATCTTTAGTGCAATAAAAGTGGATTTTACAAGAACATCCCTGGGTATTGCTTCATCTAGATGAGATGGCTTGGGGACTCTATGAGCTCTATCAATAATTAAATCCATCTCTGTAAGATTCGGCAGGAGCGAGCGGATCAGATCTTGGAGGAACGTCGTTAAATTATTCGTGGAGACTGACTCCGGAATCCCTCTAAATTTCAGATTATTTCTCCGTGAGCGATCCTCTAAGTCTGCTACTTTAGCTTTCAAAAACGACACATCCGACTCCATCTCATAGTGAGCATCTATTAATGCATTGTGTGATGTCGCAAATTACGCCATTTTGGATTCAACATGAACGGTACGGTTTTTCAGTTCCTGAAGATGTCTATCTAGCGGCTTTACCATGAGAGACATGTCCGTTTTTAGTGATTTGCAGAAAGCCATGAGCATATATTTCATAGAGGCCTCAGTAAGTGGGTTCTCTGTCTCTGGGATTGCTGCAAAAAAATCAGTGGGTGGGGGGGTAGGCTGCACATTGTTGCTCACCTCGCCATCCTGGGAGTCGCTGTCTTGGAATCTTGGTCTCTGTTTAGCCGGGCTGGCGGTGGGCGACTGGTGTGTCTCCAGGCTGGATAGGCCCACAGATCCCGAAGCGCCGACCCGCGGAGGCCCGCTTCCATTGTAGGCCCCGGCCTGCAGGGGAGAAGGCCCAGGTAGCTCCGCGTCCGCGCCGTCCAGCAGCTGCGGTAAGGATGGGGCTGAGAGCGCTCTCTTGTGAGCAGAGAGCGTGCTTGTTTCCTCCGGAGGGTTGCGAGGTGGAGTCGAGGCCCTAGAAGCTGTTTCTAGGCGCGGGCCTTCTCCATGCTGGTCCTCACCCCCCCCCCCATGAGGGAAATAGAAGTCGGAGATCTTATGCGGTCTCACCGCCGACTTCTTTCTTCTAGGCATCCCCGAAGGTAAGACACCTTTTGCTGCTAGTTTCTGTGCCCAAAGGCCACGAGCTCGTCGCATAGGATGTCGCTATGTAGGACTCAGACCGAGAGCTCTGAGACTATGCGGCCATTTCAGTCCACAGCTAGGCTCCGCCCCCCCATATCCGAATATTTGAGCAACTGGCTATTTCAACTTTTGCTTCAACTCCCATCTTCCTCTAGCTCTCCTGCTCATTCTGCACAGAGGTATCAGGATGCTAAGAAAACAGGCAAGGCAGGAACTCTGGCATCAGACAACTAGAAGTATACATGCAACAGATCTTGATAAAAACACAAGCAATAACTGAATAGATTGTAACCCCACATGAAACTAAGGAAGCTGAGTTAAATACATACAGGCAGACAAGGATTGGCAGGAAAAAGTTTAGCAGGTGAAAACAATGTGTCTTACAGAGACTGGAGCACACACAAAGGTAGCCAGGCATCTAGGTCAGCTGGGAAGACAGCACGCCAGTGAAAACAAGTTACTAGCATTACAGTGGCTTTGATGAAAAGTGGGGGCGCTGGCTTGTGTTCGTAAGTGATCTATAAAGAGAATGTAACATGGCAGCTGAGGAGGAATGCCAGGCAGATGGGGAAAACTGACATTGTCAAACTTAGTTTAAAAGTGAGGATGAGGATCAGCAGGGACAGAGATCACTTTGTGTAGGCTTTCAGTAAGATCCAGCCATGTATCTATCATTATGTGCAACAGTGTGCAAATTTCATCCTAAACAGCTAGCTGTAGATAAAGAAGATAAGGTGATATGTAGAGATGAGCAAATTGAAGCTGCAGAAGTGGAATTAGATCCTAATTTCAGGAAATCTTCGATTTGCCACAATTCAGAATTTCCTTACGCTTCCATGCATCAAATCACATTTTTTTATAAAATGGCCACCGCACATGTTAGGACAAGGTGCAAGGGACTATTGGAGCATGGGATCACCCACAATGCCAAGCATGCAGCTAATCCGCAGGCAGCCAGACCTGTGATGTCACAGCCCTATAAAAACCCTCGGCCATTTTAGGTACAGTCATTCCACATCGCTCTTACTATAGGGACAGACATCGGCAGGAGCTAGGGAAAGACTTAGAAAACAGATAGAAGTTCAGGGAAAGAGGATTACAAGTGTAGGGGAAGGATAGGGAGGAATTAAGAGATGAATTTGGGGTGGTTGCAGGGTCATTTACAGCAAGAATTTGCAGCATAATTCACATTGCAGCACTCACTGCCGCTATACTGCTGCTCATTACTCATATCTGTGTCTTCAAGGTGGAACACAACAAGCCTTTTGCAGTGCAGTACAGCAAAAAACAGTGAATTATCATAAAGTAATATCTGCACATATCTGTAAAAAATGCCTTTTTAAAGGTGTTTATTATAAGGGGCTTATTCACTGTTCTTCCAAGGAATAATATTAGTCAGTACTATTGTGCCAAAGACAACTGAATTATCATACAATAATATCTGCACTTATCTGTATTAAACACCTTTAACAAGGGGAAAGACATTTCGACCATATTCTCCATTTTGTTACCAGTATAAAGTTGCAGGACATTTATCAAAACAGTATTGTCAATAATAATTCAATAATTCTTAGCAATTATAACTTATTTAAAGGTGTTTATTAGTGTCTAAACACGTAAAAAGGACCATATTCGCCATTTTGTTACCAGTATAAAGCTGCAGGCCATTTTTATAAACAGTATTGGCAATAACAATAATTCAATATTTCTTAGCAGTTATCATCATCACTTATTTAAAGGTGTTTACAGTGGGGAAAAAAGATATTTAGTCAGCCACCAATTGTGCAAGTTCTCCCACTTAAAAAGATGAGGCCGGCCTGTAATTGTCATCATAGGTAGACCTCAACTATGAGAGACAAAATGAGAAAACATATCTAGAAAATAACATTGTCTGATTTTTAAAGAATTTATTTGCAAATTATGGTGGAAAATAAGTATTTGGTCAATAACAAAAGTTCATCTCAATACTTTGTTATATATCCTTTGTTGGCAATGACAGAGGTCAAACGTTTTCTGTAAGTCTTCACAAGGTTGGCACACACTGTTGCTGGTATGTTGGCCCATTCCTCCATGCAGATCTCCTCTAGAGCAGTGATGTTTTGGGGCTCTCGCTGGGCAACACGGACTTTCAACTCCCTGCAAAGGTTTTCTATGGGGTTGAGATCTGGAGACTGGCTAGGCCACTCCAGGACCTTGAAATGCTTCTTACGAAGCCACTTCTTCGTTGCCCTGGCGGTGTGCTTGGGATCATTGTCATGCTAAAAGACCCAGCCACGTTTCATCTTCAATGCCCTTGCTCATGGATGGAGGTTTGCACTCAGAATCTCACGATACATGGCCCCATTCATTCTTTCATGTACACGGATCAGTCGTCCTGGTCCCTTTGCAGAGAAACAGCCCCAAAGCATGATGTTGCCACCCCCATGCTTCACAGTAGGTATGGTGTTCTTTGGATGCAACTCATCATTCACTCTCCTCCAAACACGACGAGTTGTGTTTCTACCAAACAGTTCTACTTTGGTTTCATCTGACCATATGACATTCTCCCAATACTCTTCTGGAACATCCAAATGCTCTCTAATAAACTTCAGACAGGCCCAGATATGTACTGGCTTAAGCAGGGGGGACACGTCTGGCACTGCAGGATCTGAGTCCCTGGCGGCGTAGTGTGTTATTGACGGTTGCCTTTGTTACGTTAGTCCCAGCTTTCTGCAGGTCATTCACTAGGTCCCCCTGCGTGGTTCTGGGATTTTTGCTCACCGTTCTTGTGATCATTTTGACCCCACGGGGTGAGATCTTGCGTGGAGCCCCTGATCGAGGGAGATTGTCAGTGGTCTTGTATGTCTTCCATTTTCTAATTATTGCTCCCACAGTTGATTTCTTCACACCAAGCTGCTTGCCTATTGCAGATTCAGTCTTCCCAGCCTGGTGCAGGTCTACAATTTTGTTTCTGGTGTCCTTCCACAGCTCTTTGGTCTTCACCATAGTGGAGTTTGGAGTGTGACTGTTTGAGGTTGTGGACAGGTGTCTTTTATACTGATAACAATGTCAAACAGGTGCCATTACTACAGGTAATGAGTGTAGGACAGAGGAACCTCTTAAAGAAGACGTTACAGGTCTGTGAGAGCCAGAAATCTTGCTTGTTTGTAGGTGACCAAATACTTATTTTCCACCATAATTTGCAAATAAATTCTTAAAAAATCAGACAATGTGATTTTCTGGATTTGTTTTCTCATTTTGTCTCTCATAGTTGAGGTCTACCTATGATGACAATTACAGGCCTCTCTCATCTTTTTAAGTGGGAGAACTTGCACAATTGGTGGCTGACTAAATACTTCTTTTCCCCACTGTATTAGTTTGTAAACCCATAAGGAGGACCATATTCGCCATTTTGTTACCAGTATAAAGTTGCAGGCCATTTATCAATACAGTATTGTCAATAATTCAATAATTCTGAGCCACAAATCTCTACCTTTATCACGCTTTTTTATTGATGTTCATTAGTGGGGGAAGAAATAAGGGGCATATTTGCCATTCTCTTCAAAGTAGAAAATAACAGGTCTTTTTGCCCTTTGCAATTAAGTTTTTTCATCTATTAGTATGTCAGACAGAGAAGCGAGAGGCCATCCACAGGGAAGGGCCGAAGACCTAAATGTTTCTTAACTACTCTATGCTGTGGGCTCAGATCCACTGTATAGTGTGGAGGAGGTACTAGAGGACAGTCAGCAGCTACTGCTCAGCCAAGATGTGGAGGAGACATCCGCAGCTTCCTGCGGTAGGTGGGCAAGTAGTGATGAGGAGAGTGGCGTTGGAGCTGGTGTTGAGGAGGACATCAGTGACCTGCAGACAGTAGTGGATGACGATGTAGCCGATCGTGATTGGGAGCCAGGTGACGAAGGGGCTTCATCGTCATCAGGACAAGAGGGTTGCAGCTTGCACATGAGGCAGCGGAGAAGTCAGCAGGGTGGCAGCAGTGTGAGGTCAGGAGCCAAATGTGCCCAGGGTAGACCACCCACTTTGCAGCAGCCTACCTGCCTGGAAAGCTGTGGTGCAGGGGTTCACGGAGGCAGTGGTGGTAGTAGTCAGTTATTGCGGAGTGTTGAGGGTAAAATCACCTACTTGGTGGTGTGGCAGTTTTTTGTAAAGCCGCCGGGGGAGGTGAACATGGCCATATGTTCAATCTGTGGGCAGAAGGTGAAGCGTGGCCAGGGTGAACCCTGCGCCAACATACGTAGCTTCACCATAAAGTGGCCTGGGAGAGCTGTGGCTCCAATGTGGTGGTCCAGCCTGCCGCAGCAACCACTGCAGCACCCAGTGGCACGTACCCCATTTCAGGCAGTCAAGGCTCCACCACCTCAGCTGAAGGAAGCTGTGTGTCCTTCCCATCATTTCCCTTCATTTCATCATTCCCATCATGCTCCTGCTCCTCCTCCTCCTAGTCAGTTATTGCTTCAGCAATGGATCACAGAATCTATATCTAAGAGACAACAGTATGCGTGCACTCATCCAACAGTGCAGAAGCTGAATGTGCTCCTGTCCAAGTTGCTGGTGCTGCAGTCACTCCCTTTCCACTTGGTGGACTCTGCACCTTTCAGAGAACTGATGACTTGCGCCTAGCCAAGGTGGAGAGTCCCAAGCCGTCATTTCTTTGCCAAGAAGGCAGTACCAGCCCTGCACAAATATGAGCCCTGTGGGGGTTGAACTGGAGGAGGAGGAGGATGAGGAGGACATTGGAGCACAAACAGTGTGTAGCCAAATGAGTGGAGAGGAGGAGCAGGAGCAACCAGAACAGCCAGAGGAAGATGAGGAGGATGAGGCAGATGACCCACATACACCATGGCAGTATGCAGTGGAGATGAATGCAGGGAGTCCCTCGGAGTCGCTTGCGCAAATGGCCCGATGCAGGCTGACTTCCTTGCGCAGTGACAGCCGAATTGTCACCATTCGGCAGAGGGATGACTATGACTACTGGCTCTCCACCATGTTAGACCCTCGCTACCAGGGAAATATGGTGAGAGGGAGGAGAAACTGAACTACTATAGAGACATGCTATGTAGCAAGTTGGCCGCTGCCTATCTGCGCCGTCGTCCATCCTCTTGCATGTCCGACTGGGGGATTCCTGAGCGCTCAACTTGCACTGGCATGGCAGCTGTGGGAGGGGGGTGGGGGTGGCAGGAGCAGTATCGGCTCCATCAGCAGCAGCCTGAGCCTAGAGTCGCTGATGAGCAGCTTTCTTCAGCCGCATATAGAAGAAGCTGCTCATCAGCAGCTAGACACAGAACCAGCAGGTGGTGGCATACTTAGAGAGCACCCTGCCACCCATCATTGAAGATACACTGGACTACTGGACAGCCAAACTGGATTTGTGGCCGCAACTGGCCGAGTTTGCCCTGGAGAATCTGTCCTGCCTGGTCAGTAGTGTGGCAACAGAGCTGGTGTTTAGTGCGGCGGGGGCCATAGTTACCCCAAGGAGAATTCGCCTGTCCACCCAAAATTTGGAGAGACTGACCTTAGTGAAGATGAATCAGGCATGGATCAGCCAGGATTTCCACCCACCAATGCCTCCTGTAGCAGATTAATTGATCCATGCTGCCTCATCACACTCTGCCACTGGGTCACTGTATGGCCTCCTAAGGCTGTTGCAACCTACACATTATATCACCTTGCCACTCTGTGGCCTACTCACACTGCTGCTACCTCCACACTCTGCCACTGGTTCACTGTATGGCCTCCTAAGGCTGTTGCTACCTACACATTATATCACCTTGAAACTCTGTGGTCTCCTTACGCTGTTGCCACCTCCTCACTCTGCCACTGGTTGACTGTATGGCCTCCTCACACTGCTGCCACCTCCTCACTCTGCCACTGGGTCACTTTTTGGCCTCCTAAGGCTGTTGCTACCTACACAATATATCACCTTGCCACTCTGTGGCCTACTAATGCTGCTGCCACTTCCGCACTCTGGCACTGGGTGACTGTATAGCCTTCTCACTCGGCTGCCACCTCCGCACTCTGCCATTGGGTGACTGTATGGCCTCATCATGCCGCAGCCACTGGGTCACTTCCACCTCCACGTTCTCACGCCGTTGGTCCTGCTACAATGTCCGCCTCCACTGTTTCCTCAGCCTCCACTGTAGGGACAATTCACAGTGCTCCTCCAGCATACCACATGTGCAGGGCACTGAGGTGTCACACTGTTCTACACCTCATTTACCTGGGCGAACAAAGTCACACAGGGGAGGAACTGGGTCACTGTATGTCCTCCTCATGCTGCAGCCACTGGGTCAATGTAAGCCCTCCTCAAGCCGTTTCCACTGGGTCACTGAATGGCCTCCTTATGCCGCAGCTACTGGGTCACTGTATGCTCTCCTCATGCCGCAGCCACTGGGTCACTGTATGTCCTCCTCAAGCCATTTCCACTGGGTCACTGTATGCCCTCCTCATGCCGCAGCCACTGGGTCATTATATGGCCTCCTCATGTTGCTGCCACTTGGTCACTGTATGGCCTCCTCATGTTTCTGCCACTGGGTCACTGTATGCCCTCCTCATGCTGCAGCCACTGGGTCACTGTTTGCCCTCCTAAGGCTGCTACTACCTCCACTTCTGCCACTGGGTCACTGTATGCCCTCCTCATGCCGCTGCCACTGGGTCACTGTATGCCCTCCTTATGTTGCTGCCACCGGGTCACTGTATGGCCTCCTCATGCCGCTACCACTGTGTCACTGAATGCCCTCCTCATGCTGCAACCACTGGGTCACTGTATGGCCTCCTCATACCGCTGCCACTGGGTCACTGTATGGCCTCCTCATGCCACTGCCATTGGGTCATTGTATGGCCTCCTCATGTTGCTGCCACTTGGTCACTGTATGGCCTCCTCATGTTTCTGCCACTGGGTCACTGTAGGCCCTCCTCATGCTGCTGCCACTGGGTCACTGTATGCCCTCCTCATGCTGCAGCCACTGGGTCACTGTTTGCCCTCCTAAGGGTGCTACTACTTCCACTTCTGCCACTGGGTCACTGTATGCCCTCCTCATGCCACTGCCACTGGGCCACTGAATGGCCTCCTCATGCTGCTACCACTGGGTCACTGTATGGCCTCCTCATGCTGCAGCCACTGGGTCACTGTATGTCCTCCTCAAGCTGCAGCCACTGGGTCACTGTATGGCCTACTCATGCTGCAGCCACCTCCGCATTTTGCCACTTGCCACTCTGTAGACATCTATGTGGAATCAGCAGATGATGGTGTAAAAGGAGTGCGCTCTTTCACTCTACAGTAGGATGTTGGGCCTCTGCACGGTTCTTTCTACCTGGCACTAACATGGACCTGTAAGGCTGGATTCACACTTGAGTTAGTTGGTCATTTTTGGCCCCGTAACTGTCCAAATAATGAGGTGTTCAGTGGTTCTAAGAGCGACGCCTGTCATGTGCGTGTCATACTGACTCACAGTATTGTTTCACTACCACAGTAGGCTCCCTATGCGTGTTACTGCAAGGCACAGTGTTCTACACCACTATACAGGCTCTCTGAAGCTAGGAAATAGGTGTTTTTTGGCGATATTTGCTGCAAATTAATTCAGATTAAAGCAAATTTGTTTGGAACTTCGAATCGAACTGCAGAATCGAACTTTTGAGAAATTCACTCATCTCTAGTGATATTCTATAGGACCAAAAACGATTCAACCACCTCTACAGCTTTATATTATCTCATTGATGGTCTACTAATTCTACTAATCCAGTACAAAATAGGGACAAGAGGGAGTTATGTTCCAACACTGAGTCATTCTTTTCAGGGCGTATGTCTTACAATGTGTTAGGGCTGACTGCTTAGGGTGAAATATAAGAAAATACCCATTACAATGGATTTATTTCCCAATCTACTTTTTATTGTCTATTATATTTTTTGGTCTTAAAATTTTATTATAGCCCTTATTAAGATTTAATTTTTGTTAAAGTTGGTTACCAGAGGTCAATGTTATAAATTGTAAAATAAAATGTATATATTATAATCACACATATTCAGAACCTAACTAGCAATATCTTTATGTCTCTAGTTACTTTATGGATTGCTTCCAAGACTTCATTGTTCCTCAAACTGTAGACAATTGGATTCAGCATGGGAACTACAGTGATAAAGATGAGCGAGAACAGCTTGTCCTGGTTATCAGAATGTCCAGTTCTTGGGTCACCATACACGAGGATGAATGGACCATAGAATAATATGACAATGGTGAGATGAGAGGAACAGCTGGAGAAGGCTTTGGCACGTCCCTTTGAAGAACGTATCTTCAGTATGGAGGAGATAACATATGCATAGGAGGTTACAATAAGAGACAAAGTCAATAATGTATAAACAAAAGTCCCAATCACCAAGAATATTTTTCTACTTTTGGTGTCAGTAGAGGATATTAAATATAAAGCTTTTATGTCACAATATATCTGATCAATTTCATGTGAATCACAGAAAGTTAACTGGGATGTAAGAACTGCATTTATTCCTGAGTTCATTGCTCCTGAAAGCCAAGAGACCATAGCCATTCTTATGTAGACTTGACTGTTCATTATGCGATGATATTGTAAGGACTTGCAGATGGCTGCATATCGGTCATAAGACATAAAGGTCAAAATAAGAATTTCACACACACCGAATAACACATATGCAGTAATTTGAGCGATACAGGAGGAAAACCATATTCCGTTTTCTCCTGTTGCAGTTATGAGCAAAAGCTTTGGAAGAAAAGTAGATACATAGAGGACATCTGCCACACAGAGATTTCCAAGAAAGAAGTACATTGGTGTGTGCAGCCGAGCTTCTAAACATATAAGAACAGTGATAAGTAAGTTTCCACTCACAATCCATAGATACATAAGTAACACACAGATGAAAAACAAATATCTTCCAGTTTCCGAGGTTGATATTGATAAGATATAAAATTCTGTTACTGTACCGTTTTGACATTTCACCATTTTTGTTGTCTGGAACAGAATGTCATAAAGAAATTGTTTGGTGCACTCATATATTTGTAGATCTTTGCTTCTTTATTAGTTTATAGTATTCTGCAGGATAGTGTTACAATTGATTTAAAAAGGTCAAAATGTATTCTATTCTATACTATAAACCAATAAAGAAGTGACTAGCTACAAATATAGTAAAGTAACTATCCTTTCATATTTTCCATATATCAGTAGCATAAACCATGAGCTATAAGACAATAAACTTGTAATACTGTATATCTTATTAGAGAAAAATGCCTCTTTCTCCACTTATCGATCACATCTTTCTTTCTTTCTCACTGCCTCCTGCACGTATCAATCTCTCTAAATTCACCAGATGAGATCTGCATACAGAAATGAGAGATTTGGTTACATAAAAGTCTGTGGAGAGAGGAGGTAAGAGGAGGGAGATGGGGGAAGAGAGACACAGAGATGCAGCATCTAGTAGGCATTAAACTCACACAAGCACTACATTTAGAGCTGTACTGCTTAGTAATGCTATACAATCTATACAATGTCTTCCATGCTTCTGCATCTACAGATAAGATAATGTGCTACTATTTGCACAGTGTATGGTCATTGGAGACATCACACTGGTGCTGTCATTCTTTTCACCTTGTTCCCTGAAGCTGAGCTCAGGGAGCCCAGATAATGAGAGATAAAACTTGGAGAGGTTAAAAACTCGTCAGCCAATAGTCATAGTGTTTGAGGGAACATTTATGCTTTCAGGTTTTTGCATGCAGTTTTTGAAGACAAAAACAAGACTGGATTGAAAAAGAGAGTAGGATATCACCAGTCTTTTCAATTACAGGAATCTATCAAAGTTCGATCTACACAACACATGTTGTATCGGCACAAACTAAGGGGATCTCTGAGGACCTCAGAACAAGAGTTATTAAATCTCATCAGGTTGGAAAAGGTTAAAAAAAAATCTTCAAAGAGTCTGGACTCCACCAATCCACATTCAGACAGATTGTGTACAAATCAAGATCAGTATTACACTCCCCAGCAATGGTTGACAAGCAAAGATATTGCTTAGAGCAAGGCGTATAATAGTCTGCGAGGTCACAAAGGAACCCAGGGAAACCTCTAAGCAATGAAAGGCCTTTCTCACATTAGCTAATTTCACTGTTCATGAGCCCACTATTAGGAGACAGTGATCAACAATGGTGGGCATGGCAGGATTCCAAAGAAAAAGGCAGTGCTCTCCAAAAAACATGTCTGCCTGCCTGCAATGTGCTAAAGATCACCTGGACAAGTCATAAGGCTATGGGAACAGTGGGGCACATTTATCAATACTGTCAAACTTTGCACTTATCTTAAACTCTGAATTCCATACATAGTTTTAAACACATGTATGAATCTGATGTACTGACCTTCATAAATATGGAAAGTTTCTAAAATCTCCAAAATTGTGACTCAAATACCATCCATCTAAAAGTATCGAGCTTCCCACGAGAAATATTTGGCATAAAACGTCAACAAAATTTTGACAAAATACATAACTCGTAGGCTGTAAGGAAAAAATATTTGGCGTACGCAGCAAAAACCCTACAATTTTTTGACACAAAATAGGTAGACACAAATCATCTCTCGCTTATAGAGGAGACAAATATGTGGCACATGATGGGAATTTATGGCGTACAAAGTAAACTGTCATAAACTCATAAGTTTACACCATTTTAAACTTGGTCTACTTTGTACAAAAATTCAGCATCATGTTCCTTCTTTTCTGTTTTATAAATGTGTTGTAAATTTAGACACTTCTAAACCACGCCCATTTGGGGGCACATTTTTTCAAAATTGTCGAACCTGTCATATTTTTCTGTTCTTTCTGGTGAACACTGTTCATAAATATGTGGTAAATGTCGTGCACCATACATTTTGACAGAGATGTAGACAGAAAGTGTCGGACTTCTGTTGATAAATATGCCCCAATGTCTTGTGGATGGATGAGAGCACTAAAGAACTTACTATAAATGAGAAGCATTATACTTGGAGAAAAGAAAACCTCAAAGCACCTGTGAAACATGCTGGCAGTAAAATAATGGTTTGGTCTTTTTTTGCTGCATCTAGGTCAGGATGACTTTCCACCTGGGTCATGCAGCAAAACAACAACCCTAAGCACACCAGGCAATATACTAAATAATGGTTACAGTTAATAAAATTAAAGTTCTGAAATGATCAAGTCAAAATCCTGCATTTAATCCAATAGAAATTGTGAAAGTATCTGAGGCAAGGAGTTCATGGGAGGAAACCCAACAATGTGACAAAGTTGAAGCTGTTTTGTACAGAGGAATAGGCCAAAATTCCTCCAAACCGATTTGCAGGACTAACCAATAATTACCGGAAATTTAGGTGCAGTTATTGCTGACAAGGAGATCTCAACAGATACGGAAAGGATCACATACTTTTTCCACTCATAGTTTTGTGATATTGGACCATTTTCTATGAATACATGATCAAGTCTAATAAGGTTAAAAAGGCACAAGGTAAATAAGACAGAATTATAACCAATTTGAATAGTAACTATCCTTTCATATCATCCATAAATGAATGCATAAACCATTAGCTATAAAACAAGAAATACTGTATGTCTTATTACACAAAAATTCCTCTTTCTCCACTTAGAGATACAAGGATGCAGCTGCAGCATCTAGTAAGTATTAAACTTACCCAAGTGCTAGATTCACATCTGCTGTGGTTAGTAATGCTATACAATGTCCTCCCTGCTGCTGCTGAAAGTGGACTACAGATAGGAGAACAGGATCACTTCTACTATTTTCACAGTATAGGGGTGACATTGGAAACATTAGTCTTTGTACCTTGCCGTCTAAAACTGCATGTAATAACATGAGCGTGGAAATGCTCCAAACATCTGTTAGGTCATGTTAACACTGTGACTGTGCCATGGTTTCCAAAAAGATTGTTTTTTAGAGATACAATGAAATGACAAAATAGCCTTACATTACATAATAAAACAAAAAAAAATCAAGCAAACGATCAATTTTTTTCCATACTAAGGTATTGTAATTATTATTACCAATTCTCAGAATTAGAACAGAATTTTTTACATTTTTTATTTTAACCTGTATTTTGTTTTCTTTCTTTCTTTTTAGCTCTTTTACAGTATTTGACTAAATCCAAAAATGTAATTTTCCCCTCCCTTATAATTGTATTCCAATATCACATCCTCTCAGTATAATTTATGCAGTTATAATATGACACAATCATTTTTTCTATGTACATTGCAAATTTGATTCTTTAAAAGGGAAATAATTATTATTCAAGCATACAGCACATATAAGACATTATAAAAAGAGAATAACAAATATCCTTGTACATCTTACCACTGTAGGGAATATCTTGCGATTTCCAAATGTTCAATATAGAAGGGAGTATATAAAGAGGTTGGAAGCACTTGGGGACCAACCAGGTGGGAATTTGCAGTAGATGACATTGATCCATTATGTAAGCAATTAGCATTAGTGAAATCAAAATAAGAATTGTATTAAAAAATATATTATTTTGCAAAATGCTAAATATATTGGCTGGAATTGTAAATAGAAAATATGGGTCAATAAAATCCATTGTAAGAAGGTAAAAGTATGAATATTAGTGATAAATAATGAAAAAATCAATAATTCACTTTCTGCTTTGAGCGTTTCTACCAATTGATGGCCATATCCGAATATTTAGTTTCAATATTTTTTATTCAAATTTTCAAAATACAAAAACAAAGAACAAAATGGGTAGATATTGCGATGTACAGTTAATATACATTGTAATACAGTTTCAAGATACATTCTGAGAACCGCATATCTTTAAAACCAAATATAAAGATTACTTATAAAGTGAACATTAAAAATAACAATTAGGCACATTTACTAGGCTGTGGATATCTATATCTAGGGTGTTTTCTCCGTGAACATTTTTCTCTTCTACATGAGATGTTTAGTTGAGCAGAGGACATTTGAGTCGTATCCGCGGCATTGGCTATTCCTCCCCAGTTCCCCTTTCGACGGGGTTGGCGAGCCCCATATCCATCCCTATTTCTGTCACAGCCACCTCAATTGGGTTTCATATACCATTCCAGGTCTTATTACGTGACAAATCTAGAATGTATCCACGCATCCCAAAGTAATTCGAATCTATGAAAAGAGTAGTTACCCATTGCAATCACCCTTTCATAGGAATATGTGTTATTAATGGCTAGTAACAGGGCCGACATAGGCGGGGAGGCTGTTGCCTTCCATCTCTGTACCAACATTAGTTTAGCCATCGTTAGTATTTTACAAATAAGTTGCTTATGCCTATTCAGTTCTTCGGGAATTCCAAGTAGCAAAATCGCCATATGTGCAGTAGGGGAGAGACGTATATCAAACAGTTCTGAGAGCATTTCAAAGACACTATCCCAGTAACCACGAATTATAGGGCAGGTTCCCAGAATGTGAAGAAGGGTTCCTCTGTCTCCACAACCCCTCTAACAATTCCCAGGCATGGAAGGATACGCTAACTGCAAAGTAGATGGAGTTCTATATCACCGTAAAATGACCTTCATTGCCGTCTCTATGTGAGTGCTACATTTTAAAGACAGATGGATCAGTTTAATCGTTTGTTGCCATTCATCTGAAGTAATGACCATTCCTAAGTCTCTCTCCCAACAACGGAACGGAGTGGATCTAGTAAAAGTTGAAATTCCATCCATTTTATCATAAAGAAATCGTAATCCCCTCACATTGGTCGACAACCAAGCAAAAAGTGAACCGTTATGAAGGAAGGTCGTCACAGGGTGTTTAGATATGAAGTGCCATATCTGAAAGTATTTAAGGAAATCGCCTACGTGGATTCCGTATTTTTGTCTAAGATCCACAAACGGAATAGGCTGTTTAGAGTCAGAGTATAGTTGAGAAATCTGCGTGATCCCCCTCAATTCCCAACCCGAGACCCCCATGCCATCAATCATCCAGGCCATCAATGACAGAGGCATTTCTGCAATATGAAAATGTTTCACTGTGTTTGCTTTCCCATGAATTAGCTTCCATGCCATTAGCAAAGCGCACATGACTGGTGAGAAAGATCCCGGAGCCGGAATGTTCCAGAAGGGCAACCACAGCGCATCCTCCAGCTTTAGGGGAGATATAAACGCCTGCTCTATATGTAGCCATGGAACCGAGGTGTCCATTGACTTCCACCTTGCACACTGAGTGACCAATGATGCTATATAATAATTCCTCACCACTGGTACTCCCAGCTTTCCTGCCTCTCGTTGCTTAATTAAAAAGCTTTTATTGATTCTAGGTCTCCTACCATTCCACACATATTTTGAAATCACCCTTTGTGCTGTCTCAAAAAAGGAAACAGGAATGGATATTGGGAGCGTACGGAACAAGTACAATAGTCTAGGCAATAGCAACATCTTAAAAGCCGCTACCCGTCCTATCCAAGAAACATCCATGTTAGACATTCGCTCAGTCTCTTCTTGCAATATTTTTAACATTGGGATATAATTACTTTTGTAGAGGGTTCCTAATGATGTTGTCACCTGTATCCCCAAATACTGAACACTGTCCTTCCTTCAATCAAAATCATAAGTCGATTGTAGATGTTGGAGCAAGGGTGGAGGGACATTGAAAGGCAATGCCTGCGATTTGGCCATGTTTAATTTATAAAATGATAATTGCCCAAAAGTACTAATAGTGTCCATAAGATGAGGAATAGATATTTGCGGATTGGACAGAGTGAGAATAATATCATCAGCATATAATGATATAAGATGAGATTTATCTCCTATGTCAATGCCTCCCACTCTCGGATCTAGTCTAAGTATCTGGGCTAAAGGCTCTATAGAAAGAACAAATATCAGGGGCGATAAGGGGCACCCCTGTCTGGTCCCATTTGTAATGAGGAATGGGTCCGATACTACTCCGTTAGTGAACACTTTCACAGAAGGTGCTGAGTATAACGCTTCAATCGCTCTTAAGATAGCTCCAGAAAACCCCATACTTCTAAGCACCGAAAAGGCATACGACCAGCAAATGCGGTCGAATGCCTTCTCTGCGTCCAATGCAAGGATCACCGCCTTTTCTTTTCTAGAGTCGATATGGTGTATTATATTTAATATACGTCTAGTATTATCATATGATTGTCTCCCTTTAACAAACCCCACTTGATCATAATTTATCAAGCTTGGGAGACAGACTGCCAGCCTGCTTGCTATTAGTTAAGCATAGATTTTTAAATCTGTGTTCAATAATGATATTGGTCTAAAGTTCTGGGGGCTGGTGGCGGGTTTGCCAGGCTTTGGCAACGTAACTATTAGGGCTTCTTGATTTTCCTTTGGGATGACACCAGAATCCACCACGGCCGTCAGAAATGACAGCAGTGGGCTCATCAGGGCTGGGAAAAAACATTTATAATATTCATTAGTAAGGCTGTCAGGGCCCGGAGACTTGTGTGATGGCAGTGATTTAATGATGGATAGTAATTCTGCTGAGGTAATAGGCGCGTTCAAGGAGTCCAGCTGTGACTCCGTGAGTGCGGGTAGTTGAGCCGCCTTGAGGAATCGCTCAATATCCTGGGTTGTCGGGGGAACTGTCGAAGAGTTGTCTGCTAGGTTGTAAAGGCCTTCATAAAAATGTTTAAAGGCGTTAGCGATGCCATTGGGGTCATAAATTTTGTATGTACCATCCTTGCTATACATAAATGGGATCCTGGATTTTGCATGCTTTTGTTTAAGCTTGGATGCTAGAAGTTTGCCCGCTTTGTTAGATTGAGAGTAATATGTAGCTCTAACCTTTTTCAGGTTTTTCTCATATTTGTGCAATAAACAAGCGGTTAACTGTTGGCGTAAAGCTATTAATTTCGTTGCACGTGAGGGAGACGGAGATTGTTTATTGCTGGTGTCTATAGTTCTTATCTGACGGAGCAGACAATCTATTTCTGCCATCCTATTTTTCTTTTCAATATGCCCTAAGCGAATAAACGTTCCCCTAATAAAGGCCTTGTGAGAATTCCACAGTATCTCAGGGCCAGGAGCAGAAGGGGTATTAATCTGAAAGAATTCCTTCAATTCATTCTCTAACGTTACTTTAAACTTTGGCTGTGACATTAAAAAGTCACTACACCTCCACACATATGCTCTAGCAGATTCATATTTTTCAGCTATGGACAAGGTTATCGCTGCATGGTCCGACCAAGTTATTTGAGATATCTCGGACTGCTTAGCAAGGGGAATGCTAGATTGCTCGATTAGGAACAAGTCTATTCGTGAATAGCTATTATGTACCGTGGAATGATACGTATAATCTCTTTCAGAATTATGCAGGATACGCCAGACATCAAATAATTCATAGCGCCATATAGCCTGTGATAATGAGGGGTGACGTGTTAGTATACCAGAAGTGGTATCTACTAGCGGGTCCGGGGCCATATTGAAGTCTCCCATTAATATTAAACATCCCTGCTTCCTCTTTCCTACCGCCCTCACTAGTCTCCCTAGGAACGCCACCTGCTTCCTATTTGGGGCATAAACTGATACCAGCGTATAGGTGACATTGTTGATAATACACACTAATATAACAAATCGCCCTCCCGGGTCAGCGTATTGAGATAACAATTGAAACGCTACCGAGTCCTTAATCCCGATCAATGTGCCCCTACGTTTTGAGGAGTAGTGAGCATGAAACACATGTGGGTATGCTGGGTGATTAATACGAAAAGCGTCTGCCTTTAAAAGATGTGTCTCTTGTAGTGCAAGAATGTCACAGTTCTGCCCTCGGGCCTCACGCCATAAATTGGCTCTTTTCTGAGGGGAGTTCAAGCCTCTGACATTCATGGACATAATCTTAAGTACCATGATCCACAGTTAGAAATGCTTTGAAATTCTTACCACAACCACTTATACCAGTAGGTGTCACTGTTGGTTTGAAGAGAAACTGTTTCCACCCTTCATATTCACTACGCCCAATGTGCCAGAACCAATAAAAAAGAAAACAAACCATGCAAATTACATAACCAATGGATAAATCTTCGTGGCAAAACCAAACAAGAGAAAAAAAAAAAGAGTATGGTACAGCGGACCAATGGCTGTCGTAATCCTGGGGGGATAAGTTCAACGACAGTGGACATACGAAATCCAAGAAAAGGTGAGTCTTTAGCTTTGTAGCCCTTTGCGTGGACGTCTTTGGGCCCTCACTTGGTGCCAACCATCCAACACAGGACCAGGTGGTTGTTTGGGTGGTATCTCGACAATCGGAATGTTCCATTTGTGAAGCAGACGATTTCCTTCTTCCAAAGTTTTAACGACATGCACCGTGTTGTCTCGGGTAATGATCACACGGACCGGAAATCCCCACTTGTACAAAATGTGGTGCTGGCGTAGAGCTGCTGTAATAGGGATGAATTGTCGCCGCAATTGCAATGTCGTGGCTGATAGATCCGAGTAAATAGATATTTTGTGATATGGTTCAGGTAGGTGACCCACCTTTCGGGAAGTCATCAGAACCAGATCTTTAGTGCAATAAAAGTGGATTTTAGCAAGAACATCCCTGGGTATTGCTTCATCTAGATGAGATGGCTTGGGGACTCTATGAGCTCTATCAATAATTAAATCCATCTCTGTAAGATTCGGCAGGAGCGAGCGGATCAGATCTTGGAGGAACGTCGTTAAATTATTCGTGGAGACTGACTCCGGAATCCCTCTAAATTTCAGATTATTTCTCCGTGAGCGATCCTCTAAGTCTGCTACTTTAGCTTTCAAAAACGACACATCCGACTCCATCTCATAGTGAGCATCTATTAATGCATTGTGTGATGTCGCAAATTACGCCATTTTGGATTCAACATGAACGGTACGGTTTTTCAGTTCCTGAAGATGTCTATCTAGCGGCTTTACCATGAGAGACATGTCCGTTTTTAGTGATTTGCAGAAAGCCATGAGCATATATTTCATAGAGGCCTCAGTAAGTGGGTTCTCTGTCTCTGGGATTTCTGCAAAAAAATCAGTGGGTGGGGGGGTAGGCTGCACATTGTTGCTCACCTCGCCATCCTGGGAGTCGCTGTCTTGGAATCTTGGTCTCTGTTTAGCCGGGCTGGCGGTGGGCGACTGGTGTGTCTCCAGGCTGGATAGGCCCGCAGATCCCGAAGCGCCGACCCGCGGAGGCCCGCTTCCATTGTAGGCCCCGGCCTGCAGGGGAGAAGGCCCAGGTAGCTCCGCGTCCGCGCCGTCCAGCAGCTGCGGTAAGGATGGGGCTGAGAGCTCTCTCTTGTGAGCGGAGAGCGTGCTTGTTTCCTCCGGAGGGTTGCGAGGTGGAGTCGAGGCCCTAGACGCCGTTTCTAGGCGCGGGCCTTCTCCATGCTGGTCCTCACCCCCCCCCCCCCATGAGGGAAATAGAAGTCGGAGATCTTATGCGGTCTCACCGCCGACTTCTTTCTTCTAGGCATCCCCGAAGGTAAGACACCTTTTGCTGCTAGTTTCTGTGCCCAAAGGCCACGGGCTCGTCGCATAGGATGTCGCTATGTAGGACTCAGACCGAGAGCTCTGAGACTATGCGGCCATTTCAGTCCACAGCTAGGCTTCGCCCCCCATATCCGAATATTTGAGCAACTGGCTATTTCAACTTTTGCTTCAACTCCCATCTTCCTCTAGCTCTCCTGCTCATTCTGCACAGAGGTATCAGGATGCTAAAAAAACAGGCAAGGCAGGAACTCTGGCATCAGACAACTAGAAGTATACATGCAACAGATCTTGATAAAAACACAAGCAATAACTGAATAGATTGTAACCCCACATGAAACTAAGGAAGCTGAGTTAAATACATACAGGCAGACAAGGATTGGCAGGAAAAAGTTTAGCAGGTGAAAACAATGTGTCTTACAGAGACTGGAGCACACACAAAGGTAGCCAGGCATCTAGGTCAGCTGGGAAGACAGCACGCCAGTGAAAACAAGTTACTAGCATTACAGTGGCTTTGATGAAAAGTGGGGGCGCTGGCTTGTGTTCGTAAGTGATCTATAAAGAGAATGTAACATGGCAGCTGAGGAGGAATGCCAGGCAGATGGGGAAAACTGACATTGTCAAACTTAGTTTAAAAGTGAGGATGAGGATCAGCAGGGACAGAGATCACTTTGTGTAGGCTTTCAGTAAGATCCAGCCATGTATCTATCATTATGTGCAACAGTGTGCAAATTTCATCCTATACAGCTAGCAGTATATAAAGAAGATAAGGTGATATGTAGAGATGAGCAAATTGAAGCTGCAGAAGTGGAATTAGATCCTAATTTCAGGAAATCTTCGATTTGCCACAATTCAGAATTTCCTTACGCTTCCATGAATCAAATCACATTTTTTTATAAAATGGCCACCGCACATGTTAGGACAAGGTGCAAGGGACTATTGGAGCATGGGATCACCCACAATGCCAAGCGTGCAGCTAATCCGCAGGCAGCCAGACCTGTGATGTCACAGCCCTATAAAAACCCTCGGCCATTTTAGGTACAGTCATTCCACATCGCTCTTACTATAGGGACAGACATCGGCAGGAGCTAGGGAAAGACTTAGAAAACAGATAGAAGTTCAGGAAAAGAGGATTACAAGTGTAGGGGAAGGATAAGGAGGAATTAAGAGATGAATTTGGGGTGTTTGCAGGGTCATTTACAGCAAGAATTTGCAGCATAATTCACATTGCAGCACTCACTGCCGTTATACTGCTGCTCATTACTCATATCTGTGTCTTCAAGGTGGAACACAACAAGCCTTTTGCAGTGCAGTACAGCAAAAAACAGTGAATTATCATAAAGTAATATCTGCACATAGCTGTAAAAAATGCCTTTTTAAAGGTGTTTATTATAAGGGGCTTATTCACTGTTCTTCCAAGGAATAATATTAGTCAGTACTATTGTGCCAAAGACAACTGAATTATCATACAATAATATCTGCACTTATCTGTATTAAACACCTTTAACAAGGGGAAAGACATTTCGACCATATTCTCCATTTTGTTACCAGTATAAAGTTGCAGGACATTTATCAAAACAGTATTGTCAATAATAATTCAATAATTCTTAGCAATTATAACTTATTTAAAGGTGTTTATTAGTGTCTAAACACGTAAAAAGGACCATATTCGCCATTTTGTTACCAGTATAAAGCTGCAGGCAGTATTGGCAATAACAATAATTCAATATTTCTTAGCAGTTATCATCATCACTTATTTAAAGGTGTTTACAGTGGGGAAAAAAGATATTTAGTCAGCCACCAATTGTGCAAGTTCTCCCACTTAAAAAGATGAGGCCGGCCTGTAATTGTCATCATAGGTAGACCTCAACTATGAGAGACAAAATGAGAAAACATATCTAGAAAATAACATTGTCTGATTTTTAAAGAATTTATTTGCAAATTATGGTGGAAAATAAGTATTTGGTCAATAACAAAAGTTCATCTCAATACTTTGTTATATATCCTTTGTTGGCAATGACAGAGGTCAAACGTTTTCTGTAAGTCTTCACAAGGTTGGCACACACTGTTGCTGGTATGTTGGCCCATTCCTCCATGCAGATCTCCTCTAGAGCAGTGATGTTTTGGGGCTCTCGCTGGGCAACACGGACTTTCAACTCCCTCCAAAGGTTTTCTATGGGGTTGAGATCTGGAGACTGGCTAGGCCACTCCAGGACCTTGAAATGCTTCTTACGAAGCCACTTCTTCGTTGCCCTGGCGGTGCGCTTGGGATCATTGTCATGCTAAAAGACCCAGCCACGTTTCATCTTCAATGCCCTTGCTCATGGATGGAGGTTTGCACTCAGAATCTCACGATACATGGCCCCATTCATTCTTTCATGTACACGGATCAGTCGTCCTGGTCCCTTTGCAGAGAAACAGCCCCAAAGCATGATGTTGCCACCCCCATGCTTCACAGTAGGTATGGTGTTCTTTGGATGCAACTCAGCAGTCACTCTCCTCCAAACACGACGAGTTGTGTTTTTACCAAACAGTTCTACTTTGGTTTCATCTGACCATATGACATTCTCCCAATACTCTTCTGGAACATCCAAATGCTCTCTAATAAACTTCAGACAGGCCCAGATATGTACTGGCTTAAGCAGGGGGACACGTCTGGCACTGCAGGATCTGAGTCCCTGGCGGCGTAGTGTGTTATTGACGGTTGCCTTTGTTACGTTAGTCCCAGCTTTCTGCAGGTCATTCACTAGGTCCCCCTGCGTGGTTCTGGGATTTTTGCTCACCGTTCTTGTGATCATTTTGACCCCACGGGGTGAGATCTTGTGTGGAGCCCCTGATCGAGGGAGATTGTCAGTGGTCTTGTATGTCTTCCATTTTCTAATTATTGCTCCCACAGTTGATTTCTTCACACCAAGCTGCTTGCCTATTGCAGATTCAGTCTTCCCAGCCTGGTGCAGGTCTACAATTTTGTTTCTGGTGTCCTTCCACAGCTCTTTGGTCTTCACCATAGTGGAGTTTGGAGTGTGACTGTTTGAGGTTGTGGACAGGTGTCTTTTATACTGATAACAATGTCAAACAGGAGCCATTACTACAGGTAATGAGTGGAGGACAGAGGAGCCTCTTAAAGAAGAAGTTACAGGTCTGTGAGAGCCAGAAATCTTGCTGGTTTGTAGGTGACCAAATACTTATTTTCCACCATAATTTGCAAATAAATTCTTAAAAAATCAGACAATGTGATTTTCTGGATTTGTTTTCTCATTTTGTCTCTCATAGTTGAGGTCTACCTATGATGACAATTACAGGCCTCTCTCATCTTTTTAAGTGGGAGAACTTGCACAATTGGTGGCTGACTAAATACTTCTTTTCCCCACTGTATTAGTTTGTAAACCCATAAGGAGGACCATATTCGCCATTTTGTTACCAGTATAAAGTTGCAGGCCATTTATCAATACAGTATTGTCAATAATTCAATAATTCTGAGCCACAAATCTCTACCTTTATCACGCTTTTTTATTGGTGTTCATTAGTGGGGGAAGAAATAAGGGGCATATTTGCCATTCTCTTCAAAGTAGAAAATAACAGGTCTTTTTGCCCTTTGCAATTAAGTTTTTTCATCTATTAGTATGTCAGACAGAGAAGCGAGAGGCCATGCACAGGGAAGGGCCGCAGACCTAAATGTTTCTTAACTACTCTATGCTGTGGGCTCAGATCCACTGTATAGTGTGGAGGAGGTACTAGAGGACAGTCAGCAGCTACTGCTCAGCCAAGATGTGGAGGAGACATCCGCAGCTTCCTGCGGTAGGTGGGCAAGTAATGATGAGGAGAGTGGCGTTGGAGCTGGTGTTGAGGAGGACATCAGTGACCTGCAGACAGTAGTGGATGACGATGTAGCCGATCGTGATTGGGAGCCAGGTGACGAAGGGGCTTCATCGTCATCAGGACAAGAGGGTTGCAGCTTGCACATGAGGCAGCGGAGAAGTCAGCAGGGTGGCAGCAGTGTGAGGTCAGGAGCCAAATGTGCCCAGGGTAGACCACCCACTTTGCAGCAGCCTACCTGCCTGGAAAGCTGTGGTGCAGGGGTTCACGGAGGCAGTGGTGGTAGTAGTCAGTTATTGCGGAGTGTTGAGGGTAAAATCACCTACTCGGGGGGTGTGGCAGTTTTTTGTAAAGCCGCCGGGGGAGGTGAACATGGCCATATGTTCAATCTGTGGGCAGAAGGTGAAGCGTGGCCAGGGTGAACCCTGCGCCAACATACGTAGCTTCACCATAAAGTGGCCTGGGAGAGCTGTGGCTCCAATGTGGTGGTCCAGCCTGCCGCAGCAACCACTGCAGCACCCAGTGGCACGTACCCCATTTCAGGCAGTCAAGGCTCCACCACCTCAGCTGAAGGAAGCTGTGTGTCCTTCCCATCATTTCCCTTCATTTCATCATTCCCATCATGCTCCTGCTCCTCCTCCTCCTAGTCAGTTATTGCTTCAGCAATGGATCACAGAATCTATATCTAAGAGACAACAGTATGCGTGCACTCATCCAACAGTGCAGAAGCTGAATGTGCTCCTGTCCAAGTTGCTGGTGCTGCAGTCACTCCCTTTCCACTTGGTGGACTCTGCACCTTTCAGAGAACTGATGACTTGCGCCTAGCCAAGGTGGAGAGTCCCAAGCCGTCATTTCTTTGCCAAGAAGGCAGTACCAGCCCTGCACAAATATGAGCCCTGTGGGGGTTGAACTGGAGGAGGAGGAGGATGAGGAGGACATTGGAGCACAAACAGTGTGTAGCCAAATGAGTGGAGAGGAGGAGCAGGAGCAACCAGAACAGCCAGAGGAAGATGAGGAGGATGAGGCAGATGACCCACATACACCATGGCAGTATGCAGTGGAGATGGATGCAGGGAGTCCCTCGGAGTCGCTTGCGCAAATGGCCCGATGCAGGCTGACTTCCTTGCGCAGTGACAGCCGAATTGTCACCATTCGGCAGAGGGATGACTATGACTACTGGCTCTCCACCATGTTAGACCCTCGCTACCAGGGAAATATGGTGAGAGGGAGGAGAAACTGAACTACTATAGAGACATGCTATGTAGCAAGTTGGCCGCTGCCTATCTGCGCCGTCGTCCATCCTCTTGCATGTCCGACTGGGGGATTCCTGAGCGCTCAACTTGCACTGGCATGGCAGCTGTGGGAGGGGGTGGGGGTGGCAGGAGCAGTATCGGCTCCATCAGCAGCAGCCTGAGCCTAGAGTCGCTGATGAGCAGCTTTCTTCAGCCGCATATAGAAGAAGCTGCTCATCAGCAGCTAGACACAGAACCAGCAGGTGGTGGCATACTTAGAGAGCACCCTGCCACCCATCATTGAAGATACACTGGACTACTGGACAGCCAAACTGGATTTGTGGCCGCAACTGGCCGAGTTTGCCCTGGAGAATCTGTCCTGCCTGGTCAGTAGTGTGGCAACAGAGCTGGTGTTTAGTGCGGCGGGGGCCATAGTTACCCCAAGGAGAATTCGCCTGTCCACCCAAAATTTGGAGAGACTGACCTTAGTGAAGATGAATCAGGCATGGATCAGCCAGGATTTCCACCCACCAATGCCTCCTGTAGCAGATTAATTGATCCATGCTGCCTCATCACACTCTGCCACTGGGTCACTGTATGGCCTCCTAAGGCTGTTGCAACCTACACATTATATCACCTTGCCACTCTGTGGCCTACTCACACTGCTGCTACCGCCACACTCTGCCACTGGTTCACTGTATGGCCTCCTAAGGCTGTTGCTACCTACACATTATATCACCTTGAAACTCTGTGGTCTCCTTACGCTGTTGCCACCTCCTCACTCTGCCACTGGTTGACTGTATGGCCTCCTCACACTGCTGCCACCTCCTCACTCTGCCACTGGGTCACTTTATGGCCTCCTAAGGCTGTTGCTACCTACACAATATATCACCTTGCCACTCTGTGGCCTACTAATGCTGCTGCCACTTCCGCACTCTGGCACTGGGTGACTGTATAGCCTTCTCACTCGGCTGCCACCTCCGCACTCTGCCATTGGGTGACTGTATGGCCTCATCATGCCGCAGCCACTGGGTCACTTCCACCTCCACGTTCTCACGCCGTTGGTCCTGCTACAATGTCCACCTCCACTGTTTCCTCAGCCTCCACTGTAGGGACAATTCACAGTGCTCCTCCAGCATACCACATGTGCAGGGCACTGAGGTGTCACACTGTTCTACACCTCATTTACCTGGGCGAACAAAGTCACACAGGGGAGGAACTGGGTCACTGTATGTCCTCCTCATGCTGCAGCCACTGGGTCAATGTAAGCCCTCCTCAAGCCGTTTCCACTGGGTCACTGAATGGCCTCCTTATGCCGCAGCTACTGGGTCACTGTATGCTCTCCTCATGCCGCAGCCACTGGGTCACTGTATGTCCTCCTCAAGCCATTTCCACTGGGTCACTGTATGCCCTCCTCATGCCGCAGCCACTGGGTCATTATATGGCCTCCTCATGTTGCTGCCACTTGGTCACTGTATGGCCTCCTCATGTTTCTGCCACTGGGTCACTGTATGCCCTCCTCATGCTGCAGCCACTGGGTCACTGTTTGCCCTCCTAAGGCTGCTACTACCTCCACTTCTGCCACTGGGTCACTGTATGCCCTCCTCATGCCGCTGCCACTGGGTCACTGTATGCCCTCCTTATGTTGCTGCCACCGGGTCACTGTATGGCCTCCTCATGCCGCTACCACTGTGTCACTGAATGCCCTCCTCATGCTGCAACCACTGGGTCACTGTATGGCCTCCTCATACCGCTGCCACTGGGTCACTGTATGGCCTCCTCATGCCACTGCCATTGGGTCATTGTATGGCCTCCTCATGTTGCTGCCACTTGGTCACTGTATGGCCTCCTCATGTTTCTGCCACTGGGTCACTGTAGGCCCTCCTCATGCTGCTGCCACTGGGTCACTGTATGCCCTCCTCATGCTGCAGCCACTGGGTCACTGTTTGCCCTCCTAAGGGTGCTACTACTTCCACTTCTGCCACTGGGTCACTGTATGCCCTCCTCATGCCGCTGCCACTGGGCCACTGAATGGCCTCCTCATGCTGCTACCACTGGGTCACTGTATGGCCTCCTCATGCTGCAGCCACTGGGTCACTGTATGTCCTCCTCAAGCTGCAGCCACTGGGTCACTGTATGGCCTACTCATGCTGCAGCCACCTCCGCATTTTGCCACTTGCCACTCTGTAGACATCTATGTGGAATCAGCAGATGACGGTGTAAAAGGAGTGCGCTCTTTCACTCTACAGTAGGATGTTGGGCCTCTGCACGGTTCTTTCTACCTGGCACTAACATGGACCTGTAAGGCTGGATTCACACTTGAGTTAGTTGGTCATTTTTGGCCCCGTAACTGTCCAAATAATGAGGTGTTCAGTGGTTCTAAGAGCGACGCCTGTCATGTGCGTGTCATACTGACTCACAGTATTGTTTCACTACCACAGTAGGCTCCCTATGCGTGTTACTGCAAGGCACAGTGTTCTACACCACTATACAGGCTCTCTGAAGCTAGGAAATAGGTGTTTTTTGGCGATATTTGCTGCAAATTAATTCAGATTAAAGCAAATTTGTTTGGAACTTCGAATCGAACTGCAGAATCGAACTTTTGAGAAATTCACTCATCTCTAGTGATATTCTATAGGACCAAAAACGATTCAACCACCTCTACAGCTTTATATTATCTCATTGATGGTCTACTAATTCTACTAATCCAGTACAAAATAGGGACAAGAGGGAGTTATGTTCCAACACTGAGTCATTCTTTTCAGGGCGTATGTCCTACAATGTGTTAGGGCTGACTGCTTAGGGTGAAATATAAGAAAATATCCATTACAATGGATTTATTTCCCAACCTACTTTTTATTGTCTATTATATTTTTTGGTCTTAAAATTTTATTATTGCCCTTATTAAGATTTCATTTTTGTTAAAGTTGGTTACCAAAGGTCAATGTTATAAGTTGTAAAATAAAATGTATATATTATAATCATACATATTCAGAACCTAACTAGCAATATCTTTATGTCTCTAGTTACTTTATGGATTGCTTCCAAGACTTCATTGTTCCTCAAACTGTAGACAATTGGATTCAGCATGGGAACTACAGTGATAAAGATGAGCGAGAACAGCTTGTCCTGGTTATCAGAATGTCCAGTTCTTGGGTCACCATACACGATGAGGATTGAACCATAGAATAATATGACAATGGTGAGATGAGAGGAGCAGCTGGAGAAGTCTTTGGCACGTCCCTTTGAAGAACGTATCTTCAGTATGGAGGAGATAACATATGCATAAGAGGTTATAATAATACACAAAGTCACAAATGTAAAACTTATACACCCTAACAGCAAGAATATTTTTCTACTTGAGGTGTCACTAGAGGATATCAAATATAAAGCTTTTATGTCACAATATATCTGATCAATTTCACGTGAGTCACAGAAAATGAGCTTGGATGTAAGAAATGCATTTATTCCTGAGTTTACAACTCCTGTAATCCAAGAGGAGATAGCCATTCTTATGTAGACTTGCTTGTTCATAATGCGATGATATAGTAAGGACATGCAGATGGCTACATATCGGTCATAAGACATAAAGGTCAAAATAAGAATATCACAGATACCGAATAACATATATGAAGAAATTTGAGCAATACAGGAGGAAAACCATATTCTGTTGTCTCCGGTTGCAGTTATGAGCAAAAGCTTTGGAAGAAAAGTAGATGCATAGAGGACATCTGCCACGGAGAGATTCCCAAGAAAGAAGTACATTGGCGTGTGCAGCCGAGCTTCTAAACATATAAGAACAGTGATAAGTAAGTTTCCAGTCACAATCCATAGATACATACGTAACAAACAGATGAAAAACAAATGTCTTTCTGTTTCCGAGGTGGATATTGATAAGATATAAAATTCTGTTATTGTACCGTTTCGACATTTCTCCATTTATCTGGAACAAAATATCATAAAGAATTTGGTTATGTGACATATTGTTTGGTGCACTCATATGTACAGTAGTATAGTGTTAC
Organism: Leptodactylus fallax; assembly: GCA_947044405.1. Lineage (NCBI taxonomy): Eukaryota > Metazoa > Chordata > Amphibia > Anura > Leptodactylidae > Leptodactylus > Leptodactylus fallax. Next base: position 460,857 of record CAMRHE010000484.1, read on the forward strand.
AATTGATAAAAGCTTTAAAAAGGTCAAAATGTATTCTATTCTATGTTATAAACTAATAAAGAAATGACTAACTACAAAAAATATAGTAAAGTAACTATCCTTTCATAACTATCCAATTATCTTATCGACCACATTTTTCCTTCTCCCTGCCTTCTGGACGTATCAATCTCTCATGGCACAAACACATGGGATTTCTGAGGACCTCAGAAGAAGAGTTGTTAAATCTCATCAGGTGGGAAAAGGTTAAAAAAACATCTTCAAAGAGTCTGAAATCCACCAATCCACATTCAGACACATTGTGTACAAATGGAGAAAAATCAAGATCAGTATTACACTCCCCAGGAATGGTGGACAAGCTAAGATAATGCGTACAATAGTCTGTGAGGTCACATAGGAACCCAGGAAAACCTCAAAGCAATGAAAGGCCTTTCTCACATTACTGGTTATGAGCCCACCATTAGGAGACAGTGAACAACAATGGTGTGCATGGAACAGTGCGGCACATTTATCAATACCGTCAAACTTTGCACTGTCTTAAACTCTGAATCCAGTTCATAGTTTTAGACATATTTATGAATCTGTCGTACTGACCTTCATAAATATGGAGAGTTTCTAGAAGCTCCAAAATTCTGACTCAAATACCATCCAACTACAAGCTTCACCATGAGAAATATTTGGCTTAAAATATGTAGACAAAATCTGTAGACAAAATGATTAACTCGCAGATTGTAAGGAACAAATATTTGGTGCATGGAGCAAAAACACTACAATTATAAGCAGACACAAATCACGAGATCATTGTGGAGACAAATATGGGGTGCATGATGGGAATTTATGGCACATAAAGCAAATTGTCATAATTTCATATATTTACATCATTTTAAACTTGGTCTGCTTTGCACAAAAAATCTTCATCGTATTCATTCTTTTCTGTTCCATAAATGTGTTGTAAAGTTGGACACTTCTAAACCCAGCCAATTCCGGGGCACATTTTTTCAAAATTGTTGAACCTGTCGTATTTTTCTGTACTTTCTGGTACACATGGTTCATAATAATATCATAAATGTCTTGTGGATGGATGAGAGCAAAAAAGAACTTACTATAAATGAGAAGCATTATGCTTGGAGAAAAGAAAACCTCAAATAACCCATGAAGCATGCTGGCGGTAAGATAAGGGTTTGGTCCTTTTTTCTGCATCTGGGTCAGGATGGCTTTCCACCTGGGTCATGTAGCAAGACAACAACCCTAAGCACACCAGTCATTTTACTAAATAATGGTTACAGTTAATAAAGTTAAAGTTCTGAAATGACCAAGTCAAAATCCTGAATGTAATCCAATAGAAATGCTGTTCATAGGAGGAAACCCACCAATGTAACAGAGTTGAAGCTGTTTTGTACAGAGGAAAGGGCTAAAATTCCTCAAAACTGATTTCAAGGACTAACCAACAATTACTGGAAATGTTTAGGTGCAGTTATTGCTGTCAAGGAGATCTCAACAGATACTGAAAGGATCACATTCTTAAAAAGGCAAAAATGTAAATAAGACAGAATTATTACTGATTTGAAGAGTAACTATCCTGTGATCTCGTCCATAAATGAATGGTATAAACCAATAGCTATAAGAAAAGAAATGCTGTATATCTTATCAGACAAAAATTCCTCTTTCTCCACTTAGAGATACAGGGATGCAGCTGCAGCATCTAGTAAGTATTAAATTTCACATCACATCTAGGTTAAGATTCATATCTGCTGTGGTTAGTAATGCTATACAATATCCTCCATGCTGCTGCTGAAAGTGGACTACAGATAGGGGAACAGGATCTCTTCTACTATTCGCACAGTATACTGGTAACATTGGAAACATCATACTGTTGCAGTTAGTCTTTGAACCTTGTCCTGCAATAACCTGAAAATGGAAATGCACCCATACGTCTGTTAGGTCATGTTAACACTTAGTGACGTTCTATGGTTTCCAAAAAGATTGTTTTTTTAGGGACACAATAAAATGTCAAAATAGCCTTATATTACATAATAAAAAAACAAAATATCAAGCAAACAAGCAATTTCTTCTATGTTCAGGTATAGTAATTATTATTACCAATGCTCATAATTTTGAACGATGCTAATGATAGAGACTTTCTGTGTTAGTTAGAATGGAAAATCCCTCACAATTACTAAATAAAATAGAATTTTTTACATTTTTTAATTTAAATTTTTTTTTTTACAGTCTTTGACTAAATCCAAAAATGTAATTTATAATTGTATTCCAATATCACATCCTCTCAATATAATTTATGCAGTTATAATATAACGCAATCATTTTTTCCATGTACATTGCAAATTTGATTCTTAAAAATGGAACGAATTATAATTGAAGCACACAGCAGATATAAGACATTATAAAAAGAGAATAATAAATGTCCTTGTACATCTTACCACTGTAGGGAATATCTTGCGATTTCCAAATAATAAATGTATAAGGGAGTATATAAAGAGGTTGGAAGCACTTAGGGACTAACCAGGTGGGAATTTACAGTAGATCAGACTGACCTATTATGTAAGCAATTGGCATTAGTGAAATCAAAATAGGAATTGTATAAAAAAAAAATTATTATTTTGCAAAATGCAAATATATTTGAAGGAATTATATATAGAAAATATGGTGTTAATAATATCCATTGTAAGAAGGTATAAAAATAAATAATAGTGATAAATAATGAAAAAAATAAAAAATCCACTTCCTGGTTTGAGCGTTTCTACCTATTGATGGCCATATCTGATAGTTTGGGTAACTGGATATTTCCCATTTTGCCTCAGCTCCCATCTTCGTCTAGCTCTCCTGCTCAGTCTCCACAGAGGTGTCAAGATGCTAAAGTTACCTGTGCTGAATAGACATGGACGAACCTCACAAGATACGATTTGTGAACATTCACGAGGTTTGCCCACAGGTTTCAGTTTAGAATAAACTTGTTTGGTTGGAACTGAACTGCTATTATTTTATTGTTGGGGCTCTTCAGACTTCAGGGCTCCGATAAAGTGTCCGATCCTCTCTCGTGTCATCTTCCCCATCTCATCCAGCAAGTCCATCAGGGTGTTTTTAGCCTCATATGAATGACTGAAATTAAACTGTGGGGCCAGATGAGGGGGCATTAAAGTGGGGGGGTCAGATGAGTGGGACATTAAACTGGGGGGGCAGATGAGGGGGACATAAGACTGTGGGGCCAGATGAGTGGGACATTAAACTGTGGGGCCAGATGAGGGGGACATAAGACTGTGGGGCCAGATGAGTGGGACATTAAACTGTGGGGCCAGATGAGGGGGACATTAAACTGTGTGGCCAGATGAGTGGGACATTACACTGTGGGGCCAGATGAGGGGGACATAAGACTGTGGGGCCAGATGAGTGGGACATTAAACTGTGGGGCCAGATGAGGGGGACATTAAACTATGTGGCCAGATGAGGGGGACATTAAACTGTGTGGCCAGATGAGTGGGACATTACACTGTGGGGCCAGATGAAGAGGGACATTAAACTGAGGGAAGATTAAATTGTGGGGCCAGATGAGGGGGACATTACACTGTGGGGCCAGATGAGGGGGACATTAAACTGGGGGGTCAGATGAGGGGGATATGAACCTAAATCAACATCATCAACTGGTGAGCAAAAACACCCAAAAGTTTGCTGTCTGAGAGACTTTATTGTGGATTTACTGTGGACTCTGTTATATGTGCTGAGATTGCTATCGCTACCCTGCCTGGAACTTTGCATGTACTGTGCACTGTTGCATCTGTTGTGCCAAGCTTTGAACCACTTATTGCAAGCCAGAGACTGTCAGCCCTTACTGGACTGTGTTACTGCTGCGACATCTTCTTTGCACAAGAGCCCAGCCCACAAGGGGTTACCGCAAGTCTTCGATTCAAAAGTGCGACATCCAAAAGTTTACAGTTCTGCAGAGGTTAAACCACCAGCCCGCCAAACCAGAGCTCAGGCGGGAAGAACCAGCGTCTGCCTAGCAACGGACAAGCTCCTCCCACAAATTCAAAAGAGACCAACCATCAGCCACTAACATCAGTAGGACAGTCCCTCCTATAGGACAGTGTCAGCGGAGCCTCCTGGGCACCGCTGTCTTGGGTGAGTCCAAAACTTATCCAATCCCACCAACTGTTATCAGAAGTCAGCTCCTAGAAAGTTCCAGAGAGAGTGCTGCGAGAGTTTGGAAATTATATACTGCGAGCAGAGTTGCTGTGTCCTGCTGAGCAACAGGTCACGTCCCCTGCCAGAAAGGGGTATCAACCAAGACCCTTAGGCTTGGATCTGGGGAGAAGATCATGAAGATGAGGAGATGATGGAGGAAATTCCGGTGGCTGTGGTACTTGCTATTCCCGAGACTCCGGCCGGAGCCCGTGTCATCACCTGCTGCTGTCCCACCGCCTGACGTATGCGCCCGAAGGCCTACAACTTTAGCCAGGCGCCAACAGTTAAAAGTGGAGGAGGAGAAGGCTTATTCCCGTAGACGGGCTGGTGACGAACCACCTATACAGGGCAAGGTGCCTGACCGGAGGAGAGGTACAGTCAAGGACTTTGACTGAATTAGTGGCTGTGGTCTTATAGCGGAGAATTCCGAAAGCCTCAACGTGTTTGTCAACTGGTGGTCGGTGAAAAAGCCTGGGCTGGTGGAACATCTGCATAATTTGCATCCAGGTGAGAGAGTCGAGTTCACCCTTAAAGTTGGCCCTAAGGGGTTCTGAGCAGCCGACGTTGACAGAGTCCCCATGTCGCCACCATTGCCAGAGGTATGGGAGGACTCCACTACAGCTACCACAGGTCGTCTGCTACCAACAGTTGCAGGCCTGGCCTACGGTCCACTTCGTTCTGGGACTGCACCCGCAGCACTTGTATCACCACCATGCCCTACTCCTGCTGCATCACAGCCTGCTGTCCTGAGTACCATCATCATCTCAGGGGGTGACCACATATCTGTGGGAGGTCACTCTGCAGCACCAACAGCCGTACAACAGGCCAAACCACCTGTGTACAAGTGCAACATGAACCTGGCCACTGTCACTGCCTTCTACTGGGCCATGGAGAAAAAGAGGGCCCAGGAGCTACAACACCTGTCCAGATTGCTGGAGCCTGCAACAACATCATCCACTCTGGCCTCACCTCCCAAGACATCTGGACCACCATCTGCAGAAGCTGAGAAGTGAGGAGGCTGCCACCAGTATGTTTTGTGCCCCCCAGTCTACACCTGATTGGGGATATCAAGATTTGTGCCCTCCAGCCCACCTGACTGGAGTGATCCTCTAAGATTTGTGCCCTCCAGTCCACCTGGCTGGAGTGATCCTCTAAGATTTGTGCCCTACAGTCCACCTGGCTGGAGTGATCCTCTAAGAATTGTGTCCTCCAGGGTGACCCCTGGAGTGGCTCCCTGGACTCCTACTATTGTACATAGTCACCATGTTTTGCCCCTTGTATTGATACCGAACTTTTGGGACACTACCCCAGCTGATCCAGTGCGAACACAGTGAGGACACTGCCCCAGTTCACCCTGATGTATCTTGTCCCCTTGCTCCAGGCTTGGACACTTACGCACTTGTGCCCTGGAGTCTCTGTTGTTTCCTGTTGAGGCCCTGAGAGAGACACTGTGCCTCAGGGTCCCATCTGTGACGTAATTGCCCCTTTTCCCTGTGTTTCCACCAGCCCTGAGATTGGACACTGACGGACCAGTGCCTCAGGTGCTGGATCTTCGCCCCTTTCCACCTTATCCCTTCTGTTGAGCTGGACATTCAACAGATCCCTGTCTTGGGTTGCATACAGTATATTGTATGTATTATCTGTTATGACTGGTTAGTAATAACAGATAATACATACAATATATGCAACACAACTTTTTCCTCCCTTGTACGTCTTGTCTTGTGCACTGTGGTTCCTTCCCTAACCTGGCCTTTAGATTCCTCGAAGGTGGCTCAGGTTAAAATAGGGGGGAATTGCAGCATCCTAGAGTGCTACTGCTTTAAGTGCTTGTCTCTTGTGTCTCTGTGTTAGGTTGGTATGTCCCGTCCTCTGTGTTCTGTGTCAATTGTATATATTGTTATGCAGCTTATCCCTTGTTGTTTATCCCTGTTGTTCCCCCCTTGTGTTTCAAACCCCACACTTAGTACAGCCCTGGCCTATCACATGGCACTGGGCTGGGTTTGGGAGACCTAGGCCTCCTGAGGGAATTGTTAGAACTCAGTTCAGTTTCTGTCTAGTCTAGAGTGTGTCAGTGAACAGTGAGGAGTGCATGCCAGAACTGACAACTGAGGCCTAACAGTTTCCAGACAGACTCCAGGAGGAGAATACATTCCAAGGCTCATCTTGAGACAGCCCTGAGCAAGGGAGTTCAGCTGTCAAGAGATTGGACTTTGTGCCAGTAGGAGAAGTGGAGTAACGTGACAGGAGGAGTTGGCTTGGCACCTTATCTAAAGGTAGCCAGATCCCTGTCAGGACTACCCTGCATTACGGTCCCCAGTATCTACTGCTGGGAGTGGCAGATGAGAGGAGTTATAGTTGTAGTTGGGGTGGAGTTATCCTTAGAGCCTTAAAGGGGTTGTCTGGGATAACTGGAAATCCCTACACTAATCTAAACATCCTCCCCCCTCCTACTTTCTAAATAACATAATTAACAAAAAATGTATAGTTACCCATATTTTCTGATTATCCGGTGACGATCCGTTTCACCATTTCCGGAAACGGATCGTCACTACTACTCCCCCCATCCACTCCATCATACTTATCTTCCAGCCTTCTTCCTGTGCGACGGCTCCTCCTTCTTTTCTGACTGCTGCTGCTTCTCCCCGCGCTGCTCTGCGCACTGCTGCTGATAATCCACCTCTACTGCGCAGCTCTCACGCATGCACAGTAGAGGTGAATAGTCACTGCAGAAAACAGAGCAGCACTGGGAGAAGAGCGCGCGACTGCAGAATCAGTGTCAGCAGTCCAGCTCTCCATCATTTGGGTCTCCGGTGGACCCTATCGATGGAGAGAACAATGCTAGTGTGAACCTAGCATTAGAGGCCATATACAAAATGCCTAAAATCAATTATGTGTCAACATTTGGTCTACCCAGAACACATACAATTGAAAGCTGGGGCAACTCATACCTTGCCCAAAATCGTGGAGCCACCACCAGTTATAAATAAAGAACAGTCTTACCATAATCCCCTGATAAGTCCTGGTTACTATGGGATGAAACACATAGGGATTGATAGGGAGTTTTCAGGGTGAAGAATTGGTACTGCCTTTGTCAGGGCGGAAGTCATAACTTGGGTGACCAGGGTACAGCACAGAGCTTAATAAGGATATATCCTCTCTGGCTGAATACCCCATGGATGTGCTGTATGGTTGTCCACCTATGTCCCTAACCATGTAACCAAGGTGACTATGGGTAGACCAGATGTCAACACATTATTGATTTTATGCATTTTGTATATGACCTGTTATGTGGATTTTGTATTAAAACTTAAGTTTTAATAAGTCCTCAAAGGCTGTTTATGGGCTTCAGAGTATAGTGGACTGCTATCTTTCAACCATTTATGGATTATGTATTGTTCTGCTGCATTTGTATCACCACTGCCACCACCCTCTTCCTCTGGTGTCACCTCATCACCCCGGCCCGGTGGGGGGGCCGTGGCCAAAAAAAAAAAATATTCTGAATTGTCATTTTTTCCCTTTTTTTTTTTTCTTTGGATTGGGGTTACACCCCCGGGGGTTATTATCCCCCCCCTTAAATTTTTTTTTTTTTTTTTTCCCCCCCCCCCCCTTTTTTTTTTAAAAAAAATTTTTTTTTTTTTTTTTGTTTTTTAAGGGGGGGGGGGGGGGGGGGGGAGAAAAATATATTTTTTTTTTTGGTTGGTGCCTTTTTTGTGTTGTGGTTTTGTTGGTTGTTGGAGAAGGGTGGGTTGTTTGGTTGTGGGGTGGGTTGGTTTGGGTGTTGTTTGTTTGGAGGGGGGGGGGGGGAGGGAGGGGGGGCGGGTGGGGGGGGGGGCACGCCCCTTTTTTTTTTTTTTTTTTTTTTTTTGTTTGTGTTTGAAATTATAAATAAAAAAAAAAAAAATTTTTTTTTTGTTTGTGGGGGGGGGGGGGGGGTGTGGTGGGGGGGGGGGGTGGGGTTTAATTTTTTTTTTTTTTTTTTTTTGTTTTTTTTTTTTTTTTTTTTTTTTTTTTTGTTGCAGCATCCCAGAGTGCTACTGCTTTTATGTGTTTGTCTTGTGTGCCTCTGGGTTTTATGTCTGTAAGTTCTGTTCTGTGTTAGGTGTATTTTTGTGCAGCTTTCCCTTTGTATTTTTCCCCCTGCAGTGTTCAAACTCAGACTGGGTTCAGCCCTGGCCTATCACAGGCCACTGGGCGGAGTTGTGAGGAGATATAATCTCCCCGGCGACGGTTGAAAGTTAGTTCAGTGTATGCAGCAAGCCAGACAAGGTGTGCAGAGCTGACCTGCCACCAGGCTGGACTGAAGGCCAACCGCCGCTACCACAGCCTCAGGAGGGATAACATCAGCCCCAGGCTCATCTCAAGACAGCTCAGAGCTAGAGAGTAGAGATTTCCAAGTGGGGGCTGGACTTAATTCGTGTCGTGCCCGGAGGAGCAGGAGAGGACCCTGGCAGGAGAGTCGCATTCGGGCCTAGTATCCAGGTAACCAGATCCCTGTCAGGATTCCCTGTAACTCTATCCCCAGTATAGCCCCCGGGGAGAGGCCCAGAGGGGGGAGAAAAGAAGACCCCTGGGGGGGCCCCCACTGGCTTCGGGCCCCCCCCCAGAAACCGGGGGGGGGGGTGGGGCCCGCCCCCCCACCCCCCCCCCATCAAAACCCCGCTTTTCCCTTGTTCTACCTGACCCCATAAAAGGTTGCTTTGTTTGCCCCCCACCCCCCCCCCCCCTGCCTCCCTTCTTTTCTCCCCGCGCCCCCCCCCCACCCCACCCCCCCCCCTTGGGGGGAGGTCCCTCTATATTGAAGTGGGCCCGGGGGAAAGAAAAACTACCACCACCACCCCTGTTGCTGGCGCCCCCCCCCCCCTCCTGGGCCGGGGTGGGGGGGGGGGGGGGGGGGGGGGGGGGGGGGGGGCGTGCTCGGCCTGCTAGGTGGCACAGCATCCGCCACTACTACTCCCATCCTCCGGTCTCATCCGACTGGGTTGCGGCAAGGCGATTTTTGGCGTAGTCGGCAGGATCGTGACTCCCGGGTCCTTATAACATCTACAGACTACGGTGTCAAGATCCTAACATCATCTCTGCAACGGGTGAGCTGTAAACCTTTATTGGCTGTGTGAGAGACTTTTGCCCTGTGGATTTATACTGAGGACTCTGTCTGTGTGCCCGGAGCTGTTTGTCGCTATCTCCCTGGATTATATTTGCAAAGACTGTGGACTGTTGCAACTGTCTGCGTGTTTAAGCCACTTTATTGCATGCCAGAGGACTGCCAGCCGTTACCGGACTGTATACTGTGCTGCGACATCACCGGTGCACGTAAGCCCAGCCCACGAGGGGTTAACTCCAGCCTCAGATGGAGCTGCATCATTCAAAAATTCTACAGCTCCGCAGAGGTTAACCGCCAGCCCGGCAAAACCAGCGCTCAGGCGGGAAAGACTGACGTCAGAAGTGCATCAGCCAAGCTCCACCCTCCTGCTTTGAAAAGGACGAATCAGCAGCCGCTGACATCAGCGGGACAGCCCTCTCTACAGGACAGCGTCATCGGAGCCTCCTGGGCGCCGCCATCTTGGGTGAGTCCAACCCTAGACCTGTCCTATGCGTAGTAGCACCGCCCACCAGCATCCATCTTGAGGAGAAGTCCTGGAAAGTTCCAGAGAGTGTGCGTTAGTCGGCTCTTGTGCACGCAGAGTAGTTTGTCCTGCTGCATTATGTCACGTCCCCCATCTGTCCGAGGTATTAACCCTGATCCGAGCGCCTGGACTTGGGGAGAGGAGATGGACGTTGAGGAGACTATGGAGGAGATTCCCATGGCTGCGGTGCTGAATACTTCGGGGACTCCGGCCGGGGCCCCCGTTTCACCTGCTGCTGTCCCGCCAACTGCTGTTCGCGCCCGAAAGCCTACTACTATCGCCGGGCGCCAACAATTTAAAGTGGAGGAAGAGAAGCCGTATTCTCGTCGACGAGCTGGCCTAGAACCACCTGTGGAGGGCGAGGTGCCTGACCGGAGAAGAGTTACCGTTATGGCTTTTGACTGGAGAAATGGCTGTGGATACATCGCAGAGGACTCCGAGCAGGCCAACGTGTTCGTTAACCGGAGGTCGGTGAAGAGGCCTGGGTTGCCAGACCATCTACACAATCTGCACCCAGGTGAGAGAGTGGAGTTCACCCTGAAGGTAGGCCCTAAGGGTTTCTGGGCAGCTGACGTTGACCGGATCCCTATGTCACCACCACGACATGAGGTCTGGGAGGACTCTGCCACAGCGACCCCTGGTCGCCTGCTAACAACAGCCGCAGGCCTGGCCTACAGTCCACTTCCCTCCGGGGCTGCACCCGCAGCACCTGCATCACCGCCACGCCCTGCTCCTGCTGCATCGCCACCTGCTGTCCTGAGCACTATAATCATCTCGGGGGGTGACCACTTCTGCATCGGAGGTCACTCTGCAACTCCTGCAGCTGCACAGCAAGTGGAGCCACCTGCCTACAAAAGCAGCATGAATCCAGCCACCGTCACCGCCTTCTACAAAGCAATGGAGAAGAAGGGCCTGGACTTCCGTCACCTGTCCAGGTTACCTGAGGCTGCACTCCTGACATCTGCACCAGCTTCACGTCCCAAGACACCGGGATCTTCTTCCACGGAAGCTGAGGATTAAAAGGTCGCCACCCGTAAGTTTTGTGCCCCCCAGTCTAAACCTGACTGGGGAGATCAAGTCTCTTTGCCCTCCAGGGCGCCCCCTGGAGTGAGTTCTTTGCACTCCTATACTTGTGCATAGTCCCAAGTTTTTGCCCCTCTACATTGTTGTGCCGAACTTTTGGACACTTCCCCAGTTTCACCAGTGCGGACTTGTGGACACTGCCCCAGTTTTCCTTATTTATTCACCTGTCCCCATGCTCCAGGATGGACACTACCGTACCTGTGCCCTGGAATTCCTATTCATCTAAATTGAGGCCCTGGGATGGGACACTACTACAATTGTGCCTCAGGGACCTTTATATGTGTTCCCCTTTTTCCTGGGAGTTTTACTGGTGCCTGAGTAAGGACACTCCTAATTTTGTGCCTCAGGTATCAGGTGTAACTGTGAACTTTTATGTCGAGACGAACAAGCATAACAAATGTGTTGTATATAATTTATGTGTTTATTTGTTATGCTGTTTGTCTTGTCTTGTCCGCTCTATTGCCTTCCCTAGCCTGGGCAAAGATTCGCCGAGGGCGGCTCAGGTAAAAATAGGGGGGGTGTGCAGCATCCCAGAGTGCTACTGCATTTTTGTGTTTGTCTTGTGTGCCTCTGGGTTCTATATCTGTAAGTTCTGTTCTGTGTTAGGTGTATTTTTGTGCAGCTTTCCCTTTGTATTTTTCCCCCTGCAGTGTTCAAACCCAGACTGGGTTCAGCCCTGGCCTATCACAGGCCACTGGGCGGAGTTGTGAGGAGATATAATCTCCCCGGCGACAGTTGAGATTCAGTTCAGTGCATGCTGTAGACCAGACAAGGTGTGCAGAGCTGACCTGCCACCAGGCTGGACTGAAGGCCAACCTCTGCTACCACAGCCTCAGGAGGGATAACATCACCCCCAGGCTCATCTCAAGACAGCTCAGAGCTAGAGAGTAGAGATTTCCAAGTGGCTGGACTTAATTCGTGTCGTGCCCGGAGGAGCAGGAGAGGACCCTGACAGGAGAGTCGCATTCGGGCCTAGTATCCAGGTATCCAGTTCCCTGTCAGGACTCCCTGTAACTCTATCCCCAGTATAGCAAGCTGGGAGAGGTACAGAGGTGGAGTAGAGGAAGCCATCTTGTGGAGCCGATACTGTCTTTGTGCACCCTCCTAGAACCAAGGCTGGGGTTAGGACACTGCAGGACTACTACCCCCATCAGGAAGCTGCTCTTGTCCTTTTGTTCAAGTTGCCTTAATAAATGGCTGTTTGGTTTACCTGCATCGCTGACCCCTGAGTCGTGCCTGCTTTAACATCAGGGCTCTTCCGACCAACACCACACCGGCTCAGGTAGGAGAGATTCCTCTACAACTGGAAGTGCCCCGGGGGGAAAGAACTACTACCACCACCATCCGGTAGTGCTGCAGGACCCCCCTTGACCTTGTCCGGCCTAGGAGTGGGACTGGAGCCGTTTGGGAGCGTGCTCGGCCTGCTAGGTGGCATAGCATCCGCCACTACTACTCCCATCCTCCGGTCTCGTCCGACTGGGTTGCGGCAATGGAGGTCATGACAGAAGCAAAAGGGGTTTCTCCTCACCCTCCTTTAGTCTGTCCCTGTCCTGTTTTTTCCAGTCATTTTACTACACTGCTTAAACAATAGTGATTGGTTTGGGGGACCCAAACAACGGAGAGCTGGACCCCCGGGTGTCCATCAGGTAGACTGTAATGGGGTCTGCCGGGTTTCTTTCAGGTTTCCACCATTTTTATACTGAAACCAGCAGAAAGAAAAGTTCTCTGAGTAGGAATTTTCTCTCCACCGATTTTTGTCGGTATCTACGGCGGAGTCTCCAACAAGACTCTGACACAGATGTGACCCTAGCCTTAGTGCTGAAAATCACAATCCATCAGGTGTTAACTGTTTCAGGTTGTGTTGATGGTCAGACAAGGTTCAACAATGAGCAAACCAGAACAGGCAGGGTCGGCTCCAGGTTTGTCTGGGCTCTTTGGTGGCAGATTCTCAGTGTGCTCCTTTGTGGTGCAACTCCTACGGTGCAAGTATGTTCCTCTAAAAGCTGTCACAGCAAACAACATCTGAAATTGAGTGGTTTTGCTGAAGCAACCCCTGCTGGAGTCGCTGTAGGTTTTCTGTAGCTTTCAACCTTTGCATTGCAAAGCTTGAAAATTGTGTGTGAGACTGGCAGGAATAATTGACATGCTGTGGGTTTAAGTTGCCGCATATAGATAAGATTTGTAGAAACCTCATCCACAGTTCTGCTGGTGTAGATGGCAGCAGGTTAGCTGATGGTTTGAGCATAAGGGCCCATTCACATGGCAAAAGATGAAGAAATTGAGGCAGACTCCCGCCTCAGATATCTCTTCATTTTCTGACCCTCCAGCTCCCTGCAGTCTAAAGCTGAAACAGAACTTTTGGCTATCTACCTTGATGATTAGCCCCAGATAAATGGACCTATTCAGTGGGCTCCCATCTCCCATTGGGGGTTCTATAGCTGATCAACCACAGAATGTGGGACAAGATCGAGCAGGACGCCTATTTTTTGAGTGTCCTGCTTCAATTGCTGCCTTCCATTGAAAACCATAGGAGGCAGATTCACGGTGGAATTTGGCACTGATTTTGAGACATAATTCAAGTTCCACTTTGTGAGCATACCCAAAGAGTATAATGGCCCCATTAATGCCCAACACAAAGTATAATGGCCCCCTTTTGATGCCACATTCAGTATAATGGTCCCCTTTTGTCCCCTCACATAGGATGATGACTCTCTTTCATCCCCACATACAGTTTAGTTGACCTATTTAGACCACACACTATATAATGGCTCATTGTTGCCCCTATACACTCATGAGCGAATCGGCTCGTAACAAGCCACGTTTGTCATGTTTTTTACGAAACCAAATGGAGATTCATCTCGCACAAACTAAAATGGCCATCACATTATACTTTGGTGTCTCTTCAGATAGGTGAATAGACCCCAGTAGGTGGAGGCCCAGGGGGAGGTAACAAAAATAAAAAAAACATTCATACTCACCTTCCATAACCTCTATTGCGCCTCCTTGAGGCGTTTGGAACTTTTTTTGTGATGTCCGGCGCTCTTCTGTGATATCATCAGCTCTGGTTCAGCGCTGAAGTCTGTGATTGATAAATTTGTCTGTGTTGGCCTTAGAGAGCAGTAAAATTGGATCGATAGGTTCCTAGGAGCCCTGACAGTATTCTACAATAACTTTTATAGATAGGTTCCTAGGAGCCCTGACAGTGTTCTACACTATGTTTTATAGATAGGTTCCTAGGAGTCCTAAGAGTATTCTACACTGTGTTTTATAGATAAGTTCCTAGGAGCCATGAGAGTATTCTACACTATGTTTTATAGCTAGGTTCCTAGGAGCCCTAAGAGTATTCTACACTATGTTTTATAGAGAGGTTCCTAGGAGCCATGACAGTGTTCTACACTATGTTTTATAGATAGGTTCCTAGGAGCCCTGCGAGTATTCTACACTATGTTTTATAGATAGGTTCCTAGGAGCCCTGACAGTGTTCTACACTATGTTTTATAGATAGGTTCCTAGGAGCCCTGACAGTGTTATACACTATGTTTTATAGATAGGTTCCTAGGAGCCCTGACAGTGTTCTACACTCTGTTTGATCTACAGCCCCAGCTCCCATTTTCTGTGTCCTATAAATTTGATGTCAGATTCCTAAGCCCCACTTTTATGACTCTGGCTTACTGGGGTGCAGGCCTCAGCTGCTTACTTTACTTACAGTTGTGCTAAAAAGTTTACATACCCCGGAAGATTTTTTTGGTTTTTTTGGCCTTTTTTCAGAGAATATGAATGATAACACAAAAACTTTTTCTCCACTCATGGTTAGTGGTTGGTTGAAGCCATTTATTGTCAAACTTCTGTGTTTTCTCTTTTTAAATCATAATGACAACCAAAAACATCAAAATGACCCTGTTCAAAAGTTCCCATACCTCAGTTCTTAATACCGTGTATTGCCCTCCCCCTCTAACATCAATGACAGCTTGAAGTCTTTTGTGGTAGTTGTGGATGAGGTTCTTTATTTTCTCAGATGGTAAAACTGCCCATTCTTCTTGGCAAAAAGTCCCCAGTTCCTGTAAATTCCTGGGCTGTCTTGCATGTCCTGCGCACTTGAGATCTCCACAGAGTGGCTCAATGATATTGAGGTCAGGAGACTGAGATGGCCACTCCAGAACCTTCACTTTCTTCTGCTGTAGCCAATGACAGGTCGACTTGGCCTTGTGTTTTGGATTGTTGTCATGTTGGAACGTCCAAGTACGTCCCATGCGCAGCTTCCTGGCTGATGAGTGCAAATTTGCCTCCAGTATTTGCTGATAACGCGCTGCATTCATCTTTCCTTCAACTTTGACCAAGTTTCCTGAGCCTTTGAAGCTCACACATCCCCACATCATCAGTGATCCACCTCCGGGCTTTACAGTAGGAATGGTGTTCCTTTCATCATAGACCTTGTTGACACCTCTCCAAATGTAACGTTTATGGTTGTGGCCAAAAAGTTCTATTTTTGTCTCATCACTCCAAATGACCTTGTTCCAGAAGTTTTGAGGCTTGTCTCTGTGCTGTTTGGCGTATTGAAGGCGAGATTCTTTGTGGCATTTGCACAGTAATGGCTTTCTTCTGGCAACTTGACCATGCAGCCCATTTTTCTTCAAGTGCCTCCTTATTGTGCATCTTGAAACAGCCACACCGATAGTTTTCAGAGAGTCCTGTATTTCAGCTGATGTTATGTGTGGGTTTTTCTTTGCATCCTAAACAATTTTGGTTGGTCTACCTGACCGTGGCTTGGTTTTACAGAGCCCCTGAGATTCCATTTGTCAATCACAGTTTGAACACTGCTGACTGGCATTATCAATTCCTTGGATATCTTTTTGTATCCCTTTTCTGTTTTATACAGTTCGAATATTTTTTTCCCGTAGATCCGTGGACAATTCTTTTGCTTTCCCCATGACTCACAATCCAGAAAGGTCAGTGGCTGGAGGAGAGATGCAACAGTCTGTCTGGATCCCAGAAACTCACTCAGCTTTTATGCACACACTGATTACAAGCAAATAGGTCGCAGGTCGGGATGTTACCTTTAGTAGCCATTCAAACCCCTTTGTGTCAACTTCTGGGCATGTTATCAGGCCAAAATCACCAGGGGATGTGAACTTTTGAACAGGGTCATTTTGATGTTTTTGGTTGTCATTATGATTTAAAAAGAGAAAACACAGAAGTTTGACAATATATGGCTTCAACCAACCACTAACTATAAGTGGAGAAAAAGTTTGTGTTATCATTCATATTCTCTGAAAAAAGGCCAAAAAAAACAAAAAAATCTGCCGGGGTATGTAAACTATGTTTTATAGATAGGTTCCTAGGAGCCCTGACAGTGTTCTTCACTATGTTTTATAGATAGGTTCCTAGGAGCCCTAAGAGTATTCTTCACTATGTTTTATAGATAGGTTCCTAGGAGCCCTAAGAGTATTCTACACTATGTTTTATAGATAGGTTCCTAGGAGCCCTGACAGTGTTCTACATTATGTTTTATAGATAGTTTCCTAGGAGCCCTAAGAGTATTCTACACTTTGTTTTATAGATAGGTTCCTAGGAGCTCTGACAGTGTTCTACGCTATGTTTTATAGATAGGTTCCTAGGAGCTCTGACAGTGTTCTACGCTATGTTTTATAGATAGGTTTTATGAGCCCTAAGAGTGTTCTACACTATGTTATAGATAGGTTCCTAGGAGCCCTGACAGTATTCTACACTATGTTTTATAGATAGGTTCCTAGGAGCCCTAAGAGTGTTCTACACTATGTTTTATAGATAGGTTCCTAGGAGCCCTGACAGTGTTCTACACTATGTTTTATAGATAGGTTCCTAGGAGCCCTAAGAGTATTCTACACTATGTTTTATAGAGAGGTTCCTAGGAGCCCTGACAGTGTTCTACACTATGTTTTATAGATAAGTTTCTAGGAGCCCTAAGAATATTCTACACTATGTTTTATAGAGAGGTTCCTAGGAGCCCTGACAGTGTTCTACACTATGTTTTATAGATAAGTTTCTAGGAGCCCTAAGAATATTCTACACTATGTTTTATAGAGAGGTTCCTAGGAGCCCTGACAGTATTCTACACTGTGTTTTATAGATAGGTTCCTAGGAGCCCTGACAGTATTCTACACTATGTTTTATAGATAGGTTCCTAGGAGCCCTGACAGTGTTCTACACTATGTTTTATAGATAGGTTCCTAGGGCCCAGGTTCTACACTATGTTTTATAGATAGGTTCCTAGGAGCCCTGACAGACTACACTATGTTTTATAGATAGGTTCCTAGGAGCCCTGACAGTGTTCTACACTATGTTTTATAGATAGGTTCCTAGGAGCCCTGACAGTGTTCTACACTATGTTTTATAGATAGGTTCCTAGGAGCCCTGACAGTATTCTACACTATGTTTTATAGATAGGTTCCTAGGAGCCCTGACAGTGTTCTACACTATGTTTTATAGATAGGTTCCTAGGAGCCCTGACAGTGTTCTACACTATGTTTGATCACTCTACAGTCCCAGCTCCCATTTTCTGTGTCCTATAAATTTGATGTCAGATTCCTAAGCCCCACTTTTATGGCTCTGGCTTACTGGGGTGCAGGCCTCAGCTGCTTATTTTACTTATGCAGTGTGTATCGCACAGCTTTATGCAGGGTGTATCGCACAGCTTTATGCAGGGTGTATCACATGTTTGGCGATATTTGATTGATGTCAGATATTGTACCATTAGAACTAGATTATTTCCATCCCTCCTATTGCTTGAGCATCTGACACTAAAGGAAAACATCTATATATCACACTGAAAGTCAGAAACTGGAGCAGGCAGACTACGGACATGAATGGCATCGTTACATATCTTAAAGGAGCACAAAAGGCTGGGAAAATCAGGAGTAACAGGACTAGAGATGGAAAAACCTCGCAAGATTTGTTTCACAAACTTTCACAAGGTTTTTTTTCACACCGGAAGTGACATTATTATACTTTGTGGTCTCTTCATACTCTCTCAACTCTGCTATTCACCTTCCCTCAACTCTCCAGGACTCTGCTGCATGCCTGGTCTTCTCTCCTGATGTCTTTCTGCCATTTCCAGCCTCCTGGGTGACATTGGTGCCACTGGGTCACCTCTGAGGCTTGTGATTGGGTCATGTCAGCGTTGTGATGTTATGACAAAAGTGTTATATCCTGCCTCACCTTTCCTGGGCATCCTTGTGACATCTGGCGGTCCCCCGGTGGCCTCTTGTGGCCTCTTGCCGACATCACCCGACCAGGGGTCACTGCTGGGTCAAAGCATCATGACATTGGCGCACCCCATGTAACCGCTGAGGCCCAATCACAGGCCTCATTGATGACTCTGGGATACATGACGTCAGCCAGAAGATGAAACATACCAAAGATGTTGCTGAGGATGCCCAGGAGAGGTGAGGCGAGGTGAGTTTGAGTGTTTGTTATGTTTGTCACCTCCCCTGGGTCTCCACTGATTACACTCTGGGGTATAAAGAGACTCCATAGTATAATAATAGCACTTCTCAGCTGCTGTATAGTACAGTGGTGGACGCTAAAAGTCATATAACTGGAATTGTTCTGTATGTCTCAGGTTTACGAACGTGAAAATTCTCCTGGGCCTTTTCATGTGTAGTATTATAAATTGGCCACTAGATGTCACTCTACATAGACAACAGTTCTGTCTAATTCAGTAGAACATTTTATAATTAAAATACCAAAACCATTCTGTCTCATAAGGAATGAGGACTATGCAGAGCAGAGACAAGCAGGGAAAATCTGTACATGAGCCAGTTATTTCCTATGGGAGCAAATGTCACCATAAAGCCAGGCGGGACAGCTATGCTCTGAGCACACAGTAACAACACTATCAAGTAGCTGTCACTAGCGGGAGCCACTTACAGTCATATGAAAAAGTATTGGGCATCCCTATTAATCTTAATCATTTTTAGTTCTAAATATTTGGGTGTTTGCAACAGCCATTTCAATTTGATATATCTAATAACTGATGGACACAGTAATATTTCAGGATTGAAATGAGGTTTATTGTACTAACAGAAAATGTGCAATATGCATTAAACCAAAATTTGACCGGTGCAAAAGTATGGGCACCTCAACAGAAAAGTGACATTAATATTTAGTAGATCCTCCTTTTGCAAAAATAACAGCCTCTAGTCGCTTCCTGTAGCTTTTAATCAGTTCCTGGATCCTGGATGAAGGTATTTTTGACCATTCCTCTTTACAAAACAATTCCAGTTCAGTTAAGTTTGATGGTCGCCGAGCATGGACAGCCCGCTTCAAATTATCCCACAGATGTTCAATGATATTCAGGTCTGGGGACTGGGATGGCCATTCCAGAACATTGTAATTGTTCCTCTGCATGAATGCCTGAGTAGATTTGGAGCTGTGTTTTGGATCATTGTCTTGCTGAAATATCCATCCTCGGCGTAACTTCAAATTCGTCACTGATTCTTGTACATTATTCTCAAGAATCTGCTGATACTGAGTTGAATCCATGCGACCCTCAACTTTAACAAGATTCCCGGTGCCGGCATTGGCCACACAGCCCCAAAGCATGATGGAACCTCCACCAAATTTTACAGTGGGTAGCAAGTGTTTTTCTTGGAATGCTGTGTTTTTTTGACGCCATGCATAACGCCTTTTTGTATGACCAAACAACTCAATCTTTGTTTCCTCTGTCCGCAGGACCTTCTTCCAAAATGAAGCTGGCTTGTCCAAATGTGCTTTTGCATACCTCAGGCGACTCTGTTTGTGGCGTGCTTTCAGAAACGGCTTCTTTCGCATCACTCTCCCATACAGCTTCTCCTTGTGCAAAGTGTGCTGTATTGTTGACCGATGCACAGTGACACCATCTGCAGCAAGATGATGCTGCAGCTCTTTGGAGGTGGTCTGTGGATTGTCCTTGACTGTTCTCACCATTCTTCTTCTCTGCCTTTCTGATATTTTTCTTGGCCTGCCACTTCTGGGCTTAACAAGAACTGTCCCTGTGGTCTTCCATTTCCTTACTATGTTCCTCACAGTGGAAACTGACAGGTTAAATCTCTGAGACAACTTTTTGTATCCTTCCCCTGAACAACTATGTTGAACAATCTTTGTTTTCAGATCATTTGAGAGTTGTTTTGAGGAGCCCATGATGCCACTCTTCAGAGGAGATTCAAATAGGAGAACAACTTGCAATTGGCCACCTTAAATACCTTTTCTCATGATTGGATACACCTGGCTATGAAGTTCAAAGCTCAGTGAGGTTACAAAACCAATTTTGTGCTTCAGTAAGTCAGTAAAAAGTAGTTAGGAGTATTCAAATCAATAAAATGATAAGGGTACCCAAATTTTTGCACCGGTCAAATTTTGGTTTAATGCATACTGCACATTTTCTGTTAGTACAATAAACCTCATTTCAATCCCGAAATATTACTGTGTCCATCAGTTATTAGATATATCAAATTGAAATGGCTGTTGCAAACACCCAAATATTTAGAACTAAAAATGATTAAGATTAATAGGGGTGCCAAAACTTTTATATATGACTGTATCCTGCAAACAGTACCTATTGAGTTCAATACTAGCTGTATAAATCCATAGGCAGTTAGCTCCACCTAGTGGTGGCTATGAAGAATGCATTGTGTAATTCAGTCTGTCGCTGACATTCACCCAGTCTATCTGCAGTCTCATTTGTCAGTTCTTCTCCTTACTGCGTTTGACCATGGGTACCTAAGATCACGTAGGCCGGTAAAGAAGACATTACCTGCACTTCAGTGCTGGAATAGAGAGTAGTTCAACCAGTAAAGAAGTATAAAGTAAGTAAAATGATAAGGCTGGAATGGCATCCAGTACTTGGGAATAAAATCCAACAGCAAGGAGTATCTTGCAATGCAAAGATGTCAACCCACCAGGCTCTTCCAATCAATGTCACTTTCACCCGGCTACAGACACATGGATCCGTAGTGATCCGCCAGACAAAGCTGCCATGTCATTTATAATGCAGAGTGAACGCCGTAAAAACAAAATGCCAAAAATAATGATAAAATTGTATGTTATTTCACATGGACCCCCAAAAAACGTTAATAAAAACTGATCAAAATATTATATGTACCCCATAATGGTGCCAACTGAAAGTACAACTCATCACACAAAGAATAAGCCCTCACAAATAAAAAAGTTATGAATTTTGTAAGACGGAGAAGGAGCGAATGAAAAAGGTGACGGAGCTTCTACATTAGGGAGACGGAAGACAAACATAAACACAGCCAGACCCCGAAAAACTAGAACTTTACTGATCTCACTTTGGAACGAATGTAATGTAACTCTGGGACCTACAGTGGGGAAAAAAAGTATTTAGTCAGCCACCAATTGTGCAAGTTCTCCCACTTAAAAAGATGAGAGAGGCCTGTAATTGTCATCATAGGTAGACCTCAACTATGAGAGACAAAATGAGAAAACAAATCCAGAAAATCACATTGTCTGATTTTTAAAGAATGTATTTGCAAATTATAGTGGAAAATAAGTATTTGGTCACCTACAAACAAGCAAGATTTCTGGCTCTCACAGACCTGTAACTTCTTCTTTAAGAGGCTCCTCCTGTCCTCCACTCATTACCTGTAGTAATGGCTCCTGTTTGACATTGTTATCAGTATAAAAGACACCTGTCCACAACCTCAAACAGTCACACTCCAAACTCCACTATGGTGAAGACCAAAGAGCTGTGGAAGGACCAGAAACAAAATGGTAGCCCTGCACCAGGCTGGGAAGACTGAATCTGCAATAGGCAAGCAGCTTGGTGTGAAGAAATCAACTGTGGGAGCAATAATTAGAAAATGGAAGACATACAAGACCACTGATAATTTCCCTCGATCAGGGGCTCCACGCAAGATCTCACCCCGTGGGGTCAAAATGATCACAAGAAGGGTGAGCAAAAATCCCAGAACCACACGGGGGGACCTAGTGAATGACCTGCAGAAAGCTGGGACTAACGTAACAAAGGCTACCGTCAGTAACACACTACGCCGCCAGGGACTCAGATCCTGCGGTGCCAGACGTGTCCCCCTGCTTAAGCCAGTACATATCCCGGCCCGTCTGAAGTTTGGATATTCCAGAAGAGTATTGGGAGAATGTCATATGGTCAGATGAAACCAAAGTAGAACCGTTTGGTAGAAACACAACTCATCGTGTTTGGAGGAGAGTGAATGCTGAGTTGCATCCAAAGAACACCATACCTACTGTGAAGCATGGGGGTGGCAACATCATGCTATGGGGCTGTTTCTCTGCAAAGGGACCAGGACGACTGATCCGTGTACATGAAAGAATGAATGGGGCCATGTATCGTGAGATTTCGAGTGCAAACCTCCTTCCATCAGCAAGGGCATTGAAGATGAAACGTGGCTGGGTCTTTCAGCATGACAATGATCCCAAGCACACTGCCAGGGCAACGAAGGAGTGGCTTCGTAAGAAGCATTTCAAGGTCCTGGACTGGCCTAGCCAGTCTCCAGATCTCAACCCCATAGAAAACCTTTGGAGGGAGTTGAAAGTCCGTGTTGCCCAGTGACAGCCCCAAAACATCACTGCTCTAGAGGAGATCTGCATGGAGGAATGGGCCAACATACCAGCAACAGTGTGGGCCAACCTTGTGAAGACTTACAGAAAATGTCTGACCTCTGTCATTGCCAACAAAGGATATATAACAAAGTATTGAGATGAACTTTTGTTATTGACCAAATACTTATTTTCCACCATAATTT
Organism: Leptodactylus fallax; assembly: GCA_947044405.1. NCBI lineage: Eukaryota > Metazoa > Chordata > Amphibia > Anura > Leptodactylidae > Leptodactylus > Leptodactylus fallax. The sequence goes on from CAMRHE010000484.1 coordinate 483,517, forward strand.
GCAAATAAATTCTTTAAAAATCAGACAATGTGATTTTCTGGATTTGTTTTCTCATTTTGTCTCTCATAGTTGAGGTCTACCTATGATGACAATTACAGGCCGGCCTCATCTTTTTAAGTGGGAGAACTTGCACAATTGGTGGCTGACTAAACACTTTTTTTTCCCCACTGTATATGCAGTGACCAGATGGAAGGTAACGCTGCAGTTGGGATTGCGGGGTGCAAACAGCGCAGACTTGTCACGGTCTCTGGGCACGAGGGTGCAGCGCTGGTGCTGTCCCACGTTACCACCACTGGTACCGGTGATGAGGGGGCTGCACAAATGTTGGTGGTGATTGTTCCCCCGGGGCGCTTCCCAGATACTGTGCCGACTGGTGGTGTTTGGGGCGCCCTGATGTTGTCGGTGCAGAGTCAGACACAGAAACGGTTGTAAAGTTGAACTTTTACTTCCATGGGTGTGGAGGCACAAATGCTTAAACAGTTTACTCAATACAAAACAACGGGGTACGCCTGGTGACACAGCAGAGTCCTGGGGTGCAGGGTAGACTTGATGAAAGGTGTTCCTAGCCCCTTATACTTCAGTGTTACAGCCCTAAGGTGCGTCTGGGCTCCTATTTGGCTCATAGGAGGATGCCCACCATGATACTAGTACATAATATTCCCCACTCACGTTATGTGGTCCTGATAGCTCAGAGTTTCGGGGTGCAATAGTCAGGGTGGCAGGATATTCCACAGGTCTGGCCTTGGCCCCTGGATCCTGTGATACTTGCTATGGAGCACGTGTTCCAGAATGTTCTCTCCACAGTCTCATGCTAACAAGATAATGATGCTTGACTTCCTTCAGGGCGATGGCTAGGCAGACAGGGGACAGGATCTTCTGAATAGCTGGAGTATGTCAGCTCTCCAACCTTCCTGGGCCTGTCTAGGACTTGAGATTCCTGCACTAAACTCACTGCTTTCTTCACAGGACATCACACTTATCTCCTCACCTCCTCCTCCTAACACTCCACACTTCTAACTCCTCACATGCAGGACCTTCCTGCAGGGGTGATACCATGGGGACCCAGTGATCAGCTGACTCCTCCCCTTTTCCCAGGCAATGTCCTCCCATTGGACATTTGGTTACTATTCAATCCTATGGGAGGTGTAATGCATGTGTGAGGCTCACTAGGTGGCGCTGTGTTGTGTGAGACTCAGGACCCCCTGCTATGTCACACAGGCTATGAAGCAACAGGAAATAATACAATGACTACAGAGATCACCCTCAGCCCAGCCATAGCCAGCTCTGGGATGCCACATACTCCCCCCTTTACTGAGCCGACCTCGGCGACGGGCTGGGGTGAAGGTGAGAAATGTAACATAACGTTAATAAATACGAATAAAGTGCAAATGTCACTAACAGTTTAGAAAAATATAATACCTAGAAACTTGAGGTAAGACCTCCCGGCATAGTCCTGGAATGTCCATGAGAAGTCTGAAGGGTAACGGAGAGATAATTAAACTCAGACTTATGGAACCTTTTGGCGGTACCATCAGACAGTCCATATAGAAACAACAGTAGTGCAAATGGGTCCAGAGGCTCTCTGGCACAAATTTCGTGAGTGTCCATTATCATGAGAGTCTCTCTGAGAAACAATAAACAGTCCTTTCTGTAAGGAAGAGTAGGCACTCTAGCATGAATGTCCATACCGCAATGGGGTAACAGAACTTCCTTGGCTCGGTGAGCCAGGCACTATGGCTTGGATTGTTGCATATAAATGTAAATACTATATTACATGGCAAGATATTATATATATACTGTATATACACACAGGAAAAACATTAATGTAATCAGAGCAGGAATACCATATATACAGAAGCAGAGACAGTTAACCTCTTTTACCCAAGGACAGCCATGGCATCACTATAGCGGTTGGAGGTAGCCTTTGTGGTACGCTCAGAACGCCTAAGTGGAAGAGATTTGAATCAGGAACAGAGTCACTGAAATCAATTAAATCATCTGTCGAAGGGTTCTCTGCACTAGAGCAATGGTGGATAACAGCTAAATGGTAGAGTTTAGGGCCACATAAGCTCAGTTAATGTTGGGGGCTCTCTTTGCTTCAGAAGGTGACAAGATCTCTGTACTCGTGTCTCAGCTGGGGGCACCGGGGTAGTCCTCTTTAAGGCACAGCTTCAGACGGTTGGGTACTACGGGGCTGTCTCCCAGGTTTAGAGATCTCATACACGTCGGATTCAGGATATGGTATGGAGATGACACTGTAGGTTCTTTCTCCCAGAATGGATCCAATTTCCCATTCCGATGGTTATTCCTTAACCTACACGGTCGCCAACTTTCAGGGGCGCTGCATGGGCTTGATGGTTGTAATCCTCCTGTTGTCTCCACGAACCTCATCCATGCGCGTTTCAACTATCTCTTTAGCTTCCTCCATACGTCGGCGGTGTTCAATAACCCAGTCTGTTATGGGTAGTGGATTGATGATGTCAGGGACCTTCACACCAAGGGTTAAGTCTGAAGGAAGTTGACCTTGTCTTCCAAACATTAGATAAAATGGTGCGTATCCCGTAGATGTTTGGGGTGTGTTGTTGTAAATATAGGCCAAGTCCTTGATACGTTCAGGCCACTCAACACCAGGTGTAACTGCGGCTGTTCTTAGCAGCGATGATCACTTGATTTGCCTTTTCGCACATACCATTCCCTTGAGGGTGATACGCTGTGGTTCGCAACTTCTGCAGTCTTGGAACTGACACAGCTCACGGAACAATTGGGATTCAAACGCCGATCCACGGTCGGTGAGGATATGCTCAGGACAACCGAATGGGGACAAACTCTGCGAGAAGGTCTCAGCCGAGTTCTTGCTGTAAGATCTCTGACAGGCACGATGACAAGGAACTTGGAGTAATGATCCACCATTGTCAGAGCGTAGCGAGCCGGACGGTGGGACCCAACTTCACATGGTCCAGAGCAACAATTCACACGGTTTGAGTCTTAATTGGATGTAGAGGGGCCTTCTGATCTCTTCGACCTTCCTTGGTGATACTACAGGGGGACACTCTCGGCACCAACTCTCAATGTCACTCCTCATCCCAACCCAATAGAAGGACGACGGATGGTAGCTTCGGCTTGTTCCCCGAAGGACCGGATCTGTCATGATACGCCCAAGTATCATCTGTGCGCCTTCTGGTACGAGGATCTGATGAAGCCTTTCACCGTGACAGGATCAAGAGTGTTTCTAAGTAGAAGGCCTCGTTGGACAAACAGGCGCTTCCTCTGTCGCCAAAGGCGTTTAATTCCACGCATGAAGACCTCCTTTACACGGGTGGTATTCTTCCTGTAAGCAGGAAATCTGACAATTCTCCTAAACTGCTCTCTCTGGAAGTTCCCAGAGAGGCTCCGGAGGGATTCGGAGCTGTTTCGCCAGAGATTCTCCTTCTACAGGGACACCAATAGCAACCTGTTGGGCAAACTTGTTGTAGAATGGTGGCACCCACCTCTTCCCAGATGTCTTCTCGGGGTGGTTCTTTTCCCACAGGCAACCTTGAGAGGCATCAGCGTAGCGTGGACTGCCACTGCGATACTTGACAGAGAACTTGTAATTTGCGAGCTTGAGGCCCACCGTTGTTCAAGGGCTCCCAGCGAGCAGTGCCAGATGCGCCAACGGATTGTTATCTGTGTACAGGTAAAGGGTGGGCAGCCAGGTAGTCTTTAAACTTCTCTGCACGGCCAGACAAGCGCCAGAAGTTGAGTTTGAAAGAACTATAGTTCTGGCGTCTCCGCGCCTCTCAGACTCCTGCTGGCGAGGCGATGACTCGCCTTGTTGTCCTGAACCGGGACAACACTGCACCCAAACCGGTGACGCATCTGGTACAAGCGGAATGGCTGACTGTAGTGGGATAGGCTAGAATTGGTGGTGCGTCAGAAGTGCTTTAAGCGCTTGAAAGGCTTCCTGACGCGCTGTCCAGCTACCGGAAGCTTTCGGTTGTAGTTTCCGGGACAACCGCGCAACAACTCGTTCAGAGGCCGGCACTGGGCGAAGGTGGATGAAACGCCGGTAGTAACGCGAATCCAAGGAAGCTTCGGACTTCTTTGACGGTAGTTGGTCTTCGCCAGTTCTGGACTGGTGATCTTTTCAGGATCAGGTTGGACGCCTTGTGCGCCACGACATGCCCAGGAGTGAACTGGGGTTTCAACAGGTAGCACTTGGAGGGCTTCACCTTTAGGCCGTGCTGATAAGTACCTGAATACCTCGGACAGGTGACGAAGGGTCTGGAGTCCGGGAGAATACAATAACATCGTCAGGTACAGTAGCACACTCTGGAAATTCTCATGGCCGAGGCACCTCTCCATAAGCCTTTGGAATGTGGCGGGGCATTACATAGCCCAAATGGCATACTATTGAATCAAAGAGCCCCATGGGGTCGTAAACGCAGTCTTTTCACGATCTTCAGGCGCCATAGGGACTTGCCAGTACCCACTGGTTAAGTCCAGGGTCGAGAAACAGGTAGCTGATCCCAAAGCCGTTAGAGATTCCTCAATCCGCGGCAAGGGAGGGGCGGACGTGTTGAGTTTACGATAGTCCACACAAAACGTAGGGTTCCGCTTCTCTGACAAGGACAGCGGGGGCCGGGGCGACTCCCGGATGACATCAGCATCGCATCCTTGGATCATCTTTTTCACCGGTTGGACATCGCTGGGGATGGACGGTGCGCTCCTGATTGGATGGTGGTGCCAGCAGAATGCGATGTGTATGGTCGCGGCTTACCAAAGTCCAATGGGTGTGCTGAATGCCTGTTGGTAACGCTGGCCACATTGCGAACCCCATTGATGTGCTCTATGGGGTATTGGCGTCTCCCACGTTCAATTCATCCCACCAGGACTTCGTGGCTCCATTCTGAATGTTCTCAGCAGCTTGGGTGGAATGCTGTGTGGCGGTAGAATCACCAGAGAGAATGTCTTCTGGTGCTAACCGGTGTAGCAGGGCCACAGAGTGGAACTTGTGGAGGTTCACGGGAGCATCGCCCAAGTTGACTAAGCGGACAGGAACACGTCCATTGGAAACTGTAACAAGGCTGCGGGCAGCCATGACAAGTGGTTGGCCATCTACCGTATGGGTTGTAGCAAGGCCTCGCAGTCCTGATTTTCTATGCCCGGACGGGCACGGCACCACACCATAGTTTCTGTTCCAGGCTGTAGGGTTACTGGACGGGTATCTTGGATCCGGACTCGACCAATTTCACCTTGTTTGTTGGCGAACTCGTGCTGGGCATTGAGTACACGAATGGCCCGCTGAATGGTCTGCTGGTCACTGGGAGAAGCTGTAAGGAGAGAGGCATGCAACGCATCCAACACTTCTGCAAAGCAATGGCGTAAAACATTCATGCCTAATATTACAACTGCAAACCTATCATCCTCTACATCAGTGACAATTACACCCTGTCTAGGCAGTTTCAAGTCCCCAATCTGGATAGTAGGTTCCCAATAACCCTGCTGTGGTATGGGCTTCCATTGCTGGCACACAGATTTATCCATGTGTCAGGTGTTCTATTCAACACATCTAAGTCCCAATGTTCAAGGAACACCTGCTTGCGCAGGGTTGTTACCTGAGATCCAGTGTCCACCAACGCTGTCAGAGGGACGCCGTTCACCCGGATTGTGATGTGTGGGCAGGCTGAGACGAAGCGTGACAATGGCACTGAAGATTCACCTGGGCCCTTCTTCTTTCCTCCCGAGGGGCGGCCCGCCCTCGGGGTGGCCCGTTTAACTGAAAACACTGAGGCCTGGTGTGTCCATATCTATGGCAATAGGTACAGTATGGCCTCTCACGCTGCGGAGGTTTCACTGAAGACGGACGTCTGGGTGGCGACTCAGGTGAGATGTTGAGACTTCGCAAAGGATCACTGGACGATGAATACGGCTGGGTCAGACGATCTAGACGGACGGTGATCTGTTCCATGGCACGGGTCAGATGATCCACTCGGGCCAGAAGGTCATCTCTGGAGTCTGCTGGTGTAGTCTGCGCAGTTTGGGCAGCAGGTGAGGTACCCAGAGGTAGTGACAGGACAACTGGAGCAATGCTTGTTGAGGGTCCAGGTGAGGGAGCACAGATGACTGGGCTCGGCTGGGGCTGCTCCTGTCCCAAGACCTGGATGGCAAGGGCCTTGAAGTCAGCAAACGTGATGCTGGGATGTTGTGCAGCAAGCATTCGCAACTGACTCTGGAGCAATGTGGTACCCGCCCCTTCTATGAAGCGGTCAAGCAAGATTTTATCAGAGTCCACATTTTCACGTGGATCCACTTGCACCACAGCTCTGAACGCCTCTTGAAGGGATAAAGCATAGTCCCGCAGGGTCTCACCAGGTAGTTGTCGTCTGGAAAAGAAGCGCATCTTTACCTCGGAGACAGATCGCACGTCAAAGTTCACCTGGAGTTTGTCCAGAATTTGCCCAGGGGTTCTTTTGTCAGAGGCAGGCCAGGATTTGACCTCCCTAGCTGCAGCACCCTCAAGCTGGCCCAGCAGGATCTGTATCTGCTGTTCTGTATTCAGAGGATAGAACTGGAAGAGAGACAGTATCTTCTCACGAAAGTCCCTGAGGGTATGCGCCTCCCCTTTGTAGTGCGGCAGCCATGGTGCGCCAGGGTAAAATGGCATGGAGAATGGTAGGCTGCTCGCCATGGGCACTGCTGGATCACTAGAAACAGATGGCACAATGTCACTTTGCTCAGTCATGTTGTTTGCAGGTATGACTGAAATTAGGTCGCCGTCTCTTTAAGAAACTCAACTGCTTGCTGGCAGGGAATGGAGACTACAACTTGGAATGCTGTCCCTTTAAGAATGCTGTAGCTATTAACAGAGTCACTGTGATGCAGGCTGACGGTGTGCTCCCCCTCTTTAATGGTGGCACTCCCCACGGACACTGTACACGGAAAACACTCGCTGGGGCCGTGGGAGGACTGAAGACAAGGACAGGGAGGCACAGTACTCACCGACAGCAGCTGCAGCGTGGACCGGAGATCAGCGGTGCACAGCAGGGACGGTGATGCGGCACCGGAGAGTCAGAAATGGCGCCGGCACGTTCGCCTTTCACTTCTTGTATGGGTGCGCTGGAGTATTGCGCTCAGCATTCTGGGCTCTCCTAAGATGGCGGCAGATGGGTCTCCTGGCCTCATGGGCAGTGCCAAAAATCTCCCGCACTTTGCAAGGTACAGTTAACCCTTTGTGGGCGTTCTTACACAGCGATGTGGCGCAGCAAACAAGTCCTGGCCGTTTAACTCTTCCAGGGCTGTAACACACTGAGAGGACAGTCTTTAGGGCTTACTTCAGGGGTATAGGGCTCCCCCTCTTTGTGGCAAGCACTCTCAGGGAATAAACTTGATCTTAGCAAAGTCCACAATAAAGACTGATGCTCTGGAGACAATTTGGCGCTTTTTGTGGGGGGGTTTTTTAAAAATGGCCCCCACCCGTTTTTTGTTGGTGGCGGTTTTTTTTGTTGTGGGGAGGTGGGGGGGGGTGGTGTTGTTGTGGGGGTGGGGGGGTGCAAACGGGGCGGCTTGGTCCGGTTTTTGGGGGGGGGGGGGGGGGGGGGGGGTGTTCCCCCCCCCCCCCCCTGTGGGTGGGGGGGGGGGGGGGTGTATGTGTGGGTGGGGGGGTTTTTTTGCCCGCTGCCTTCTCTTTTTTGTGTGGTGGTTGTTGGGGTTGGGGGTGTGTTTTTGTTGTGGGGGGGGGGGAAGGAGGGGGAGGGGTGTATAAGTTTTTTTTTTTCTTGGGTGGGTGGGGGGGGAAAATAAAAAAAATTTTTTAAAAAAAAAAAGGGGGGGGGGTCGGTGGGGGGGGAAGGGGGGGGGGTGGGGGGGGGGGGTGGTGATGGGGGAGGGTGTTCCTTGCCCGTGTTACAGCCCTAAGGTGCGTCTGGGCTCCTATTTGGCACATAGGAGGATGCCCACCATGATACTAGTACATAATATTCCCCACTCACGTTATGTGGTCCTGATAGCTCAGAGTTTCGGGGTGCAATAGTCAGGGTGGCAGGATATTCCACAGGTCTGGCCTTGGCCCCTGGATCCTGTGATACTTGCTATGGAGCACGTGTTCCAGAATGTTCTCTCCACAGTCTCATGCTAACAAGATAATGATGCTTGACTTCCTTCAGGGCGATGGCTAGGCAGACAGGGGACAGGATCTTCTGAATAGCTGGAGTATGTCAGCTCTCCAACCTTCCTGGGCCTGTCTAGGACTTGAGATTCCTGCACTAAACTCACTGCTTTCTTCACAGGACATCACACTTATCTCCTCACCTCCTCCTCCTAACACTCCACACTTCTAACTCCTCACACGCAGGACCTTCCTGCAGGGGTGATACCATGGGGACCCAGTGATCAGCTGACTCCTCCCCTTTTCCCAGGCGATGTCCTCCCATTGGACATTTGGTTACTATTCAATCCTATGGGAGGTGTAATGCATGTGTGAGGCTCACTAGGTGGCGCTGTGTTGTGTGAGACTCAGGACCCCCCTGCTATGTGACACAGGCTATGAAGCAACAGGAAATAATACAATGACTACAGAGATCACCCTCAGCCCAGCCATAGCCAGCTCTGGGATGCCACATATACCTTTGTAAGGCAAAGGGGGGGGGCGGGGCAACAATGGGGCAAGGTGTGGGGGTGGGGGGGGGGCCCCCCCCCTGTTCTCGGGGGGCGGGCGCCCGTCGCCGTCTCGGGGGGGGGGGGGGGGCGGCCGCCTGTGCCCGCGCCCGGCCTCTCTTTTTAATAAATATAGAGGGTGGCCGCCTAGTGGCCGGCCCCCTTGGCGGGGGGCCTGTTCTTTGGGGGCGCGCCGCCCCCCCCCCCGGGGGGGGGGGGGGGGCCCCACCGCCCCCCTGTTTGGTGGGCGGGGGGGGGGGGCCCCCCCCCTTTGTTGTGGTGGGTGTGGTTGGTGGAGGGGGGGGGGGGGGGGGGGGGGGGGGGGGGGGTCGCGGGGCGCGCGCGGCGGAGCGGCGGCGGGGGGTGGTGTCGTTCTGTTCGGGCGGCGTGGTTTTGATGGGTGGTTGTTCCTTCTCCTTTCTTTTTTTTTTCGGCGGGGGTGCGCGTCGTCTTCCCTTTCTCTCTGTTTTGCGCGGGGCTGTGCTGGGGTCCGCGCGTGGATTAGTAAAAAAAATACATCGCCCCGGCCCCCCCCCAAGACCTGGTACTTAAAGGGGTTATCCGGAATAAATTGAAAATTATTCCCTAAGCTAAATCCCCTCCCCCTGCCTAACTTCTAATTGACTTCATTAAAAAAAAAAAAAACTATATTTACCTATATACTTGGGGCGGACATGTGACCACCCCAGGCGCATTTTTTGATGATCCAGTGACGTTCATTTCCACATTTCTGGAAATGAAGCATCACTAATAATTCCCCCCCATCACACTTACCTATCTTCAGTCTTCTGGTACGAAGCGTCACTGCTGCCGCTTCTGCCCGCGCATGCACAATACAGATTTATTGTACACTTGCATCTTCTTCTGCCGTCAGGACCGAAGAAACTGATCTCCAGGACACAGAAGACAGGTAAGTATGATTGGGGGTGATATTGTGGCTGAGTTAGTTAGTTATAGTAGGTAGATAGATAGGGCTAGTAGTCCGCAGGCTAGCTAGGGAAACAGGGAGGGGGGTGTGAGGGAGGGAGTGAGAAGGGGATCATGGGAGTTGTAGGCTAAGACAGCAGAAAGCTAGGGAAGCATGTAAACAAATGCAGAGGATGCTAAGAGCTCCCAGAGAAAGCCAGAAATCACGCAAAATACTGCTAAAGGTATTTTGGTGCAATTATTATCCCATTAATAGCACTAAAATACCTTTTTTTTTAAAAAAAATAAATAAAAAAATATTTAAAGAGGACCTTTAATGTCCTCATGCACATGCGGTTTTATATACCGCTAGAAAGCCGACTCATCCATAGCGCTGTACTGTCAGAGGGGACGTTCCTTATTGCCCAGCAATGACACTGTGAGCTGTGAGGAACGCCCCACAGTACAGGGCTATGTTAGAGTACTGTCAGGGGGGGCGTTCCTCACAGCACATCTAGACTGTCAGGAACGCCCTTCTGACAGTGGGGAGAGATCTGTGCCGAAACTAACGGCACCGATATCTCCAGCCCAGGGACACATAACAGGAAAGCCGAATTCAGTGGACTGTCAGCTTTCTAGCGGTATATAAAACCACATGTGCATGAGGATGTGTAAGGTCCTCTTTAAAGTTGCTGTTTATGTGGACAACCTCCCTTTCTTCCTTACCAACCCCTATATATCACTCCCTAATCTAGTTGAGAGACGGCCATAAGTGTAGAACTCTTCTACTTTCCGTATAAACCTCCAGATGTCGGAGGGTCTTACCCTAAATACTTCGTCCATCAGATCTCACTTATTAACATGGACGTTAAATTATTTTCTAAATTATTGGCCAACCATCTGTTCCCCTTGGGCTTCATCACAGGCCGCGAGGTGCGGGACAATGTCTGCAAAACCCACCTGGCAATCTTGGCAACAAGTAATAGTGGTCCTCCCTTATTTCTGTTATCTGTTGATGCCGAGAAGGTGTTTGATTGTGTACATTGGGGTTTCCTACATTCTATACTTACCCAGAGGGGGTGGTGGGACCGAGTTTCCTGAGCAAGATCCTGTCCTTGCATGGAGATAACTCAGCCAGAGTGAGGGCAAACAGGATCCTCTCTGAGCCCTTTTCTGTTCAGAATGGGACCCGACAAGGAAGCCCTTTGTCTCCTTTCTTTGGAGCACTTGGCAGTGGCGTTGCAGCAGTGCCCCAGTGTTCATTGACTTCAAATAGCCAGTAGATAGGTCAAGTCGGCATTATACGCTGATCTGCTCCTATATGTTACTCAGCCACGTATTTCTTTCCCATCGATATTGATCGAGTTTAGACACTTTGGTTACCTGAGTAACTTCAAGGTTAACCTCTTCAAGAGTGAGGCCCTTAATATCAACCTGCCTTCACCCGAGGCTGCCCACCTTGCAGATAGTTGCCCATTTAAGTGGCACTCTGGGTCTATCAAATAGCTGGGGATCCAGATTCCCCCCAACCCCTCTCACCTTTTCTGCCTCAACTACCTCCCATTGCTGGAAATGATCTCGTCTGACCTACAGAAATATGGCGCCCTTGGCCTCTCTTGGTTTGGCCGCATTAACGTCCTAAAAAACTCACTTGCCCCCCACTGGATAGCTACCAGATGGTGGAGCGCTTTGTCAACGCACCCATTGATCTACCCCACTTTGCTAATTTTTTTGCACTTACCACTCCAATTCTAGGTAACCCCTGACTTTGCGCTGGATTTGTCAATCACCAATTTTAGATACTGGATGAAGTATGGATGATTCCAGATAGTCCATTTTCACAGAGAGCAGGCATGGGTGCGTGACCAGGACTCGAGCCTCAACACAGATCTCCCTCGGGTCACCCCGGGGGAATGGATGTAGCTTTGTCACTACTTGACCACCATGCCCGTCTTCTCGGTATATGACAACACGATGACACCCTTTGAGCGGCTGTGTACAGGCACGGGGTATACAAAACGTTCCCTCTCATGCTTATATCAACTCTTGAATTCACCGCCGGTGGACTCTGTACCGCCCTTCCTGTTAAAGTGGGAGTCTGACTTAGTCCTCTCCCTTACCACAGAACAGAGGAGGAAAATACTCCCACTGACTCATAAAACATCCATTTGTAATTCCTATCAGGAAACTAACTCTAAAATTCACATTGGTATAGATTGCCTCATATCTTACACAAAATATTCCCAACTCTATTGGCGTAGCGGGTTGTCTTCTGGGGCTGCTCCAGGGGCAGACATTTTTTGGACTAAGTTACAAGCGATCATTCATGACATCTTAGATTGGTTCCGGGGGTGACAATCCTGCCTGGATACCCCTCCATCACCATGACATCTCCCTTGGCAGATATAAACAGTCTCTCTTCAGACATCTCTTAAACGTGGCAAAAGCCTGCATCCCTGCAAGGTGGAGATCCTCCAAGCCTCCGACAATATCTCATTGTTTGGAGAGCGTGAATGAGATCCATCATATGGAGAACCTCTTCCACGTCACTCCTGAACGTGCAGACCAATTTGAGAAGACATGGCACTACTAGATCACATTTTCCTCGTCGCCTAGATACAGGGAATTACTGAGCCTTGCCTCGGATCCCCCTTGAGTGGTTTGTGGCTCGCATTAGCCCTGTGGCATCTCTCCTCAGCCCCTTTTTCGCTTTTTTTTTCTTCCTTCTCTCTTTCTTCCTTCACTTTTTACTCTCTTTTCTCTCCCCCCTCCACTACTTGTAAATAGTTCTTGTTCATGACCCAATGCTTGACGAGACGCTAAGGAGTCCACCCATGATGAATGAGACGCATCGCTCTACCTCCGCCTAACCTCCAGGCGTCACTTGGATGCCTGTTTGTGGAGGTCTAACTTACCTGGATGGACTTCACTGCCTCGTCCCCACTTTACCCCTCTGTTGTTCGTTACCCCTTTTATCCCTATAGTTTTACAGCACTTTTTTTTATTGATGAACCAATAAAAATCCTTAATGCAAAAAAAAAAAAAAAAAAAAAAAAAAAAGTGACGTTAAAATCCCCCCCAATGATCCTATTGAGGGGACAAGGTGTTATTAATAAATAAATAAATAAATAAATAAATAATTAATCCAATACACACCCACATAACAGGTTCTAACTCCGACCCCGGGGACAAATCACTGCGTGTTACCTAGATAAAAATTACCATAATAGGAAAACTATTTCAAATATTTTTTTAGTAACACTTTGTGCTATTAAAAAAATGTGAAAAATGTGAAAAACAGAAACGTTTCCCCTCCTTTTTTATCTACATTTTCCCAGATATCAAAAATATAAAGCAAAAAACATACAAAGAAAAATAACATAAAAATAAAGCCCCATGTATCCCAGCAAAAATGCTTTGACTTATCTGATTGAAAAATTTTTTTTATTTCCCCCTAAACCACATGTGCGAAAAAAACAAAAATGTGTCCGGCCCTGATCCAGGGAAAATGGCTCAATCCTGAAGTGGTTAAAGAAAAGCTTTATGAATACAGAATACGATACATTTCATATTATATGTGAAATATGTTGTCGCTTATTTTTATGAGCAGTCCCATAGTAATAAATCTGGTCTCTATAGGAAATATTTTATCATTATCATTATTATCTTCATTATTTTGTTTATTTTTGATATTTTTTTCTTTGTGGTTGTTTTTTGGTCCCATACACCTGCTGTGATGTAGTTACATAAGTCCCGCTGTACCTCTTATTAACCCTGTGAGGCTCTGTATGATTTTGTGCCATGACTAAGAGCATGTTACATGGTGGAATCACATTGACTACTTGGATTTTAATGTTTCTATGTGTCCTAAATAAAGCCATTGGATTTTACCCCTGAGCGCTGGATGCCCTCCATTCCTACAGTTGGTCAGGTGCATGGCCACTAAATAAAATACAGAGTAGAGTGTGGGCCATATTTCTCAGACTGAAACTCCCGGCCATAAGCACAGAACTCAATGCATCATAGTCAGTTATGGTGCAGTGAGTTCCCGAATGGCCCGATCACGACTGTACTGATCTGATAGCTTTATATCAGTTTGGTAGAGTAGTGATCGGGCCGATCAGGAGCTCACGGCATCGGACTATGAATGTATTGAGTTCTATGATGTCTCGCACATGGGCGAGCTCGGTCCAGGAAAACAGAACCCACACAGGGACCGTTTTTCCTGGATAGGACTTGGTCGTGTCCATGGCTGCTAAGACTGGCTTTTACTACTCCGTTCTTAATCCATTCCCCTGCTGGAGCGCGATATGACAAATATTAAGAGACCTTTTAATAATTCGGGCCCATCTCAGGAGGTCCCATGCACCAGAAATGAAATCTACGTCAGTCATGGGCTGGCTTAGAGTTCAGCTCTAACTCACACCAATTCTCACTATCCGGGACTGCCTTTATCCTTTTCCTGCTCCACCAATGTCTTTAAAAAAAGGCAAGCCGGGCAAAAAAAGGGACAAAGTGCAGCATTTTTGGTGCAAATCAAGGCCTCACACCAAAGATGTGCCATTTCTATACAGTTTACTGAGTGAACATGTTACTGGATTCCTCCAAATGTTCGAAGATCAAGACTTGCCCATTCGGAAGAACATAGACAACTTCTGTTTGACCATCTAGTTTATGGGCTTTTGTGGCCCACCCATAATAAATATCCAACCTAGAACATAATTTTTTTCTAAATAGGTATAAAAATGTTTGCCAATCGACCACATAGATGACAGAAGATCAGAGGAATAGAGAACACAATCACTATGCTGTGAAGTGACAACATCAAAGTACCAAAGCTTCTAAAAGCCGATGGCCGAGGTAACCTCAAAATGTCTTGGACCCATCTACACATTGTCAGACTGGGGTGCCTAGGGCCCACCAGTACAAATCACTCTGAGGCCTACCATACAGCTACATGTAGCTATTACATTCCTAAAATATCGCCAAAATTATTTTTTAGTAGTAGCCTTTGCCTCTGATTCTATTTAGGGTCCTGGCTCTTGCCTTGAACTAGAGCCCTCTTAGATGTTTGGTAATTGAGGCCCCTACAGTATGATTGAGAGGGAGGGGATTTACCTGTACACCTGTGGGCCAGTCAGAGCCTGTGACTACAAGAGGAAGAATAGGTCAGGAGCATTGTGTCTGTGGGAATTTTTCCCTCATTCATTCAGAAGATGGTGGATGAGAGGTCCTGGCTTGCCATCTCCATTCTAGTTCATCCCAGGAGTGTTCAATGGGTTGTGGTCAGGGCTCGGTGTATATAGGGCTGATCAGTTTGGAGTTCAGGTGTCAGACTTCCTCCAATTTGATGTTGATGACCTGTTTGTGGATTGAGCCTTGACAACCCTTTAAGATTTCCCGCCACTAGAACTAAGGTTCTTAGGCCAACCCCTGAAACAACCCCGTAGCATTACCCCTCTTCCACCAGTGGCACAATGCAGTCAGACTCCAGATGCAATGCTCAAGACTCCAGTGGTGGCATTGTGTTTTACACCCCTCCTCCGCTTCGCATTGTGTCTTACCCCCCTCCATCCAACGCTTCGCATTGTGTCTTATCCCCCTCCATCCAACGCTTCGCATTGTGTCTTATACCCCTCCATCCAACGCTTCGCATTGTGTCTTACACCCCTCCATCCAACACTTCGCATTGTGTCTTACACCCCTCCATCCAACGCTTCGCATTATCTTTACACCCCTCCATCCAACGCTTCGCATTGTGTCTTACACCCCTCCATCCAATGCTTCGCATTGTGTCTTACATCCCTCCATCCAACGCTTCGCATTGTGTCTTACACCCCTCCATCCAACACTTAGCATTGTGTCTTACACCCCTCCATCCAACGCTTCGCATTGTGTCTTACACCCCTCCATCCAACGCTTCGCATTGTCTTACACCCCTCCATCCAACGCTTCGCATTGTGTTTTACACCCCTCCATCCAACGCTTCGCATTGTGTCTTATACCCCTCCATCCAACGCTTCGCATTGTGTCTTACACCCCTCCATCCAACGCTTCGCATTGTGTCTTACACCCCTCCATCCAACGCTTCGCATTGTCTTTACACCCCTCCATCCAACGCTTCGCATTGTGTCTTACACCCCTCCATCCAATGCTTCGCATTGTGTCTTACATCCCTCCATCCAACGCTTCGCATTGTGTCTTACACCCCTCCATCCAACTCTTCGCATTGTGTCTTACACCCCTCCATCCAACGCTTCGCATTGTGTCTTACACCCCTCCATCCAACGCTTCGCATTGTCTTTACACCCCTCCATCCAACGCTTCGCATTGTGTCTTACACCCCTCCATCCAATGCTTCGCATTGTGTCTTACATCCCTCCATCCAACGCTTCGCATTGTGTCTTACACCCCTCCATCCAACGCTTCGCATTGTGTCTTACACCCCTCCATCCAACGCTTCGCATTGTGTCTTACACCCCTCCATCCAACGCTTCGCATTGTGTCTTACACCCCTCCATCCAACGCTTCGCATTGTGTCTTACACCCCTCCATCCAACGCTTCGCATTGTGTCTTACACCCCTCCATCCAACGCTTCGCATTGTCTTTACACCCCCTCCATCCAACGCTTCGCATTGTGTCTTACACCCCTCCATCCAACGCTTCGCATTGTGTCTTACACCCCTCCATCCAACGCTTCGCATTGTGTCTTACACCCCTCCATCCAACGCTTCGCATTGTCTTTACACCCCTCCATCCAATGCTTCGCATTGTGTCTTACACCCCTCCATCCAACGCTTCGCATTGTGTCTTACACCCCTCCATCCAATGCTTCGCATTGTGTCTTACACCCCTCCATCCAACGCTTCGCATTGTGTTTGGTGATGTAGGTCTTGCATGCAGCTGCTGCGTCTGCCATGAAGCTCCCGGTGGGCAGTTTTTGTGCTGATGTTAATATCAGAGGAGGCTTGCACTTTGCAGTTATAGTATTGACTTTTCTGCACTTTGTTCCTCAGCACTTGGCGCCCCCACTCTGTAACATGGTCTACCTGCACTTCCAGTTACTGCAGGTACCTTCCACTTCTCAATAATACCTCTCACAGTTGATATCTAGGAGGGAAGACACTTTAGAAATGGACTTGTTGCAGCAGTGACTCCTATTACAGGACCACCCTGGAATTCAGTGACTTCCAGACAACCAGCCATTCTGTCACTAATATTAGTAGAGGTGACTACAGGGCGAGGGGCTGGATTTTACACACCGGGGCAATGGACTGAATGAAACACATGAATTCAATGATCAGTACATCTCTCGATATAGTGGTGGCAACAGACTGCCTAAATTTTTGGAGAACACAACAGTTTAGAAGGTCAAGCCATTTAGACAGCAGTCAGCTGAAATCTCGTTCATCCAACAGCTATTTCTTTCAGCCCCCCATACATGGGCACCCTTGGTTCTGTTCAGCGTGATACCTTTGATGATAACATATCACCCTTGAGAACAAAAGAACTAGAAATCCAACATACCTCAACCTTATTTACCCTCAACATCTGTCAACAAGGGAGAACCAGAAGACCTCCATATACATGTGATAACTAACTACTCCTGTAAATGGTCACTAACTTTTCAGACAACTTAGTCAAGTGATTCTGGACCAAAACGTAATGCATTTTAATTAAAAATGATAAACCTCTCTAAAGTTCCTACCACTAGGTGTTTCCCTTCTAGCTAATTTACAGTCCACTCTTTAGTTACTAAGGAAGTCTGTCCCTAGATTCCATTCTGTCTTGCTTATCTCAGTGAGTGCAGGGGTCAGTCTTTTTCTCTTTCACCAGTGAACGGAGAGGGGAGGGGTTGATTCTGCTCACAGCCTGCACACACATGTCTACAAACTGTTGCCATGTGCAAAACACTGAGGATCCTGCAAATCTCACTCACTGCTGACATTGTAATAAAAGTCTTCCATGTACTTGTATCTACTTCTGGCTGCTTGTGTGATTACAGATGGGATATTATTCACAGACAACAAGCAGCTTTACTGACTATACTCAGATTGTTTTTTTCTTGTGTTTTCTCTGCTTGCGTGTATGTATTTGCCCTGTATTTACCTATATTATGGGCACTTGGGCTTTTCTCAGCTATTTGTTTGCTATTGTATAGTTAATCCTAGAAGAACATTATCAGTAATGGAGAGGGGATGGGGCAGACTGTTTCTTATCGTACATGCCCCAAGCCTGAGAGACAAATGTAAAATGTGTTTCAGCCATAGTGTGATTATTAGCAGCAGAAAAACTGATAGGACACCTTGTATGAAGATTTATACAGTCATAGAACAGACTTAACTTTTCTTGAAAGCTCAGGTACCCTTTAACCAAGCATCTTAGTAACAAGCCAGAACCTTTGTTGAAAGCACAACATTTTATTAGTGGATCCTGTGATAAGAAATAAGAACACAGTGTTTACAGGGAAAAAGACACAAGACTTATCTCTTTGCTATTTAAGACATTGGAGAGAGCACATTTTCATTCTAGACACATTTATTAGCATAAGCACAACATCTCCTGCACTCAGGAACACAACCACAAATCCCACAATGGGTTAAAAACTGGTTGAATGGAACATCTACCCTGCAATGTCAGCACCGGGGACCCCTCTGAACACCCTACACCCACATGAACTGCAACGATTGGCGTTCTCGGCAGGAGGACTTTGCCGTTGTTAAGCCTTAGTCTTGCGTTAAGGTCTTTCGGAGACGTATTAGTCTGGAACAGTCGATAAGTAAGGATGACGTCATGTAAGTACCTGGACTATACTCATGATAAGGTCAATTATAAAAAAAAAAAATATGAACTACCAGAGGTGACTTGTATCGACGTGATTGTTTAGTAGATGACATGTCTTCTTCTAAGCACTGATTTATTTTCTCACAGAGATGTATAATCCTAAATCCATAACCTGATCGTAGCAAGACCGAGATGTTTTCTATAAGGTGACCTTTCACGTAAGTAGAAAAGGACGACCGGAGGGGGGTGTCGAGTTAGAGAGGGGGGTGAATGGTCACTAGGAAGGACAGGTCTTGTGGGGCTCTCTAATTCAACCCAATTATGCCCACACACATGCAAACATACCGACCGGTACCCGCAATGAACACACCGCAGGCGTCATTAACATACGAGTATATGCACGGAGGTACATATACATACATACATATATGTGTGTATGCGCGATGTCACACTCGGCGTCTCCTAGACTGTTGGTATCTGCTCCTAGAAAAGTCACTGCCCCCAAGATTAGAAAACAACAAATGCCAGGAATCGGTAAATCTTTTTCTCGGAAATAATTCATCTTGGAAAACGAACGGAATCCTGGGGCAGGAGAATTAGTTTGGGTCTAGCCTAGGCTGGTGATGTTGGCACGGCCACCGGGAGGCGCCACAATGCGCTGAGTAGTGCGACGAGGAACATTGTCATCAACCTGTGCTCCTGCAAGAACGGAACGAGAGGAAGTGTTAGACACAAATTGCTCTTCCCGGGTACCCAACCCCTGATTTCGATTCTAAAATTCTAGACTAAGGAATCTATATATGTGTATAGTGGTTGGAGCTCTGGGTTTATTGATAACAGAACTCCAAACTCACAACATAAAGTTAGCTATCAAGTTTGGGCTGCTCGCAGCAGACACTAGAGGGCGCTAGAGAGAGTATGCTGCAAGCTCAAATGCTGGCAGTCATGTGATCTGCTGAGGCCAAGAATTGCAGGAGCTTCTGGGTCCTAGAGAACCCAGATCAACTCTGCAGTGTATACTAATTGGAGTTACACAGGAAATCAGCAAAAAAAAAAAAAAAAATGTAATGTTAAAATTCACAGGTTCTAGCCCCACCCCCAGGAACACAAAAACTTTGTGTCACTTACATAACATTCACCATATTGGAGAGAGAATACTATTTTTTAAAATTTTTATACCATTTTGGGACATAAAAAAAAACAAAAAAAAAACACTTTTTGCTGCATAAATCCAGATAGGGGAAAAAAAAAAAAAATGATAAGAAAAAGCATACAAAAGTAAAAAATTACATAAAATAAAGCCCTATGTATCACTGAAAAAAAAAAAAAACACAAAAATTTGAATTAAAAAATGAAAAAAAAAAAAAAATATGTTACAGCTTTCAAAACTACATGTACCAAAATAAAAAAAAAATAAAAAAAGTGTCCAGTTGTGAACCATGGGAAATGGCCCAGTCATGAAGTGGTTAAACAGGACCTTTCATGTCCTCATGAATATGCGGTTTCATATACCGCTAGAAAGCCGTTATGTGCCCTGGGGTTGGAGATATCTCCCCACTGTTAGAAGGGCGTTCCTCATAGCTCAGCGTCATTGCTGGGCGATAAGGAACGCCCCCTCTGACAGTACAGGGCTTTGGACGAGTACTGTCAGCAATGACGCTGAGCTATGAGGAACGCCCTTCTAACAGTGGGGAGATATCTCCAACCCCAGGGCACATCCCAGGAAAGCAGACACACTGAATTCAGCGCACTGTTGGCTTTCTAACGGTAAATAAAACCGCATGTGCCTGAAAAGATTAAAGGTCCACTTTAAACAGGTTTTGCGATAGCATATCCTTGGAGATCAGCACAGTGAGGGGTCAGTGGTTTGTCTTCATTGTTTACCAAACATCAGGCATAGTGGCTACACCTGGTATTGCAGGTAACTACCCCCTAGGGCAGGGGTCCCCAAACTTTTTACACAGGGGGCCAGTTCACTGTCCCTCAGACCGTTGGAGGGCCGGACTATAAGAAAAACTATGAAAATCCCTATGCACACTACACGTATCTCATTTTAAAGTAAAACAAAAAGGGAACAAATACAACATTCAAAATAAAGAAATAGTAGATTTAAGTCAACAAACTCACCATTATTTCAATGTGAAGTATGGGCCTGCTTTTGGCTAATGAGATATACATACAAATACAGCACAGTGCACCTCTGAAATGTGCTTCTCTCTTCCTGCAAATAGGTCCAGCACTCTGCCCCCATATAAGTCCAGCTCTTTCCCTTATATAGGTCCCATGCCCCCCCCCCCATATAGGTCCCATGCTCTTCCCCCATATAGGTCCCATGCAGTCTCACCCATATAGGTCCCATGCAGTCTCCCTCATATAGGGCCAGGTTTCTCCCCCATATAGGTCCAGGTCTCTCCCCCATATATGTCCAGCTCTCCCCCATATAGGTCCCATCAATCCCCCATATAGATCCAGCTCTCTGATCCCCCTCCATGCCCAGTAAAAAAAAAAAAAAAGTGAAAATATACTTTACCTAGCACTGCAGCCGCTCCCGCGCTGTGGTCCCGGCTCCTCTGTCTTCGGCTGTAAGGCCTAGATGAGCACATCGTGCGTCATGACGTGATCATTCTAGGTCCGGACGACGAGCACCGAGCGTCTACACAGGAACAAGATTTCCCATGTAGCGCTCGGCGGGTTATTTCAATTGTAAGCGCCTGTGCCCTCACAATTGAAATAACACAAGGAAATTGCGACGCGGGCCGGGTAAATGGCCTCCCCGCGGGCCGTAGTTTGGGGACCCCTGCCCTAGGGTAATCCATTTCCAAGGATCCCTCACAGACATGAGTCTTTTGAGGAATCTGTGAAATAGCATGTTCTATTTTTTTCGCAGATCATTCACATGGTGAAACAATGGTCATGTGAATAGATCCATTAAAGTCTATGGGGCCGTGTATTGTCCCGGACATGGAGTCCAGTCGTGTGAATGAGCCCAAAACCTACTACCAAACTCCACTGACTGCAGCCTATCTCAAGGATCATCAGCTGAAATCCATCTGCCCTTAGGTCACCACTGACATTGGATGGTTGGTCAATCCTGCAGAAATCGTGGGTTTGGCCAACACTTTTCTAATGGGTATGGCCAGCATGACACTGAGTGAATGGAGGGAGAAAGCAGAGAGATATGATACAACCAGGATCGGAGTGCTGTCATATTCACCAGGACACCCAGCTAGGTGAAGGAGATACAGAAACTCTACAGCAGCAAAATGTTAGGACATTTTTAACAAAGACTATTTAGAAAGTTGCCTAATTTGCCATTTATGAAGCAAATAAATAATAAAAGTATTTTTAGTTTATAGCCTTAAAGGCCTCACCTGACAGGCTGAATCCAGACTGGTGTAGGTTCCTTATGGGCTGCGCTGGTTGTTTGGCAGGTGAGGTCTTGGCAGAAGAGGCAGGTGTTACGGCTTTTGGAGTCACAGACACTTCACAGACAGGTCCATCATACAGTCCACGAGGAACCCCTCGCAGCTCAGCAAGCTGGAGAGACATAAATCATATCATTTATTGTGAGGCAGATCATCCTATAACATATCTATCCACATTCTACTCCTGATGGACTTACCAGACTACCTGTAGGAGTAGACCATTCAAGATAAAGCTAAACACAACCTTTGTTTAGTAATGGATCTCAAAACCTTTGACTTTCAGACCTAATCCATAGCTCGTTACTTCTGTCTGATGTTGTACCAAAAAATTGATTTCCCCTTTAATTATATTAACCACTTGTTAACTGCAAGCTGATCCTCATCTAATTCTGCAGAGAGGTTTCTAAATGTCTCTGCAGAGACTCCCCATAAAGAAGACAGAGATGATTTACTATCAGCCTTCCTCACCACTGTATACATATGTTTGATGAGTGCTGAGTATACAGATCCAGAAGCGGCCATGCCACTTACTGATGCATTCCTGGCGATCATGATCCTCCAGTATCTGCAGGAGTTGTTGAGCCTTGGCAGAGCCAGATCAATTATAGGTGACTGCATTTCCCCTGAAACTGGGGCTGCCAAGTTACAGACAAAATCAGTAATAAAAAAAAGTTTTAAAAAATTACCTTATAGGGGCACAAAGTGTATAAAAAATAAATATATACACAATAAATACAAAGAACAACAATAATGCCGCCACAAGCATAAACTGCAGCTAGAGCCCGGCCCCCGAGGACCATACGCAGAAACTGTAGCTAGAGCCCCGCCCCTGAGGACCATAAGCATAAACTGCAGCTAGAGCCCCGCCCCTGAGGACCATAAGCATAAACTGCAGCTAGAGCCCTGCCCCTGAGGGCCATAAGCATAAACTGCAGCTAGAGCCCCGCCCCCGAGGACCATAGGCATAAACTGCAACTAGAGCCCCGCCCCCGAGGACCATAGGCATAAACTGCAGCTAGAGCCCCGCCCCTGAGGACCATAAGCATAATCTGCGGCTAGATCCGCAACCCCCCCCCCCCAGGACCATAAGCATAAACTCGCTGCTAGAGCCCCCCGCCCCTGAGGACCATAAGAATAAACTGCAGCTAAAGCCCCGCCCCTGAGGGCCATAAGCATAACCTGCAGTTAAAGCCCCGCCCCTGAGGACCATAAGCATAACCTGCGGCTAGATCCGCAACCCCCCCCCCCCAGGACCATAAGCATAAACTGCTGCTAGAGCCCCGCCCCTGAGGACCATAAGCATAAACTGCAGCTAAAGCCCCGCCCCTGAGGGCCAAAATAACCGCGTAAAGCCCCCCCCCGAGGACCATAAGCATAAACTGCAGCTAGAGCCGCACACCCCCGAGGACCATAAGCATAAACTGCAGCTAGATTCCCGCCCCCGAGGACCAGCACGCAGCAGATCCCGCATCCCCCGAGGACCATAAGCATAAACTGCTGCTAGAGCCCCACCCCTGAGGACCATAAGCATAAACTGCAGCTAGAGCCCTGCCCCTGAGGAACAGGAAAATTGGCCTAGTCTGGAACTGGTTACCCAGTCCATCAAGTTCAACCTATAACCCTACAGCGTTGATCCAGAGGAAGGCAAAAACCCCTACAAGGAGGATGTTAAAAACGACATAAATAGAGGAAAATTCCTTACAGACTCCAAAGCTGGTAATCAGAATAAATTCCCGGATCAACCTCTAACCTCCTCAACACCCACCCTGCTTCGGGCCTTGATCCTCTTGTACACGTAGTCTGGGAACGGTTTCCTGGGAATGTACCGTCCAGATCCCTCAGTAGCATGCAGAGTGCCATCTTCAAGAACGATCTTTCCTTGGCTGATCACCACCAGAGGACTTCCACGGCACTCCATTCCTTCAAAGATATTGTACTCCACTGACTGCAACAGGACATATAGTGATAGTCAAGGACACAGCCCATTACTAGTGCTAGTTTTCACAACTAACCAGAAATCACTTACACTATTGTGAGTTTTGGCTGAGATTGTCCTTATGCTATCCGGGTCCCAAATCACCAGATCAGCATCAGATCCAACAGCAATGCGGCCTTTTCGAGGGTACAAGTTAAAGATTTTGGCAGCGTTGGTACTGGTGACCGCAACAAATTGGTTTTCATCCATTTTCCCAGTCACCTAGATAGATTGAAGCCAACAACAGAGATTTAGCTCAGGAAGACAATAAAAGCCCACACCCCAATAAGACCTGCTGCTCTATACTTAAAGGGCTGCTCCAATCAGAGCATGGCCCTTATACAAAGGATGACTGGTGAGGGTCTGACGACTGGGACCCCCACCAATCACAAGAACTGAGACCACCAGCAATAGTCAAGTGCAGTGTTTCCGACAGTCCCATTGAAGTGAATGAAGTGGTGTAAAGTTCCCCAGCTCTCGTGAATGGTGGGGCCATCAGGGGTCAGACCTTCATTGTTCAGCGAGTTACCCTCTATCCTTTGGACTGGAATATTCCTTTAAATCTATACATAGGGCTGAGCGATTATCACCTAAATCAAAATCACAATTAATTGGGTATTTTACCTCGATTAGCATTGATGTAAATTTTTCACCACCACACCCCCCAAATTATAGTAAGGGCAAAATGAACTGTAGCCCATTTTCCCACTTTATAATCCGACCTCGTAATCAACTGCATGGAAATGGTTCATTCCAGTTGTGGGGCACATGAGTCTACAGGAGGTGAGTATGTGTTGGGCAAACCTCGCGAGATTCGTCTCACAAGGTTCGCCCTGTGGTTATGAACACGTCCAAAGCAGAATTGCTATTATTATACATTGCGATCACGTCAGACCCCAGAGTATAATAAGCGGAGGCCCAGGGGAGGTGAGTAAACATATAAAACAGTGTTACTCACCTCCCCTGGGCTCCAGTGTGAGTCTTTGTCCAATTCCGGCCTCCTGAATGATGTCAGGCTTGTGATTGAGCCTCAGAGGTCACATGGCTTTGTAACACTTGTGTCATGAGGCCTCATGACCACTAAGACCCAATCACAGGCCTCAGCAGTCCCTGACATCATGCAGGAAGCCAGAAGAAGACAAAGACTTACACTGGAGACCAGGGGAGGTGAGTAACGCTGTTTTTTTATGTTTACTCACCTCTCCTGGGCCTTCGATCATTATACTCTGGGGTCTGAAGAGACCCCCAATGTATAATAATGGCAGTTCTGGTTTGGACATTTTCAAAACCACAGGGTGAACCTTGTGAGATGAATCTTGCGAGGTTTGCCCAACACATACTCACCTCCTGTAGACTCCTATGCCCAGGCTTGTGATTGGGCTAAACTGGTCACTAAGGCCTTATGACACAAGTGTTACAACGCCACGTGACCTCTTAGGCCCAGTCACAGTCCTCAGCGGTCCCTGACGTCATGCAGGGAGCCAGAAGAGGACAAAGACTCACACTGGAGGCCCAGGGGAAGTGAGTAACACTGGTTTTTATGTTTGCTCACCTCTCCTGGGCCTCCACTTATTATACTCTGGGTCTGAAGAGATCCCAATGAATAATAATAGCAGTCCAGGTTTGGACTTGTTCGGTCTGAATGAAACTGCAGGCAGAAGCGAATACTGTAATAACTGATGTACACAAAATCACGTCAGTTAGCCGGATTGACAGTCGGTTTCGGTAATTTTTTCGAATTACCCAACCCTACCTATACCTACCCATCCTCCCGCCTATCTTTTCCAGTGCTGAACTCCAGTGTTCCCTACTGGCATTGGTTTACATGGCTGCGGCGGGGAGCTGTCCTTACACATAGATCACCACCACAGCCAATCACTGGCCTCAGAGGTTTACGCCATGAGACAGCTCCGGCCATGACTGGCTGCAGCACTGATGTGTGTATGTATACGACACGTCACCGTTGCAGACATGTAAACAAACCCCGGCAGAGAACACAGCGGCACAACATTGGAAGCCACGATAGGGAGGTTGGGTAAACAGAGGTTTGTTACTTTAACAATTTCTCTGCATTTGCCCACATTTCTAGTAACTTGGACATTTAAAGTTACAGGCCCAAAGCCTGAGGCTGCACTACTTAGAGATATTGAGTACAGTCAGGTACTGTGTTGTCATGGAGACCGCTGGATCAACAAAAAAAAAAAAAAAAAAAAAAAAACACCTGCATTTTTACATGTGGAAATTCAGCGGGGATTTGACCCTACACAAGGTCTCCATGAGAACATGGCACTTGACAGAAATCTCAAAGATTTCTATTGTCATCAGAACCTCTCAGTAGGACAGTCTCAGGCAATGGGTCTGCAACATCAAGTGCTTATATCTCTGCATGAAAACAAGATTTTAAAAATCAGTTTTCACTTTTTTAATGTACACTTCTCCTTTAATTACTCTGTGGCGTCCACTTATAGGGGTTGTCAGGGGAGTTTAGACTCATTTACCTATTCCAGCAGTCTCTTAATTATGGACCCCAGGGTTCCAGCCTTGTCTTGAACCCCCAAGTCATGTGATCGGAAGCAGCACTCAGACCCGGGGGTTGCTCTGCCTATGACTATGCCAGCTCACTTAGCACACATAATCTGTAAGATTGGGGAAGGATGGAAGGGACAATGTGAAGCAACCCATAGGTCAGAGTGAAGCTTCCGATCACGTGATCCAGGGATCGGGATGAGGCTGGAACCCTGGGGTCCATCATCAGGAGTCCGATGGAAGAAGTAAGTGAATCTTAACTCCCTGGACAACCCATTTTAAGGAGTATACCCACCTTAACAAGTTATATCCTGGATACAGGATAACTTACCAACCGCTGGGGTTCTGACCACCCATCAGGAGAACGGGGGACTTTTGGCCCCAGTTCTGAATGTAGCGGTGGTCAGGCAGTTCCTGTAACGCTCCCTTCATATCAATGGGAGTATTGGACATAGCCGAAGTATAGTACTCTGCTATCTTAAAGTGAATGGTGCGATGCACATGCAGCCCCCACCCTGCTCCATTGAAAATGGGGAACAAAAAGAGGGGAATACCCTTTAAGAAACTCTAATATCTGATCATACGTCCTCATCTATGCCCTCCATCTTTAATGTACTATTCTAGCAGCATGCACCACGCCGGCTCTGTATACCCACCACAGCTCGGTCCCACACGATGCTCATTCTCTCCTCCGCTCCGTTGGTCCCTTCTGGAATTATTGTAAAATTGTCTTTTCCAACAGCTTTCTGAGCCGTGTTAAAAGTGCAGTGTGCACTCCCGCAGACCTGCAGGTCACCGCTGGAAAAGGTGTGACAAACATTAGCCTCTCAATCCCAAGTACCCATTTTAATGATACCCCTTAGTGACCACAGACACTGCTTTTTTACGACAAAGAGGACTTACACCAGGGCCACACGCCGATTTTGGTTGCGGCTCTTGACGCTGAGCGGCCTGTGACTCCTTCACTAATGTAAGGGAATGGAGTCGCTATGTGAACTAGGTAGTGCTGAGACCATGACTTCTGGTGGCAAGGAGGTCGAGCATTGCTGAATTTATTTTTGCGACACTGAGGTGCAGCCATAGCATTCACGTACATCAGTGATGGAGTCGCAGGGCGGCACTGCAATCTCTATCAGAAGACCACGGCCAAAGTCCCCATGTGGCCCTAACATTGTCCGGACGTGGCACAATTCTATGGCACTGCAGAATAACAACTACTAAACAGATTGTGCAAAGACAGGAGGTGCCCACAAGAGAAGGCTTGACATACAGTGCCCACATGACCCCAAGACCTTTTTGCCCTTTTGAAGGACACATTATACATTTTTTTTTTTTTTAAATGTCAAAATTATCAAAATAAAAACATTTCAAAATTAAAAAATTCCCCACCTTCCAAAATTTGTGAGGGCTTATTTTTTGGGTGACGAGTCGTACTTTTATTTTGCACCATTTTGGGTTATGCATTATGTTTTGATTAGCTTTTATTAACATTTGTGGGGCTCAGTGTGTAAAGCCACAAATTTTATGTATGACTTTTTTGTTGCCATTTTTTGGGGGAAGGGACGTGACCAAACTGCATTAAATTTGGGCATTGCTGTAGTTTTATTTATTTTACAGCGTTCACTGTATGGGATAAATAACACTATTTTTGGATAGTGGGGACTTATACACACATGGGGGGACACCTAACATGTTTGTTCATTCTATTTTATTTATGTTATGTGAGTTTTAAATGAAAAAGTTTTTTTTTTTTTTAACTTTTTATTATTTAATTTTTTATACTTTATTTTTAACTTTTTTCAATTTACTTTTTTCAGTCCTACAAGTGGTCTTGAACCTGGGATGTGATGATCCCCAGTGCAATGTACAGCAGTACATCACACACAGGCTCCTGGCTGCCATGGCAAGCCCTCAGACCCCACAATGTCATCGTCGGGGATCCAAGGGGTGCCCGGGGCAGTAGGTTGATCTTGCCCCCAGCCCACCCAGATGCTGTGATCGCTATTGATCATGGCCTCTGAGGGGTTAAGCCACCACAGTCCGAGTATATTCTGACTCCGGCAACGAGTCCCAGGTCTCGCAGTTTAATAAAGCCGAGACCTGGATGCAATGCTGCAGGCAGAGATCCTGTGCCCGCAGCATTACAGCTCATAACTATTACTATTAACCATACGCTCAGCACGACGTAATAGTATGCCGCTGAGATGGAAGGAGTTAAAATAAAAAAAGGAAATGTGAAAAAAAAATTACTTTTGATCATGCAAAAAAAGGCAAATATTGCTAAAAAAAAAAAAAAATAGTCTAAAAAGAAAGTTATAGCTGTTTGACCAGTGGATGTAGGAAACAAAAACTGCACTGGTCAGGAAGGTCCAAAACAGAATGGGCATGAAGGGGTTAATGACACATTAAAGACAAAAGCTTAGAACATCCATTCCCGGGCTAGAATGCTAACAGTGTTTGTATGTGTTGCTGAATAGTGAGACCCCCGGCCCACCCCTTACCGGACCCCGGGGGGCCACAGAGGACAACTCATTCAATACCACATTGACCTGTATCAAGCAAAAGACACCATTGATGTGGGGCTCACCAGGCAAGCAGAGAGTTGAGAAAATCAGGGGTACTAGGATCGGGGCTCAGGGGAGGAGATGTGACAAACGCTGCAGCTTTTGCCCAGTTTTTGCTCCAGTAGTGAGAGCCATCAGTGCCCAAACTGGCAGTAATGGGCTCTCCGTAGACAACGGCACCTGTGAATGGAAAAGGTCACAAACGTTAGGGTCATACATGTATCCGGTCAGGACTTGGGAACATTGCAGCATTAAAGGAGATTTCAAGACTAAACTACCGGATGACCTATCCTTCGGGTCGGTCATCAGTATTACATTGGTGGAAGTCTGACCCCCAGCACCGACAGATCAGCTGATCGAGGTAGCAGTGGCCTTCCAGTGAATGCCACTTCAGCTTCACAGGTCGTGTGATGTCACATTCAGTAGTCACATGGTCTGTAAGCAGTGAAGAGACTGTAGCACTCTTCTCAATGCTGTGGTCTCTTCAAACAGCTGATCCGTGGGGGTTACCTTGTGACATCACTTATTGTCCGTGACCTCAAATGGAAGGGACCCAAAGTTTTAACTCCTTCAGAAATCTAAGGCCTCATGCGCACAACCATACTTTTTATCCAAAATTGTGGATACAAGTACAGACCCATACATTTCTATGGCCCCATACACACAGCCGTAGTTTTTGCGGGCCATAGAAAAGAGCTGCAAAATATGGAGCAGGTCCTATACCGGTCTGTATTTGCGGCTCGGTCAGTATCAATCCATGTGTCATCCGTGCTGTTTTTACTGACCTCTACACTATACATGGACATGCGCATGTAGCCTAAGCAATGATCACAGGAAATCTATATGCGAAGTAATGGCTAAGACTGAATGTCACTTTGGGGCACATTTATTATTCCTTGTACGCCAGCAGGCCTCAGTGATGTCACTGGGTAGGACCCAGTGACATCACTCACATACATCACGGGGTCCTTTCCTTTGGATACTGAGGTCACCGACTGGCCTCAGCATTCACAAGCAGTGCGGGACTTTCAGCGGATTTTTTTTTTATGTTTCACCTTCCCCGGCCTCCGCCTGAACAAGCCCTTTAATGCCTTATTTTCTCTTCAGACTGGCCTGTTTTGCTTTAAGGATTCTTCAAGTAAAGGGTTCAGACAGAGTAAAAAAGAAATATATGGTTTCCCTCATGGTTTGCCAGTCCGGAGCATTTTTCTGCAAGAACCTTGCACAACCGGTCACAATCCTCCAGAGAACAAGGTGTTAATTTCTGCCGATCTGTTCCATCTTGAGCTGGAGACTGACTGAGGGGACTGGACTTAGCCAAGGGGGCGGAGCATAACTAATTTTTGTTTTACTGCAGACAAAACGGGGAAGAAAGAGAGTGGGGGAAACTCCTTAGATGTCCATATGTAAAGCACGTATGCCCCAGTACATGCACTCTTGGATGTGCAGCCAGAACGCACCTTTTTTCCTGGACTGTGCGATCACTTCAGCAGAACTTTTGCTCATCACCTTGGTGACATAGAGCGGACAGTTGGTCTGGTTGGCGATGGTGATGGAACGGTTGACAGCTTCTGCCTCCACCTATACAGGGATGGCAATGGTGAGACAGTCAATAAGAGAGACGACAACCTCAACCATGGCAACGACCAATTCTGGCCATGGAAGCATCTCATGCATCACATTAAAGGGGAACTCCATTGTGATGAGGACTCCCCATTTCTTGTAGTTTTCTACATGTAAGGGGCTGTTCGGTTTATTAACTAGTAGGGACTTCTGAGATAATATTGGGGGTCCACTGTTTCCCTGTTCAGGGTCCTCATCTCTTGACCAAAGTGGAGGGCAGCTGTACAGAGTGTCTCTTGCTGTGGAGGACCTGTCCTGTATTACACAGACAACCCATTGATTTTAATTAGCACTGTGTATTGCTTAATTTCCCCTGTGGTGGCGCTGCAGGGAAACTGCAACACGTACAGTCAGGCTTCCCCACAGATTACATCTGATTGTTGAAGTCCCCATACACCTTGTGATCGGCTTATTGTCAAGGGCATCTTCTAACAATTGGGATTGTCCAAAGCAGAGAACCAGTTTTAAGGCTTTATCTGCTTTGAAATTTCCCTTTTTGAGGTTTTTCTTGATAAACAGATTGCAGTATCCTGTTGCTGGACCCACCAGTAAGTGTATGCTATCACTGCAGCGCCTCCGCAGGTGAAATAAAGCATTACACTTTGACCATTAGAACAAATGAGCTGTCTGTGTAATTCAGACATATCAGTAGTTGTAACAGATGAGGCTCCTAAATGAGGGACCGCCACTATAAAATCCCTAAAATTATTTTCTAGGCCAAAAAACTCCTTGAATTTATTTTATGTGCCATATCTCTCTTGTACTGTGAAGAGGGAGGCCTCCACCGCCAACTGATGACAATGAGCAGTAAGGCCGCCCACCAGACAGTACACTTGTATAGCCTTACACAGTGAAGGGGAGATCCCCACCGCCCACTGAACTATAAGGCCAGCCCCCCTGACCATAAACTTGTATAGTTTTGTACTGTGAAGGGGGAGGTTCGCACCGCCCATTGATGATGCTGATCTATTAAGCCAGCCCCCCTGACAGTAATGTACTGTGAATGGGGTGGTCTTCACTGCCTATCCATGATGCTGAGCTATAAGGTCGCCCCCTGACAGGGGGATATTAGAGAATTCGGAGTTAAAGAGGATCTTTTATGTCCTCGGAGATGGGTGGTACCATATACCTCTAGAAAGCTGACAGTGAGCTGAATTCATGGTATGCCCCCCGAAGTCAGAGAGATCGGTGCTATTAGTTTTAGCACACATATCCCTCCACTGTCAGAAGGGCGGGCCTTACAGCCTAGCGTCATCACTCGGTTGTGAGGAACACCCCCCCCCCCCCCCGACAATACAAGGCTATGGAAGAATACTGTCGGGGGGGACTGGGGCGCTCCTCACTGCCCAGCGATGACACTAGGCTGTAAGGCCCGTCCTTCTGACAGTGGACGGATATTGTTGCACCCGGGCACTGAATTCAGTACACAGTCTGCTTTCTAGCAGTATATAATACCGCCAAACTCCAAGGACATGAAAGGTCCTCTTTAAGAGAAGTGCCCCCCATTCAGAACCCAGAGCGAGAACTGGCTGCAAAGAGTGTCCCTCCCTCTGGAGGACCCAACACGACCTAGCTGGGTTTTTCTACAGGTTACAGCTGATCGATAGGGTCCAGGTATCAAGGTTTGCTGTCACCATCTTATAGTCTGGGGGCGCCAGAGGCAATTCAAAGCGGAAAACCCCGGTATATGGCTTTACTTGTAGAAAGTTAAAGGTGTTTTCTGTCCCCAAATGGATTTTTCATACAGATCGCATACTGATGACCTATCCTGTAGAAAATACAATTGGGGCTGGAAAATCCCTTTAACCACTCAGAGATATATGAGATTATGTGCATCAATATCACAAAACTGCATTGCCCTATATAAAAACCCACTCACTTCTTCTGGTCTGCTCAGGACGTGTCCCTCCGGGCCGGTAATCCCTTGTTCTAAGATCCTAAGTTGCTCCTGGAAGAAAAATAGAAGGATTTCAGCACCACATACACAAACACTATATGCATACAGATATAGCAGAGCTGAACATGTTCATTCCAAGACATGTCCATTCCTATGGAAAACCACAGCTAACATATAATATTACCATTGTTGTGCCCAATGACAAACTCAGCTCTGCTACATCTGTATCCTCAGACATCTATGTCTTCCCAAAATCTCACTGTAAATAAAAAGGGCAGTGTCACCGGTCAAACATTTCTACATATCACATATGTATGTGTCCTGACGCCACCTCTAAATTCTGCCCCAGGTGGAAAAGATTTAGAGGAAGGTAAGTGGGATTAATATATGATGCGACCCAGCTAATACAATAAATATGGTAGTTGTATTTCCACCCTTGGCTTACAGCTATCTAATCAATAATATCCTATGGGGACAACATGACTGATAATGGGAGTATACAACATGCAACACCTCATTTTAACCAGTAGAAGTCACTGTCGAAACTGCTTTCTAATGGATGTGACAACGGCAAGAACTGCGGCAGAGAAAACCGGGTGACTAGTGAGGTTTTTGACATTTCTCCTATCCAAAAATATAATAAAAATGACTCAAAAAATTGTTACTACATTACTAACAATTAACGAAATACCGAGCGCCTGATGACTAACCTATAATACCGTAAGTCACCGCAGGGTCTGTACCAAGAAGGACTGCTGACATGTATGTAAATGTATCCCACTGTGCAAAACCGCAGCGAGCTCCATTCACGTTAATGGGGCTAGGCGTAGTTCCCTGAACAGCCAGGCGGCTGGGGGCAGTGTTGTGCAAGGAAAGACGAGGTTTTGTGGATACAGGATAGGGGATAAATGTCTGACAGCTGGGGGTCCCGAAAGCTCCCATAGGTGCACATACATGGTCACCAATTCATTCACTGCTATGGGACCACCAGGATGATCTCCTGCAATGCAAGCGCACCACCACTCCATTCACATGGATCAGTCAGGGGAACGTTTGGCCTTGGGTCTCCCGATTCCTCCTGATCTTCAGCGATCAGATATTTTTACCCTATCCTGTAGATCTGGGATGCCCAGAACTGTGGGACCTTCATTCTCAGGAGCAAAGGGTGGAGGGGACCCCTGGAACGGGATTCGGGAGTGGCAATCCCCTGTCATGGCAGGCGGGAGCCTATGGAAGGCTCCCAGGATTGTCACTGTAGACGTTTTATTACAAACCTTAGTAATTTTACAGGGCATTGCAGTGTACGGTATTAGTGATCAGTCCCCCTGGGGTTCAAGACCCCCTAAAAAATTACAGTTTACAAAAAAAAAAGTAAAAAAAATAAAGAAATAAAAAAATTAAAGAAAGAAAGTTGGTCAAATGCAGTTTTTCTCTAATTCCACCCCATTCTGAATTGTTTTCCAGCTATCCACTACAT
Source organism: Leptodactylus fallax (assembly GCA_947044405.1). Lineage (NCBI taxonomy): Eukaryota > Metazoa > Chordata > Amphibia > Anura > Leptodactylidae > Leptodactylus > Leptodactylus fallax. The sequence goes on from CAMRHE010000484.1 coordinate 517,329, forward strand.
TGTATGGAATATTAAATGGCGCCAATACAAAGTACATTTGGTCCTGCAAACACTAAGCCCTCATATGGCTCTGTGAATGGAAAAATAAAAAAAAGTTATGGGGTTTGGAGGGTGGGGAGTAAAAAATTAAAATAAAAAAAATCATCTGCGGTGGAAAAGGGTTAAAAGATTTTGATAAAATCTAAAAACAATTTATCCAAATTGAATAGTATTACAGTGTGTGCTTACGACACTGACAAACCCCATCAGCAAAAAAGAGTGATTTCAGGTTTAGCTGCATTACCAGCCATGACCATAGACAAGAGTGGCGCTATTTCTAGAAAAAAAAAAAGAGCAGTTTTTTTCTAGTCTCCTATACCTCTTTAAGACACTGCTATTAGTTACCTTCTGCCAAACACAATGCCAAGTATTCACACATATTACAACACTACAGCACAATTTCTACAGAAAGGGACTGCAGTGAACAAGGTGTTGAAGTGTCCTTAGAGAAGACGTCTTACCTCAGCGATGACATCACCGTTCTCAGCATGTACTTGGCCAATAGCACCAATGTCCCGGATCACGCTGAACACCTCATAGATCTGAGAATAAAAAAAAACAAAAAAACATAACAATATATATAAATAAAGTAACAAATAGAAAGTGTACAAATAAAATAACTATCAAAAATATTATTAAAGAATTCTCCATGTGTTATAAGAGATATTATTATTATTATTATTATTATTATTATAAGAGATAGAGGCTAATAAGAGAAACTTTAGAGGCATAATCAAAAAATCCATTGGTCCATGAAGTGCAATGTGAAAATTGATTTGCCTGCAGCACTCCCAGAGGTGAAATGAAGTATTACACAGCATACATTCTTTAGATAGATAGACGTTATATATATATATATATATATATATATATATATATATATACACACATACATACACACACACACACATACATTTATATATATATACCTTGTGAATCAAAGAACACAAAACGACTTAAAGGAGTTATACTTTTAAGGACACTTATCCCCTTATCCACACGATATGGGATAAGTGTCCGATCGCCGGGTGCTCCATTTACAAGGAGGACTTTCGGCCCCCCATTCTACGGCACGCTGGAAGACCCTGTGATCGGACACTTATCCTCTCTCCTGTGGTTAGGGAATAAGTGTCCTTAATGGCACAACCCCTTTAAGTGCCAGTGCGAACATCCATAGGAGGGGGAGTGTCAGTGAGCTGGGGGGCCTGACCTAGGGGACCCCTAGCTTTGCTATGTTAGTACATCTAATAGGCCTAATAAGAAGCCTGTCATGGGTATAGCAGTATTGCAGTGTATTGTACTAGTGATCAATTGATCATGTAGTCAAAACCCCTTGCGGGGAAAAAAAATTGTGGATTGGATTCTTTCTGTCCATGAAATGTGAATGACCTGCAATACCAGATATGATCCGTGGACATGTGCGGCGCTGTATCTGGAATAAGACACAGCCAAGTTTTCCCGATCTCATCGCACCCCTTTAATGAAACGTCAGAGGGGGGAAGAGATTCCATAAACAAGTGAGCGAGGCCGGCAGAGGTCGGGGTGCAGGCTGTGTCATAGGAATGCAGAATATGCGCTGCGCCTGAGAGGTGGCCAGGGCTCTTGGCAGGAGCCAGCTCATTCTTATTCCACACCCAGACACAGAAAGCTGACAGAGCGTGCACAATACAGCCAGAAACTGAACTCGTGCCTCCCCCTGTGCTGCTACTGCGACTAATGTGACCAGAACCATCCGCAATCCTGGCACCACATTACCTGGGAGTCAGTGAGCTGGTACTGGTCCTTGTAGGCCATGTACACCAGGAAGGAGTTAACGCCTGTAGAAGAAAACATGATCGGCATTAACATACAATAATACTCAAGATGCAGAGACTGGTGATGCAACACGTGGCAAGACTTTACCCAGCTGAGACATGCCAGGTGCCAGCAATGATATGGTCATTGTAGATGTCAGCAGTCTCTTATACTGCAGGTTGTACAGGAGGCGATAAACATATCTGTGTTTAGTTCCAAACACAGCGCCACCTCCGTGCACAGGTTGTGGGAGGTATTACAGCTCAGTCCCATCACGTTGTTCAGCAATATTAGATACAACCCATGGACAGGTGTGGCACTGTTCCCAGAAGTAAGCAGCCATGTTTTGCTGATCCTGTACAACCCCTTTGAGATAATATTAAAGTAATAAGCAAAGTCAGATGGGAGGCGCTGTGACAATCCCCTTACAATAATGGCTGAATCGTACGACTGGTCATGTGGATGGCAATCTGTCTCCACTGCAAGTGCAGTATGACTCTCTACATGGACACAAAGCAGTGCCAGTATAGATATGGTATATGGTAGTCATGCCTAAAGACACGTGTACATTACACCCATAGACCCAGAAGATGGATAATAATTCCCATAGGTGCTACCTATAAAGTAGTCCTATCACTAGAACTGCACTAGTCACACTATCACCAGTAGTGGCTATATAATACCCCCCACCACCAGGCCAAAAATGCCCATACTGGAATCTTAAAGGGGTTTTCCGCCCCCATATACATGTTTAATACTACTGAGCTATTCACAGGATGGGTCACCAGTATCTGATCTGTGGGGTCCGACATCCGGAACCTGCGAAGATCTGCTGATCCAGCTTTTATCAGGCAGTGGGCAGGGAGTAGAAGCAAGTAATAGAAGCAGAGCTGCAGTACCCCAGCGCCACCACTATACAGTGGATGGGGCTGCAGCTGCACTTCAATTAGGCTCCATTCAGATCACGTTTTTTTTACATCCATTTAGCAGATACAAAGAACAGACGCAGAGGTGCCTGGAGGAAGCCGGATCAGTTGATCTATGTGGGTTCCAGGTGTCAGCCCCCCCACAGATCAGATGCTGCAGATAGGTTTTCAGTATCAAAAATATGGTGGGTCTGGAGAAGCCCCTTAACCCCAGCAGTGCCCCTACAGCAGTCCTCTCTCATGTCATGCCCCATACCAAGTACTGCTCATATTACAGGCCCGGCACAGGCCAAGGAACAGCCCATCAAACTCAGTCATAGACCATTGAAATTTCCTACTGTGGATCTCGCTGCAAATCCACGGCAATCCTGCCATCATATCTCCATGGCTTACACTAGGTTCCCTCTAGTGTTAGGGTGTCCGTTATTCTGATCCACTGGAGGACCAGAACAACGGACAAACGGACTGCTAAAATAGCAGGCAGACACTGACTATAAAGGAGTCTGTCGTGTGACTGTACTTTTTATCTGAACCCACTGCATGATCCAGTGATTTTTCGATGGACGCAGTTGCAGATTTTTTTCTATGCATTTACTGCAGATTTCACCCATGTTCTACTAAAAGTGGTGAAAATCCACAACAAATCCGCCACAGGATGATCCTGCTGCAGATACTGAAAATCTCATTCACTTACCTCGTACTGTAATCTGCAGCAAATCTGCCAAGTGTGAATTCACCCTAACAGTAAGAACAGTGACAACTACCTTATAGTAGCCTCATCTCCAGCAGTGTCCCCATAGCAGTCATATCACTGACATTACTCAGATAGCTTCATCTCCATCACTGCCCATTAAAGGGCTGGCCAGGATCTTTTTTTACCCCCTGGTATTGGAGTCAATGGGGGCTGAGCTGCGGTATCGGTGCCCGGCTACTATACATCTGCTTCCTGTGCTACGCTCTGAAGCGGCCCCGTACACTTCATCCATCTGGGGGTCACCTGTCAGCCCCCCTACTGATCACACTCATGGCCTATCCTAAGGATAAGCCATTTAAAAAAAAAAAAATTAAAAGAATTCTGGCCAACCCCTTAAACTTCCACTATACTAGGAATAGGATCGGCCACGTATGTGGAGCGCCTGACCCCAATGTGTGCCTAAACTTACCATGGTCTTTCACCAGAGCCTCCATTTCCTCCTGTACCCCCTTATGCCACTCAGTGATGTCCACGTGCAAGGAGTAGTCACAGCAGGATTTGCTGTCTGCCCACTCTCGCCATTGGTCAAAAGAACTGACCAAGCTGGTCCCCGGCTCCGGCACTACGTGGTCAACTATTGTCAGGGGGCAAAAGAAAAAAACAGATGAGCATAGATTCTGCAAACCTTCATCCTGAAGAGCGAAATGTAATGCAAGTGAATGGAGGCACTACTGTATACACTGTATATATACAGAGCATGAAAACCTGTCCCGCTCACACAGCTGCACGGTTCTCCGCAGTGTATGATGGCTCCGCCTACTAAAAGGTTCTGTAAACAGGACATGACTGAGACAGACATTAAGGTTTCCATTCAGTGACAGCAAGCCAAGATTCTGAAAATAATAACACAGAGCTGGCGATACAGTGTTCTGTATGAGGTTTATACCCATATACTGAATATCTGGGTGACAGTTTCTAGAGGGCCTGGGTGGCCAAGCACTGGCACACAGGAGAAATTTCCTGCCACACATGAATAAAGGGCATATGAGCAATGGTGGGAGCTGCCGGATCGGGCAGGGCATTCCTGCTGTTGGGTATGGAGTCACTAGTTGCTCTATGGACACTGATGTCAGGGGGACAGGGGGACAGGGGGCCCAGCCCTTCATGAGAGTGGGGAGGAGAATATGTGTCCAGCAATGGCGCTGTTGAGTGCCCGTAGATCGCTATTTTCGCTGTTATGGGGATTCTGCGGATGGCACTGCTATGGGGGTCCTGCAGATTTCGATGTTACGGGGGTCCTGTAGGTGGCGCCATTACTATGGAGTTTACTGTAATGGGGGTTTAACATATGGATATAGGAATGTAATATTACATTTTTCATTATCACTGTTATTAGGATCATGTAGCTGGCATTGTTACGGGGGTCTTGTGGATGTTACTGTTATGGGGGCCCTGTAGCTGTCACAGTTTGAGTCCTGTGGAGGTCACTGGTATGGGGGTTCCTATGGATGTCTATGTTACAGGGGGTCCTGTGGATGTCACTGTAATGGGACCCTATTGAAGTCACTGTTATAGGGTTTCCTGTGGACATCACTGTTATGGGGTTTCCTTGGATTTCACGGTTATGGAGTATTCTTGGAGGCTAGTGTCGCAGGGCCCAGCGGATGTTACTGGTATGGGGGTTCCTATGGATGTCTATGTAACAGGGGGTCCTGTGAACGTCACTGTTATGGGGTTCCTGTGGTTGTCACTATTAAAGATGATTCCCCTTCCCCCAAATCAATTTTTTAACATAGGGTATGTGGAGTCCAACACCAGGAACCCCACAGATCAGCCGTTGCAGCCGCATCCAGCCGGAAGCTGCTAGTGGATGGGAAGAACATGCAGCATCGCTCCTATTCAAGTAACAGAGGCTGTGCTGCAGTTCCCCCAGAAGCAGCGCTATACAGTGCACGGGCTGCTGCCATGCTTCTATTACTTGTATAGGAGCGGAGCTGCACACACCAGCCGTCCACTAGCAGCTTCTTGCCCAGGTGTCGGACCCGCACATAACACATACAGAATAGGTCATCAGTCTGAAAAATTGATTTGGGGTTGAAAATCCCTTTAATGAGTTTCCTGTGAATGTCACTATTATGGGGTCCTCTCACTGTTTTGGGAGTCCTGTGGATGTTACTGTGACGGGGGTCCTGTGGATGCCACATTTTTTATATAATTATACTCTGGTTGGATTTGGACATGTCAAATTGATAAAAATGTTAAGAAGCAAAACAATAGGGGATAAGACAAGCTACAAATTCCCACTCACTGATCATGGTGGTGCCACCGGCCAAAGCTGCTTTGGTTCCCTGGAAGAAGTCATCGGCGGACACCATCCCGTTGCATGGTTTCTGGAAGCAGGTGTGGACATCAATGCCCCCTGGTACTACCATCCGGCCATGAGCCTCAATGGTCTTCACACCACCCGGCACAATGAGGTTTTCACCAATCTGCCTATAGGAGAGTGATAAGAAATCAGGGAGATGGTCTATGGTCACATCTACACCATGGAGATAGATCCAGGAGAGCCAATTTATTACATACCACTAGATACCCTCTTCACAATACTGAGGTAACACTCAATCTCCTGTCTATCACCTAGATCTGCACTGCTAAATTGTATAAGGCCAAAAGCACATGACCGAGTGTGCAGACCGAGTCTCTTCCCATGGTGGGTGCGAGGCTCCGTTCCGTTCCAGTGATTATAGAGCTGGTCCTATCCTGTTCTGTGGCATCGGAACAGAACCCCCCACTGAAGTCAATGGGGAACCGTTAGCACTCGGATGTCTTCCGAGTGATTTCCGCTATGAAATCACTATGTGCTATGTGCACACTCGGTTGTGTGCAGGGTTCCTAAGACAGAAAAGCTCGGCTGCCCAAGACAGCCCCATTTAATATCATACTTACTTAATAAGCCCATCCTCCATGTAGATGTCGGCATGGAAAGACTGGTCATCGTTGACGATTTTGCCCCCTTTAATAAGGAGTCGGTCACTCTGAAAGGAAAGACATAAAGATGGTTAAGAACATACAATATCACTTACACATTAGTATATACCCGCCTTGTATATCTCCCAGTAACCTATATACTTCCATTTGTCTCCCAATTTTTCCTACCGTACACTCCGTAGGGCAGCAAAAAGTAGATATCATATAAAAAGAAGTATGACTGCAGGACCAGACTACACAGTTGGTTTGTGGTCTGTTACCATGGAGACACATAGATCTGTATAGGAGCTAGCTCTGGGCCCAGTCCCTATTCTGGTTATTATAGCAGCGGCCAACCCCAAAAACATACTGAAATTGCAAAGTTCATTAAGGGGTTGTCATTGCTGTTCTGACACCTACTGGGTCCCCAAAGGTCTCGCCTTAAAGGAGACCTGTCACCAAATACAAAATACCAAATGCCATACATCCTTTGATTCTCGCTGTGCCCCTGAACAATTTGGTGTTTTTCGTTTTAAAATCCGACTCTTCGTGAAGGCGGGAACCTTTTTAGTTTGTCAGAGAAATACAAAAGGTTTCCGCCCACATGGAGAATCGGGACTGGTTCACATATAACCTTCCAGGGGACGTATCTTTTGAATGGATGGACGAATTTTAAAACAAAAAACACCAAGTTGTTCAGGGGCACAGTGAGAATCAAATGATGGCATTTAGTATTTTGGTGGCAGATACTCTTAAACACTCAGGAAATACCTGCTAAGTCAATCACTGTCTGAGAATTGCCTTATTGGTCATTTCATGTGTGTCAAGAGAGACCTGCAAGTAGAGAAGGGGTAGGTGGGTAATGTTTATTTTGCTAGTTTTTTAACCCTTTCTGTTTCTTTTCACAGGGGGTCACGGAAGCTGGTGGTCTAATGGCGATCAGATGTCTAATAAGGTGTCTGAATTTAGAAAGAGAGTTGTCTCGATGGGACACAATGTAGCAGTGGTACATTCTGAATAATGCTATGTGTGACACATTGCACCCCTATACAGGGCCCATTCTTCCATCCAGTGTAACGGCTGTGGGCAGCACCACCATAGATGCCAGGGTGTTGGCTTCCTGCAGAAGTATCTGAGCCAGACACGCAGCAGAGACCGCAATGTGCCAGCTCTTCACAGGAAACGCTGGTCTGTGTGTGAGTCACATGTAGGACACAAACCCCATGTCTGGTAACCAGTAGAAACCGACATACAAATAGAAGAATCCTGGACCAGGGCGGAGGCTGACTGCAACACAAGATGCACTGCTGTCTATGGGATGTGTCTGCCATGCAGATGAAGCTGGTACTGCCAGGCTACGCACAAACAAGACAATGACATTTCCAGCGTGATCAGAATAAACACTTTTTAGCTACTATAGAATTGCTTAGTCTTATGACACAGGTCACACCCAATTTTACAGACAAACTCATCCTGTAATGCCCCTTGCCTGGGCTTCTGGAGTATATAATGATATCGAAATATGTATTTGGGAAATGAATCAGAGTAATATCACCAAGGGCAGGCACAGACAGTGCCAAAACCGAGTTTGGGTGAGCAGAGTCAAGTCCGTACCATGCAGTGGGTCCCCCTATTCATGTGCACTGCCATGATCAAGCTTAAAGGGTACCAGAGTTTTCATGAAAAGTTGAAATATGTGAAGGGTTTTGCTGGACAGTCTGTTCTATGACTATAGAAGTCTTCATACATGAAGTCCTGTCAGTTTTTCTGCTGCTAATAATCACATTATGGCTGAAACACATTTTACATTTGACTCTCAGACAGGGGGCGTGTACAAAAAGGAGCAGTCTGCCCCATCCCCTATCCATTACTACTACATACCTCCCAACTGCCCTGGATACAGCGGGACAGTCCCAGATTCCAGGTCCTGTTCCACTGTACCGGTTGGAGGTATGTCCCGGTATCAACTCGTCTGCCTCTGGAGGACACAGAGGAGTTAAATACAATGTTGAAGTAGGAGCTGTCCGCAGACAGCTCCTGCTTCACCACTCTGTGGGAAGCACATCCCGGTGTGCTCCGGCCCCGGGAGCTGTAGACCTCAGACAGAGCAGCAGGGGAGCGAGGACAGGTGAGTATCAGTGTTTTTATTATGTTAAAACTTTGGGGGCAAAAGGAGGGGGGAACATTAAACTGGGGGCAGACAGAGCATGACATTAAACTGTGGACAAGTTGGAAGGGGACATTAAACTGAGGGCAATTGGAGGAGGGCATTAAACTGTGGGGGTAGCTGGAGGGGGAAGTGTCTGCCTCTAGTTACCACCAGTTAAATGTCACCCTCCAGCTACCCCCACAGTTTAATGTCCCCCTCTAGTTTCCACCAGTTTAATGACCCCCTCCAGAAATCCCCAGTTTAATGTCCCCATTCAACTACCCCCACAGTTTAATGTCACCCTCCAGATGCCCCAGTTTAATGCCCCCTCTAGTTTCCCCCAGTTTAAAGAGGAGCACCAGGAGAGTGACTTCATACTGTGGGGTAATTGAAGAGGAACATGATAATGTGGAGGCATATAATAGGTAACTGTAGGAGCGTTATACTGTGTGGGGGCACATAAAAAATAGATCAGAGTGGGCAGTGTCAACGTAGAAGTGGATGGAGCTAAATTTAGCATGCTACACATACTGTCCCTCTTTCTATCCTTTGAAAGTTGGGAGGTATTCTACTACTACTGCTTTTACGTGTAATTCTGCCAGGAGCAACTGTACAGTAGCAAACAAATAGCTGAGAAAATCCTATGTGACCATAATATAGAGATCCAGGAACACTGGACTGCAAATACAAGGCAAATAGATGAAGAAAAGCAACTCAAACACAGGAAAAACAATTTATGAGCACAGTCAGTCAAACTGCTTGCTGTCTGTGAATAATATCCCATCTGTAATTACACAAGCAGCTACAAGTACATAGACTTTTTACTTAGATTATAAACTGTGAGATGTGCAGAATGTTCAGTCCTTTGCACAGAGCAACAGTTTGCAGATGTGTGTGTGGAGACTGAGGAGTAGAAACCCCTCCCCTCTACATTCACTGTGTGAAGACAGAACAGAACCTCTCCCCTACTCACTGTGATCCCCTATCACTTATCTAATGTATCTTTGGACGGACCTTGGTTAAGAACAGGGAGTGAGCTACAAATTAACTAGAAGGGAGACACCTAGTGACAGGAACTTTACAAAGGTTTTTTTAGACAGAAAGCAGCCACATTTTTAATTAAAGCACGTTACATATTGGTCTAGAATCACATGCTCTATGAAATGAGACTAAGTTATCTGAAAATTTAGTGACCATTTCAACGAGTTTTGCCCATGAATTTGCACATAATTAATTCATATTTTTGCAAATAAAAATTAATAAAAATGTTGCCAAGTTTTAAAGATTTTCTCTAACCATCTTAGTGGCGACATCTGTTGTCTTGATCGGTTGCCAATGGATACGATCACGAATGCAGGAACTTTCTATGGTCTAGGACTTGTCAGAAACCCAGCCGCGATGTCCTTATTGGGGCCGGATACATGTAGTGTCCATGTCTGACAACCTGTCCACAATAAGGAAATGATGGTTCCCCTTTAAGAATTCGAGACAAGTTGGGTGACAAAATCTAGTGGTCACCCAATTGCTTTAATTTTACAGATTAGGAAGACTCAAGAGGGAAACGCTCTTTAAATATTGAAAGGTTTTAATGGAGGCGAGGTCTGCCGCACCCCTGGCAGGAGCTCACTCACATTTCTCTTATGAACACGGTCATGGTGCCAGTGTACAGTACATTGGCGGACAGAGACGGCATGAGATCAGTGTCGGAGGAATTTCACTGGTGCCGACAGCCTGGTTAAGTAACGTACAGGAAATTTATGACACGGCACTATGTAAAACCAGAGGGGATGTATTCCCCTAAATAATATAAGGGCAATGCATTTATGATGGTATGCCAAAAGCACCGTCACCTCAGCACCACCACATGGAATTGTAACCATAGCAGAGTCTCTCAATATCCCTGCTCCCAACTATTAATATAGGCCATATAAATGTCATAAAAGGGATGGGGAGGTTCTCCTGCTCAGCAAAAGCAAAAAACAGAGCCCCAGCTTAATCTGAATGGTCACCATGTAATACCACATTTCCCCTATATTGGCCGCTGCAAGGGATAAGCCTGTCTAGCCAAGGCTTTTTACACAGTGTCAGAAATATTCCAGCACACAAAGGTGACCATAATGTCCTGAAGAGTACAAGGACCCTCTTAAAGGTAACTTTTCACCACCTCCACCAACTTCACCTCTTGTCCCCTTTCAACAGACACCGCTGTACTGACGCTGGCACAGTTAGAATTTTTTTCTCTAGCCTCTACCGTTTCCGAGCAATCATTTTGTTATTTTCAGGTGGGCGGCCCCAAGCTGTCTGCTCCAGCCCAGGACCGCCCACCCAACAGTAGAGAGCCTAATTAGCATATTGGTGCTGAAACTAACAAAAAGGATTGCTCAGGAACGGTGGGGGCTAGAGGAAAAATTCCAACTGTGCCGGAATCAGTTGATCGGCACCTATTGAAAGATGGAAACCACAAATCACTAAAGATTTTACAAATTTTAGTACAGATTTGATAAATTAAATAAAAAGGTTCTTAGAAATCTGTAAAATCTACAAAATCAACAGAAATGGCCATTAGTGAAAATATAGCCATTTGGAATGGGGCAAGAGTGACGTCTCATGTTGTACTGTATCTCTCCTCTGTGCTTTACCCTGCATCTCTGCTTCTTCACATTGACTTCTATGTTTTTGCACAAACCTACTGCAGGTTCATGAGGAGGGAAGTGGATAAAAAAGGTGGATTTCACTGGGGTGAAGACAGATCATAAACTACATAAAGATTGTTAAGTACGGGTAGGTCTACAAAAAGACTTTTCCAAGGCAGATTCCCCTACAAATCCTCAAAAATTTGCTTAGAAAATTTGTATATTGTGCTGTGAATCCATCCTACATACACTATGGAATCCGCACCGAAAATCTGCACCAATCTCGCCACATCGGATGGCGGCCTATAATGGACTCAGTAAGGGAAACCCTCTGAAGCACAGACTTCCACCAAACTAACATAAATCACCTCTCTAGTCAATAGTCGTGATTAAAATACTCTATGGTTTTATTTCTACAGATCCTATATAGATTTGTATGTGTCTCCATGGTAACAGACTACAAACAAACCCTGTGTAGTCTGATTCATGGGGAGAAAAAAAAAAAAAAAAAAAACACACACACACCCCCGACTACACAGGACATGCATGCACTATGTAATCTTTAGACGTGGTTCTGTATACACAATAAAGCAGAATACTTTTTTTATATAGATCAGCCATTCCCAGTCATTGGTACTATGAATTGGGTAATAAAAGTATTTTAAAAGGTTGTCCAGGATTAGAAAAAACAAAGCTTTTCAAAAACAGTGCCACACTCGTCCAAAGGCGGTAAGTGGTACTACAGCTTAAAGGGATTAGGATTAGAAAAACATGGCTGCTTTCTTTCAAAAACAGCACCACACCTGCCCACAGGTGGTATGTGGTATTGCAACCTCAGCCTCATTTATTTCCACGGTGCTACAATATAATTCCAAACACAACCAATGAACAGCAGTGGTCGTGGTGTTTTTTTGTTTGTTTTTTTTACTAGAAAGTAGCCATATTTGTCTTACCTTGCACATCCCTTTCGAAACAATTGATCCGAACTACAATACAAGACACAAGCCACGGATTGGCGTGGCACTGTTTCTGGAAGCAGCCATGTTTGTTTAATCCTGAACAGTTTGTTGAGGAACATTAATATAAATGTGATGCAAAACCTGGACAGGTCTTTATTTCCAGAAACAGCGCCCCATTTGTCTATGGCTGTGCCTTGTATTGCATTACAAAAGAAATTATTATCTCTAGTTTCGAGAACCTCCATTAAAAGCTTGTACATGGAGGTTATGGCCCAGGGACCTAATTACTGGAGTAAAAGGGGGGTTCTTTATTATTTACTAGTCGCCGGGAAGCACTTATGTGCTCCACTGGGAGGTGCAATTGTGAAAATTAAGGCAAAAATAACACTACAAAAACAGAAATTTGGTTTGCATATGTTTTTTGTTGTAAGGGTGCACAAACTTTATAGCACCCTCAGGTGCCACACAGTAGAGCGCCCCCAGGACCCACACAGCAGAGCGCCCCCAGGAACCACACAGTATAATACCCTGCTCCCACGAAGTATGGGGCCCGGGAACTAAGCAGTGAGTACGACTGTCAGCACTTACTGCTCCTAGGACTCCCCGCATGTCCTACCACCTACGTCAGACAGTGTTGCAGGAGGGGTAGCAGAGTCCTAGGAGCGGCGAGTACTGAGAATTGTACTCACCACTCACTCCCGAGCCCCGTCAGAAGCGGATAAGCCTTCCTTCACTACTGATAGATGTGCTCACTGTTTACTACGTCATCATACAGGAGAGCAGCGGATGGCCAGGGTCAGCTGTACCCATGAAGTCGCCCCCTTGTGTATCACTTTGCCATAATGTTGCTTGCAAAAATCCTGCTTTATGTGACAAGCTTCTAAAATTGTCGCAAATAAACTGGAGCTGACATTAGGAAGAATGTTAGAGGCTACAGCAACATGGCGACCTAAGCAAAACTGTGAGAGGCCACGTCCGCTATAGGACTCTGATGTAGCTACAATCTCTAGCGATCATCAGAACCCATCTGCAAGGGAATTAGGTACTGGCCCTTTAAGATGTCTTCTCTCCATAGCATCTCGAGAATCATCACGACTTATTTATAGCAGAGGAGATAATGTATGGCTCCCATTAGTCTGGTCCGCGTACACCGCACAGCCGCGTATTCTAATCATCCATACACATGTAATTCAGATCCGCCTGTCAGATACAAGACCCCGCAGCTCGGCTCAACAACCTGCAGCGATTTCAGGTCTTTGATTCCCATTTCTCGGCCTGATCATGGTGTTAACCGTGCGGATGCGGGGCGTTTCCACATAAATTACATGCTCCAGATTGCTCCAGCGAAGAAGAGGAGAGCGCATTAATGCACAGCGTCTCCCATCAGATGGCAGTGGTCGCCATGGAAACAAGACCCCACCAACGTATTGTGCCAATGGTGCTGAATTGCTCTGTCCCCAACCCGGGATGTCACAGGGTGTCAGTGTGCCTCTCCCCCAACCCCCTAATCCATATACAAAAGCACACAATAAAATGCAGGGTGGTACACCGGTGACAGGCCGGATATATGTAACGTGACCAAGGGCGTATCCACATAGAAGGACTTGGAGGGTTATAGAGGGGTGCCAGTTATGCAGTACAAAGATGGGTAGATATGAGATAGACAGATACGTAGATGGATAGATAGATATGAGATAGATAGATCGGTCACTGAGATTGCAACACCGAGCTATAAGATTATACAAATTGAGGAAATAGCCATTGTTGCTAAGATCTGCAAATAATCACATTTTAAGCCCCTGGCTACAATCTGTGACATGTGGGAGGGGCAAAAAGGCCAGATTGAAAGCAAAGTTTTTAGCCACATGAAACCTCAAGAATTGGATCAATTGGTTTGTAATGACTGAACAGTAGACAAGGCCTTACGAATGATTGTGTGCCCCGCGAGAGGGGGCAATTTTATAGGGGAATGAACTCAGATGATATTTAAGTGTCATCCGAGTGCCTTCCGCCCCCCACTGAATTTAAGGAAGGTTCCATTCCTTTCTGACATCAGGCAGCAGGTTAGAACCTGCTCTATAATCATCAGAACGGAGCATTGGACTCCCCCTTGAACAGCACGCTCAGTCCTGTGCTTGTGGCCTAGGAGGGACGGAATCCTTGACCTGGTAGATCTTGGTTTATCACTCCGGCAAATCACTACGAGCCTAGGCCGAGATGTCACCTGGTGGTTGGGAGTACAACAACAAACTGGAAGGACAGTAAGAAGTGTAGGGAGAAGAAGCTGTACTAATGGTGCGTTGTGATCCATTCTGTACTAGAAGTAAAAGTAGACATCAGGTCCCAAGCCTAGGGCGGCAAACCGTGTTGACACAAACCATGAGAAGGAGTTTACATGACATTGGGCTATGAGACAGATGTCCAGCTACAGGGGATCTACTGACCTCGTATCACCGCTCTTAAAGGCTATCATGTGGCACATCAAGACAGCAATGGAGGCTGGAATGGAGGTCTATCTTCTTCAATGGTAGCCAGCAATTGGTCTGGAGACTGTGCTGGCAATGCCATGAAGAGGCCATCACACCAGTCCTTTTCCTGGGATTATGGTGCGGGATGGTGTAATGTATGACAGCGTCCTCTAGTCTTCATCTCAGGTGGACTAACAGCTCGGTGTTACATTGGTCTAGTTGTGGCACCAGTGATACGGCCATTTCTCCAAAGTGTCCCAGGAGCTGTTTATCAACAGGACATCACCGGGCCTCATGTTGCTTAAAGAGTGGCCTAAACGTAGAACCTGGTCTGCAGCGTCTCCGGATTTATTTCCCATCGCACATATCTGGGACATCATTGGTTGGCAAATGCACAGGGAGCGGCCAGCGGCCAATCTTGATGATTTGTGTGCCCGGGTGCATTCAGTGTGGCATCACACATCAGACCACCTCACAATAGTATGCCAAGGCGGGGATTTCTGGAAGTGGCACTCACTCTCCATACTGAATAAATCCAGATGTATTGACTAATATGCCCTTCCATCCTGGGATTTACAGATATCTAAGACTTTTCCTTGATGATGTCATTTTGATGTTGAGGTGTGCAGATATGAGATAGATAAAAATCTTGGTCGGTGGATCTCGCTACAATTCTAACATTGAACAAGGGTTTTCCTAAGTGGGTCACTGCATAAATGGCAGAGATACTGTATCTGTTCTGCTTACAGTACATCATATATTGAGTATATATGGGGGAATGTACATGTGTTATAGATGTCAGGGCAGGGTGTACATGTTACCATGATGTACAGTTACATATATACCACACACAGGTGACAAACACTGGTGCCTACATGTGACAGTCAGGGCAGTGTCAGTACGTGTCAGGCTCAGCAGTGCACCCATTATAACGGTATAATTGCAGGATGGCTGGTGTGTACGGGTGACACTCCTCTATTGTCAGTTTGCTGCCCCCTCCTCCTATGTGTGTCACAGTCCTCCCATCTGTTCATTACTAGACAGACCCTCCACCACTACATGGCACTATTATTACTACAATCCCACACAGCCTCCCCTGAAAGAAGAATGCAAATCAATCCAGAACACAGAGCAACACCACACGCCCTGGAAAATACCCTGGATATAGCTGGCACAATATCCACAGCAGACCCAAAACCGCATCAACAGAAAAGCAACACCGGGCCAGGATAACGCAGAGCGGCTGCACACTCTTATATCAGAGAATAGGCCTGTCTATATCTGCCACCATACACACCCTGCACTGGATGCGGGAGCTATACAGACTGACTGTATAGTGGCTGTGCATATATCTATTAGTCGGGTACACTATGACCTAGATTTACTGATAGATAGACAGGCGGGCTGACAATACACCAGATTTATCACAGTGACTGATACTGGATGATACCTCTGGCCTATCTTTACACTGTCAAGTCTGAGTTTATACCTTATTTTGGTTGACTTGTTTCTGAGAATCTCTCCCCACATGTCTAGGAAAACAAAAAAAAATTTGGCACAAACTAGATGAGCCACATTCCACCCAAAATGTGCCATGGAGACGGCACACTAGTAAGTCTGGGCCCCGTATGCATATATAGGTGTGAGTATGCATATTGTTTAGTGTAAGGGAGGGCAGACCACACAATATACTGTTGTAATAGGAGTGTGCGGGTATATTGTATACAACACACTGCTGTGATGTGTGTATATAGGACACAGTGCACCTCACATGTGAACGGAAAGCCTTATGTCTGCACATTTGGAATACTAGGCACCAGCCCCTCATGGACTGTAGGTGTGTGAATGGATCTTAGATCAGTATCTTGCTCCTGTGCTGTCTCCACCCTATACCATTTGGGTCTGACATCATGTAATAGTGCCCTCTTTTTCAGCAATATGATCTATAATGTCTCATACTGCTGTGTTGTGTGTATACACGGTGTATATAATACAATAGATTACAGTGTATATATATATATATATATATATATATATATATATGGTATATAGTACACAGTACAATATAGTGTTGTATGTATATATAGTACAATATAGTGCTGTGTGTATATATAGTACACAGTACAATATAGTGATGTGTGTACATATAGTACAATATAGTACTGTGTATACACATAGTACATAGTATAATATAGTGCTGTGTGTTATATATATATATATATATATATATATATATATATATATAGTAATATACATTGCTGTGATGGCCTATAGCACCTTCCTTGTTGCCCATAGCAACCAATTACAGCGCAGCTTTCATTTAGTTTTCTGCTGAAGGAAAATGAAAACTGTGCTAAGATTGGTTGCTATGGGCGACCCAGCGGCCAATGGTACACACAAATACACTCTGCTTAGTATACATTATAGAGGCAGTATGGTACCGTATACAATATATTATTGTGCTGTGTATATATAGACTGCACACGAGTATATGATATAACCTTACACAATATACTGCTGTGATGTGGGTATATATTTATCTATATACAGTAGTATCATACACACCACATTACATCACAGTACACATGATGTAACATAACCTGTGCCCGCCGCCTCCTGCCCATCACATCATTACCCCAGCCTGCCAGCATCAGCAGCTACAAATACTGCCTATACTGCTACTACCTGCTAGCATCATCCTATATACTGTATACAGCCCCTGTGATGTACAGCTACTCCCATCATGTCATACACTGTATACAGCCCCTGTGATGTACAGCTACTCCCATCATGTCATACACTGTATACAGCCCCTGTGATGTACAGCTACTCCCATCATGTCATACACTGTATACAGCCCCTGTGATACACAGCTACTCCCATCATGTCATACACTGTATACAGCCCCTGCGATGTACAGCTACTCCCATCATGTCATACACTGTATACAGCCCCTGTGATGAAGCTACTCCCATCATGCATACCTGATACAGCCAGTGCGATGTCATACACTGTATACAGCCCCTGCGATGTACAGCTACTCCCATCATGTCATACACTGTATACAGCCCCTGTGATATACAGCTACTCCCATCATGTCATACACTGTATACAGCCCCTGCGATGTACAGCTACTCCCATCATGTCATACACTGTATACAGCCCCTGTGATATACAGCTACTCCCATCATGTCATACACTGTATACAGCCACTGCGAGACACTACCCCATCATGTCATACACTGTATACAGCCCCTGTGATATACAGCTACTCCCATCATGTCATACACTGTATACAGCCAGTGCGTTCATACACTGTATACAGCCCCTGCGTGATACACAGCTACTCCCATCATGTCATACACTGTATACAGCCCCTGTGATACACAGCTACTCCCATCATGTCATACACTGTATACAGCCCCTGCGATGTACAGCTACTCCCATCATGTCATACACTGTATACAGCCCCTGTGATATACAGCTACTCCCATCATGTCATACACTGTATACAGCCCCTGTGATGTACAGCTACTCCCATCATGTCATACACTGTATACAGCCACTGCGATATCACAGCTACTCCCATCATGTCATACACTGTATACAGCCAGTGCGATGTCATACACTGTATACAGCCCCTGCGATGTACAGCTACTCCCATCATGTCATACACTGTATACAGCCCCTGTAATATACAGCTACTCCCATCATGTCATACACTGTATACAGCCCCTGTGATGTACAGCTACTCCCATCATGTCATACACTGTATACAGCCACTGCGATGTACAGCTACTCCCATCATGTCATACACTGTATACAGCCCCTGTGATATACAGCTACTCCCATCATGTCATACACTGTATACAGCCAGTGCGATATCATACACTGTATACAGCCCCTGTGATACACAGCTACTCCCATCATGTCATACACTGTATACAGCCCCTGCGATGTACAGCTACTCCCATCATGTCATACACTGTATACAGCCCCTGTGATACACAGCTACTCCCATCATGTCATACACTGTATACAGCCCCTGCGATGTACAGCTACTCCCATCATGTCATACACTGTATACAGCCCCTGTGATATACAGCTACTCCCATCATGTCATACACTGTATACAGCCAGTGCGATATCATACACTGTATACAGCCCCTGCGATGTACAGCTACTCCCATCATGTCATACACTGTATACAGCCCCTGCGATGTACAGCTACTCCCATCATGTCATACACTGTATACAGCCAGTGCGATGTCATACACTGTATACAGCCCCTGCGATGTACAGCTACTCCCATCATGTCATACACTGTATACAGCCCCTGTGATACACAGCTACTCCCATCATGTCATACACTGTATACAGCCCCTGCGATGTACAGCTACTCCCATCATGTCATACACTGTATACAGCCCCTGTGATATACAGCTACTCCCATCATGTCATACACTGTATACAGCCAGTGCGATATCATACACTGTATACAGCCCCTGTGATACACAGCCCCCCATCATGTCATACACTGTATACAGCCCCTGCGATGACAGCTACCCCATCATGTCATACACTGTATACAGCCCCTGTGATACACAGCTACTCCCATCATGTCATACACTGTATACAGCCCCTGCGATGTACAGCTACTCCCATCATGTCATACACTGTATACAGCCCCTGCGATACGTACAGCTACTCCCATCATGTCATACACTGTATACAGCCAGTGCGATATCATACACTGTATACAGCCCCTGCGATGTACAGCTACTCCCATCATGTCATACACTGTATACAGCCAGTGCGATATCATACACTGTATACAGCCCCTGCGATGTACAGCTACTCCCATCATGTCATACACTGTATACAGCCAGTGCGATGTCATACACTGTATACAGCCCCTGCGATGTACAGCTACTCCCATCATGTCATACACTGTATACAGCCAGTGCGATATCAAACATACAGCCCCCGGGATGTACAGCTACTCCCATCATGTCATACACTGTATACAGCCCCTGCGATGTACAGCTACTCCCATCATGTCATACACTGTATACAGCCACTGCGATGTACAGCTACTCCCATCATGTCATACACTGTATACAGCCAGTGCGATATCATACACTGTATACAGCCCCTGCGATGTACAGCTACTCCCATCATGTCATACACTGTATACAGCCCCTGCGATGTACAGCTACTCTCATCATGTCATACACTGTATACAGTCCTGTGATGTACAGCTACTCCCATTATTTCATACACTGTATACAGCCCCTGTGCTGACACTACTACCCCCATCCTCTGATACACTGTATAAAGCCTGCGATGACATTGCTACTCCATCCTCTGAAACACTGTATACAGCATCCGAGATATACAGCTATTCCATCCTCTGTTACACAGTATACGTCTCCTGGGATGACACTACTACTCTCATCCTGACACACTGTATACATCTCCTGTGGTGACACTACTAATACCATTCTCTATTACACTGTATAAGGCCCCTGTGATGTACAGGGAAGGTATACAGTGTATCAGAGCATGGGAGTAGTAGTGCTATCAAAGGAGTTGTATACAGTGTATGAAAGAGTAGGAGTAGTAATGTCATCACAGAACTGTATACAGTGTATCAGAGGATGGGGGTAGTAGTGCAACCACAGGGGCTGTATACAGTGTATAGGAGGATGGGAGTAGTAGTGCAACCACAGGGGCTGTATACAGTGTATAGGAGGATGGGAGTAGTAGTGCAACCACAGGGGCTGCATACAGTGTATAGGAGGATGGGAGTAGTAGTGCAACCACAGGGGCTGTATACAGTGTATGGAGGAGGATGGGAGTAGTAGTGCAAACACAGGGGCTGTATACAGTGTATAGGAGGATGGAAGGGAGTAGTAGTGCAACCACAGGGGCTGTATACAGTGTATAGGAGGATGGGAGTAGTAGTGCAACCACAGGGGCTGTATACAGTGTATAGGGCCAGGGGGGATGGGAGTAGTAGTGCAACCACAGGGGCTGCATACAGTGTATAGGAGGATGGGAGTAGTAGTGCAACCACAGGGGCTGGCTGTATACAGTGTATAGGAGGATGGGAGTAGTAGTGCAACCACAGGGGCTGCATACAGTGTATAGGAGGAAGGGGGTAGTAGTGCAACCACAGGGGCTGTATATAGTGTATAGGAGGATGGGAGTAGTAGTGCAACCACAGGGGCTGTATACAGTGTATAGGAGGATGGGAGTAGTAGTGCAACCACAGGGGCTGTATATAGTGTATAGGAGGATGGGAGTAGTAGTGCAACCACAGGGGCTGTATACAGTGTATAGGAGGATGGGAGTAGTAGTGCAACCACAGGGGCTGTATATAGTGTATAGGAGGATGGGAGTAGTAGTGCAACCACAGGGGCTGTATATAGTGTATAGGAGGATGGGAGTAGTAGTGCAATCACAGGAGCTGCAGGCTGTGTATTAGAGGATGAGTGTAGAAGTATTATCAGAGGGGTTGTATACAGTGTAATAGAGGATGGGGGTAGTAATGTCATCACAAGGGCTATGTAGAGTGTATCAAAGGATAGGAGTAGCTATACAACTCCTGTGATGACACTACTACTCCTATCCTCTGCTACACTGTATACAGCCCTGTGATTTACAACATATCCCATCCCCTGATACACTGTTTATAGTACTGTGATGTATTACTATTCCCATCCTAACACACTGTATACAGCTCTTGTGATAACACTACTACCCCCAACCTCTGAAACACTGTACACAGCCCTATGATGACACTACTACCCCCATCCTCTAATACACTATATACAGCCCCTGTGCTGACACTACTACCCCCATCCTCTAACAGCACAGCCCGGCACACAGCCCACCCGATACACTGTATACAGCCCCTGTGCTGACACTACTACCCCCATCCTCTTACGTAATGTATACAGCCCCTGTGCTGACACTACTACCCCCATCCTCTGATACACTGTATACAGCCCCTATGCTGACACTACTAGCCCCATCCTCTGATACACTGTATACATCCCCCCACCCCCCCCCCGCCCCCCCCCCCCCCCACTGTATACAGCCCCTGTGCTGACACTACTACCCCCATCCTCTGATACACTGTATACAGCCCCTGTGCTGACACTACTACCCCCATCCTCTGATACACTGTATACAGCCCCTGTGCTGACACTACTACCCCCATCCTCCGATACACTGTATACAGCCCCTGTGCTGACACTACTACCCCCATCCTCTGATGCACTGTATACAGCCCCTGTGCTGACACTACTACCCCCATCCTCTGATACACTGTATACAGCCCCTGTGCTGACACTACTACCCCCATCCTCTGATACACTGTATACAGCCCCTGTGCTGACACTACTACCCCCATCCTCTGATACACTGTATACAGCCCCTGTGCTGACACTACTACCCCCATCCTCTGATACACTGTATACAGCCCCTGTGCTGACACTACTACCCCCATCCTCTGATACACTGTATACAGCCCCTGTGCTGACACTACTACCCCCATCCTCTGATACACTATATACAGCCCCTGTGCTGACACTACTACCCCCATCCTCTGATACACTGTATACAGCCCCTGTGCTGACACTACTACCCCCATCCTCTGATACACTGTATACAGCCCCTGTGCTGACACTACTACCCCCATCCTCTGATACACTGTATACAGCATTGTGCAGACACTACTACCCCCATCCTCTGATGCCAGGGCACTCAGCACATATAACAATGCCCCCTGGCACCACGGCAGACGTCTCCCTACAGACAGGCTGCCAATCCCTGCCCTGGCACTCACCGTGATGCGGGGAATGTTCTTCTTGCCCTGGTAGGACATGTTGGCGGCTGTCCCCTCGGAGCAGGGCGGGGGGCTGGCGGACACAGGCCGGTGCTGCGGACGGAGGACGGAGGGCTGAGGAGGAGGAGGATGAGGATGCGCTGCCCCCGGTCTCCCTATACCCTGGCTGCAATAAAGGACTTGCAGCAGGCGCCAGTACGCATGCGCCGCGCCACTCCCTGTCCTCATCCGAGGCAACAGCTCCCGGAGCTTCTGATTGGCTGAGGCGGCTGCCGCTATGCAAATGAGGAGCCTGGAGAATGGGCGGGGCCGCGGCGAAGGATGCAACCACTGCAATGCAGTGGGACTGAGATTGATGCGCTGCAATCCAGTGCCAGGCTGTGATATAATAATTGTGAGCCCAAGTGCTGAGGTTCAGGGCTGGGCTCTGATCGTACAGTGTGATGTAATAGTGGTCCTGTTATATCAGTGTGATGCAGGGCTGCCACTAATGGCTTGTGATAATACAGTGCAATGCAGTGATGACGGGCTATCAGTGTGATTCACTAACAGGCTCTGATAAAACTGTATAATCCAGTGCTGCTGGCCTCTGATATTACAGTGTGAGCCAGTGCCGCCGACCTCTGATATTACAGTGTGATCCAGTGCTGCCGACCTCTGATATTACTGTGTGAGCCAGTGCTGCCGGCCTCTGATATTATTGTGTGACCCCCCCCCGTCCGCTGCTTCTGCCTCTGATATTACAGTGTGAGCCAGTGCTGCTGGCCTCTGATATTATTGTGTGATCCAGTGCTGCTAGCCTCTGATATTACAGTGTGATCCAGTGCTGCTGGCCTCTGATATTACAGTGTGATCCAGTGCTGCTGGTCTCTGATATTACAGTGTGATCCAGTGCTGCTGGCGCGCCTCTGATATTACAGTGTGAATCCAGTGCTGCTGGCCTCTGATATTACAGTGTGAGCCAGTGCTGCTGGCCTCTGATATTGCGTGTGAGCCAGTGCTGCTGGCCTCTGATATTACTGTGTGATCCAGTGTTGTTGGTCTCTGATATTACAGTGTGATCAAGGCTGCGGGGGCCTCTGATATTACAGTGTGATCCAGTGCTGCTGGCCTCTGATATTACTGTGTAATCCAGTGTTGTTGGTCTCTGATATTACAGTGTGACCTAGTACTGCTGGTTTATGATACAATATGATCCAGTGCTGGGCAGTGATGTACCTGAGTGAGCCAGTGGTTCAGGTCTCTGATTTTACAGTTTAAAGCAGTGTGTGACTCTGTTACTGTGTAATCTTGTGATGCTGATCTGGTGTTTTAGTGTGAGTCAGTGATGGGTCCTGATTATTGTAGTGTGATCCAGTGCTGCTGGGCTTTTATATTACAGTGTGATCCAGTGCTGCTGTGTTTTGATATTACAGTCTGATCCACTGATCAGCCATTGACATAACAGTGTGGTCCAGTGTTATAAGGCTCAGATTGTACAGTTTGATGCAGTGATGGGCTCTGATTTTGTGTAACCCAGTGATTCTAAGCCGGTGTCCCACAGTGTGGGATGGTGGTGGGTTCTGATTTCCAATATTGCAGGCCTCGGTCTTGCAGTATGAGCCGGTAATGGATTCTGATATAACAGTGTGCTCCAGTGCTGAGATCTCTGATCATACAGTGTGATCCAGTCTTGTTGGGCTCTGCTATAACAGTGTGATCCACTAATGGGTACAGACATAACAGTGTGATCCAATGCTGCTGGGCTCTGCTTTCATCTTATAGTATAATCCACTGGTGACCTCTGATATAACAGTTTGATCCAGTAGAGGGCTCTGATATTAGACTGTGATTCAGCGCTTCTTGGCTCTGATATTGCAGTGTGATGCAGTGATGGCCTCTGATGTTGTTTGATGCTACAGTATAAAGTAACAGACCCTGATATCTCCATCCTATACTGTGACATTACAGCCTGGTCTAGATGCTGTTTCTGATGTTACTCGACCATTCAGTCCTGAGTTCTGCCATTACGGTACTATCCAGTGCCAGGTCCTGATATTACAGTGGTGAATTATAATACAATGCCAATGTCTGCTTGTATTGTTTTATTATTCAGTGCTGTACTATTATATTGCAGTCTCAGACTCTTAGGTTACAGTATCATCCAGCACTAGACTTGTACAGTATATATATATTGTATAATGCTGGTCTGTAGTATTACAGTATCATCCAGTGATAACGTTTACATTACAGTGTGTGCTAGTTCTAGACTCTATTATTACAGTGCAGTCCATTGCTGGGCGCTGGTTTTCCCATACCATTCAGCGATACCATGGATTGCACATGCTCTAATATTGCAGTGCAATCCAGTGGTAATGTTTAATATTGCAGTGAAACTGCAACATTCAGTTATTTTTCAGTGAGAGTCAGTGTCAGGGTCTTATGCTACAGTGTGCCCAAATGAGTGGCCTAACTAGGAAAGACTAAGCTTTTGGTTGAGAGATACAGTGCCTGGGTTGGGCATTACAGTGTCATGCTGTGCCCTCCCTGTTGCCTCAGTGACACAATCTACTATTGCAGTGTAATCCAGTGAGAGTTCACGGTCACTGCCAGCTGATACTATGTTATGTCACTGTGACAGCCAGTCTAGCCAAGCCAATGCCATCCGCGCCAGCGCCTGATGACAGTGCCATCCAGTGACAGGCTCCGACAATATATACGACGAACAGATTTATATCAGCGGAACAATAGAGACTTATCATTTATAGCTGTGATGGAACATTCCAGGAAATACAGTATGTGCCCATAGCAGTCTGGGGACGCCATAGTAGGATCTATAATATGTTGATCTGCTTATGTCATCCTTTGCTCAATAGTATTGCAGAGGGCTTTTTAGTTATAATCTTGGTGGTAGTCATGGCAACCAATATGGCCATGACTTCAGACTACCACTTCCTTTCAGGAGCAGACGAGAGAGGTAGTTTACTGAACTGAAAGCTGTTATAAGATATCAGAATAATGTAGGTATATGGAGGGGGCAAACGTAGCTGAAGGCATCAACAATGTAAGTAAATGGAGGGGGCAGGCACAGTCGGTGATATCAGCAGTGTAAGTAAATGGAGGGGGCAGGCACAGTCGGTGATATCAGCAGTGTAAGTAAATGGAGGGGGCAGGCATAGCCGGTGACATCAGCAGTGTAAGTAAATGGAGGGGCAGGCATAGCCAGTGACATCAGCAGTGTAAGTAAATGGTGGGGCAGGCACAGCCAGTGACATTAGCAGTGTAAGTGAATGGAATGGGCAGGCATACTCGGTGACATCAGCATTGTAAGTAAATGGTGGGGCAGGCACAGCTGGTGACATCAGCAATGTAAGTAAATGGATGGGGCAGGCAGAGCCAATGATATTATAAATGTAAGTAAATGGAGGGCAGGTACAGCTGGTGATATTAGAAGTGTAAGCAAATGGAGAGGGTGCAGGCACAGCCAGTGACATCCACAGTGTAGGTAAATAGAGGGGCGGGTACAGCCAGTGACATTAGCAGTATATGTAAATAGAGGGGGCAGGCATCCTCGATGACATCAGCAGTGTAAATAAATGGAGGAGGCAGGTACAACTGGTGACATTAGCAGTGTAAGTAAATGGATGGGGTAGGCACTACTGGTGACATCAGCAATGTAAGTAAATGGGGGTAGGCACTTCTGGTGACATCAGCAGTGTAAGTAAATGGGGGGGCAGACACAGCTGGTGACATAAGCACTATAAGTAAAAGTCACAGGCCCATCCGGTGACATAAGCAGTATAAGTAAAAAGAAAGGGCAGGCATAGCCGATGACATCATCAGTGTAAGTAAATGGAGAAGGAAGTTATCAGCATATGCCTGTCCCCCTCCTCTGAAGGCAGGAGACTGAAAAGTAGCAAAATATAATATATATATTTTTTTTTTTTTTTTTTTTTTTTAATTCAAATCCCACCCAAAAGAGGAAATTCCCATCTGGGTTAAGGGTAGTGTGAGGGTAGGTACTTACATTCCTTTATAATTTTTGTTGACAGTATACAGGTGCTATACATATTGTTCCCACTTTGATCTCCCTGCAGCTGCTGTATGTGCTGTCAGGTAATAGGTATACATTAGGGAATTGACAACATCCATATGTAACTTAAGATGTGGCCTAGTTGGTGGGCGGAGATCCCAGATCATCCAGTACTGATTATGAAATCATAGCATGGTTACCATAATGGAGGCATTACTACGTAGTGATGTCACAATGATGGTAGAGGGGGACATAGAGGGCTAATCATGGGTTAAAGCCATAAAGGGGGTTAAAGCCATACGTGTCTTCAGGTGTGGCCTACTTTCTAGGTGGTGTCTAAGGCTCAGACCATCCAGTACTGATTATGACATCATAGCATGGTTACCATAATGGAGGCATTACTAGGTAGTGCTGATCAGCTGACTGTCTTTGGGTATCACGGTACAGATTGTTAGTGCTCAAGCCAACAAGGCAAGTGGTGCCCCCTTTAGCGGTGATGATTTTTGCTTATCCTGTATCTTTCTACAGATTTCATACAGATTGCTGGTGCTGCACTGTTGACTAGGCATGTGCCCGTACCTCATCTTATGTAACACCTTATTGTCTGAAAAGACCATTAAAAATACTTTTTTTTCCACTTATTTAAGAATATCAATTAACATATGGCCTAAAAAAGCCAACCGGCGTTGCGACAGGCGATATATATGTATACTGCATGTTTCCGAAACTGCTGAGCAACCTATAGATAGTCACATTTAAGTGTACGCCACAACACGTTTCTGCTGTTATATATTGTTCACAGCAGCAACAAGAGTATTACAGCGCCACCAGGTCACTTGTTTGGCCCATATTACAAATGGCCGCACGACAGCAAGATCCCATAACGCTGCACCATCTAAAGCCTGCTTTATACAGCAACTACTCCTCTCACAGATAATTGGACTGCTAGACCGGGACCAACAGCACCCTCTGAAACTTACCTCTATTATTACAATCCCATTACAGCCAGTAGGGGGAGCGTCGCCCACCTGATCACTGACGTCATGCTACCACAGGAACCTCCGAAGCAGCTGTAAACGTATACAAACGCCCGAACACAATGACATATCACAAAACCATCTAAGGTATCCCCAATATCATATACTACCACAGCAATCCAAAAGCCAAAGAACCAAATTTCAAATCACAATCTCTTTTTTTGGGGTAAGTAAAATATTACCGCTGGGCGTAAATAATCTCCACCAGCTCAGTGCAGCTAAAACAATTGTAGTACACTGATGGAAAAAACACCTACATTGTAATAGTACCGCAGAATTATAGGAGAGGAAGACTAGTCTAGAGCATAGTTTAGTGAGATTTATTCAATTTTAGACAGAGGTAAGAAAAATCATAGGAGTGGGGGAGGGAGAAGTTCTGCACTGTGTTGTGACTGCAGTGTTTACTGTGTTTAACATATACTGACCAGGTCACCCTATCAGTGCCAAAAAATATCATTATATCATATATTTTTGCAATAGTTTTTTTCAATACAGTGTCAGATCTGCCATTAGTATTGCTGCAATGTGATACTGATAGGGAATGTAGATTGTGAGCCCTATATGGGACAGTGACTGGCAGTGTCTGTAAAGCGCTGCGGAATATGATGACACTATATAAGTAAGCATAATAAATAAATAAATATGTGACTGTCCACACAATGTTTTACATTATTTTGACTACACTGACGAGCAAAGGGTTAAGAATGATTTGACCTTGTGACTTTCAGGCTCCATATCTCACCATCCACTACAGCTTGGTACGTGAGACTACCATCATTTTATAGACAATCATCTTGGCTATCTCATACATAAATTTGACTTCAACTATTTAGCATACGATTAGTTATGCAGATTCTTGGCATATGACTGCATTGTTTGTTTTGCTCCTAAAAATCTAAATTTATAATTATTATTTTGTAAATCCACCTTTGGCTTTCAGCACTTTCTGAATCCTTCAAGCAAATCTTGACCAAAATCTTATCCCAGGTCTCTTCTACATGTTCCCAATGTTGGTGTATACTCTTTGACTCACTTGGGTACGAATATAGCATTTTCTTCACTCTACACGTGTTCAACTGGGTTGAGGTCTGGGGACTGTGGGGGTCAATTCAGCACTTCATTGTCAATGAACCATTTTTTCGCTAATCTCAACATATGCTTTGGGTCACTGACCTTCTGGAACACTATGCCATCCTTTTCATACCCATAGTACTCGAGAATACAAAGTAATTCATCTTGTAGAATACTCACATATAGCTCAGCATTGAGAACACCATCAATCCTGGCCAAGTATCCATCTCCTTTGGCTGTGAAACAAGCCCATATCATCAGGCTTCCTCTTCCAAACGACAGTTCCTTCAATTTCTTGATCTGTTAGCCCCCTTTGTCCTTATTTCTTCCAGACCCATTTGCACCCATCTGAGCCCAGTCTATTGACTTTCATCTCATCACTCCAAATTCCCTGTTTCCAATCTTCTACTGTCCACTTTTCATACAAACTCAAGCCAATGCTTCTTATGATGATATTGAAGTCGAGGCTTCTTCACCTTTTTTTTGGACCACCATTCCTGATTTGTGTAATACACGTCGCACGGTGCTTGCATGGACGTCTGTGATCTCACTATTACAAAGCATACGAGCCACCTGCACTGCAGTGTTTGCCTCACCAGAACTGATAGACCTTGTGGTGAGCCAACTTGTTGATGCTGATATTTCGCCTGGACGTCCACCTCTTGGCTTTTCAATGGATGGACGGACTTCATTTTGTATTCTTCCAACTGTCCTGACACTCACATGATGTAGTTTGGCAGTTTTCTTGGCCGAGAGACCGCTATCGATGAGCTGGATGATGTGGTTTCTCTTTTCTTGGGAAATCTTCTTCATGGCTGATCCTCGATTTGAACCAGTGACCTGTCGCTTGGGAATCTCCTAATAACACCCTGAGCTATAGGGAATGTGAGAACAGGATGTAATTTGTAGTGTACAGTAAGAAAAAGAGTTTTCTACCACCAGGAGCAAAACACTAACAATGTAGTTACATGACAAGAACCTGCATAACTAATCATATGCTAAATAGTTGCAAGTCACATTTACAGTGGCGTGCAAAAGTATTCACACCCCTTTAACTTTTTCACATTTTGTCACCTTACAACCACAAACTTAAATGTATTTTATTGAGATTTTAAGTGATAACCAACACAAAGTAGCAGATAATTGTGAAGTGGAACGATAATGATACATGGTTTTCAAAATTTTACTCAAATAAAAATCTGAAAAGTGTGACGTGCAAAAGTATTCATCCCCCTGTACTCTGATACCCCTAAATAAAATCTCGTGCAATCAATTGCCTTCAGAAATCATTTAATGAGTTAATAGAGTCCAGCTGTGTGTAATTTAGTCTCAGAATAAATACACCTGTTCTGTGAAGGCCTCAGTGGTTTGTTAGAGAACAAACAGCATCATGAAGACCAAGGAACTCACCAGACAGCTCAGAGATAAAGTTGTGGAGAAGTTTAAAGCAGGGTTAGGTTATAAAAACATATTCCAAGCTTTGAGTATCCCAAGGAGCACTGTTCAATCCATCATCCAAAAATGGAAAAAGTATTCTACAACTGCAAACCTACCAAGACATGGCCGTCCACCTAAACTGACAGATTGAGCAAGGAGAGCACTGGTCAGAGAAGCAGCCAAGAGGCCCAGGGTCACTCTGGAGGAGCTGCAGAAATCCACAGCTCAGGTGGGAGAATCTGTCCACAGGAGAACTAGAAGTCGTGCCCTCTATAAATCTGGCCTTTATGTCAGAGTTGCAAGAAGGAAACCATTGTTGAAAGAAAGACATAAGAAGTGCCGTCTGCAGTTTGCCACTAGCCACATAGGGGGCAAAGCAAACATGTGGAAGAAGGTGCTCTGGTCAGAAGAGACCAAAGTTGAACATTTTGTCCTAAATGCAAAGCGCTATGTGTGGCGGAAAAGTAACCCTGCTCATCCCCCTGAACACACCATCCTCACTGTGACACATGGCGGGGGCAGCATCATGCTGGGGGAGGCTTTTCTACAGCAGGGACAGGGAAGCTGCTCAGAGGTGATGGGAAATTGGATGGAGCTAAATACAGGGCAATCCTGGAAGAAAACCTGTTGGAGGCTGCAAAAGACTTGAGACTGGGAAGGAGATTCACCTTCCAGCAAGACAATGATCCTAAACATACAGCCAGAGCTACAGTGGGATGGTTTAGATCAAAGAATATTCATGTGTTAGAATGGCCCAGTCAAAGTCCAGACCTAAATCCCATTGAGCATCTGTGGCAAGACATGAAAATTGTTATTCACAGACGCTCCATCCAATCTGGCTGAGGTTCAGCTATTCTGCAAAGAAGAACAGGCAAAAATCTCAGTCTCTAGATGTGCAAATCTGGTAGAGACAGACCCCAAAAGACTTGCAGCTGTAACTGCAGCGAAAGGTGACTCTACAAAGTATTGATATAGGGGGGCTGAAGACTTTTGCACATCACATTTTTCAGATTTTTATTTGATTACCATTTTGAAAACTATGTATCACTTTCCTTCCACTTCACAATTATCTGCTACTTTGTGTTGGTTATCACTTAAAATCTCAATAAAATACATTTAAGTTTGTGGTTGTAAGGTGACAAAATGTGAAAAAGTTCAAGGGGTATGAATACTTTTACAAGCCACTGTATGTATGAGGTAGCCAAGATGATTGTCTATAAAATGATGGTAGTCTCACATTCCAAGCTGTAGTGGATGGTGAGATATGGAGCCTGAAAGTCACAAATTCAAAACATTGTTCCCTGTTTGCTCATCAGTGTAATTCACCCTTTCAATGCAAAATATCTTTTTGTAAAGTTTGTTTTTTTTTGCAATTGAATTTTTTTTTTCTTGTAAGAAATACAGAAAAACTGCCATTGCCACTCCCAAATGCAAACTGACTCATGCAGTGTGTTCTATTATAATACTCACTGGCCAGGTCATCCTTTCAGTGCCAAATCTCATTTTTTTCCCCAATTTTCTTCAAATAGAATTTTTTGAAAAAAAATCACAGAGTATTTGTGTAGTTGTCATCAATCACTATTATATACATAGTGCAGTAAAATCACTAGGAAAAACAGGGTAGGAGACAGAGTATATTAGGAAGAAGAGGAAACACTTTTACTACTTTCAGGACATCCACCACTGCAAGTACTAACAATATGAATGTGGGTAGCCACAGCAATACTACTTCTCGTCTTGACAAAGCATACAGTAGCCACAGGGTTGTTTTACTTCCTGAGAAAAAAAATAAAGTTTTGATTACTTTTCTCGCTCATCTCAGTCAAAGTGGAGATATGACGTCCTCCATTCTTCCTTGCTGTTGTAACAAGTAATTTACTGCACAGCCTTTCTGTGCTGTCAACTGTGCCTTCATCTTCTCTGACACAGATCCCATTGCGCCTAGTAGTGATATGGCATCTGCTGAGAGAGATATTCCTCTTAGCCAAAGTCTTCATCTTCTTCTGCTTCTTGATGAACTAGATGAGAACAGACAGCATTTTTTGGATGCAGAGGAGGCAGAGGTGGAAGTCATGACTGGTGGTGTTGGCGGAGGTAGTAAAGGTAAAGGTTGTGATACTGGCAGCTGTGCTGGTAGGGGCATTAGGGGAAAATCTGGCTGTAGTAATTATGAGGGTATGCAAGGATCCCATCCAAATCGAAGATGATTCTATTGCAAATAGGACATGGGAACCATGTCAGGGTGACATGATGACATCAGAAGAAAAGGGTGGTGGCAGCTGCAATAGTAACAATTCCATCTAATGTGCAGCCCAACATCAAAAAAACTTGCCCGGGGCAGACCAAGGCAAGCTCCAGTGTTGGTGATGGTGGCTATGGCAGACACATTTTCAGTACTGCTGCTGTTGGCGGCAACAGCTACATGAGGTCATCTCCCATGTGGGAATTTTGTTTGTGCATTAGCAAATGACAAAACCATAGCAAGGTGCAAGATCTGCAAGCAGAAAATAAGCTTTGGCCGTGCAGGAACTAGGTCTCTGAACTCACGTGAAATAGTGTCACCAACTCATTTGGCTAAATAAAATTGGCAGTGGTATTGGCAGGCAAAGTGAGCAAGACCATCCTACTCCTTCTCCCCATGATCTTTTTTGTAGGCCACATTCACACCTAGCACATTGTTGTTGTCATTAGAAATGAGCGAAGTATTCAAAAATTCGATTTGGCAACTTTGCAGAATTTCGCAATACTATTCTATTTGACGCGAATTAAATTGCGTCAAATCGCATAACAAAAACAGCTATTTATTAGCTGCAGAGAGTCGGGGTGGGTGGCAAAATGGCAGAACCCCTTGGATGCCGCGGTCATGTTTGACCACGGCATCCAAGGTGTTAAAACCCCCGATCGGTTATGGAGTAGGGTGTTAGCTGTCAGTTACACCCTGCTCTATAACCGATCGGGGGTTTTAACACCTTGGATGCAGCGGTCAAACATGCAGTGGGTGCTCGCGATGGGGTTAAAGACATCACAGGGCTGGCTGCTGATTGGCTGCACGCACGGCATTGTGGGTGATCCCGCGTTCCCAGAGTTCCTTGCCCCATGTCCTAACATGTACAGTGGCCATTTTGAACTAAATGTGATTCGTTACCAGGAAGCGTGAGGAAATTCGGATTCGATGCAAATTGAATATTTCCTGAAATTCGGAATGAATTCCACTTCGTCAGCTTTGATTCGCTCATCTCTAGTTGCCATTATCATAATCATCTCCATCTGCATCTCTTCCTCCATGCCAACGTCAGTCATCCATAAGGGAACGTGTGTCCTGAAAACTGCAATGTGCACCCAGTCAACATAAACTCACACCTGGCCAAGTTACTGGCAATGCAGTCGCTGCCAAACCACAGTAGATTTCACTACGTTTCACCAATTGATGGCATACGCTCACTCTCAATGGAGACTACCTAGCCACCATTATTTCTCTAGGAAAGCTGTTCCTGCTTGATAACACCATGTGTTGGAGAATGTGGGCCTCTCCTTGGATATGTCCATATGGGGAAAGGTACACACACGGAGAATCAATTATGAGCGGGGGCAATACATAGGTTTCATGGCCCATTGGGTCAATATATTGAGCAGCAGCAGCTACAGACCACAAACACAAAAAGTCCAGGTGCTAGTACTGACATTACCCCGTTGGCGCAGGCCCAGTTCCAAACCAGTTGGGACCCATCTGTCTCCTCTGGTTCCTCATCATTGTTCCACTTCCTGTCCCCAACTTCAAGCCATTGCTTCTACTTCCCCTGCCTTGTTTCATGCTTGTAAGGTGAAGGTGCACATGGAGTTGCACATGCTGGAGCATCTGTTTGAGCAGCAGAAGGCGATGAAAGATTACTACATGCAGCAAACCATAGGGACAATGCATTATTGGAAGTTCATGAGTGAAGTGTGTTGCCTTCTGAAGCCTTTTGAGGTGGCCACCAAATGTGTCAGCAGCAGGGACAAC
The DNA here is from genome assembly GCA_947044405.1 of Leptodactylus fallax. Classification (NCBI taxonomy): domain Eukaryota; kingdom Metazoa; phylum Chordata; class Amphibia; order Anura; family Leptodactylidae; genus Leptodactylus; species Leptodactylus fallax. Next base: position 551,370 of record CAMRHE010000484.1, read on the forward strand.
TGCAGCATCAGTGCTATCATCCCTTTAATGTACAAGTTATAGGATACGCAGTCATGCAATGAGTGATTGAAGAAGAATAACAACTTCTACCACATGATTACCATCACTCCCCTTGGGTGGTGCAAGAGGAACTTGAACGAAGATGAAGAATTGGGTCTGGGTGGTGGTGGAGGACTTGGGACTCCTAGACTGGAGGAGCAAGACTTTTCTTTGGATAAAGAGGGGGAGCCCTGATATTTCACAACTGGGGTGGAGGCTGAACCTTAATTGTTTTGCTTCAAATTTTGACTGTGTTCTACGCTATGTTTTATAGATAGGTTCCTACGAACCCCGAGAGTATTCTACACTATGTTTTATAGATAGGTCCCTAGGAGCCCTGACAGTGTTCTACACTATGTTTTATAGATAGGTTCCTAGGAGCCCTAAGAGTATTCTACACTATGTTTTATAGATAGGTTCCTAGGAACCCCGAGAGTATTCTACACTACGTTTTATAGATAGGATCCTAGGAGCCCTGACAGTGTTATACACTATGTTTTATAGATAGGTTCCTAGTAACCTTAAGAGTATTCTACACTATGTTTTAAAGATAGGTTCCTAGATGCCCTAAGAGTGTTTTACACTATGTTTTATATATAGAGTCCAAAGAGCCCTAAGAGTGTTCCACACTATGTTTTATAGATAGGTTCCTAGGAACCCCGAGAGTATTCTACACTATGTTTTATAGATAGGTTCCTAGGAGCCCTGACAGTGTTCTACACTATGTTTTATAGATAGGTTCCTAGGAGCCCTGACAGTGTTCTACACTATGTTTTATAGATAGAGCCCTAGGAACCCTGACAGTGTCATACATTATGTTTTAAGCCAAATTAAATTCTGATCGGTGACAAACTGATTTGGTCCAGAACAAATCTCTGGACCGAGGTACCTGAACCCAAAACAAACCTTCAGAGGTTAATCCATCTCTATTCACCACTGTTTCCTTCCACCAACTCAGGAAGAGTTTGGCATACATGGGCTGTCCATCGCCCCTCCCCTGAACTGGTGGAAGTACTTGCGGTCAAAGGTGAAGTAATTATGATCAAGAATGTAAAGTATAATGAATGATGTTGTTGAAAATGCATACCCCTTTCCGAGAGGAAATGTTTCATTGCCCTATATCCCAGTGCATGAGGTACTGAACTACAGAACGCTTCTACGTCTAAACTCGCCATGGTCCCTATGGGAGGAAGGGCAGAATGTTCTGGTTGAAGGTGCATTTTATGATTTGGCACCCACTTCCACTAAAGTCTTCCAGTGAGTGAGAACACCCCTATTGATGTCTTTCGTAAAGTGGTAATTCAGCATTTTAGGCAGATTAAAAACAAACCAATGTGCAAAATTTCAAGAACAGAAATGGAAGCTGTAAAACAACTGGAAAGGGAAATGTCCATAGTGATTAAGCTGTAGGACAAAGGTGGAAACATTCTAGTGTTAAAGCGGTCGTCCAGGCTTAATTTTTTTATGGTCTATCCACAAGATAGGCCATAAATACCTGATCAATAGAGGGCCGACACCCAGCCCCTTGACCGATCAGCTGTACAGAACAGCTTCCGGTTCCTGTCCTATACACAATACGGGGCCAGAAGCAGGATGCTCCATCCATTGTATAGTGACTGGGCGCCATCACTGCAGCTCTACTCCCAGTGAAGTCAGTGAGAGCTGAGCTGCAGTGAAGACACAAGGCAGCTATACAGTGGACAGAGCTTTCTGCTTTCGGCCCTGTATTTTGTACAGGACAGGCATTGGGATTGACTCTATACAGATGATTGGTTCAAGGGGTTGGGTGTTGGTCCCCCATCGATCAGGTAGCTGACTCTGTACAGATGATCGGTTTGAGGGGTTGGGTGTCAGCCCCCTATCGATCAGGTATTTATGGCCTATCACGAGGATACGCCATAAAAAAATAAGCCCGGACACCCCCTTTAAGCCAAACCCCATATACTGATATGTGTTATCGGATTTTCAATAATAGCTCATGCTATGCAGTTTTGGCCTAAGACCCTCGGAAATCCAACAGCATCAGCTTTGAGGATGTATTGATTGACAAAGAGTTTGCCTTTATGTCTCAGTATAGTTCCCAAATATCAATGTTCTACTTGCTACCAAAAAATCCATAAAGGGACAAATTCCATCAAAGGATGTCCAGTTGTATCCGGGACTATTAGTGTCTCCAGAACACTAGACAGTATCTTAATCAAGTCTTGAAGTCATTTGTGTTGGCACTTCTGTCCTTGGTTAGGGACACAATGGTGTCCTAAATCGCTCGGATGGTATATGCTGTGAGCAGAGATACAGGCTGGCAAGCATAGATTTAGAAGCGCCCTATAGTTCAGTACCTCATGCACTGGGATGTAGGGCAATTGAATATTTCTTCTCGGAGAGGGGAAGGCATTTTCAAAAACATAATACATTTGTGGTGAAATGACTGCTTCATATTTTTAAAGGGATTGTCCACTTTCAGACCAATATTGAGAGACAAATGCTATTGTTTGTATGATAAAAAGTTCTACAATTTTCTAATATACTTTCTCTATTAATTCCACATGGTTTTCTAAATCTCTCTTTGCTGTCATTCATTCTTCCTATGGTTGCAGGGGCCCCCTTTTGGGACAGCGGGACAGTCCTGCATTTGCTGCCCCATCTCCAATTCATTTGCGTCCTCCGGATGCCGATGAGTTGAAGACAGTGGTGAAGCAGGGAGGTGTCCACTCAGTGCTTCACCATCCGGCTGCTGTCTTTTCTCCAGGTGTCCTGGGAGCAGGAGGCACAATGTAGTGACGTCATTTATACTGTGGGGGCAACCTGGAAGGCTACATGAAACTATCGGGGCAACCTGGGGGGAGGACACGAAACTGTGGGGCAACCTGTGCGGGAGACATGACACTGTGGAGGTAACCTGGAGGGCTACATAAAACTGTGGGGCAAACCTGGGGGAATATGAAACTGTGGGGGCAATCTAGGGGGGACATGACACTGTAGGGTAAACCTGGAGGGCTGCATGAAACTATGGGGCAACCTGGTAGGGGGACATGATACCGTTGTGGCAACCTGGAGAGCTACATGAAACTGTGGGGGCAACCTGGGGGGACATGATACTGTGGGGGCAACCTGGAGGGTTACATGAAACTATGGGGGCAACCTGGAGGGGGACATTAAACTGTGGGGGCAACCTGGAAGGGATGATGAGATCATGAAACTGTGGGGGCAACTGGAGGGGAACATTATAATATAATGTCTGAGGGGCCACGAGGAGGTGGGACAGGTTGGTTTCTAAGGGGCCCGTGGGGCAGGTTAAAGTGTCATGCATGCAGGGGCATTTGAATATGTATTGGGCTACTGAGGGGTATTATATTGTATGGGGACACTAGGGAGGCATTATACTGTATGAGGGCCACTAAAGGACATTATACTATGTGAGGGCCACAGAAGAGACATTATAATTTGTGCAGGTCATGTATATCTAAGTGGTGGTGATGGGGGGGCCCACTTATGAAACCTGTGCACTGGTCCCACCAAAGTGTTAAAATGGCCCAAAACTGCACACGGGAGTCTCCCATTTTTCAGGTTCCCTCACCCGGACTTCACTTTCACATTGCATGTTGGCTCATTAGTATTGACAGAATATCACAGTATAAAAAAAGATACACAGTAGTGAAATACAACATCACTGAAGGCACGTAAGACCTGACTTTTCATAAATTCATATAAAACCACAAATAACCGACCCAATAAAACTGAATATTCTCAAATCACTTAAGGATCCAACCATAACCCACCAGCTTAAAGGGGTTGTCCACTTTCAGGTCAATATTAAGAGATAAATATTATTGTTTGTGTAATACACCTCGCACACTCCAAAGACATACTGATAGGGAATGTAGATTGTGAGCCCTATATAGGGACAGTGACTGACAATGTCTGTAAAAGCGCTGCGGAATATGATGGCGCTATATAAGTAAGCATAATAAAATAATAATAAAAAGTTGTACAATTTTCCAATACACTATGTATCAATTCCTCACGGTTTTCTAGATCTCTGCTTCCTGTCATTCAGACATTGTGTTATACAAGAAACTGAAAATTCACACACTCTTTATACACACACAAGACATGGATCTTCAAAGGATCTTAGAATAACAAAATGCAATATAAGTAGAGAAGTTATTTCCAACAGGTTAAGAAATAAACAATCTGGAAAACTTGTGGGGCGTGACGGAGGGATCAGTAATTCTTGCTGTTATCTGTTTGCTATCAGGTGGTGATTTGTGACCCTCACAGTTCATACATAGTGTGACATGAAGCTGGCATGAATATTAAGTCCAAATTGCAGAGTTTGAAATTTTTGCATTAACTTGTATTCTCATTCCTTTCTCTCCCTCTGCGTCTTAAAATGTCCCATTAAAATTACAACCCGCAAATCTTCAATAGAGTGGTATTCTCTGGAGAAATGTGCGGCCACTGGGAGATCTGCTCTGCTATTATTAATGGTGAATCTGTGTGAGTTCATGCGCTCACCTATCCCACAGTCACAACAGGTGCACAGAATTAGGGGGACATTTTCCTGCAGGTCTTCCAATGTGGTGTATCTCATAATGTGTGTGCAATGTCCCACCACAGGCCTCTATGTGGGGGAAACGGGGCAGAGACTTAGTCAGCGAATGAACTCACACAGATCCAACATTAATAACAGCAGAACAGATCTCCCAGTGGCCGCACATTTCTCCAGAGAAGACCACTCTGTTGAAGAATTGCGAGTTGTGGTTTTAATGGGACATTTTAAGACGCAGAGGGAGAGAAAGGAATGGGAATATAAGTTAATGCAAACATTTCAAACTTTGCAATTTGGACTTAATATTCATGTCAGCTTCATGTCACACTATGTATGAACCGTGAGGGTCACAAATCACCACCTGATAGCAAACAGATAACAGCAGGAATTACAGATCCCTCCGTCACGCCCCACAAGTTTTCCAGATTGTTTATTTCTTAACCTGTTGTAAATAACTTCTCTACTTATATTGCATTTTGTTATTCTAAGATCCTTTGAAGATCCATGTCTTGTGTGTGTATAAAGAGTGTGTGAATTTTCAGTTTCTTGTATAACACAATGTCTGAAGAAGAGAGCTAGTACTCTTCGAAAGCTCACCATCAAATATACTCAGTTAGCCTCTAAAAAGTATCGCCTGATTTCTTCACTCTTCCACTAGTTTCTATGGCTAACAAGGTACAACATTATACACCTGTCATTCATTCAGCTTACTCCCAGTGGATAAAAATCAGTCCATGATCATGTGATATACAGTCCATGGTCATGTGATGTACAGTCCATGGTCATGTGATGTACTTGTCCATGGTCATGTGATGTACTGTCCATGGTCATGTGATATATATTATACAAACAATAACAATATTGGTGTGAATTTGGACAACCCCTTTAACTGCAGTGGAGGTGCCACTTACTTACAGCTGGTAGTACTCATCAGGGGGAAGCAGTGTGATCATAGTGTAGTCCAAAATTGGGTTTTCTGATGATAATGCCCCATAATGACTCATACATGATAAGTACTGACCATGGTGTCATCCCAATGTGCTGATAGCCGATAACCAATGGCTCATTTCTAATGGCCCAAAGCATCTCCCCTCGCGGAGCTTCATCAGGGGACTTGCAGAAGACACATGCCTGATAGCTCAGAATAAAAGGCTACAGCAACATCAGTTTTATTTGTGGGCTTATGCGAAGTTATGAAAGTGACGCCTTATGTGCCTTAGTACAGCCCTTCAGTGACAGCTGCTCATTAGTATTCAATGTATAAATAATTTTCACAGCTAACTATCCTGGGCACAGCCAATAAGCCATAGGCTACAGAGCAACTGTAGGTTGTGTACTAAATATTAAAACCTGTTTTTGTTGTGAATATTAATGAGGAATCGAGATGGGTGAACCACTTCATCACAAGCCAGGTTCAACCCGAATATCCCAAATTGATATCAGGATTTGTCTCTCCAACTAAAATGGCTGCCGTGACATGCATCTTCAGACCTCAGAGTATAATATACTTTATACTTACCTTCCCTCACCTCTTTTAGGCAGTGTCGTGGTGTCCGGTGCTCTCCTGGTGATGTCATGCACTCGGGGTCACTGCTGTGACATGGGCACACTGAGCATCATAACATCAATGTCACCTCTGAGGCCCAATCACAGGCCTCAGCGCTGACCCTGGGCACATGATGTCACTAAGAGGACGGACAGAGAGCGCTAGACACCGCCAGGAGGCCTAAAAGAGGTGAGGAAAGGTGAGTATGAATGTTTTTTTTTATTTTTTACACCTCCCCTGGGCCTCCACCTATTATATTCTGGGGTCTGAAGAGAACCCAAAGTATAATAATTTCATTTTCAGTTCTATCCGAACTTGTTCGAACCGAAACTAATCTGGGACCCCAAGCCACCCGAAACGAAACAAAACAAATCTTGGGAGTTTCACCCATCTCTAATGAGAAAAGATACTCAGGTGATCCCCATCGTTAAAATTTTATTCTATTAATTTTCAATTTTTGAACCCAGAATCACACCTAATGTTGATGTGCCAAAGGCTCGCGCCACTGAGCGGTGACTACCTTGTATACATCATCATTAGTTGTGGTCCTGGGGTTCAAAAATGAAAAAATTACTAAAATAAAACTTAATTTCCTTTAACTTTTAGTAATTTTTGAAAAATAAGTTAAATATTTATTTATTTATTTATCTATTTTAGTAATGACTAAAACTTTATGGCAGGAAAGAAAATTACAGTAAACCCATTTTACGTTAGGTTCACATCAGCATTGGGCTCTCCGTCGTTCGGGTCCACATGAGAACCTGAAAGACAGAGAACCTGTTCGCTAAAAAAGTGGCTATCCGTATGATTATATTTAGCTGTGCATTTTTCTAAAGGCCAAACCCCTTGAAAGGCCACGCCTACTTTTTCCACAAAATAAATGAGCCATTTACATTGGCATACCAGCCTATGTTTTTAATTTTTTTGAGGCAGAAATCCAATAAATGGTCAATTTTAGGAGTGTATTTGATACCCATAACCATATGGATGCATATGGAGCCCAGTAGAGGTGAGTAACTGGTAAATGGCCCTGAAAAGAGAATATTTTACCTAAGGATAGGTCATCAGTAAATAAGACCCCAAAACTTCTTAAATCCACCAGGCAGTCCAGTATGGGAAGAGGTGGGATAATCACTTTTACTGCCCCATGTACCCATTACAACCAGGACTTGGCAACTAGCCCTGTTTCGAGGTTGTAATTGTTAATTTTATTAAACATTTATTGAACCTCAAAAAGGGTGGGGGGGGCATCTTTTTAGGGAGTCAATTTATATATTCTGTTAAGTTTATGGGAGGGGGTGAATTATTTTGGGAGAGGTTGTGGAGCGTATTTTTTTTTTTTTTACCCCTTGTGAATATTTTTTAGTCTAATTCTTGAGCGATTACTTCCAAGACTTGATCAATCACAAATCCAATTTTTATAAAGACATTTATTGTACGGAAGCCACATCTGTCTATTCCAGAAGATAAAGTACATAAGTCCAAAAACTATGGCCCATTTGCCCCTGTATTTGTAGAAGTCGGGCATTTTTTTTATTTATTTTTTTAAGTTTTATTTATGCTTTTCAACAATTATGCTAAAATATCAACTACAATATTCCAATAGATAGGAAAAAAAACTGAGTAATAAATACAAAATACAGGGCAATGAACAAAGGTCAAAATATAAAAACGGGGAAGTACAATAATGTATAAGGCTGAGGCCCCACGTTGCGGAAACGCTGCTTTTTCTGTTGCAGATTTTGCTGTGTTTTTTTGAGCCAAAGCCAAGAATGGCTACAAAGGGAATAGGAAATGTATAGGAAGTTCTTATACTTTTACTACTGCTCAATCCACTCCTGGCTTTGGCTCAAAACAGCACAGCAAAATCTGCAACAAAAGAAGCTGCGTTTCTGCAAAATGAGGCCGTAGACTAAAGTGCATAAAGTGGAACATATTTATGAAGTTGAAGCCAATGGTCAAGAGATGTTAGTGTTAAAAAAGAGTAAAACAAAAACATTTTGTCATAATAGCCATTTACAATACCATTTAGTATACCTAGGAGACAAACCTGGGGAGTAAAGGAGTGTTCACATGTATAAATTTGACATTGCATTTGAGACGGAGTCTGCTTCAAATTCCACCTGAAATCTGCCTCCTGTTGATTTCAATGGGAAGCAGTAGCTGAGCTCATTCTTTAGGCGGATTCCGCTTCAGAACTCCAATAGAACTTATTTGTAGGCAGAAAATACACCTTTTTCCATCGGCGTGGAATTTGTCAAATTCCGCTCATAAAATTTGGAATTTGGCCCAATAAAGGCACAATACAGTGGAACTCTTCTCCAAATTCTGTTTCAAATTCAGCATCTAAATCTGCATCTGTTTTTGACAAGCGGAAAAAAAATCTGCTTCAAATTCCTGAATCAGAAATTTTCAACTTGACAAATTCAGCTTCAAATTCCTCGTGTGATCACCCCCTTAGTATCTGAGGGAAGCTAAACTGCTCATGTAGGAAGGACAGAATTGCCGACCAAAATGGAATCACCCTAGGGCAGGACCATACACAGTGTAGGAAGGTTCCCAATTCAACCTGACAACAGAAACGGTTCGCGGATGGGGAGGCACTCATTCTGTGTAGCCTGTCCAGTGTATACTAAATGTGGTGGAGGAAGCAGGACTGGATTAAGACGTCCTTAGCACCCACCACAATATCAAAAAAAGATCGACTTCTCTCCAATCCTCACCCGTCAGCTCAGGAATGTCTGGCTGACACCCAGTCAGAGCCCTATCATATGGACAAGGACCTACCGACTTTAGTAAGTCATAAGATTGTATTAAAAGCTTGGGGAGGTAAGGAGTCCCAAGGAGATCCTCCATTTTAAAGAAGCCCAACTCGGGAGCGAGGGAGCCAAACTGAGCCATAAAAACATGTAGTAAAAGAAGGCATGTCATGCCATTGGACCCCATAACACTCCACAAATTCTGCGAATGGAAGGAGGCTGGTAGCAGTGGACACAAGTTGACCCAGGAATTTTATCCCAACCGTAATCCATATAGTTGCCCCTGGTGACAAATGAGGATTAAGCCAGAGGGTAGTCCCCCATTAGGAAGACATGGGCTACTCACCAAAATCAGGCTATAGTCCTAATCGGTAATAATTTGTTACACGGGGGGATATATCTATAGAGAAAGTTTGCCAAACTTTCATATGAAACAACAAGCGCACCCACCAGCGCTGTAGCCCCATTACTCAAAACAAGGTCTATCCACCAATGGGAGGCTAAATAATAGTTATACATATTGGGAGCTGCCATACCCCCCTCCCCCCCGGACTTAGGAACCTGCAACAGGGAATAACCAAATCATCTAGCCACTCCTCCCTGCCAGTAGAACCAACATAACATAATGTCCAACTGGCGACGCTTGACAATACTTCTACAAATACTGGCATTATTTACTGTTCCTATAGGTGGTTTTGGACACTGCCCCTTTAAATAATCTATAAGCAATTGGCTGTTTTGTGCACATGGTGGTTTCTGTCTTGGTGGGCAGAAGCCTGGTGTACTAACATGTCACTTCAGACCCCAGAATATAATAAGCAAAGGCCCAGGGGAGGTAAGCAAACATAACAAAGAGTGTTACTCACCTCTCCTGGGTTCCAACGTGGCTCCCTGTTCTCTTCAGGCCTTCTGACTGACATCAAGGAGCGCTGAGGCCTGTGATTGGGCCTCAGCGATCACGTGGTGTTGTGACATACAGACGCAAGCAATGCCACGCTGCGTGATCAATGTGACCGCTGAGGCCTGTGATTGGGTCTGATGTCAGTCAGAAGACCCAAAGAAGACAGGGAGTCACGCCGGAGCCCAGGAGAGGTGCGTAACACTCTTTGCCATGTTTGCTCGCCTCCCCTGGGCCTATGCTTATTATACTCTGGGGTCTGAAGAGACCCCAGAGTATAATAATAGCAATTTTGGTTTGGATGTGTTCAGTCTGAATGAAACTGCAGGTGGAACTTCACAAATATTGTAATAGCCAAACCGAAATAACCGATGTGCACAAAATTAGGACAAAGTATTCGTCTTGATGTTTGGTTCTGGTTATTTTTTGATTAATTGCCCAGCACTACCCTACAGCGCCCCCTTTAACAGCACCAGGCAGGGATATTGTGCTGCCCATTACAACAGTCTACCAACCAGCTTCCCAGTATGCCAGTGCTTCCAGAAGCCAGGCCCAAGAAAGCATACCAACACCTGCAGGTCACAGTTTTATTGGGCACTTTACTTGAGGTAGAATTGCAGGTACAACCAGTTTGACAGCCATTCGCAACAGTTACAGAAGTTTCACCCTCTTTCAGACAGCACTGAAATTGCTGTCCCACAGCAGCATTCCTGTTCGCACAGGGGTTGGGCTCAGCTCATACACGTCCCACTACTCCAGGCTATGCTGTAAGTCACTCCAAAGTTTCTCTACACAGAACAGAAATGCATTTACACAATGGCAACCGGGCCTATCGTTAGCAGGGACTTCAGTCACACACACTTAAAGTGTACCTCCCAGTATAAATAACTTTACATAAACGAATAGTACAGGTGAATATAAGAAACTTTGTAATGTATCTTATTAAAGAAATCTGTTTTCTTCTCTACTTTTCAGGCAGTTATTTTCTACATTTTAGTGTATGAAGAGGGGAGGATGAGACTGCTACTCTGTGCTCTTTTAACACTGCTAGGTTGTAGAGGCTTCCAGTGCACAGAATGACAATAAATCATAACCAGACAGCAGGAGAATCCAACTCCACCCGTCCCTGCTCCATAGAGTTCCGTGTCTGAGGCTGAATATGAAGATTGATATAATGTAAACAAACAGTCAGATTGAAGATAAGGAGCAGAAGAACAGCTTAATAAGTGGAAAAGGAAACAGATCTCCTTAATAAGATATATTACAAAGTTTCTTATATTCACCTGTACTATTCATTTATGACAAGATGTTTATAACCGGGGATACACTTTAAGGCTAGAAATGGGAAAGTGTGTGGTCCAACTCCCTTCCACTTCTTCAGTTAAGATAGGTGATGCACCATGTGCAACCTCACAGATCACACACCCCTAGGACTGTCTCTGTCAGTACATACATAATACTGTTATACAAGTCATTTTTGGTGGTCACAAGCCAATGGGCAACCGTTCAACTTATTCAATTGTACTAGTTTTGATAAATCTCTGCAGTCAGGTGATTTTTCTGGTGCAGTTTGATAAATGTTCTCCAATGTATTATAGTCCTCATGGATTTACATCTCTGGAGCCTGTAGGCACAAGCTGTCTGGAGCTACAGACTCTACTCATCAAGTAGGCCACACCATAAGGGCTTATTCACACAACAGGGTTTGATGGCCCCATTCTAAATATAGGATCTATTCACATGACCCTCGTTTCAACGGCCTGTGTGACCGATTCGTGAAATAATAGAACATAGCATTTCCCGGTACGTTTTCACAAATCTACGAGAGATCTGTGAAAATGGGTTACCCTCAGATGTACAGTCAGCCGTGAAAAAAGTATGTGACCCATTAGCTGACTCCTCTTTAAGGGCCGACTTAGGCAAAGGCCTACAAAGCCTATAGAAAAATATGACCTGGAGAAACAGTCGTTTTAAAATCATATAATAGAGCAGAACATGGTGGGGAAATCTAATGCCCCAAGAATCTGTCAGTACAATTCGGTACCATTTACAGCAGCCTGTATCCTGCATATAGCACAGGCAGCCATGAAACATTGTCTTCTATGTCTTCTGAGAGGTCAATCGGGATCAGATGGCTCTTGAATAGATGCATATTAGTAATCTGCTGTATATGCAGTTGTCTGATATCCATATACCCATTAGTAAGCCCAGCCCCGATTACTCTGTGAGATAATAGTCAGTGACCGCTCCTCACTCATTAGTGACTGCAAGACAAGCAGAAATAGGATTATGTCAGTCATTACCACCATCTATTAGATCCCAATTAGCTCCTATTTACCAACATCCTATCTGTGAGCACTGGGGAGACCCTCTGATGGGAATCAGTAATGTGCAGGAATTACATCATGTGGGATATGCTAGCTACAGTATATGGGTAAGGACATACAGAATTTACATACGTGATACATATATGTAGACTCCCCACTTACACTGGGGGGCCAACATCATAAGGGGGCCCTTATATTGCTCCTCCCTTCACCTATACATGAGTCATATAAATCTTCTTAATGATTAAAGGGGTTCATGTTCCTAGCGACCTGCGGCCTACCAATCACTGCCATATTATGAGCGATCCCATGTGACTACTTCAAACCATAACCTTAGAAAGTTTCTCAAGCATGGAAAGATTCCCTAGAGACAAGTGTTGGGGATAGTCCAGGAGCTTTAGAGACTGATCTGAATTCCCCGGAAATATCATCAGGTAAAGCCTTAACATGGCCTCCAATATTGATCATCTCATTAGGATCGGCAGATGAGGCCAAGGTCTATATTTGGGGTCTCTATTGGGTCTGCTCTAAGGTCTGTATTCAGTGTCTCTATTTAGCCGGCCTGGTTTAAGGTCTGTATTTAGGGTCTCTATTTAGAAGGTCTGGTATAAGAGCTTCAGGGGATAATCTGAACACTCTGCCAATATCATTGGGAAAAGCCATAACATGGACTCCAGAATGGACTCTCTGAGGATCAGCAGATGAGGTCAAAATCAATTACAATATTTCTTAGTCTCATAGCCGAAATACACTTGTATTGTCTTCCAATTTCTGGTGTATTTGGGGTCTCTCTTTAGTGGGTCTGGCGTAAGGTCTGTATATGGGGTCTTTATTTAGTGGGTCTGGTGTAAGAGCTTCAGGGGCTCATCTTAATTCTCTACCAATATCATTGGGCAATATGGACTCCTATATGGACTCTAAGAAGACCATCCCAGAGAATCAGAATCAGAATCAGAATATGAGGCCAACAACCTCCAACTACAATATTTCCTAGTCTCACAGACTACTGTCTAAGGTCTGTATTTAGGGTCTGTATTTACCAGGTCAAGTCTAAGGTCTGTATTTAGAGTCTCTACTTAGCGGGTCTGGTGTAAGGTCTGTATTTAGGGTCTCTATTTAGCTGGTCTGATCTTAGGTCTGTATTTAGGGTCTCTAGCGGGTCAGGTCTCAGGTCTATATTTGGAGTATCTACTTAGTGGGTCTGATGTAAGGTCTGTATTTAGGGGGTCTGGTGTAAGGTCTGTATCTAGGGTCTCTATTTAGCGGGTCTGGGGTCAGGTCTGTATTTAGGGTCTCAATTGAGTGGGTCTGGGGTCAGGTCTGTATTTAGGGTCTGAATTAAGTGGGTCTGGGGTAAGGTCTGTATTTAGGGTTTCTATTTAGCAGGTCTAGTGTAAGGTCTGTATTTAGGATGTCTATTTAGAGGATCTGGTGTAAGGTCTGAATTTGGAGTCTCTACTTAGCAGGTCTGATGTAAGGTCTGTATTTGGGGTGTCTATTAGCAGGTTCGGTTTAAAGTCTGCACTTAGGATGTCTATTTATCGGGTCCAATCTAAGATCTGTATTTGGAGTCTCTATTTATCGGGTCTGGTCTAAGGTCTGTATTTGTTTAGGTTGGTTCTGGTCTGGGGACTGTATTATTTTGAGGGGTCTGCTCTGGGGTATGTATTACTTTGAGGGGTCTGGTCTGGGGGTCTTTATAAGATTAGTCACAATCTTAGTCATTATATAAATAGTCATCTCTCAGATGACAGTGATGACATCACGATGCAGGGACATGCCGCAATCGCAGCCAGTCACATGTCTCTGTTTCGGTTGTTATTGCTGCAGCAGGAAGTAGAGAGTGTTGGGGGACCAGGCAGTATCAAGAAAGGGAGTGGTGGAGAAGAGGTGAGGCAACTTTATTTTTGGCCATGATTTTTAGCTGTTTAAAACATCATTTTCATTCGCTCGACAACCCCTTTAAGGAAATCTGTTATGGCATCTCGATTGGCTTTGTGGCTCTGGTTTGGGGTTTGTATTTATTTTGGGGTGTTATAGACGGTCATATGCATTATTTGTTGAAGGTCTCACATTCCTTTTGCATAAGGAATCATGTGCGGTTATTTGAGGAGACTTGTTGCTATGGTTACACTGTTTAAGGCCCCATGCAGGCAGCCATTTTCAGGTTAGGAAACACGGTCCGATTGATAGACCGCATTTCTCAACCCGCCCGAACTCACAGCATCATAGTAATCTACGAAGCGGCATGTTAGGTTCAGTCAGTCGGGATGTGGCGGTCATGTTGACCGTGTTTCCTGGTGTGAACACAGCCTTGTACATGGGGCCTGACAGCTATAACCTTTGATAGGGGAATATCAGGCAGGAGATTTCCATCAACTCCTTAACAAGTATAAATGGAGACACAGGAATACTTTCAAGACGTTAGATTACCCCCACAAATGCCCATTTTTGGGTGGGGCTTACATGGGGCTGTGGGTACTGCCAGTCCTGGCAGCCCCCTAGAAGTGACTGGAGCGGCAGTCACGAAAGTTCACTGGTGCTGAATTCATAAGGAGGCCTTATGTCGACTTTCGGCCTCTGTCCTCCTAATCACTGGGGCCCCACCAGTTGGGCCCCCCAGCAATTGGAAACTTATCCCCTGTCCTGTGTATATGAGATATAACTGTCCAAAATGGCGCAACCCCTTTAAAGGGGTTTTCCAGGCTTAGGACATCAATTGAAGACTGGCAGGGGCCCTACACCCAGGACCCCTGCTGATCAGCTGTTTCAAAAAGTTGAAGCATTCAGGTGCAGCCTCTTCAAAAGTTACCAAGCACAGCGCTGTACATTTATATAGTGGCTTTGCTTGATACTGCAGCTCAGCCAATTCACTTGAATGGGACTGACCTGTGATCCGGCCATATGAACGATGAACGTGACATGGCCTGTGAAGTGGAAGCGGCATTTAGGGAGCACTGTTGCCACTTCAAATAGCTGATCTGTGGAAGTGCTGGGTGTCGAGTGGGGGTGTTGGGTGTCGACTTTCCGTTAATATTCAATTAATGACTTTTCCTAAGAATAGTTCATCAATGAATAACTTTTGGAAAACCCCTTTAACCTAATCATAGTCCAACCATGTGTATTCCCGAAAAAAACCCTTTAAAGTGAAGAGTACTAGACATGCCAAAAAACTGTGACTCATATGGCTTAGCCCCCTTTCTTGGTGGAGAGATGACCATGCCTTTTCCAGTTCTATATACAGAGATGGGTGTGTGTGCTCAGAACCCAGCAGTCACTGTAGGTGTGGTGTATATGCCGAGGCCCCCTTTAATACTCAGCATTAAAAGTGCAAGTCATCCACTAAAACCTTCCCTGCAATTTTCCAGAATACAAGGCCGGCCAATAAAAGAACGCAATCTGAACTTTACAAGTGTTATATTAACCTACATAAAACATCCCAAAAACATAAAAAATTTCTATGTCCTCCTGCTAGTCTTCTCTATTCATCTATTATTTCAGGTGACAGTCACTAATGGCTGCCACTATACTGTCTATATGGGTTGTCCATTAAGTTTCAGAGGTACATACTTCTCAAAATGTCTATTTTAGTGTAGGATTCTGTCTGTGTCAGTCTTCACTGCAGCTTTGGAATTATATTCATAAACCAGTAAGCTGAAGATCAACAAAGCTATATGCTTCTGGTGTCACTGACTTGTGTATCTGTTCCATTCGGCTATGTAACAGATGCTGGGTGACAGCCAGGGGCAGCAGGGGCGTAGCTATAGGGCATACAGAGGCCCAAAGCCAGAATTTTACAGAACATGGCAGGTGGGGGTGGTCACAGATTTTGCTCGAGGTCAGGAAAGTTCAATGGCAACTATCACATGTCACCCAGATTTCTACCAAACCTAAATGATTTATTGATCTGTGCCGTCATGCAGAATGACACACCTTCTTCTCGTGCTTTTATTATGTGTCAGTCTTAACTGCGTCTCCAGCATTCTCTTCAGAATTAAATATTTGGAATTATGACAGGATGGCTACATTTACAGAGAAACATTGTATCTGGATCATGTTATTATACCATGGTCTGTACTTTCTCAGCACTTCCCACCAATCCGAAACTTTTTTTGGAGGTATCATATAGAAAGATTGTAATATTAGATGATATGGGGTGTATTACAGACTATATAGGTCCTGGTGGATATATATAGAGGCATCGGCTATGGCATATGTGGCCACCAGCACATCTGCAGTAAATCTGAATCCACCTATAGGGTGGAGTCCACATGGACAGCCTTATCAATAAGCCATGGAGGATACAGCATAGCCATGGGGGTGTATAGGATGGGGCAGATAGAGCATGGGCACACAAAGGGCACTGACACCCCCACACGCCAATCAATCAACTTTATACCCAGACCCTTGCAGCAAGGAAAGGGTCAATGCCCAACCCAGGACCCTGTATGGACATAAGTCACCAAGACATCACCCACCTTGTCATTGAGGTACTGGAGAGCTTCTTTGCCATAAGAGCACTTGATCTCAATCTTCCTCCCTACGTCTGAAGGTGTCACATCCTTCTGCTGCTCAATGACTTTCCCTGACCCCCGACAGGCAGATAGAGAGTCAAAATTGATGGTCTTGTTCTCCGAAGAACCTTCCACAGGGCAGAACATCCCACAGAATTTCTGCCTTGGCTTGGGGCTTCCAGAGCCCATGTTCTTGAAGAAGGCTGGGACCTCCTCCCCACCTTGTTGCCTCTTGTCAGCCATCCTGCACCCCCCTAGAGATGGACCAGGTATTTCAGACAACAACAACAAAAAAAAAGATTAAAAAATGGGGGAAAAATTATAGAGACTGCAGGGGGAGGACTGAGAGGAGGTGGGAGGAGAAGGCACTGCAGGTTAGGAGCAAACAAAAGAAAGGACTACTCCTCACACCATGCTGAGTCCACTGAAGAATCTGCTGGGAGCCTCCTCAGATCCTCCTCAAGTGCACAGCCTGCTCCTCAACTTAGCAGAATTAAGGAGCAGGGAGGGAAGGAAGGAAGGAAGAGTGTGGGTGGGGGTGGGGGGTCTGCTGCAGAAAGCTACCCAGATCCGGAAATGATGAGGACAGGCAAATGGATCAGCAGGCAGATAGCCTGCAAGTGGCAGGGACAGGCTGCTCGGCATTGCTGCACATGCTGGCATTACTGGGGGTCAGCAGGCTGCACTGCATCTGTAATACAGGGGGTCCCTCCTGGCTGTGCAAGGAACAATAGGAGGAGGACTGCACATGGAGCAGGCAGTGTGAACAGCTCCAGGACTGCAGGCGCGGTTCTCTGCTACCTCCGGGCGCTGTCCATTCAGCACCACCCAGAAGACATGAGGAGACAGCGCCCAGGAGAGAGGAGACATGTACCCATCCTCATGTAGAGGGCTCATCTGGATGTCTCCAGCTATCTATCTATCTACTATCTATCTATCTCATATCTATATATCTATATGTATATCTATCTAGCTAGCTATATATCTATCACCTATCATTTTATTTCATGCCTATCTATGTATATCTAGTATCTGCCTGTCTGTTTACTCTATCTCATATCTATCTACCTACCTCTCTATCAATCTCACATGAGTCTGTCTATCTACCTCACATCTATCTAACAACAAAGGAGCTCCAATAACACTATCCTCAATGTGTGGGTGCAGTCCAAGGTCCCAGTAATACCCATAATCTATCTATCTGTCTATCTATCTATCTATCTATCTATCTGTCTGTCCACCCTCCTATCTATCTATCTATCTATCTATCTATCTATCTATCTCATATCTATCTATCTTATATCTATCTATCTATTCTATATTTCTATATTATCTAGTTCATTTCTTTCTTTATTGTCTATCTAGATTTAGATAGATATATTATATCCATAACCACTCTTCTTTATCACCAGCCACACCTACTTTTCACGACCCTATACCATGCCTTGAATGTTTGTTTAGCCATTGGGCTTCATCTTATGTTGCAGTTTCCTAGTGTCATGCACAAAAAAAATGTTGCATGCTGGGAAGCTTCTGTGGCCCCTGGACATGAGCCAACACTTGTAGTAGTCTGGGAGGTCTCCCTTTTTGAAGGAGCTTCCTGGACAGTCTTGAAGAGTTGGCAAGCATCTATCTATCTATCTATCTATCTATCTATCTATGTATTCTATTCTATTTTATTCTATCGATCTGTCTACCTGTCTATTCTATCTATCTCATATCTATCTATCTCCTATCTATCTATCTATCTATCTCATATCTATCTATCATCTATCTCATATCTATCTATCTATCTATTATCTATCTATCTCATATCTATCTATCATCTATCTCATATCTATCTATCTATCTCATATCTATCTATCTATCTCCTATCTATCTATCTCATGTCTATCTATCTATCTATCTATGTATTCTATTCTATCCATCTAACTACCTATCTATTCTATCTATCTCATCTATCTATCTATCTCATATCCTTGTATCTATCTATCTCATATCTATCTCATATCTATCTATCTATCTATCTATCTATCTATCTATCTATCTCATATATATCCATCCATCATATTTTTCAGTTTTCACCTCTCTTCCTCTCTCTCTTGCTCTCCCACTATCTCATATCTACAGTTAAACTTCTCCAAAAGGCTGTCCAGATCTCCTACGTCTGTCCAGATTTCCTGTGACAGATTTTTAGTTGCACATATTTACATAGTGCCATTTCCTTTCAGCTCAGCTGGATGTTCTTTTGTGATAAATCAAGTGGATCCTAGGATTATGTAATCCATAGTTCACTTTTTATACGTTGTGTATCGGGGTTCAACCTACCTCATCCATCAAGTACCTGATAAAAGGGTTGTCCGAACCCCAAAAATAAAACTGCTGATAAACGTAACAAAAAAAAAAACACAAAATGTGAATACTATCCAAATAGGCAGTATTACCATGTTTTACATGCCTGATGGTAGTTCTGATTTTGCTGGGAAAATTTTGCAAAGCAGACTCCAAACCTGATCAAGACTCCTAAATAGAATGCAAAAATGTTTAATATATTAAAAAAAGAAAAGAAAAAAGACAAAAAATTCAGCATCTTTCATATCTATATATTATATATAGATATGAAAGACAAATGAAAAGTCATTGGAAAATATTTTTGTAATGACCTTTCATTGTTTTATGTTGTCTTCTGTGATAAGATATCTCGCTGCAGCAGTTTAACCAATTGCAAAAGTTTGGGTTAACTCTGCTATATCTGTATGTATCTATAGATTCTTGTCATGTAACTGCATTGTTACTGTTTTGCTCCTGGTGGTGGAAAATTCTTTTTCTTCTTGTATACTACAAATTACATCCTGTGCTCACATTCCCTATAGCTCAGGGTGTTATTAGATGGATTCCCAAGCGAAAGGTCACTGGTGCAACTCGAGGATCAGCCATGAAGAAGATTTTCCAAGCAACAGCATCATCCAGCTCATCGATAGCAGTCTCTTGGCTAAGAAAATTCCCAAACTAAATCTTGTGAGCGCCAGGACAGTTGGAAGAATAGGAAATGAAGTCCGTCCATCCATTGAAAAGCCAAGAGGTGGACTTCCAGGCCAAATATCAGAGTCAACAAGTCGGCTCACCACAAGGTCTATCAGTTCTGGCGCGATAAACGCAGTGGAGGTGGCTCATATGCTTCGTAATAGTGAGATCACAGACGTCCATGCAAGCACTGTGCAACGCATGTTACACAAGTCTGAAATGGAGGCCTGAAAAAAGGTGAAGAAGCTTCAACTTCAATAACTTCATAAGAAGCATCAGCTTGAGTTTACAAAAAATGGACTGAAGAAAATTGGAAACAGGTGATTTGGAGCGATATGATGAAAGTCAATAGACTGGGCTCTAATGGATGTAAATGGGTCTGGAAGAAACAAGGAAAAAAAGGGGCTAAATAAAAAAAAAAAAAATATATATATATATATATATATATATATATCAGCTATTAAAAAACTGCATATTTGGCATTTCTGTAAAAACTGCTGTAAACAAAAATTTGAAATGAAACAATTAAAAAGAACAATGCTAAAATTGCTATTATAAGATAACATTGCCTTCAAAATGGAAAAAAAACACAATGAAAACATTGTATACACCCCAAAATAGTTCCAGTGAAAGCTACAGCTCACCCTATATAAAGGAAGTTCTCACAAAGCCCTGTCAAAGGAAAAATTAAAAAAAATATATGACTAAAACAAAATCACATATTTCTTGTAAAACATGAAAAAGGATAAATTTGTATGACTTTGAAATAAACACAAACAAAAAGATATAACATTGATATGGTTTTGCCAATATAAGTTTATCACACAAAAAACAAGTCCTCATATAACTATGTCAACAAGCAAATAAAAAATGCATGGGCTTTGAGATCAGAAAAGGAAAAAATTAAAATGAACTTCCTTCCAGCCTCATTTCCAAGTGGTACTTGGGATATTTCTTTCAGATTGAAGTGCCCGGGCTCTCTTCCAGGCCCCCCAGCCCCCTGACATTTATTGCCCAACCTTTGTAAATGCCTATTGGCTTCACAAACCCCTCCAACCCAACTTCCAATCCTGTCTCAACTACATCTTATTGCAGGGGTGGATTGGGAGCTGAAAGTGGCCCTGGAAAAAAAAATCTAAAAGTGGCCCTATTATATAGGCAAGGTCAGAACAATTAGAAGGGGCCAACATAATGACGCAAGGTCAAAGCGCCACTACGTCAACACGTCACACATGACCCCTGAGGCCCAATCCAGACCCCAGAGTATATTAGTGTATAAGGGGTCTTGCCTGCCAAGTGGCCCATATTCGGCATCCAGCCAGTTGGTTCACGGTAGTATATATTGCCAATCCGCCCCTGTCTTAGTGTATCTTACTTGTGGCGCCTGCACCGAAAATAGGAAGTGCTGCAATGTACAGTATATGACACAGAACTGGAGGCAAGGAAGAGGGGTTTAAGAAGGACAAGGGTATTTAGAATTAGGGACCACTACAATGTGTTTGAGACAGGGCTGAAGATGGGAGGAGTGGTTTGAGAAGACAAGGGGTGAGTAACACAGGGGTGGGAAACCTGTAAGAGAGACACAAGTAGCACTTGGGACTAATTTGCCTATTACTAAAATACTCAATTACTCTGTATTGGAGCATCACATCCAAACAAGAAACCGTGTGGTTTGTGTGGCTGATCCTGCTGACAGACTCCCTTTAAACAGGGGTCTTCTATGCGAGGAAGGAGGGGAATAGCACTTGTCGATGTTACAGACTCCAGGGAAGCAATGGTTAAAATGAATGCACTGGTTGGCAGCCAAACAATAGACCTACTGGAAATGGGGCCTAAGTTTAGCATAGTCCCATAGATTTCCATTCTGGTGCCAGCCTACCCGAAAGATCCCTACACCAGTCGGGCTGTTTATTAAGACTGGGATACCATAAACCAGTCTTAAAAAATTTGCCCAATAGAAGTTACAATAATTCAGTCGGGCCGAGGTCTGCCCCCTATCCCTGATCCGCCCACAGTCGCACAATGTGGCGGGCGAGGCACATATCAGGGCTTGTGGTGCACATTTGGCACAAGAATGGGCCTTGCGCTAAACATGGGCCTCAATATCATCGCTCTATGTCAGAAAACTGGCGTAGAGGGAATGATGAATTACAGTGTGTTAAAAATGGCTGTATGACATCACACGATTGCTTTTGACATTCCTGTGAGTGGAGCCTAAGGTTTCGCTTAGGCATCCAAAAAGTGGTACTATATTATGGACGTAAGACTCAGACCGTCCCACTGGCCACAGTATAAGCAAACTGGACTTAGATCACCTTCGACGATTACGGTGAAGTAAATTTGGTTCACTTGAATTAAGTTTCATGGCTTTAATACCCAGACTAAAATACAGCCATAAAATGGCCGTCTGACTATGACCTATGGACAGTTCTTTAGCTGACCCTGTCATGTAAGACTTTTCTTCCCAACATGTCCGATCCCTATATGTGACATTACCAGCTTCTGTCTGCAGTCGGCTTGTATGGTTGATATTTGCAGTTGCCATGGTAAGTCGAGTTTTGCATTGTTCTCAGGAAAACTCCATGTAAGAGACGGGGAGGGTCTAGTGTTCTACAGTCAAGGTTCAGTCTACTTCGTGATTTGCTTTTTCCCATGAACTGAGCTCCTCATAATACAGAAGAGAATAAGTAAAGATGAATAAAGTATTCATGATGAAAGGTTTGTAGATTAATGCCATAAAATTTACCCAATGCATTATGCAAAAAATTGAATTGCTTGAGATGGAAGAGTTGTTGATCCAGGTTAAAAACTGAATATGAGGAAATCTCATGTTGGAGAATCAATGGGGAAGAAATCCCTGTAGATCAGGGGTACTCATCTACTTTTACTAAAGGTTCGCGGACCTGGGTCTGCCGTCAGATGAAGGTCCAAGCTGAACGTGTCCAGTATTTAACGTGTGCATATGTTAAGACATGCCTCTAACCCCGCTCAGTCCCGCCCATATAACTTATGACCCCACCCAGTTCCTTTTGTGCCCCCAGTAAAAATGCCTTCCTCTGTGTAACATACAGTAACAAAGCCTCCTTAGGGCTCTAGACATTGTCATGCCCCCTTAGTGCCCTCTTACACTGGCCTTAGTGTCCTCAATATGGTATAATGCCCCATTAGTTGCCCCACACAGTATAATGCCCCCTTAATGGACTCACACAGTATAATACCCCTTAACCCCTTAGAGACCTCCACATGGCATAATGTCCTATTGGTGTCCCAACACAGTGTATTGTCCCCTAGTGCCCCCCACAGTATAATACCTCCTTAGCGCCCCCACACAGGATAATGCTCCACAAACTCTATATTGCCCCCTTAGTGCCCCCACACAGTATAATGTCCAAAACACAGTATAATTCCCCCTTAGTGGCTTTAGGATGGTATAATATCCCATTGGTGCCTGACACAATATAATGCCCCAAAGTGGCCTCCACTTGGTATAATGTCCTATTGGTGTCCTAACACAGTGTGATGTCCCCTCATACCCCACACAGTATATTACTCCCCTTAGTGCCCCCCACACAGTATAATACCCCATCAGTGGCCACACACAGTATAATACTCCACAATCTGTATATTGCCCCTTAGTGTCCCACACAGTATAATGCCCCCTTAGTAACCCCACACAGTATAATTTCCTGTCATGCTCCCACATAATATAATGCCCCATTTAGTGGCCTCCACATGGTATGTATAATGCTTAATTGTTGCCCCCTCACAGTATAGTTCCACATTTCTGCCCACACACAGTTTAGCACCCCATTAGTACCCACACACTGCATAATACCACCATGGTGCCCCGACAAGGCACAAAGCCCAGTTTTAGGGGGCCCACAGGAAATTTACTGCTTGGTTGTGTTAATGCCACTGACAGAGTTCAGGAGAAAGACTGATCTACTTACCGCTGTCCTATTCTGATATAGCACAGTAGCCACGGAGTAGGGATTAGAAATTGTCTTTACTGCCTACACCGCAGCATAGCCGCATGTTACTACTGTGTAGGCAGCAGAGATGATTACCAATCCATGCTCCGTGGCTACTGTGATACAACAGTGCAAAAGGGACCGTTGCCATTATGACAGAGGTAGGGTCCAGATAGCAGCCCGAGAAATCCTGCTTTAGGTGACATAAGCGTCATCTCTGGCCCTCCCTCCAGTGTAGTGGAGATTGTACACCGCTTGTGACATGCACGCTGCTGTGCCGGCGTGGCCTGCAGCCACTCCTGTGCCTTATACCCACATGTCTGTGTCTCCAGCATCCCGCCCACAACACAGGAAGATCTATATCACTATAGGTCCAGGTCAACGTATTCTGACCACATTTACTGGGAAATAGGCCAATGGCTAGGGGGAGGCTCAAACCAAACAAATTGTAAGGTACAGTATGATCCAATGATCCATAGAGAAATTTCATGTGCAGTAAGCTACAGGTGAAGATCTGTGCCACGCCATGGAAGGAAGTATAGAACGTCCAGAATGGCCAAACAATGGACGTGTGCTGAAGCCCGCGTGCTACTTGTATCTCTCCAGGAATATTTTCAGATGAACATATTCATGCAGGTACCTACGGATGAAGAATGTTGGATATGTCATGACAGCAGCCATTTTTAGAAACCATGCAATTATAAATTTAGTCACAGGGTTGCCCATGCTTCATTGGCATGAATAGTCTCTACCTTCCAAATTTAGATGCAGAACACTGGCTCCTTGGTTGGGCTCCAATTGGGTAAAGTTGACCATACAAATTAGATTAGCGTTTGCCAAACTTTTTGATTTCAGCCAAGAATGCATGTGCATGGAGGAGGTTGGGTGGAATACATTGGTGCTCAAAGCTTGAAAGTTTGTGAACCCTTCAGACTTTTCTATATTTCTTCATGGCTTTGACCTAAAACTACATCAGATGCTCATACAAGGTTGAGGCGTAAATGAAGAGAACAAAAATCAAACAAATGAGCCAGAAATATTAGACTTGTTCCAATATCACATATCTGTGAGTGGCAAAAGTATGTGAAACTTTGCTTTCAATATCAAGCGTGACCCCCTTGTACAGCAATAGCTGCATCTCAACATTTCCAGTAATAGTTGGTTAATTCTGTACATGGGCTTGGAGGAATTGTAGCCCTATTTCTCCATACAAAACAGCTTCAACTCTGTTCTGTTGGTGGATTTCCTCCCATGAACATCTTGCTTCAGGTCCTTTCACAATATTTCTATTGGATTAAGGTCAGGACTTTGACTTGGCCATTCCAAAACTTTAACTTTATTCTTCTGTAACCATTCTTTGGTAGAAGGACTTGTGTGTTTAGGGTTATTGTCTTGTTGCATGACCCACTCCTTAGATTCAGGCCATGGACAGATGTCCTGACATTCCCCTTTAGAATCTACTGGTATAATTCAGAATTCATTGTTCCATCATTGATGGCTAACCGTTCTGACCGATATGCAGCAAAACAGGCCCAAACTATGATACTACCACCATCGTGTTTCACAGATGGTATGAGCTTTTGATGCTAGAATTCGTTTTTTCCAACCATAATGTTTCTCAGTTGAACCAAAAACCTCTATTTTGGTCTCATGTCCACAAAACATTGTTCCGATAGCCTTCTGGCTTGTCCAGGTGATTTTTAGCAAACTGCAGAGGAGCAATAATATCCTTTTTGGAGAGCAGTGGTTCTCTCCTTGCAATCCTGCCATACACACCATTATGACTCAGTGTCCTCCTGATGGTGGACTCATAAAAATTAACATTAGTTGCTTAGAGGTTACATTAGGTTCCTTTGTGACCTCATGGATTATTATACGCCTTGTTTTTGGCATGATCTTAGAGGCGTAAATTGAAGCTCCAGGGCCCCAGTGCAAAGTCTATAAGGGGGCCCTGGAGATAATTTATGAGGGAAACAGGCTCAAAGGCCCAATAGTGACTACTACCTCTGCACCCCCTATAGCTATGCCCCTGTGGTCAACCACTCCTAGGGAGGGTAATAATGGTCTAGAATTTCCTCCATTTGTATACCATCTCTCTGACTATAGATTGGAGGAGTCCAGATTCTTTAGAGATGTTTTGATAACCTTTTCCAGCCTGATGAGCATCAACAACACTTCTTTTGAGGTCCTCAGAACTCTCCTTTGATCGTACCATGATACAATTCCACAAACATGTGTTGTGAAGATCAGACTTTGATAGATCCCTGCTTGGCAAATAAAACATGTCGTCCATTCACACCCGCTTGTACTCCAGTGAACTGAAAAAAACCTGACTGTAATTTCATCTTCAAATTATCTGCTAGTCCTAAAGGTTCACATACTTTTGCCACTCACAGATATCTGATATTGGGTCATTTTCTTCTACAGATAAATGACCAAGTCTAATATTTTTGACCCGTTTGTTTGATTTGGTTCTCTTTATATACTTTTTGGAATTGTGTGAAAATTTGATATAGTTTTAGGTCAAATTTATGCAAAACTATAAATTCTGAAGGGTTCACAAATTTCCAAGCACCACTGTGTAGCTGTACACCGCTGCCTGTGTGTTGCCCTTGAAGCCCCGCACACATAAAGCACCGGTTTTCATGCCTTTCAAAAAGGGCAGAACAAGAAGACAACAGAGAAAAAGGAGCAGCTGAAACATGTGAACTCCGGGTCACTCACTGCGCGGAAAACTAATTTCATTTGACATTTGCAGATTTTTTTGTCTTTTGCTATTGAGAGAAGTGGCCGAGTCTGAATCTTCAACTAAGAACCAGCAAAGGCTAGGTGGGGGCCTGATGGTAGGACGCAGCCTTGTCACCCACAGTCCTCTCTAATGTGCCAGCCAACCATGGCGCCACCCTTTCCCAGCAGGCCAATCCGCTGCACATATCTTAGGACACTGGACAACACAGTCTAGACATGTGCAGGAATGGCAGTGCCGCAGGGCCACTTATGAATGGGCTTTTGATAAAGAGGACAGCTAGTCTCAGATCATCTGTAGCAGGCATCAGTCCATGCATCTGACAACAGCTGAAACCAGGGGCGGGAACCAGCAAAAATACAAGACATCAAAAGGAATAGACACTTATTATGAGCAGTAGGTAAAATTACAGGATAACAAAAACATGACTACTTTTTTTTCCAAAAACAGCACCACAACTGTTTACAGGCTGTGCGCGGTACTGCAGCTCAACGAAGTTCAGTTGCAATACCAGACAAAACTTATGGACAGATGTGGCGCTATTGGTAGAGGAAAGCAGCCTTGTTTTAATAATAGTGGACACCCCAAATGTGTAGTAGACACCCCAACTGTTATACTATTCTAATACTATATATATGTGTGTGTGTGTGTGTGTGTGTGTGTGTGTGTACAGTATATGATTACACTATATTCTATTATACTATTGTATAACATCTTATGTTACTAAGTAAGAATATGACATCTGAGCATGGCACAATTATATTTGGATAGGTCATCAATATCTGATCTGCGAGGGTCCAACACCCAGCACCTCTGCCGATCAGAGTTTTGAAGAGACCATGGTGCTGTGGCTAGTGACCCTTGCTCTTCACGTTGTGTGTTTGCGGCTCAGTTCTATTCAAGTGAGTAGGAATGACCTGCTGAGTAGGAATGACATGCAATACCAAAACCAGCCACTATACAATGTACAGCGCTGCGCTTGGTAGTCAATGGAGACTCTTGAAACCTTTTTGAAAAGCTGGAGGTGCCTAGTGTGGGACAGCCCTATCCTAAGTATAGGTCATCAATTGACTGGACAACCTCTTTAAGAAGGTATGGTATGGATGCCTGCATGTCTATGTTCATACGGACCTGGGATGAATTTCCCTATCCATTATGTGTTACTTCTACAGAGAGGGGAGTCCTGCACAGGTTTTAGCCTCCCAGTATCAAAGGGAATACGAACAACTAGGGCTGAGCCCCCTCTCTCCATAGACCTCATTGCATCTATACTATATGGTACAATTTCTATAATCTGTAGAAATCTATATCTACAATCATTACTATGGTTCCAGCGTCCTCAATGTTTTCGCACACACTGCCGCCCCTTCCCCTCCTGTTACGGATAATGGATATTGGATTCTGACCTCCCCTGAGTCATCAGCTCTGATCTACTTGGAAGCTCACAGGTTTTACTGAAATCAATCCATTACCTTTCTCACAGCCTGTTTTGCTGAGTCCTGACAGAATAACCCATAATATCGTAAATTCCCTATACTAGTGCCAGTCCCAGATGTGTCATAAAGTGGCGCTATTCTTAGTAACGTCCATTGTTCCCACAATAAATAAGATTATTTGTCCTTCAACTAGAGGTGAGGTTTGGCCTTCACCACCAGGGCAGACATTCAGTTCTGACTCCTGGATGGCTCATTGCCAACACCACCCAGTTCCTGGGCATCATCCCCCACCTGCCCCTTCCACCTTTGAGATGTAAAGTGAAAGGCTGCTCCCTACGAGTGAAGATAGGAAAGAGGGTTGGAAGATAAGGTGACCCTGTACACAAGGGGGTGGATTTATGGTTAAAACTGCTCCCTTGCTGTCTCCGGCCTGCAACCACTCTCCTGAGTGACGATGGTGATCATCCTCAGGATGGTAGTGGTCTGGTGGTTCTACTTCTAATCTCCCATCTGCTGTTGACTCTCCCCTTTCCTGAAGTCCTTGTGCAGTAAAATGGCGGCCTGATCTCCTACAAGGACCACCTCTTAGGACTTTTGAAGAAGAGATCGTGAAGGGGAGACCTTAGCAACACCAGGGTGGTGGTGGGGGCGGCTGGCAACATTCTTCCACTGCTGGGGTGTTGAAGTGGTGTGAAGAATATCGCCTTGCCAAGCCTCTTGGCCTACCTGCGATCACCCTTCTCAACCTTCCACTCACAACCCGTGAGCAGACCGAGTTTGTAGGATAGAATGAAACAAGCTGTATAAATTTTATATATTTAATAACCCAAGTGGGTTGGTACTAATTAATAGCATATACAGAAATATACAATATTAATATGATCATAAACATACCAGCAAAAGTACGATGACACAGCACACAAAATAAAAAGGGAAATAAAAGATAGAAAAGATACCGGAACAGGATTGTAGTCAGTTTCTCTAGGCCACAGCGGTTTAGGGCCTAGGGCGCAAGCATAAGCGAGTTGCATAAAACAATTCTTCTACGTTGTCCAGAACAAAGGGAAAGGCTTCAGACCTCAATGCTAGGCCCTCAATGCATTCCTCAGTAGGGCAAGCTCTCTCATCTTCTCCCAGATCAGAGCTCCATGCTGCCTCTTTGCTGAATGACCCAAGAATCCAGGTCTCCCCACAGCATATGGCTAGTGCCCCACCCACACCTTCCACCCCGGCAGCCCCCTTTCTCCCTCCTTTGCAGAACCCACGGAGAGATGGGTACCTTCCTAGGTGCTGGGAGGGATGGGTGAAGTTAAAGTCACTGGTCTGCTCTGCCCCATCGCCATCTGGCCTGGGATAATAAAACTGCCTGGCTATAGCAAGCCGTCTCCCATGATACACACATAAAACCAGTGAAGCATATCGTCCAGCAGTGTAAACCCAACTTAAACACAACATTCCAACAAGTAGGGGGAGGACTGACATGAGCAAGTAAAAATACATTTCTAAGAAAGATGTACAACTGAGGGTCGGTTCGTCACAGGTGGTATCAAATGTCTGCAGCCACTGAGGATTGGAGGACACCCCTCTGGAAAATGCTGGATACGACCATGAAGTGAACACACACACTAAACTAACATTGGCCTAACCCCATGTTAGTGTTTATCTGGTTTATGTAGAGAAATTAATGAACAGATCCTTTGTTCTCACAAGAGATACGCCACCGCCATAGCAATGTGACAGCGACTTATTCACCTCATTCCGAGTGTGCACGCATATGGTGAGGTTTAGAGAAATAGCTGCTGGCCAATCAGCTGTCTAAAGTGTTTGGCCAAATATAGATGTGAGCAGTCTGTCAGTGGGATTTTTGTCTCGGGATATGCCCCCCAGTGATGTCAAAGTGCATGAATATTAAACACATTGATGTCACAGTACAAAGATAATAAACACAGTGATGTCACAGTACAGGGATAATATACACAGTGATGTCACAGTACAGGGATAATGCACACAGTGATGTCACACTACAGGGATAATATACACAGTGATGTCACAGTACAGACATAATAAACACAGTGATGTTACAGTACAGGGATAATAAACGCTGTGATGTCACATTACGGAGATAATAAAGACAGTGATGTCACAGTGCATGAATATTAAACACAGTGATGTCACAGTACAAAGATAATAAAGACAGTGATGTCACAGTACAAAGATAATAAACACAGTGATGTTGCAGTACAGGGATAATGCACACAGTGATGTCACACTACAGGGATAATATACACAGTAATGTCACAGTACAGGGATAATACACACAGTGATGTCACAGTACAGCGATAATAAACACTGTGATGTCACAATCCAGGAATCAATCACACAGTGATGTCACAGTACAGACATAATAAACACAATGATGTCACATTACAGAGATAATAAACACAGTGATGTCACAGTGCATGAATATTAAACACATTGATGTCACAGTACAGGGATAATAAACACAGTGATGTCACAGTACAGGGATAATATCAGTTTTGACATCATCAGACAAGGATAGTGTGCAGATGACTTTGTACACTGTGACATCACAGCATATAAAGAAAGTGATTATAATGATGTCACATACAGGTATTATGATGTTCCAGTAAAGTGGAGGTGCATTCAGTTTCCTACATCATCATCCATAATTATCACTAACTTCACCCTAGGCCTCTGTGGATATGCCCCTCTTTAGTTGTTGGGCCACATACTGTGGCTGCTAGGTCTCCTACCCTGGTAGTTACGCCCATGGCTGTAGCTATAGAGGATACCTTTTTGCGAACAATTAAATTTGCCAGAACTGTCGCAATTTTTCAGTGGCAATCCAAGCAACTTAGCTCTGTCCCAACACTACCAGACAGCTCAGGGTTGGGAATGAAATGCTCTAAT
The DNA here is from genome assembly GCA_947044405.1 of Leptodactylus fallax. Lineage (NCBI taxonomy): Eukaryota > Metazoa > Chordata > Amphibia > Anura > Leptodactylidae > Leptodactylus > Leptodactylus fallax. The sequence continues at coordinate 582,113 of CAMRHE010000484.1, forward strand.
TTTTAGCAACCTAAGGAGGTCCAAAGGTCCCTTTGCCACATGCAGGGACATCAGTATGGTGGGAGACCTGCTGCAAGTTTCGCACTTGAACCCAGGATTTATCTAGCAGGTCCCTTGTCCTCCGGGCCAGTGTGCAGCTGCACGGGCGATGTACTCCCCCTCCTGACCAGATGCAGCCATGCCCTTGGTATCAGCATTGCATTGTGTGACTTGCTCCTCATTATTCGGCATGGCTCTCCAGTCACATGGTCTATAGCCGTGTGCGGCATGCTAATGATCTGAGAACATGGAAAGGTCTGGAAACTATAAGGAAATGCAAATAAACACATGGCATAATGGGGTGTGAGCTCACAAAGCTGTCACTGCCCCTTCTATTGTAACCTAATGCCACAGGAGCTTTCCCAGGCACGCACAGGGGAGATGGCGGATCTATAGCAGATGCCCTCTCCAGGCATTAGCATAAGTGCAGAGCAGGAAGAAAGCTGCCGAAGGCTTTAATGGCCCAGACGTAGTGACATCTGCTGTCAGGCCACCGAACAGGCAGCCAATCCCCGCACTTGGCTGCCATGCACAATACATAGCATGAAGCAGGGTATATTACATTGTGCTCAGGACCAGGCCCGGTGTATTACACCACCATCATGGCCGATCAGATTGAAGGCATTAGGTTAGGAGAATCCCAAGGCAAAGTCAGACTGGAGTGCCTGAGGTCGAACTAAGGAGACTATTCCACTACGATAACAACTAATATCATTTATAAAGCGTGCCCGTAACAAACCATCACAGCAGAGCGCCACATCTGTCCATGTGGTTGTGTCTGGTATTGCAGCTCAGCTCCATTCATTTGAATTAGCTGCAATACCAGGCACGTTCAATGGACAGATGTGGCGCTGTTTGTGGAACAAATCGATGCCTTTTTAATATTACTATATAAACCCTTTAAGTGTTAAAGGAAATCTCCAGCTCGAAAAATATTACTTGTCTGTCTGTTCTTCTTCCTTTCTTTTCACAAGCTTCCACATCTTGGCAACATGTGATGCATATATATATCGCATGTACGCAGGGAATGTATGGATCAGCCCTCTCCATACGTCAGGGTGGTCACGCCTCTTTCTGGTAACACGGAAGCGTAATGTGCCGGCCCTCCACAGTGTCGCATGTCCCATACGTTAATGTTTCCCTTACATATATTCTGGCCCTTATTTTAATATTCCTCCTAATGTCCCCTGATGCTCCCTTATATTGATGTCCCTGCCTTATTTCCCCTGATGCCGTCCTATATTATTCGCACCCGTGTCCACTTATGCCCCCATATTATTATTTCCCCTCAACGTCCCCTCTAATGTCCCCTGATGACCCACTATATTATTATTCTCTACAATATCCCCTTTATATTAATATTCTCCCCTAATGAGCAAAAAACCAGGACCACTGATAGAACACGAGCGTCACGGTGCAGTGATGTCATCACAGACGTCTTACCTATTTTCTCACCACCAGGCCTAAGGCAGGTTGCAGCTTACAAGTCGAAGAGTGGTAGGACAGGAAGTCTATGGATTCCTACTGTACCCCAGGTAATTTTAACAACTGGGTTGGCACAAATGAGGAGAATCGTTACATCCCAACCCTGGTGTTGGCTCTTGGAAGATGTTGAGAAAAAAACGAAAAAAAGAATGTGCCACTAGATAGTAAAATAAACCTACTCCTGCACTACAGTACTGGCTATCTTCTTGAGCTGCTCTCTAAAGTGGTCATCCCTAGCATTAGAGATGGGTGAACCAAACTTGTTTGTTTTTTTATCGAATGGAGATTCAACTCAGGTGAACTAAAATGGCCACGCTGATGCCTGTGATTGTGGAAACCCCAGAATATAAAAATGTCACGTTCACTTTGACATAACTTTGGTTGTGTTTACCTTAGAGAGCTAGAAATTGGATAGATAGATTCCTAGGAGCCCTGACAGTATTCTACACTATATTTTATAGATAGGTTCCTAGGAGCCCTGACAGTGTTCTACACTTTATTTTATAGATGGGTTCCTAGGAGCCCTAAGAGTATTCTACACTATGTTTTATAGATAGGATCCTAGGAGCCCTGACAGTGTCATACACTATGTTTTATAGATAGGTTCCTAGTAACCCTAAGAGTATTCTACACTATGTTTTATAGATAGGTTCCTAGGAGCCCTGACAGTGTCATACACTATGTTTTATAGATAGGTTCCTAGGAGCCCTAAGAGTATTCTACACTATGTTTTATAGATAGGTTCCTAGGAGCCCTGACAGTATTCTACACTATGTTTTATAGATAGGTTCCTAGGAGCCCTGACAGTGTTCTACACTATATTTTATAGATAGGTTCCTAGGAGCCCTAAGAGTATTCTACACTATGTTTTATAGATAGGTTCCTAGGAGCCCTGACAGTGTCATACACTATGTTTTATAGATAGGTTCCTAGTAACCCTAAGAGTATTCTACACTATGTTTTATAGATAGGTTCCTAGGAGCCCTAAGAGTATTCTACACTATGTTTTATAGATAGGTTCCTAGGAGCCCTGACAGTATTCTACACTATGTTTTATAGATAGGTTCCTAGCCAATATAAGGTGCAGTTGGTACCTGAAACTAATCTTGGACCCCAAATTGAAAGAAATCCTGAGATTCTACCTAGCATACTTACCAACTTTGCAGTCCATGGAACAGGAACATTTTGGAAAGGGGTTTTGTAAACTTCGTCCCTCTTTAGTCTGGGACATGCCCAAATTGGATGGGATATGTCTGAATTTGCCAGTATTATTAGCAAAAATTACGGCAAATTTCGTGCAGTGGCAAGTATGTCCTGACAGCCTGGGCCTGTTGTCTGGCAGCTTCCCAAATAAAGTCAGGCTTTCCTTGCAACTGAGATGTGATGCATGCTGTATTATGGAGGTATTTCCCCTAAAAGCTTTGCTTGTTTCCACCATACAGTGGCCTACAGAGTGTCAGCAGGTCCATAGTATGAAGGCATTGGGACTCCATGTGCTGCAGTATAGGGGCGATGCACATGGGTCACTCTTTGTATCCACTAGTTAGGACGTCTATACAGTATAATGGTATATTCCTATATTTCCTATACACATGTACTGCAGTGCAGTCTTACATAATAGTATTACATGCTGTATTCATGACACCACATATATTAGGCGCAGCCGCGGAGTCATCTTCTAACCTCAGGCTTCACTCTCTCCATTATTTGTGGGATATGGGCTGAAGCTGAGATGTAATGATGTTTCCTTCCCACTTAAGAAGCCTTAGGCCCCAAGAGTCTGGAGTTTCAGGAGACTAAGTGATTCTGGATACTGTCTATGAGTGTGTTGTGGGATGTGGTCACCGCGGCAGTGCTGGGGAAATATTTGGTTCAGTTTTAATTGTAGAGTAGATACTATGAGGGATATCCGGGTCTTCTTATATGCCAAGAGCACTGACTTGTAGCTCCTCTGCCAATGGGAACGATGGGCAGGTTAGAAATAAAATCTGGCCATTGTATATAACCGGAGAGAATGGCTTGGTAACTGAGATTTTGCAGTTTTCGGCCTGAACAATTCATTCTTTCTTTGGATCCAATCCTAGTACTGGGTAATAAGAAAAAAAAAATTGTGTGAACAAGGCCTAGAGTTGCAGCTGCTCGCAGAGTAGTAGATAATCCAGTGGGTCCAGGCTCTGACAAGGGATCTGAGGGTAAGCTCCTCTGGTCGGCCCAAGGCATACTGACACTCCCATGTCCTGAAAGGGGTTGTGTCATTGTGGACACTTATCCCCTATTCACAGGACAAGCCCCCCAGCGATCAGAAGACAGGGGACCGAAAGTCCCCCTAAAACCTCCATGTGAATGGAGTGCCAGTGCACTGCGGGGCTAGGTGATATGCTGGTTCTGGTGACACTAACCTATCTATCTGCAGGGCTGGGGTGATATACTGGGTTCTGGTGACACTAACCTATCTATCTCCAGGGCTGGGATGATATACCGGGTTCTGGTGACCTTAACCTATCTATCTGCGGGGCTGGGTGATATGCTGGTTCTGGTGACCTTAACCTATCTATCTGCAGGGCTGGAATGATATACTGAGTTCTGGTGACCCTAACCTATCTATCTGCAGGGCTGGGTGATATGCTGGTTCTGGTGACCCTAACCTATCTATCTGCGGGGCTGGGTGATATGCTGGTTCTGGTGACACTAACCTATCTATCTGCAGGGCTGGGATGATATACTGGGTTCTGGTGACACTAACCTATCTATCTGCAGGGCTGGGATGATATACTGGGTTCTGGTGACACTAACCTATCTATCTGCAGGGCTGGGATGATATACTGGGTTCTGGTGACACTAACCTATCTATCTGCAGGGCTGGGGTGATATGCTGGTTCTGGTGGCACTAACCTATCTATCTGCAGGGCTGGGGTGATATGCTGGTTCTAGTGACACTAACCTATCTATCTGCAGGGCTGGGATGATATGCTGGGTTCTGGTGACCGTAACCTATCTGTGGGGCTGGGTGATACGCTGGTTCTGGTGACACTAACCTATCTATCTGCAGGGCTGGGATGATATGCTCGTTCTGGTGACACTAACCTATTTATCTGCAGGGCTGGGATGATATGCTGGGTTCTGGTGACCGTAACCTATCTGTGGGGCTGGGTGATACGCTGGTTCTGGTGACACTAACCTATCTATCTGCAGGATTGGGGTGATATGCTGGTTCTGGTGACACTAACCTATCTATCTGCAGGGCTGGGATGATATGCTGGGTTCTGGTGACACTAACCTATCTATCTGCGGGGCTGGGGTGATATGCTGGTTCTGGTGACACTAACCTATCTATCTGCAGGGCTGGGGTGATATGCTGGTTCTGGTGACCCTAACCTATCTATCTGCGGGGCTGGATGATATGCTGGGTCTGGTGACACTAACCTATCTACCTGCAGGGCTGGGTGGATATGCCTGGTTCTGGTGACCCTAACCTATCTATCTGCAGGGCTGGGATGATATGCCGGGTTCTGGTGACAGTAACCTATCTATCTGCAGGGCTGTGGTGATATGCTGGTTCTGGTGACACTAACCTATCTATCTGCAGGGCTGGGTTGATATGCCTGGTTCTGGTGACACTAACCTATCTATCTGCGGGGCTGGGTGATACGCTGGTTCTGGTGACACTAACCTATCTATCTGCAGGGCTGGGATGATATGCCGGGTTCTGGTGACACTAACCTATCTGCAGGGCTGGGGTGATATGCTGGTTCTGGTGACACTAACCTATCTATCTGCAGGGCTGGGATGATATGCCGGGTTCTGGTGACACTAACCTATCTATCTGCAGGGCTGGGTTGATATACCGGGTTCTGGTGACAGACTCCCTTTAAGGCTTATGAGATGTAACTCTCAGAGGACGTCTGACTCAGCATAGCAACGGCATTGCATACGGCTAACCTATGAGTGGCTGTTGTAGAAATAAAACATTGGGTGAGATTTACTTGAGCTTTATGCACCAAATTCTGGATTCATTTGTGCCAAACACTACATGTATCACATCACACCAAATGTATGTGTTTAGGCTAAGGCCACACACAGCAAAATGAGCTAAAAATGCAGCAAAAACATATTGTTGTGTTCTCCTCTGTGGTTTTTTCTTCCCCTGCTAAATCTAAAGGTAAAACACTTTCAATTCCACAGATAATATTAATGTGCTGCTTCTTTTCTGCAATGTGTGAATGAGATTAAATGAAATTTCATTCACTTTGCAAGTATTGTATAACGCAGAGTTTGGGGGTGGGGGGTTTGCTGTCAAATATACTGCGTTTCCGCACTGTGGGGCCTTAACCCCAGGGGGTAGTGGCTTAGTAGTAAATGGGCATGGTAGGGTGGGAAAGGTGGTATGGCTTAAGGTGCACCAATGTGGATCATAATTGTGACAAAATTTTGGTGCAAAGTAAGAAGACTAGGGGCCATTGTAAACCATCACGTATTTTACAATCCGTTTAATGGATCCATTTACCAGATGCAAAAAAAACGGATGCAAATGCATGGCCTTTTTTTTTTTTTATCCATACACAAAATTGTGGTATTCTAGCTTTGCATCCAAAAAAATACAGTTAACAGTAGACAGCCATCTGTTTTTTGCATTCGTTACATGCATCCATAAAACGGGTGTTAAAATGGCTCCCAATAGTCTTTAGACTGCCTGGTCTCAGTTTACCTTAGAGGGGCAAAGACCTGGAGGACATTGGCAGAGGGACTGCTATGCTTGACAATGACTACCCAAGAGTAGCCGCAATGGTGGATGATATGCAACGAGCTGTTGAAAAGACTGGTATAGCTTAGAGACAGCTAGTACTGAGTATGGTGAACACAAGGATGGGACCCAGCTATCTTAAAGGAGTTTTCTCGCCCCAAATTGAATTTTCATACTGATGACCTATCCACAGGATAAGTCACCAGTATACGATCTGTCGGAGTCAGACACTTGGATCCTGCACAGATCAGCTGTTCTAGCAGCGAACGGGTGAATAGGAGCAAGGCTGCCCGTGGTGCCCGTCCACTTCTGGTAGCCGGATGCTGCTAGAACAGAGCATAAGGACAGGTAGACCAAGGTTCAGTGTAGGAGAAATCAAGAAACATGGTGGTGGATCCATTATGGTAGTGTTGACCATCCGTTGGGACTCCTCAAGGGAGTGACTATCTAGAGGTGCCACCCACTGGCACAGCACACACCCATGAGCAATGGCCGAACTTCTCAGGGCCACACGTGGCCTAATGAATTATACATTAAGGATCCTGAATGATGGAAAATAATGGGGCAGATAGAATTTAGCCCCAGTGTGTCCTGAACATGTTGTACATGGAGTATGGGGGCTATTTAGGATAAGGACAGATAGTAGCTATGGGGCTCATCATATTACATGGGAGGAAGGCCAGAGATTAGTCAGATCCTGCACTTATTCATGAGCAATATGGCTAGCTTGGCATACAGTATGTGAATGGCTCAGACTTTATCAGTAGAAGACAGGATGGTAATTTACATTTGGGAAGACTCTGCAAAGATTTTATTACTGTAATACGCCAGTGATCACATCAGGCATTAATATAAGAAGGCTGGCACCATCTACACCGAGAATATACAGCCATCAGCCATAACATTAAAAGCAGGTGAAGTGAGTAACATCAATCATCTGGTGACAATATTCAACATTTACAAATAATCGGACTCTTAGGCCAAATTCACACAGGCGGGTTCAGTCTGGGAGATACAGAGCACATATTGTATTTACCCAGACTGAACACTGAGCAGGGGCCCAGACTTCCAGTATTATGGTCGTCTATGATGCTACAAGTCTCGACTTCCCCTTGGCTCTACTGTCCTATACTGAAAACGTGGGACAGCACGGGACAGTAGACTTTTGGGGAAGCTGGGACTCCTAGCACCATAGCGCCCCAGTCAGAATTTGGTCCAGGAAACACAGCTGACATCCAGTCCATGTTTGATCGACCAAACCTGCCTGTGTGAAGCAGGCCTTAGTTTAAGGAATGGGTTTACAACCTGTGCAGTAAGCCTCCATTCACACTGTGGCCGTGAGAAACATCCACTTTGCAGAGCCATTTTGCTCCAGAGGGGCTGCCGTTTTCACGGATCCCTCATACATAAGGGCTCATGCACATGACCATGTGTGAACCATCGGCCGTGATTGAACCCATAATAAAAACGAATGGGTCAGTGTGCGAGCTGGTAAAAAAACAGATAGCACACTAATGGAAACCACGGTCATGTGCATGGAGCTATACACTGGGTGCCTGAGCTGCTCTACCTGATGGGGGCGCTGCCATTGGCCTGGCACCCAAGGCTTGTAACCACTGAAAATATTAAGGGGTTGTCCAACACCATGTTATTGTTTTTTTTTTTACAGTTTACAATGCTGTTCAGAAAAACACAGGAATCCTCAGCTACGACTCTGTGCCAAGGCTTGCTGATCCTCCACCAGTCTCTGTTCATCCAGCTCCAGCCATGATGTGTTGATGTGAATGCTGCAGCCAACCCATAACTGTATCGTTGATGTTTCACCACCACTGCCGCAGCGGCTGTAGTAGCCACATCATATCGACACGTTACATCATGGCTGAAGCGGGGTGAACTGAGACCTGCAGAGAATAGCAGGGGATTGGTAAGATTAGTGTTAGTCATTTTGCTATTTTCTAGTATTATATACAGTTTTTTAAAAATTAAATAAATAAATCATGGGGCTGGACACCCTCTTTAGCATAAATTGTATAGCAGTATTTTTTAGTATTATATGTATGTACCTAGTATAGCATTACTATTACATTACTTTATAATGTCCCACTGTGGCCCCTTCACACAGTATTAGGTCACATGGTGGCCCCTACGGTGTTCATGCAAAAATTGCTAAAATATCGGGTTCGGCAGAACCCCAAATTTTTGGGGTACATCACCCACAAAAATATTATACTCTGGGGTCTTTTCAGACCCCAGAAAATCGGAGCCGCGGAGGTGACAAACATAAAAAACAATGTTACCCCCCCCGCTGTATCCGGCCTAAGTGAGTCCAGGAGCGGTAAGTACCACTGGTTTTATGTTTGCTCACCACCTGGGCCTCCGATCATTATACTCTGAAGTCTGAAGAGGCCCCAGAGTATAATATTAGCAGTATTTGTTGGGTTTCACCCAACAAATACTCTTACTGTGGGCCCGGGCCACGGGCTCTTACTTACTGCTCCCTGTGCGTCCCATATAATGTCGCTGGGACGCATGGGGCGCCATGGAGGGCAGAAGGGGAAGTAGAGGTGGCCATGAGCAGGAATGATGATTGGTAAGTAAATAGGGCCAGTTACCTGCTGGGGTTACTCCAGCACGTAACGGCCTATAAAAAAAAAAAAAAAGCAAGAGGACCCCGCCAGGACCCCTAAGGTCGAGGGCGTGGCAGCCACTACGACTGCTACAGCAGTACTTACACCACTGGTCACGGCACTACAACTATGTAGGATTTTATTTTTGTGTATTATAGTGCCGCCATGTTGTTATATAGGCAACTGTATGTGGGCAACAAACAGGTACATATAAAAAGGGCACAGTACACAAGGTTATATACCCACCATGTAATAGCACACATAGGGGGTTACCTCACTGGGCACCATTTACGATAACACCAACCCCAGCTCTACACAAGCCCCCACCCCTTACTTCCTAATATTTCTATGTACCTATACATACCCATGGTTCAGGTATGTAAATAAACAATTTACAACACTTCGGAAATATCGTCGCAGCCTCAGTCTTGGTATGGAGAGGGATGTATAACTTACATCTACATTTTCTAAGAATTCGTGATTCAGTGTCCTACGGCAAGAAATGTGGAAGTATGTAGGAGCGTCTCACAAGTGATTTTACAGTTGTCATGGAAACTAGATGTCTACTGTGAACGGCATAGTCCTGGTGCCGAACCACGCCTAATGGGAGATAAAAATCTAGAAATTCGCATTCATGTCAGATCTTATGCAGAAGAAAATAGAAGGTTCGGGAGCCCCCAGCACCTTATAAAATAGTACCTGGCCCCTTTAAGTAATTTGTATAAGGTTATATTCTCACAACCGTAGTGAAAAATGGATGAAATGCTTTGTTTTTCACAGACAATTTTTATCCATGGGGCCAACGTGGGAAGGTGAAAAATAAACAAACACCCCATACTCACCTGTGCCTGGTGTCCCAGGTCACTGTCTGGTCATGCGGTGCCTTGGGGCTTGTTCCAGAGGAGGTCCTCGCTGCACATGACCGTTGAGGCCATTCAGTGGCCTAAGGAAAGGACCTGTGACGTCCCTGGTCCTTGCCTTAGGCCGATTGGCCTCAGCGATCATGTGCGGCGGGGACTTCTGCCGGAACAAGCCCCCAGGTGCCATGGGTCTGGTCAACGGCCTGGGACAGCAGAGCATTGGGAACAGGTGAATATGGTTTTTTTTTTGTTTTTTCACCTTCCCCAGGCCTCCAGAGAAATCACAGTTTTTCCTGGACACCCCCTTTATATATTAGAGTCTATTTAGGTATTCATAAAAATGGGCAAAAATAGGGCGTGTGTTTAAAAAAACGGACATGTAAATAGCTCCACAGACTCCTATGTTTTGAAAATGGCCGTTCAAAAAAAAAAAAAAAAAAAAAGGTTCATGTGAATAAGGCCTTAAAGGGATTTCCTAATATACAACATTTGTAAAAATAGTACAAGTCATCCCACGAACAGCACTTATCCCCTCTCGTGTAGATAAATTTCTAATCATGGGTGGTCCCCACCTCAATCAGGGGAATGGAGGACTCATGTCCCCTGTTTGAACTGAGAGGTGGTCGCACATGTCAGCTGCTGAGTACTGCGCTTGGCTATCTCCGGCGGTTCTATAGACAGAGAACTGGGGTGACCACTGCTCATTTCGAAAAGGGGACATGAGGCTGCCATTCTTGTGATTGATTGTCAATGATTTGACCCATATCCCCTATCCTAGTGAATAATTGTGGGTTATGTGACAACCCCTTTGTCCCGTATAGAAAAACCCATTGTCAAATGAGTGAATTCATAGCTAATAGAAGGGAGCAGGGGCATAGATATAAGGGCTGCAGCGGTAGCTGTCACTACTAGGCCCCAAACCCTGTACACATAAAATATACCACTACTCTAAATGAGACATTATAGATTTTGCATCAGGGTCCAGGAACTTCAAGCTACACCCTCTGGAAGGGCGCCCAAAATTCAGGACATAGAGCATTTGCAAAGAGCATCTATAGCTCTGGAGGACCTAGCGTGTCCAGGTATTACATTAACAGTGTTTTCTATGGGGAGGGTGTAATACTTCATTTCCCCTTGGGTGGTGCTGCAGGGAAACTGAACACTCAATCACTGATTACACCGGATTGCTGGTGATCGTCAGTGATCAGCTTAATGTTGGGGGATCCTTCTAATAAAAAAAGATTGTCTGAGGTCAACATGTCCTTTAATGTAACGGTATTAAAGATTTAAAAAAAAAATAAAAAATCAAGTTTAAAACACAACTGAAGAGATTTATGAAATTTTCTAGAGGAAAACCGTTTGTTGCCCATAGCATTCAATCACAGCACAGCTTTCATTTCATAGTCTGTTCTTGTACAAATGAAAGCTGCATTCTGATTGGCTGGCAATGTGAGAATTGGCTCCTTTTCATCCTTGCAATGGCCGGTTACTGCTAATACAAGCTGCGAATAGCTGTAAAATGTAAATCCTCTGCCCTCTTGTGGACAGTTCTGGATGTAATCCCAAGTGCATTTTGCCAGTATTTATGTCTCTTAAAATCAGGGGTTTTTTTATTTTTCAAATATTGAATGTATCATTAAAAACTAAAACATTGAATTTCCCACTTTAGTATTATATACATGTCTATGTACATGCTCTGGGGTTGAAACTGATTGGACAAGATCTGTGAGGACATTTCCTATTTTAAAATGGTTAGTAACACCCAGTTGGCAATTTATTTCTATAATTCCAGGAGGAATAACAGAGGAACAGCACAAAATATACTGCAGCATTCTGACCTCATAAGGAATAAATCTGAGTCCGGGTCAACATTCATTCCCTCTGTCTATTTGTATGGCTATATGTTTTCAGGACAACTAGTGATGGCCAAAACTCCCCAAGATTTGTTTAGGTCCAAATAATTTTATGGGGTCAGGGCTCAGACAAATGACGGACTCTAGATACAATAAAACCTTGTGCGTATCTCTTTTCTGATTTGCGTAAAGTTGTTGTCACAGATTAAAATACTGATCCACCTTGTCCCACAAATTGTATTGGTTGCTGCTAGTGGTAGTTTTGGCAGAGGCTTAAAAAAATTGGAGCCAGTGAAAGATGTGCCGAGCTGGAAACGGAGTGTATACTGGGTACAATTGGTGTTATATCAAGGGTCTAAACACATAACTGACCAATAGTCATTCCTTTTCTTGATGCTAATTAGAAATGGGCGAACCAACACATACCGAGCAAACTCGACCCAAATAGCCCAAATTGTTTAGTTTTTACAAAACTGAACAAATGGAGATTTGTTATGGGTGACCTAAAATGGCTGTCGCATTATACTCTGGGGTCTCTTCATACCTCAAAGTATAATAGTTGAAGGCCCAAGGAAAGTGTAAAAATAAAATAAAAAAAAACATTCATACTCATCTTCCCTCACCTCTTTTAGGCCTTCCAGCGGCGCTTTCCTGTTAGCATTATGCACCCAGCGTCACTGCTGAGGCCTGTGATTGGGCCGCCAGTGGTCACATGGGCACAATGGGCATCACGACGTCAACGAGGAGGCGGAGAGAGAACGCCATGAGAAGGGTCAAAAGAGGTAATGGAGGGTGAATATGAATGTTTTTTTTTTTTTACACCCCCCCTGGACCTTCACCTATTATACTCTGGGGTCTGAAGAGACCCCAGAGTATAATAATGTCAATTTAACTGTGGCATAACTTCAGCTGTGTTTGCCTTAGAGAGCTAGAAATTGGAGAGATAGGTTCCTAGGAGCCCTAAGAATATTCTACACTATGTTTTATAGATAGGTTCCTAGGAGCCCTAAGAATATTCTACACTATGTTTTATAGATAGGTTCCTAGGATGCCTAAGAGTGTTCTACACTATGTGTTATAGATAGGTTCCTAGGAGCCCTGACAGTGTTCTATACTATGTTTTATAGATAGGTTCCTAGGAGCCCTGACAGTGTTATACAGTCCCTGACAGAAGTTCTGTCGCTTATCCATGTTGTAGAATCAAAAGCTTATAACCTGACTTTAAATTCATCCATTGGTTTTAGAAATGACTCATATGAAAGCTGAAACCCTCCCAAATGATTTTTTGGTTAAGAAAATAAATTGGCTTCACTGCTGAAATATTCATCATTTAATGAACACAGAAAGGTCAGATTTTGGCAAGACAAAAGTTTTGTCGCCTTGTCATATAATGCACCCAATCCTAGTTTAAAGCCTCACCTGTGCTCACTAATTGATCGGTTAATTAGTGTGTGTGTATAAAAAGAACTCCAGCACCCCAGACCTTCACCTGAACTGCAACTTCACCTCTGACAACATGCCAAAAATCAACCCTGCGACCAAAGCCTTGATTATCAAGAGGCTGAAGACCAGATCCACTGCAGAGGTGGCTGGCACCTTTAATGTGTCTCTGCCTCAAGTACAAAGAATTAAAAAAAAAAGATTTGAACAGACTGGAGATGTTTTTGACAAGCCCAGGTCCGGCAGACCCCGCAAGACAACTGCTCAGGAGGAACGTTTGTTGGTTAGAAAATCAAAAGCCAGCCCCTCTTCCACTGCAGCAGAGCTCCAACAGGCCTGGTCACCTCAAGTCCCTGTGTCAACTAGAACAGTTTGTAGGATTCTGTCTCGAAATGGCCTCCATGGTCGAATCAGTGCCCAGAAGCCAGCACTAAACAAAAGGCAATTAAAAAAACGTGTGGCATTTGCCAAGGCCCACAGCCTGCTAAACGGATGGACGCTGGAAAAGTGGCAGAAGGTGGATTTCTCAGATGAAGCCGCCGCAAATACTGCAGGAGACCTACTGGAGCCCGTATGGATCCAAGATACACCTAGAAAACAGTTAAGTTTGGTGGTGGAAAGATCATGGTCTGGGGTTACATTCAGTATGGGGGTGTGCGAAACATTTGCAAGGTGGAAGGCAATATCAGTAGCCTAAAATATCAAGAAGTATTAGCTTCCTCTTACATTCCCAATCATAAAAGGGGTCACATTTTGCAGCAGGATGGTGCTCCATCTCATCCATCCATCTCTACATTAAAGTTCCTCAAGGCAAAGAAGATCAAGGCGCTCCAGGACTGGCCAGCCCCGTCACCAGACATGAACATCATTGAGCATGTTTGGGGTAGGATGAAAGAGGAAGCTTGGCAGACAAAACCAAAGAATCTTGATGAACTCTGGGAGGCATGGAAGACGGCATTCTGAGCTATTCCTGATGACTTCATCAATAAATTGTATGAATCATTGTTGAAACGCATGGATGCCGTCCTTCAAGCTCATGGAAGTCACACAAAATATTAAATATGGCTCTGATAGCAGCACAACTTCATTCACCAATGTTAGGAAACATATCTTTGTTTTTGAACAGAATTATTGGTTTGATTTTCACATTACTTTATGTGTGCGACAAAACTTTTGTCTTGCCAAAATCTGACCTTTCTGTGTTCATTAAATGATGAATATTTCAGCAGTGAAGCCAATTTATTTTCTTAACCAAAAAATCATTTGGGAGGGTTTCAGCTTTCATATGAGTCATTTCTAAAACCAATGGATGAATTTAAAATCAGGTTATAAGCTTTTGATTCTACAACATGGATAAGCGACAGAACTTCTGTCAGGGACTGTACACTATGTTTTATAGATAGGTTCCTAGGAGCCCTGACAGTGTTATACACTATGTTTTATAGATAGGTTCCTAGGAGCCCTGACAGTGTTCTACACTATGTTTTATAGATAGGTTCCTAGGAGCCCTAAGAGTATTCTACACTATGTTTTATAGATAGGTTCCTAGGAGCCCTGACAGTGTTCTACACTATGTTTTATAGATAGGTTCCTAGGAGCCCTGACAGTATTCTACACTATGTTTTATAGATAGGTTCCTAGGAGCCCTGACAGTGTTATACACTATGTTTTATAGATAGGTTCCTAGGAGCCCTAACAATGTTCTACACTATGTTTTATAGATAGGGTCCTTGGAGCTCTGACAGTGTCATATACTATGTTTTAAGACAATTTAATGTATGGTTCAACTTGTTCAACCTGGAATAAATCTTGGTCCCAAACCCCAAATGAATCCTGAAAAGGTTCGCCCATCTCTAATGCTAACGTTAAACTAGTCAGCATGTCAAGGACCCTATTTCATTCTCTGCCTTGTGATACTTGGCCATGGATAACATCCCCGTCACTCTTCTCAGCCTGTGATATGGCGTAGACTCCTTGCTCTCCATCATGATTCCCACCTGTATTTTTGCTCCGAGTGCCACTAATACTACCACTGACAACACGGCTATTTCAATCCTGGCTTCCACCTTTGCTTGATCCTCCTCCCTCCTCCTTACAGTAGACCAAACGCTGACTCTTCTATCTTGAATATCTTCTTTAGCACCCATAAAGCTGTCTCTTAGGAGAAAAGGCAGAGCCCAACTCTGTCAGTGAAGACAGATGACAGAAAAGAAATTCTTCTGCTGGGCCACATATTAACTGTAAAGGAGGATGGGGCTGAACATCGGCTCAAAGTCACAGTGTCACAGGTAACCTCATCTTGGTTATCCTCAATAATACTATACCCACCATGGACAACTGTGGCCTGCTACTAGTGGCTGGATAGCTGATGCCACGAGTGCTGCTCCTGTTACTTCTACTACCCACCTTCTTACTGGCAGAAAACACGGCGCAGGTGTTTTTGCTGTACTTTTACAAAACCTTTTTAAAGGAATCAAACTGAACCTGTGCTGGCTACTCGAAAAAAACATTTTTACAAAAAGTGTCACTAGGACAAAGACTGGGGTTTGATGGCGCTGTATAAATGAGAATGTGAAGCAGATCGATACAGTAGCAGGCGGTGTGGCATACTGTCCCTAACTTGGGATCTTAAATTTAACCATTAGACTTGCTCCAGACCACTAGGGATCCTTACATTAAACTCTTCACTGCCATAGACCATGTGAAATATCAGGCAGCCTTTATTCACACAACCGAGCCAAGACTCGGATCCTTGCGGCAATGTTTTTTTCACAAACCCCTTCACTTCAATGGGTGAATCAGATCTGTGAAGGGGGCTTGATAGTCATGGTCTCGGGAGCTACTAGGACAAAGCACTCAGTAATGTTAATAGGCATGTATACTAACACATTAAAGAGAACCTGTCAGGTCAATTTGGGACACTAAACACCCACAGGTCCTTATAGACAAGGGGTTTAGTGTCCCAAATTGCCCTGTTTTAAACCCATTCGTGCCCACTTTTAAAAATAACAAACCTTTATACTTACCTAGAGAGTTCATCAGACTCCTCTATGGTACTCCCGGCGCCTGCGCTGTTCTTCAGTGAGGCCGAGAATTTGCACCCCGTCTTCACTGCACATGTGCCATAGGTACAGCGCATGCACACTGAAGACGTGGTGCCCTCCACTGGCTTCAGTGAAGAACTGCATCAGCTGGAGTATAAAGCTTTTTTATTTTTATTGCGGGTATGGATGGCTTTATAAAAAGGGCGATTTGGGACACTAAACCCCAGGACCATAAGAGCCTGTGGGTGGTTTTTTTGTCCCAAATCACCCCGTCAGATTCCCTTTAAGCCCTTCACTACCCTAGACCACCAGGTATTCTTACTTTAACTCCTTCACTGTCCAGGACCACCTGGGAATCTATATTGCTCTTCATCACCTTCTATGCCCTAAATGAACAAGGAAGTTGCCGCTAACACCCTTCCAGCGCAGAGCAGTATGAATAGAGACAGATAATAATAATATTCATTCCACCAGAGCTGGTAATGGGTCCTCTACTTACTTTGCGCCACTTGGAACAGTGGTATATTTTATGCAGCGAAGGGACCTTTAGGGCCCTGGGCCTGAAAGTGACTGCTAAGGCTGTACTCCCCATAGCTAAGCCCCTGATGGTCACTCGAATACGTCATACTGACCCCTCTAGAGTGGGAGCCACTAGCCGCAGCAGCTTTGTTCATTGGTCACAGAGGGCGTTCCAACCAAGGGTCATCCATAATGTCCATATGAACCAATAGGGTATAGGAATCCTATGACAACAAGCCCTTTAATGTACAGAATTGGATACTGATGATCTCGCGGCCATAAATCGAGATACAAACACGTGGTTAGAGTGAGAGCTTTAATGGTACAAAATGAGTACAGCTACAATTTAGGCATTTCCCTGGAAACTCTGTAAAATGTTGACTTCAGTATTCGCCCCCTTACATTGTGTAGACAGCGCCTGATGTTTACACAACACGGAGACGGCCATTTTGTCAGAGGAGCCAGTGATGTCACTGAAGCACCCTTTCAGAGTGGGCATAAAGCCATCTCATTCATATTAGTGTGGCCTCCAACATGGCGGCCATCGCGAGGCGTAAGCATCAGGATCTTGTATTAAACATCAAAATTTATCAATCTAATAGATGAAAATATAAAACCAGATACCAAACTCCTGTCTCACTTTCACCCCTGATTATAGGGTATGGGGGGAGCGTAAACACAGCACTCCAAGGCTCTGCTGACTGCAGGGCCTAAACTATCACGGCAGCCATTTTGAGTTTATTCGGTCTGTCCTGTAAACTTGTGTACATTGTCCTGTGAAAACATAACATCTAGGTAGGTATAAATATAACACTGGATTATGGACCCGGGCACTGAGCGGGCTCCTGGTCAGATCAATGACAGTGAAGTGGGTTACGTCTGAACATCATTTAGAGATTTTTTGGACCAGGAATCTTCATGTAATCTGCAGAGATGCTGGGATTTACGTATTATTCTAGGCCTAGAAACAATCAGAAGATTCCAGCAGGGCAGGTCCCGTTTCATGTACTGCATGATCTGTATGATGCCCTAATGCCAAACTACAGCCTCCCGCAGTGCCCATTGGAGGAAACCACTTCCTGTATAAGCCCCACCCCTCTGTGAACTTCCTCTGCCGATCAGAAGAGCTGCGAGGGGGGTCACATGGGACTTCCCTGTAAGGGGGACGCACACTACTTCTAACCCCAATGGAACAAAAAGTGCCAATTTAACCCCTTAATGACCAGACTATAAAGAGAGAGGGCTTCAACACTGCCTTCCCCCAGGGTTCTATTTGTGAC